>JAVJGI010000001.1:116598055-116613301 GCA_035590275.1 Ibycter americanus
CGCCCCCCATCCCCGCCGCGTCGCGGCTGCTAGGAGACCCCTACCGTAAACCTCCGAGCGCCCTGCCGTATTGCTGCTAATAGCCGCCCCCTCTCCGGCAAGCAGAGCGCTGCTGAACGCCCCCCCGCGGGGTTTGGGATGATTGCTGCCCACCCCCCTCGGCTCTGCCCAGGCAGCAGGGGGCGCCGCGGCGGGGCAGGGGCACCGCAGAGCCCCCGCAGCACGGGGCAGCTGGGAAGCAAAGCAAACGGTGTGAAAAGCCCCGGGGAAGCAGGGGCGCAGCTGGCCCCTGGGCACCCCTGTTGGGTTTCAGAGGCAGGAACCCAGAGGCCATCAATGTAAGCTGGACAGCACTGAACCAGGGCGGGTTTGGAGAGAGGTTGTGCAAAAATGCTTCACGAGCAGCTTGCTTTGGTCAAACATTTTTTACTTAGCTTCCCCAGACTGAAAAAAAAAAAAAAAAGAAGACAGACCACATTTAGTCATCTAATGAGTCAAAAACGCATGTACAATAAGAGTAAAGGCTGGTTCATCCATCATTTGAGAAAAGGTAGGAGGATTAACTAGGTCATTAGAAAAAAAAAATAATGTTTGGCAAGAAGACAGAGCATTGCAGAGCAGCCCAGGTGGGAAGCAGCAGAACAAGCAGGTGACAATAAACTCACACCCCCCGCATTGCTCACAGGGACAGGTACAAATGCATTAGGACAGCAGGGCCACGTACCTGGGTCTTGCTCTGTGCATGGCAGGTTTGGGGCTCTCTCTGTCCATTTGACTTTTTCTATGTTGTAGGCAGGAGTGGAAAAGACAGCACTGGGTGGGAACACAATGCGCTCCACCCTGCAGAGACTTCGGTGCTGCAGGTACAATGGTTTCAGGTTTGGTTCACGCAGAACAAACACGCTGTGTGAAGCTGTCAGCCCTGTGGGCTCAGGCACCCAAGCTGGCATCCCACACAGATCCCCATGTGGGATTTTGATGCAACTCTTCGGTGGAGCAAGTGGAGAAATGCAGGGCTCCAGCCTCAGCCATGCTTCTCCAGTGAAGCACTGTTTTCCTGCCAAAGAGCTACTCACAGCAAATCCACCCCTTCTCACCAGTTCCAAACCCAGCTCCAGGCTGCCCAGGTTTGCTTGCTTCTTTAAATCAAAGCTTGGAGTTCCCCTCTGCAGAGATCACAGCCCCTGCCAGAGATGCAGCTCACTCCCTATGCACAGAAATGCTCCTCTCACAGTAGCATCTAGGAAATAATCTTTGCTTGCAAAATGATCCATTTGGGACAGCAGCGCCCACCACTGATAAAATGCTATCCCAGGACAAAACAAGCCTCCAGCCTCACCTACCTTCCCTGGGAGGGCACAGCCACCTCTGCTCAGGGCAGGCTCCCCGCTGTCACCCCCTCTCTCATGCTTGCAGGCAGGTGCAAGCACCGCAGCAGCACCCACCAAAACCAGCCCTGAGTCCCCCATGTCACCCCAGCTGCCTCCCTGCCCTGCAGTCCCAGGCTCCCTAGAGACCCCAAGCCCCACTGCTGAGGCAGGACCCTCTGCAACAAGCCTAACCCCCTGGCCGGGGGGGGAAGCAGGAGGGCTGGGAGCACGTCCCACCCTGCCAGCTCCTCTCAGATAACCCCGGGAGTTACTTTACCAGCTGCAAAAAGCACAAAGAGCTGAACTGGTACCTGAGGGTGTTTGCTAGAGGTAAATATTGATGTGAAGGACTCAGAGAAGCACAACCCAGCAGCCGAGGTAACAAGCTAAATATTATTTTTCAATCTGTTTTACTCTCCCACATAACCCTCCTGAGCTACAGCTCTTCTGTGCTGCAAGGCAGCCCTTTTATTGGAAACCTGTGCTCCTTCTCCAGCTGAAATCATTTTGCTGCTGCTAGAGCTCAGGTGGCTCTGCCTGCCCCCGGGGGTGCCTGCCCCTGGGGGTGCCCTCCCCACAGTCAGAGCCATGGGGATTAGTGTTTTGAAGCAAGCAATGAATTCCTGAGATGCATAAGATTCATTTGAAGATTAAACCTGCGGAGGCAAATCAGCTAAAACAAACTGAATGTTTTCCTGGCTCAGTCTGTCCTGGGACACACAAGAACCTGGGAAAGATGAAGTCCCGTATCTGGGAGGTTTGCACTGGGAAGAACTGGATGCAATGGGAAACATACCGGTTTTCCAAGGCTGGGAGACACATTCCTGCCACTGGAAGGAGGAGCTCAGTTTATTGCTGAGGCCAGGCAGGGTGGGCATGTATCAGGGTCATTTTTCCCTTGCACAGCTATTTAAAGAAAACTTCCTTTTCTTTGAAGTCCTAGTGTTTTGGAATAAAGGCTGGAGCATGCCTGGGGGCTAGCAAGTAAATCTCTCTCCGTGCAGGGGTGGTTAAAGCACTGCAAGCACAGAAGACATTGAACAGTCTGAGATGGGAGCCATGACCTTAGTGGCAAAATACCTCTGTCTTCCCAAGCACGGCACCCTTCTCCTACAGCACGTTTCCCCCTGCGCAGAATTTTTTAATACTTTGATGGCCTAAAGGTTGTTCATAAGGGTTTCATCCCTGTGCAGTGGGATGCAGGGATGGGAGTGAGCGCGATTTACAGTGTCGCAGACTTTATGCAGTGTTGGAGGGTACAGAGAGGGGCAAAGCAGGGCGTCAGGAGCATTAGGTGCCTGTCACCTTGGTTGTTGTGGCTGGCTCACACACCACCTGTGAAGGGCAGGGAAGCCTGAGCATCACCACCCTTATGTCAAGAGGCACCACGAGTGTCCTTATAAACACCATCATCCAGTTACGGTGGTTAGTTTTATTGCAGAAGCACTCTCAGTCTCTCACCGAAACAAGGGAGCACCCAGCGCAGCCCCGGGGAGCTCAGGCAGCCCTGCCACAAGGCGCTGGAGGCTCTCAGCTGTCAGGTACCGGGGGAGCAAAACCAGTGCTGCCATCCTTGTGTCACTGGGATGTGGAGGGGAAGGGCTGGGAGCAGGCTGCCCATGGAGCTGGTGGTAGAGACACCTGGCAGTTCTCTGAGGAGATGTTCAAAGCTCCAAGCGACCCTCCTGCTTGGTGACTGCCGCTGCAGCGCTGGTGGTTGCGTGGCTTGCTCTGATCCCAGAAGAAGTGAAGGCACTTGGAAGACCCTTTCCCTCTGCCTGCCGCTCTCTGCTTAGGAGGACACCGGGCGCCGAATAGCAAAGAACTTGCACGGTATCGCCCTGCTCTCTATCTTGAGCCACAGGGACAGTAAATCCATCTCCTCGTACTTGGAGGCGAGCTGGAAGGTGAAGCTCTGCAGCAGCGTGGTGAGGAAAAGGAAGAGCTCGATGCGGGCCAGCGCCTCGCCGGGGCACATGCGCTTCCCTGCGGGCACACAGAGGGGAGGGTGAGCACCAAGCTGATGGCTTCATCCAGCGTTTGGGGAAAAAAAAGCATAAAGAGATAACGAGAAAGCTCATATTAAGGGTATAACTTTGGTGCCAACTGATATTCATGGTGGCAGTCCCTGGAGCGGAGCCTCTGCAAAGGGGGCGTGCAGGGCTGAGCACTGACCTGCCGAGAAAGCCATGAAGGCTTTGTGCTTCTTGAACTCGCCCTTCTCATCCAAGAAGTGGCCTGGGTTGACTTCTTTGGGGTTCTCCCACTGGGTTGGATCCGTATGCACGGAAGACAATACCGGAATAACAGCCATGCCCTGCAGGAGAGGTATGGGGCAGGGGAGCAAGGACATCAGTGCCACGACATAAGGCTCTGCTGAGGGGGATTAGCAAGTGAGGAGCATCTGGGGGGCGTGGGGGGAGGCTGGGTGCACACCCCGATGCCCACCCAGACACCTGTGGGGAGGCAGCCTGGAGCAATGACTTGATTTATGTTAAAACCCCTGTCGCTGCACAAAGTCCGAAGAAGGGAGGTGTTCCTCCAAGGTGGATGCTGTACAAAATGCTTGGAGTCAAATCCGGACCAGCACCTGTCCCCAGATCTGCTGAGGAGTGGGGGGCTGGCTTGGCCCCGCGGCAGGGCGAGCTGAGGCTCCCAGCCCCAGCAGCCCTGCACATCTCCCTGGTGGAAAGAGGTGTTTTCCAGGCCAGGCAAGGGACACGGGTGTGTGGGCAGAACTGGCAGCAGCATTTACCTCCCTCTACTCCTCTGCTAAAAGGTTATCGCCATCTCCACCCACCGAGGATTGGGAAAGACTTGGGACCTTCAGGAGGGAGCAAACAGTCCAGGGGCAAAGGCAAATGCCATTCAAGGCCCCCTGCCACCCCTCCCCTCAGGGACACAGAGAGTCCAGGGCCATAACATCTACCTTGGGGATTGTGTGGCCCTTGAACACGATGTTCTGCGTTGTCATCCGTGGGAAGTTCTCGATGCGGCTCTTCTGCAAGCGCTGCAGCTCGTGGATCACTGCGTTGGTGTACGGCATCCTCAGCTTGTCCTCTGTGCTGGGAGCACGGCCAGCGCCCACCACCGCGTCGATCTCCTCTTGGACCTTGGCTGGGGAAAAGGCAGGCGCGGAACTGCGGTGCTTGCTGTGCAAAACACCTCATAATTTCTTACTGGCCTCTATGGGCATCTATCGTAGAGTCAAAGGGTAATCTAGCAGAGAGGGAGCAACCCCTTGTAGAGACCAGAAATAGGGTCACTGCCCGCATATGTCCCCAGGTCAGCCAGGTTCAAAGCATCTCTCCTAGGTCAGCCCGGGGCCACCTGCACAGGCAGGGATGGACAACAGGGAGCAGGTACCCAGATCCCTTTGGCCTGTGCGAATCTGTGTCTGATGGCTCTCACCTTGGGTGAGCATGCAGGATGGTCCCCCCAGACAGGACGCTCCAGGGCTGGGACTCTCTGTCTGCACCTTTGCTGCACCGTGACCTCCCCAGGCACAGGCAGCCGTCACGTTTTGCTGCCCTTACCTTGAATATGGGGGTATTTTGCCAGGATCAAGAAGCAGAAGACCAGGCTATTGCTAGTAGTCACTGTCCCGGCGCCGAAGAGGTTGAATACTGACATAACCAGGTCTTCGTGACTGTACATGTTGTCTGGGCTGTTCTTCTCCTGCAAGGATGCAGTGGGGAGGGATTCATTATCTGGGTGATTTACCAGGCTGTAGCCAGGTCCGGAGGTCAGCCCTCACCCTGCCTTTGTACCACCTCTACCTTTTCCGCTTTTATAAGGAAACAGTCGATGTAGTCCCGGGGGCAGCTGGGATCCAGCGTCAGCTTGTGAAACTCAACTCTTTCTCTGATGTAGTCCTTCAGCTTCTCACACCTGGCCAGGACTTTCCTGTGTGGCCCTGGGAGGTGATGCATGATGTTGGGGAAGGTGTTGTAGACCTGCGGATAGAGGAGGCACAGGAGGGCTCAGGTGCCTGGATGGAGCCTCCCACATCTTCCCTTGAAGCCATGCTGTCCCATCAAAGCCAAGGAGTGACCCAAAGCCAAGGAGCAACCCTCAACTGCCTGAGCACGTCGGACATGAGGGTGCTGAGCACAGCAAGGACGCCTACCGCGGCGATGGGAGAGAGGAAGAAGCTGATGTAATTCCCGATCACATTCAGTAGCTCCAGAAAAGCCGTGTCGCTGTAGCTGTAATGGTTCCCAAAGACAACGGAGCAGATCACATTGGCAACTGCATGTCTGAACAGAGCAATCGGCTCAAAGGCATTTCCTGCAGTTGCAAAAGAGGCAAGAAAGGGTTCAAAAAGTCAGCATTTATCTGCTTCAACACAGAAAACACCTTCTTTCCCCTTCGAGCCCTTGTCCTTTGAACTCTGAGCCCTGGTTAAATCTGCCGGGCCTAACAGCCAAAGCAAAGAGCCCTCCTGAGCTGTGGGCTCCTACACCTACCTCCCTGCTCCTAAACCCCTCCCCAGTGGTTGGGACTGAGGAAAGCAGAGGCATCTCCAGGTGCTTTGGGCTCCTGCTGAGGTGCCCTAGTGATCTGGGGGGCTGCAGAGCATCTCCCTTCAGCAACCTGCCCCCTGCCAGCACCGCACATTGGAGGCAGAGGAGCCTGTGTACAACCGAGCTTCCATCTCCTCTTATATTCAGGAAGCCCCAGAAGAGGTGGTGGCACTGGCAGCAGCTTGGTTTTGCTGGGGAGGAGAACATCACCCTGATAACCCCCGTGTCACCAGAGCAGTATCTCATTTGTGCATTCTCAACGCCATGCAGTTTAGTTTCCTATTTCTGTTCTTTCAGCAGTGGTTGCCACCCCCTGCACCAGTTCAGGAGCAGGATCCCCCACCCTGGCCTGTAAGCCGTGACCCTACTGCATCCCTGCAGCTCTCGCTGGGTGGGATGGGGCTGGGACTAAGCCCATAAGGTCTACAAGGATCATTCACACCGGCCATTGCAAACAGCTGCAGGGACCACACACGTCCTGTGAGGCTGTTGTGTGTCCTCTGCCTGCCACAGGGGCCAGGGTGGACAAGACCCACATCACCTTTGAGTTCTGTCAGCAGTTCCACCAGGTGCTGGGTCTCCTGCTGCACACGCTGCGACATGGAGCTCTTCCCCATCCCAAAGTCCCGCAGGGTGCTGAGCGTGAACCTCCGCAGCTCCTGCCACTTCTTCTCATTGTTGGAGACAAAACCTGGAGGGAAGCAGTGGAGACCACTCATCTGCCCACTCTGCCGCTCCTCCCCAAGCGCCAAGGACCCTGCTCTGAGTCCAGCGAAGGAGCAGGAGGGCAATAAGCCAGGGAATGACCCTGGTGCGCTAACAACGTCCTTGAAAGGCTCTACGGAAACTCAGAACAAAGCTGGAACTGGCTAACTGGAATTAATACTGTTCTTGGACAAAAGGCTTAATAGTTGGAGGGACTTGCAGTCTGGGAAATGGGTGTTTGAGGTCTTGGGTGTTGACTCCTTCACTGGACTCAAGCATGGCCAGCTGCAGCTGGGGATTTTCTACTCACCCAGAGAGCAACGATGTCTAGAAGAAATCCAGACACCTACCATAGTCTTTCGATAGCTGCCTCAGAAGGGGTATTTCAGGTCTCCCTCCAAACTCCTCGGAGTGGCCCAGCAGAGCATCCTTCACCGTCTCGTACCCGCAGAGCACCACCACAGGCTTCAGCCCCAGCCAGACGGTGAAGATGGGGCCGTACGTGCTGCTGAGCTGGGGAAGGATGGAGAAGCTGTGGTGAATGAGGGGCCCACACCCCAGCCATTCTTTTAATTTTAGATTAGGTCTCATGGCTGCAATGCTGGTGAGTGCACGGGCAGGGAGGGGAAGTGCCTCCCTCGGAGCCGGCATCCTCGCCCCGCTCCTAGCCCAGCCCTGTCTGGGGGGTTTCTGATTCTGGTGCCACTTTGGGGGTTCAAAGCATCATCTCTGGGAAGCAGCTCTGGGTGGCGGCAGTGCTGCAGCCCAGACAGGGGATAGTGTCACCACCATGTGTTCCTTACAGGTGGTGAAGGGCTTCAACAGCAGTATTGATTATGCTGCCAGGAGCAGGGATTTAGGCAATTCTGGCAGAGCAAGAGAAGAGGGAGGAGGGAAAAAGAGAAAAGAAACAGGAAAAGTCACATGCACAGTTCCCCTTTTATTTTGACATGGGACAGTCACTCTTTCTCTCCTGCCTGGGCTGGGAGTGGGTCCAGCACTGTCAGCTCCTGTCTTACCTTCTCATAGGTCCTGTAGAGGGGCAGGACGTCCTTTTGCCATAGGTTGCCCAGGATGGGCCACGGGGCTGGTCCAGGAGGCAGCTGCCTTCTCTTCATGTTGACTCTCCAGACCAGGAACCACAGGATGGAGAGAAAGAGGAGGGTAACAAGCATCCCGGCTGATCCAGCATCCATCCTCACCCGTGCTGCTGAGCAGGGAAAAAATTCAAGAAATTCCTCCTCCAGGGAGAAAATCACAACTGAGCAGCAAGCAGAGAGGAGCCAAAACCTGCTGCCTCTGCCCTTCTTTGTGCTCTATATAGTCACAGCCCTTCCCACAACCCCGGGGTCATCTCCTGTGTGTCCTCCTGCCACTCACTGGGCAGTCAGTGACACGGAAACGCTGGTTTCTCCCGGCCAAGCACATACCTGGCCCCGCCGTGTTGTAACATGTGTCTCCGTGCTGACACGGTGTGCTGGAAGCATTGCAAAACCCTGCAGGCGTTCTGGGGAGATAGCAGCTCTCCCCAACTCATGTTGCTGAGTCACCTTCTGCTCAGTGCTCCCTTTTGGTGGCATGTGATGGAAGAAGTTGTCCATGTCCCGGCAGAACCTTGCATGTCACCACCAGGTCATTGCTCGTTTTGTCGCTGCCTTGCTTACCCGTGCAGTGACCCAGGAGGAGACGCTCTTGTAAACAGAAACCGAGGGAGTCTGGGAGCGTGGCATGCACGGCTGGTCATGTACCTGTTGGGTGACAATTTTCTATCAAACTCCTTTCTGATGGAAAATGGATCAGAAAAGAGGAAACCCACACCTTTTTCCTGAAATATTTTGGGATTCTGCTTGGGTTTTGGAGGAATGTCAACCCAAGATGTTGTCGTAGTTGCAGGTGGGGTTAACCCTTCCCCAGGCTCCTCTGGCCTCTTCAGGGCTCCTCCAAGGTTTGTGAGTATCTTGCTCTGAGCACCAGCACATCTGGGTGCACACGAGCACCTCTGGCACTGGCTCAGCCACCTCACCTCTGGCCAACAGTGCTCACAGCCCTTGGCCAAGCAAGCTGGTCACAAGCCAGTTCCCAGCAAAGGATGTAATTTCTCCTGGAGGAGAAGGCTAGAGGAAAAGAGGCAGGAGGTCTGATTTCACCTGAGTCCCTGCGGTAGAAGGAGACCCCCAGCAGAAGCCCTGAAATGGCATTCTGTGAGAGGAGCCTGAATTATAACGCTCACCCAGAGCAGAGCATCTCCTGGCATCCAGCTGCGGGATGCATGGCTGGGCATTGGGATCGCCTCTGGGCAGGGCTGACAGGGACAGCCAGGACCGCTGCCCTTGCACCCTTTTCTGGCCACGTAGTGGGGTGGTTTGCAGGTTTGGACCAGGGGTGCTTGGTGCTGCTGGCCAGGCTCGTTCCAACCAGGCTCTGGGGGATGCTCTCCCATGGCTGTGGTGCGATTCCTTACATGTACACACCAAATCCCTCTCAGATCACCAAAAAGTGACAGGTAATGACCCTCCCACAGCCCTGGGACTACTCTGGTTCATTATTTAGATTTTTTTACCCCCTGCCCCGTGCTACTGGGGGCCAGAGGGAACTCCCACCTCCACCAGCAGTGCAAACGCACTCAGCAAAAAGGGTTTTGAAGGGAGATGGTTGTGGTGGCCAGATAGGCAGCCCCACAGCAGTGCCAGGAGCCCTGTAGCTGAGACCCACTGGGGCTGGGGCCAGGAGGTTACTGTGACTCACTTGTTTACCCTGTCCCATCCCATCTCGTCCCTGCTCTTCCCACAGAACTTTGCTAAGTGAGGTGGTGTAGTGACCAGGATTTTGGCAGGAGGGTGAACAGCCTCTCAGTGACTGACACCATCTTTTCCATGGCAGCCAAACAATACAAAGGAATCACTCGAACAACAGGAAAAGAAACAGCCATGGGGATTCATTTGAGCTGCAAACTTCAAATCTGATGGAAAATTCCCTCTTTGGAGGGCAAGCTGAGGCAGAGCCCATGGCTGCCTGCCTGGACACTGATAGCATTTCAGTGCAATGTGCAGGTTTTTTGAAAGGTGAATGTAATGCAATAAAAGAGCATTATTATATCACATTTTATTAATGAAATAGAGAAAACAAACAAATAACCCTGGAATTTCTGAGTCCAGGTCACCAGACAAGAAGTTTAACAAGAAATAACTCCCAGGGATGATGAAATTTTGCATTTCTCTTCTTGAACTGCTTGATGAAACTTTGCTTTAAGTTTCTCTTCATAATCTATAGAATAAGTTAAACCAAAAGACCCAAAACGTAGTGTCTGTGTAGTATCTCTTGTCAAGTGTGCAGAAAAAAAATGGAGAGCTAGAAGTTGTTGACTGACCTTTTAGCAGCTGAACATCTCTTTGCCTGAAGACAGCTCAGGAGGGAAGAGCACAGACTGGCTTTGGCACAGCTGCTTTGGCACTTTGCAGGGCTGGGACCGAAAGAGAGCCCAAATTGCTTCATATGGACCCAAAACCACTGGTACTTTGTCCACCTTTCTGCTGATTTTATTATAAGGGCTTTTGGAGAGCAGGGGTCTGTAGAGAAGCAGCCTGCGGCATGGCTTTGGGGTCCCTTCAGGGGCAGTTGGTGAGACCTTTTTGCCCCAAAACTAAAATAGCAAGGAAGGGGAAGGACTTGGCACTTCCCCTGGCTGAACTTCAGGAGGTCTCTCTCCACCCATTTCTCCAGCCTGTCCAGGTCCCTCGGGACATCGGCCACTCCTTCCCGTTTGGTGCCATTCGCCAACTTGCTGCCCTGCCTCATGGTCCAGGTCATTAATGAAGACGTCAGACAACATTTCTGGAGACTTCTGGTCCACAGGCTTTCAAACACAGCCTTCCTGGCAGCCCCAGTGGGTAGCTGTTCCACCCTGGGAGGCTGCAGCTTGGGCTTTGCGAAGTCCACCCTCCCTCCATGCCCCCTCCTCACACCCCTCACGTTGAAACCATTTTTCAGGGCTGATACCCAGATCCCACCCTGGGTACGAAGCAAAGCTACGCCTGCGGGTTCCCCTGATCTCATGCTTTGCTTCAGCTCTGCTGGCTTAGAGTAAGCTGTTACAGTTATGCTAAGGCAATTAATATTATCCTAATGCAATTTCCCCTGTCAGCAACCCAGAGCCTCTGGAGGTGCTCTGCTCACCCCGAGGCCTCGGCTGCGCAGGATGAAGGATGCGTAAGAATAGCTGCAAACCGTTTTAATTTCTCCCCCTTTCCCCTCTGCAAGCACAGGAGTGAAACAGCCCCGGCGGCTGCTCGCTCCGTAGCCCAGGCCAGCTAATGACTAAGCTGGGAGTATTTTTGGTTGCTTTTAATAATGCAGCAGTACTCACTGCTTCGGAGTCTGGCCGTAATTATAGGACAAGTGTCATTTGTCATTGCTGTCATCTCCTCTCACTGGGATGTAGCTCCACAGCAGCGTGATGCTAAAGCCCCTGTCACACTCTTGGGGGTCATTTCTGGGGTTTGCTATGGGATCCCTCAAGAAAATCCAGTTTTACACCAGCCCAAACCTGCCCCAGCACGTGGGAGAGGCGCGGTTTGATTTGCCTCAGTAATAAAAATGTGTTTTGTTTGGTCCCAGGGCTTTCTCCAGTGTGAGGCAGGCAACGCAGGGGAGCAGGTCCCCTTCACCCGTCACTGTCCTCGTGCTGTTCATCCTCGCCTGCGTGTCTCAGCTGAGGGCCCCGGCTGAGCCACCAGCGTGGTGGATGCTTGTTGGAGATGGGTGGCATCGGCATGTTGTGGTCTGAGCTCCTGGCGATCAGCCTGGCAGCGTGGACACTGAGCAGAGCTTTGGGGTTTCAGATACCTGGGGGCCAACCCTGCACCCTCCAGAGGTTCAGCACTGGAGGAGCATTGGGCCCTTCCTTCATCCATCTACACGCCGCAGTTAAATCAAGCAGCTTCATCTGGTTTTCCATGGCTTGCTCATCCCGTGAGGAGGACAAGGCTTTCTCCAGTGCCAGAACATTTCTCCTGGTCCATGAAACATCTCAAAGGTCTCTGGGAGCCCTGTGGGACATGGGGAATGGGTCCTACTGCAGGCATGGGGGGCAGGCAGGTAGTCCTGTGTCCCGTCTTCCCAAGCAGGAAGACATAATTCAGGCAGGAAGATGAAATAATTCCCATTTGCATTCAATAAATGTCATCAAAAGCTTGCTTCTATCACGGTTTTAATTTTAATATGGGCAACAGCAGGTGATCTGTGCCGTGGCGGCATAGGAGAGCAGAGTACAATCCCGGCATTGGGATGAGCCATGGAAAAGGTATTGGTTAATCAAGGACTGCCAGCCTTTGCTTTGATTCCTTCGGTGGTCAGAAAAAAAAAAGAGAGACAGACATTTTGCCCGTTAATTAGAGTTTTCACAGAAGGCAAATGAAGGTAGACTGTGTTTGAAGTGCCTGCAGGATCAATCCTGCTCCGAAGCAATGCACGTCAAAGGCGGGCATGCCCTGAAAGTCGCTCTGCCCAGGAGAGCTGGGTGTGAAGGCAGCCCAAATATCTATTAATATCTGGCTGGAGACACGCACTGAGAGCGTGGTCCTGGTCTGCACGTGCACCCCTGCTGCCACGTTGTAAATCAAATAAACCGGATGAATCACCAACGGATGGAAATTCATCACCACTGTGGGAAACAATCTCAACCGTCGTGTTTGTGATTGAACCAAAAATATGATTAAACTTTCCTATAGCATTTTGATTTTTAATCTCTGCCCCGCTTCCACATGCCCCTTGTCCAATGTATGTCGGCTGTGGCTGGGTACAAGGAGCAAGGAGCAGCCATGGTGGATTTACAGCCGCACCAGGCACTTCCCATACAGCCTCTGCTTGCTTAATTACTCAGCATTAATCCCTCCCTGTAATTCCCTGGGGAGCAAGGCTGGCTGTGGCAAGGGGGATCAGTTTGTGCTGCTTGTAATGACTCTGGATTAAGGACAAAAGGGTGCAATTCTGGGCTCTGAACCACTCCAGAAAAGAAATCCACTGCTCTCCCTGAACCAGGGTCCAGGGTCCCACTCCCAGTTCTCAGTAAACATGGCTCTATTTTTAAATAATGTTTGGAGAGGTCAAATCTTTCACCATGCTCATGGAAAATTAGCTGAGCCTTGCCATGCTCCCATTTTCCCCGTTAATGAGATGGGCATCCCGGTGGGCATGTTAGTTGTTATGAAAATCATTTAAAGGATGTAAAATACATGGGATTTCTTAGAACAGCTGCACTGCCCTGAAACCTTCCCATCCTGCTGTTCACCGTTCCTGCAATAATTGTGAAGAGGAGAAAAAATCCATTCCCCCGCCTTCCTCCGCCACCTTGAAAACACACCACGTCCTTATCCAGGGCATGCCGTTCCCTTGCTCTGTGTGTGTGTGTATTTACCACATCTACAAATCTCATTAAAATATGTTAATTGCAAGAAGAGGAAAAAGTAGCACTTGCACTTGATGCAACTGAGTGTGATGCTCACACCCTCGCGAGCGTGCCTGGGAGAGGTGCAGCCCGGGAGCTGGGCTGGTGAGCTGGCACCGGCACCATGTCCCTGCGGCTGGGCCGGCATGTTCCCTGGGGAGAGGGAGCACCTCCGCCGGGGCTTTCTGGCTGGACGTGCAAACACCATCCTCTGCGTTTCTGTAATAGGTAACGGGTCCCAGGTTTGGGGCTTGGGGCTCCCTGCACCATCCCTCCAGCCAGGGAGGCAGAGTGGAGCTTGGTGTGCCTTGCACACCTGTATGACCAACCCTTTAGGGCTGTGAGTTGGGGACAGTCCTGTGCCACATCAGCCAGGTCCCCTCTCCCAGGGGATTTAACCCCTGGCATCTGTGTCCTGGCCGACCACAGGTGAGGCAGGGAGGGATCCCTGCAGAGTGGAAGTGGGAGGGAGCTGGACCCTCCGCGGGAGCCACTGGCACGGCCCCCAGCAGCAGCATCACTCATAACCTGTCCAAAAAGGGGCAGCTCTGGTGCCATATGCGGCACGGCGGGACAGGCGCTGCAAAGCCAGGTAAGCAGATGGCAGGTGGAGCAGAGCTGCTCTTCCTTGGGCGAGTGGCTTCAGGGGCACGGCAGCATGCCAGGCAGCAGCAGCCAAATCCGAGCAGGCACCGGGCGGAGAGGGATGCTGCACAGTTGCCCAGGCACGGCATAGCAGCAAAGCCCTGCTGCTTGGGAATTTGCTCCTCCGTTGCTTCTTAGCGCACAAATAATTATTTACAGATGCACCGTACTAAACCAGAGAGTGGGAAGTTTGGTGGCTCCTGGTTTTCGGGGGATGGTGTCCTGTGGAGGATGAAGGCTTGTGCTCCAGCAGCAGCTTGGCCAGGACAGAGCAGGGATTTGGTGGTGGTTGCAGGACAGCGGGTGCCAGCTGGGCTTGGCTGGGCTTGCCAGCGGCAGGCAGGTGGCTGCTAACCAAATGATAAGGGATGGCACCCTACTGCGAGCTCTCTGCTCACCTCCCCTGCGCCCCACCTCCCTTTCCTCCTGTTTTCCTGCTGCAATGATTGCACAGACACTGCTTCCATCATGCCCTTCGTTATCTTTGCCGCCTGGAACAGAAAACAAGGAAATATGATTAAGGCCCTTTTGCAGGGAACTTATCAGAAAGGACATTAACTTCATTGCTGCTGGGCAGGAGCATCCTCGGTGCTCACAGGGCTGTTGCCAGCACTGTAGAGGCTATTGCTCCCGATACATTCATGCCATGTAACCCAAGCACAGCACCCACCAAAGCCTCAGAAGATGCACGGTGGGATGTGACATTTGCTTGTGACATGTTTTGGGAGCAGGTCAGGTCACTGAGTGTGGTCGGGTGTGGGTCGGGAGCCTGCACTGCACCTGAGGGTAGGGGCAACTGGGCCAGCACCTGGTTCATGTCAGGGCTGTTACCTGTCATATGGTTTTCCACTCAAATGGGTTGCTTTGATGCTAATTTGCTTTGACCCATCTGTGCCAACACTATCTGGCCTTGGATATTCAATGGCACTGAGATGATGGGGGGGTGGACGGGAGGGACAGCTCAGTCACCATGTGTACAAGGCAAGCATTAAAGCCAGAAGCAAGCTGGGGTGGTCGGACTGACCCCACCGGCACCACTGCGTTGGTGAAGATAAGAAGAATCAGCCCTGACGTGGTGTTTTGAAGCTGCCTTTGGGCCAGGAGGTGGGCACCGTTTCTGTGTCCTGCAGGGTTTTTCCCAGGGTTGTGGCCATCAGTGTTACCCTTCCTGCTCCAGTGGAAGGTTGTAAACCATCTTGCCAGCAACGTCTCAAAACATCACATGGTGGGAACCACAGCTCTGAACTGCGCAGCTCTCTACACCTCTTCAAAGGAGCAAAAATTCCCTGTATCCATCCCCAGACACCTCATAAAATATCCCCTTTTGCCATCCCACAGTAACGGTGCAATTAAGAGTGGAAAAATGAGAGAGAAAGTGCTGAGCCTGCACCCACTGATGCCAGCGGAGATGCCAGGAGCTCCCTGGCTGCAAAATGTTCCTGGATCCTAAGACCCGTTGTGCCCTGTGATGCACCAGAAGCATCTGTGCTGGTTTAAAAGTAAACCGGCAGGAGAAATGAACCCAACTCAAAAGAGTTTAGAAGTCAGAACTACAATT
>JAVJGI010000001.1:116617276-116643000 GCA_035590275.1 Ibycter americanus
ATACCCTGCCTGCCCCTGCCTGCTTCACCTCGCCATCCCATATCCTACCTGCATCCTGCCAGCATCCTGCCTGCCCCACTGACCCTGCCCCTGCCTGCTGCACTGCCCCAATCCAGCACCTGTCCAGCATCCTGCCTGCTCCCTGCCTGCCCCACAGCCCCTACACCCTGCCTGCCCCACTGCCCCTGCTCCCTGCGTGCCCCACTGCCCTGGCTCCATGCCTGCTCCCTAGCCTGACCCCTGCCTGCCCCACTGCCCCTAATTCCACACTTTACCTGATCCCCTGCCTGCTACCTGCCTGTGCCCTGCCACCCCACTGCCCCTGCCTGCCCCCTGCTCTGCTACCTGACTCACTGCCCTTGATTCTGTACCTTGTCTGCACCCTGCCTGCCCCACTGCTGTTGCCCCCTGCTCATCCCCTGCCCAGCTTGGCTGCTTCCTGCCAGCCCCACTGCTCCTGCTCCCTGCCTGCACCCTGCCTGCTCCCTGCCCTCTTCCTACTGCCCCTGTTCCTGCCCACCCTACTGCCCCTGCTCCCCAGCTTGCAGCCTGCCTGCCCCACTGCCTGTGCTCCCAGTCCTCAACCGTCCACCTCCCTGCATGCCCCTTGCCCTGCTGCCCTCATCCTGCCTCACCCTGACCACCCCCCTGCCCACAGTGTGCCCCCCAGCCTGCTCCCTGCCTGCCCCAGTGCTGCACCCTACCTGCCCCACTGCCCCAGCACCCACACCTCCCCCCTCCCTGCCTGTTCCCTGCCTCCTCCCCTGCCTGCAGCCCAGCCTGCACCCTGCCTGCTTGTTAACCCTTGCTTGTCCCCCCACCCCTGCATGCACACTGCCCCCCTTGCCTCTGCCTTGCCCCCTTTATCCCCTGCTTCCCTGCCTGCCCCTGCCCTCACCCTGCCTGCCGCACTGCCCCTGCCCATTCCCCATGTGCCAGGGCTGGACCACAGGGACACCCACTGTCCGGGCACCCCAGCCCTGGTGCTGTGGGGTGCCCCACCAGCCTGCTCCCCCAGCACCCACGGTTGGCCCCAGCTGGCTGGGGGGCAGGGGGGCACATCGGGCTGCAGGCGGAGGGGCCGTGCCGGTGGGGATGCCCATGCGCACGGATGCTCGGCCAGGCCCAGCGTTTGGTGGTGGCTGTTGTGTAATTCCCGGAGATTTTGCAGCTGCAAGGGGAGGGGGGGGGGCGGAATTTATTTTTCCTTCCCAGTGCGGCGCTGGGGCAGCAGCACTGGCACGGCCAGGGCGTTGGGCTCAGCATCCCCTCCTGGAACTGAGGGCTCGGACCCGCTGGCGTCCCCTGCGTCCCCCTCGCTGTGCCACCCATGGCAACTGGGGACACTTCGCTGGCTCTGTGTCCTGGGCTGGGCTGGAGATGGCTGGTGGCAGCAGCTCCTGCCTTGGCCACGGTGCTGCCACATGGCCCCGGTGTCCGGGCACAGGGCTGGGATGGCAGCAGGGCACGGCTGGGGGCGGTGCGGCGGTGCGGGAGTGCGGTGCGGGAATACGGTGTGGGAGCATGGTGTGGGAGCGCGGTGCAGGAGTGCGGTGCAGGAGAGGGGTAGCAGGAACATGCTACAAGAATATGATATGGGAAAGCAGTGTGGGAGCGTGGTGCCGGAACGTGGTGCGGGAATGTGGTGCGGGAGCGAGCATAGTGTGGGAACACGGTGCGGGAGCGGCGTGCAGCAGCACAGTGTGGGAGCATGGTGGTGGGAACCCGAGGCAAGAATGTGGTGCAGGAATGTGGTTTTGGAGCATGCTGCAGCGATCTAGTGTGGGAGCACGGTGCGGGAATCCGGTACAGGAGTGTGGTGTGGGAACGTGGCGCAGGAGCGTGCTGCAAGAACGTGGTCCGGAACACGGTGTGGGAACACGGTGCGTGAATATGGTGTGGGAGCACGGTGCAGGAGCGTGGTGCAGGAATGCAGTGCAGGAACATGGTGTGGGAGCACAGTGCAGGACGGTGGTATGGAAGCACGGTACAGGGAGCATGGCACAGGGAACACGGTGTGGGAATGTGGTGTGGGAGTGCTGGGAGACCGGTGCTTGCCTCCCTTGGAGGAGTGGCAGGAAGAGGCTGTTTTGGGGACAGAGCGTGTGATTTTCTCCTTGCATCTGCATCGAGCCAGGTTTGCTCTCCAGACACACCGAGGCGGTTTGACATGTCTCCCACCCGCGGCTGGGGGCCTGCAGGGGAGGGCAGCCCCCACGTCCCGCCACCACCGCGTGGGAGATGTGAGCCGGGCACCGCACGCACGCCCGGCTTCAAAATGGTGCCACTGACAAGGCGAGCATCCTCCTTCCCGCATCCCCTGGGAGCGCGGGGGCCGTGCCGGGCTCCATGCAGCGCCCGACTCACATCCTGGGGAGCGGCAACAGCAGCCGCGGGGCTGGGAGCCACTAAACCCCTAATCCTCTTACGGGCTCGCCGCGACGCCGGCTCGTGACGGGCAGCTGGGAGGCTCCGTCGGTATCCCGGCACGTCTGCTGCCTGCAGAGCTGCCTGCGCTGCCAGGCTCCTCAGGCTGGGTTTAATGTGGGGGTACGTGGGCACCTCTTTGCTCGGCGCTGGGGCCTCTGCAGGGTTCAGCGGGAGCTCAGGACCATCCTCTTCCTCAGCCTGGCTCTGCTGGTCCCTATCTCGAGTGCGAGCCGATGTTTTATCCCTCTTTCCCACTGCGGAGCCCTGAGCAGCCCTCTCCAGACAGCTGGAAATAGGGAATAATGGATGGAAATGTGGAATAATGGATGGAAATGTGGAATAATGGATGGAAATAGGGAATAATGGATGGAAATGAGGAATAATAAAAGGAAATAGGGAATGATAGATGGAAATAGGGAATAATAAAAGGAAATAGGGCATAATAAATGGAAATGAGGAATAATAAATGGAAATAGGGAATAATAAATGGAAATAGGGAATAATAATGAAAATCTGGTGTTTTGCCTCCCCTGGAGAGACTCGCCAGGGTACATGTGCCATTACCCTCCAGCGTCTGAGGGGTGTCCCCTCCTGCCCGTCACCACACCCCAGTGGGTCACCATCACTCTGCAGTGCCAGCCCCCCCAAGTCCAGGGCTGGGGACCGCCGGGCTGGATGCTGTCCCAAGGCTGGCGTCTGAGGTTGTCCCACAGGGGGAGATGGGGTTGTTGGAGACAATTTGCATGTGATGGTGGTGGTGGCATCCAGCTGGTGTCACTCCTCCCAGCAGCACCTGGCCCAGATGATCCCACTGCTGCCGGGGTGGCTGCGCTTCCCCCACTGACACAGGGTGCTGGGCCAGGGCAGTGTCCCACAGGACCAGGGGACAGTGGTGACATCTCCTCAGCCACCCTGCAGGGTGTGCAGGGGGAGGCACAGGGCAGGGGCCCAGCCCCTGGTGGCTTTTCCTGCTTTTGGTGGTGCGGTTTCCTTCAAAAGAGGCAGCCAGCAGCTGCCAGGAGTGCCCCGGCAGGGGACGGGCAGGGAGCGGGCAGGGGACAGGCAGGAGCAGCCCTTGTCCCTGTGAGGTGGCCGCAGCTGGGGAGAGTGTGGCCGTCTGCAGCCAAGGGACAGGGCTCACCTGGGGCAGGCAGGGATGGGTCAGGGTCCGGGTTAAGGTTAGTGTCAAGGTCTGGATAAGGTTCGGGGTCATGGTCATGGTTAGGGTCAGGATCAGGGTTAGATGAGGGTGCTGAGTGCGTTTCCTTACCTTTCCAAATCTGGTCTTCAGCCCCATTTCCCAGGCGCTGCCACATTCCTCTGCTGCTCCCCTTGCGATGCTGGGGGCGAGCGGGGACCTCCTGGGTGCCCCAGGGAGAGCCACAGCACCCACAGGCACTGAGGGGCCAGCTGGAGCACAACACACTCTGCTATGCCCTCAGCGCATTGGTTTTTTGGGTTTTTTTTAATTATTATTTTATTTTATTTAGGTCATTTCAGTAGACAGAAAGAGCTGGGGATGCTCAGCCCAGCCCAGCCCCACACTTGGTACCTGACCTTCGGGAAAGTTACTGCATCCAGTCTGTAAGGGGCCATAATATTTATCTCCGTGGAGTGGAAAAAGGGAAGAGAAATCAATAAGTGGCTGTAAAACCTTCTGAAGATGCTTTCTGCAAAGCGCTTTTATTTTTATTTTTATTTATTTATCCATTTCATTGGCGGCTGTGCCGGCAGGACCTTGCGCCCTCACTTCGAGGTTGTGGGACGGCGGGCACGAGCGTGCCGCAGCACTGGCTCCAGCAGCTGAAACAGCCCTGTGAATTTTCCAGAATTGGCTCAATATGGGTTTTATTCCATCAGGAATAAAGCAGGCACTTGCAGCCACGTGCAGAATGGCCCGGCTGGGTTCCCGAATGGCACATGGGTGATGGGAGGACACCGGGGAGGACAGTGTTAGCTTGGGGGATTGGTTTTTTCCTCCTGGTCCTTTCTGAGCATCCCAAGATGTGTCCCCCATCCCGGGGGACAGTGGTGGCATTTAGGGCTGGACGTCACTTTGGTGGCTCTCAGGGCAGATGCTTTTCCAAGCACTAGGCTGTCTGCACGTAAATATAAAGCCTTTAAACACCGAGGTTTTATTCTTTGCACAGCAAGAATATTCTGCAAGAAACAAGGACGTTTTATTCTGCATGTATGAAATAAGGACAGAGGGAATAAAAGCACCACCTGGGATTTTTCCAATGGGATTTACAGGAAAGAACAACACGCTTTAAATAGCTGGGTTCCATGTCTGCACTTTAGGGTGCCAGTGGCTCACCATCGGCAGACCCCCCCGGGCTCTTTTGGCTTTGCCAAGCGATGCCGCGCCCCTCGGATGGTGCCAGCAGCATCCCCGCAGCCCTGGGGATATTTTTATCCTCCTCGCAAGGCGGCAGCTCTGACAAACTGAAATATTCATATAGTGGGCTGAAGGTTTCATCCCCGCGGCCAGCAGCTTCAGGGCCCTGCACTTTGCAGGGGCTTCTCCGTGATTTTTACATCAGGACCAAAAGCATGGTCAGGATGTGACCCCGGGGGGTTTCCTTTGCCAGGGATGCGCTGGTAGCGAGGCGCGAAGGGCCCCATGCATCCGGTACTGAAGGGATGCTGATGCAGAGAGCTTGCAGCTGGAAAATGGGCAGGAGATGAGGAAAAAAGGGTTTTCTGCCTTTAAAACTCTGTCCCCCATTTTGCTTTGATTCCTTTGATTTCCCAGCGGTGGGCAGAAGGATGGAGGAAAGCTGGACCAGCCTTCCCTGACTGTTTCATCCCACTTTTCCAGCCTGCTTCAGCCCAAGGTGGGCAAGCTGCCAGGGGCTGAGCCCTGGCACTGGGCCTGCTGGGTGGGCATCGCTGCCCTTAGCTGTAGGTCTGGGACACGGGGACAGTCACTCTGCATCACCTGCCAGGGCAGGATGAGCCCAGGATGCGCTGGAGGAGGCACTGGTGGGTCCGTCTCACTGCGTCTCGCTGGATGTTGCAGCTCAGAGTCGGCTCCCCGAGGGATTTGAGCAGCGATTCGAGGATATAAATATTTGATGTTTCATTTCTTGTCTGCTAAAAAGGCACGGGGAAAAATCCGCAGCTCCATTTGGCCTTAGCTGGATCCTGGTTATGAGCCATTGGGCTGTGTGTCCCGGGGGATGCAGTGGCAAGGAGATCTCAGACAGCAGCAGAAACTGGGGATGGTGCAGTCCTTGGACCAGCATCCAGCCTGGACCGCGATGCCCAGCGCTCTCAGGGGTTGCATGGAGGAGACCTGAGGGGCTTTCTCCTCCCTCCAGCACACGCGACGGATGCTCAGCGCCTTATCCAAGTTGCACGGTTGAACCTCACCTGACCAACCTCAACCTCGGAGCTTTGGGGTCTTGAGGACCTTGAATTTTCCTGCGGATACTAGCCCCCAGGCACGTGCAGCGGCACCGGAGGGAGATGCGGGCAGGACTGGGATGGAGCCAGGCACCACCCCTGAGCCCATGAGGGATGGCAGAGCAGACCCATGGTGGGAGTTAGCGCTCCAGGCACGGGATGGCCTTGGCTGGGTTTTTGTGCCTCGCTCTGCCTGTGCTTGACCGTGAAGCTATTTTTAGGCTGGAGCAAACAGAAATCAGGGGAACCGGCTGGCATCAGTAATTAATGGCAATGAAATATTTATGGGCATATTGCAGCGAGAGGATGGCCAGGGACAGGGGTGAAAGGGGTATTTGTGGCAGGAGGTGTAGGCAAGGGGGTCCTCGGGCATCGTGGACGTGCTCTGCCTTGGAGATGCATCCTCACTCCTGCCCGTCCCCATGCTGGGTGAAGCGCCGCCACCAGCCGGGTGTGATGGTTTTCCCATTCAGAGAGAAAACTGCTGTGAAATCCCTGTCATGCTTTGAATTTTGCTTGCTCAGGGTCATATCCGAGGCTGGGGGCTCCTTGTCTTGGGGGTTTGAGCACCAGAGGGGGACAGTGGTGGGAATGCGAGGCGGGCACTGATGATAGACAGTCCAGCCAGATGGAGATGTCTGGCATCAGGAGATGCTCCAGGCAAGCACTGGCTTTGCTGTAGCTCCCCAGGTCAAGACATTGGAAGCTTATGTAGTATTTATCTGGAAATCAACTTAATTTGCTTGATCAGTGTTGATTTCTGCTGGCAGCAATTAGTTTTTGCAGAAGCGAATGCCCGACTGAATTGTAGCTGCATCCCCTGCTTGTTTGCATTTAACTCTCCGTATTAATTGTCCCTTTTCTCCCAGCTGTTTGTTGGGACATGGGTGTCTGGGTGCTGACTGAGGCTGAGGATTGCCTGGATCTGTGCTGAGAAAAACAGCTCCAGGCTGGAAATCCAGAGGGGAAGGGGAGGAGCAGGCTTTTATTTGCCTAAAGGAAAGATGAAAGAAAGTGTTGAAAGCTGATGATCCTGTCTGCCTCTCCAAGGGATGCTCCTGCAGGATGCGTGTAGCTCATAAGGCATGAAGTTTTGGGGGATTAGGGACCATCCAGGGCAATTGTGGGGGTCCCTGCACCCCTCTCTTAGGTGCTTTTGTTTGCTGAGGCCACTTTGCATGAGCAAAACCCACTGTCTCCAGTTCCCCGTGCCAGGTCGTGTCCCAGCACAGGAGCCCTGGCTGCACCCACCTTGCAGGACATGGGGATGGAAGTACCCACGTGAAAAGAACTGCCCAAGGCTGATACTGGCTTAAACTGGTGCTCAGAGCTGTTTTGCTGGTGCCACCAGTTGCCTGCTCTGATGGTGGGGCCATGGGATGCTCCAGCCACCAGACAGCCCCTTCCAGGGCTCTGCTGCACGTGTCCGTGCACCCTTGAGCGTTGTTGTGGGTCTGGGGTTATGGGCTAAGCACAGACGGGCCCCGAACCCCGCCAGGGTGTGAGGAAGGGGGGGCTGAGGTAGCTCCCCCAGGACATGGGAGCCTGTGTCACACTGTCCCCCCCGTCATGGGGGTCCTGGCACCCCCAGGAATTCCTTCGGGCATGATAGCGATTTGGGAAGGAGATGGGTTTGTGCAGGCAGGAGCTCAGCTGCCTCCCATGTGCGGCTGGAGCAGCACAGGCAGGTCCGGGGGTCCCCTGGGCTTGGGGTGGCCGTCACTGCCACAGCACAGGCTGAATCCAGGGGTCTGTGCGACCCCTCGGGCAGCTTCGTCCCTGCTTGGCTCTGGCTGCTTGTGTGGAGCCAGCAACAGGGCAAGGAGGAGGCTGGGGGTGCCAGGAGAGGCTGGGGGTGCTGGGATGCATTGGGGGTGCAGGGGAGGGGCTGCAGGGTGTCAAGAGGTGCTGGGGGATGCTGGGGATGAGCTGGGAGGATGCCAGAAGAGGGTGAGGGAGGCTGGGGATGCACTGGGAGGTGCTGGGGAGGAACTGAGGAGTGCTGGCAATGGATTGGAGGGGTGCTGGGGATGGACTGGGGCATGCCATGAAGGGCTGGGGGGTGCTGGGGATGGACGGGGTGTGCTGGGGGATGAACTGGGGGTGCCTGGAGGGGCTGGGGATGCCAGGAGGAGCTGGGGGATTCCTTGGGTGGGAGCAAAATGCCAGGCTGGAACCGCGGGAATGCATCTCTGCTGGAGCCAGGCATGTTTCCCAGCGTTGGTCACATCCAAACTGGTTCCTCTTAACACTGTTAATGGGTTGCTGTAGGGCTCTGGTTTTGGAAACACCTTTGTGGTTTGGGCTCCGAAGTCCCACGTGGTCTGAATTAAGCACTTGAGAGCAAACCAGGACCTGGGGCTCCTGAATCCTGGGGGATTCCGGTGAGCTTTCTGGGGATGGGAAGCCAAGGTGAGAGAGCTTGGGGGTGGCATAGGGACCCCACACCTGTCCTCAAGTGGGATGTTGACTGGAGTATGGTATGGGGAGGGAGAAGAAAGCACAAACCCAAAAGGTTTGTTGAAGAGGAAGGGCTGAGCAGAGATGCGCAAGGCTGAGCCCCCTGAAGATGCTTTGCAAAGATGCTCGGAGAGATGCTGCCATCCCATCGCTAGAAAAAGCAGCAGATTCTCGATCCCCACTGGGTGCCCTGGGGAAATCCCTGGGTACCAGGGAGATTGCACTGGGGCACTGGGGTCTCCCTGAGCATCTCTGAGTGTCAGCAAGGGCTTAGCACCCAAAAAAATCCCCCCCATGCCCCCCCCCCGCCGCCGGCAGGATGGAGCCCAGGTTGTGCAGGAGAGTCTCCATCTCCCCGGCTGCTCCCTGGCAGGGCGTGCGTTTTGCCACCAAGCATTGCTTGCTGCAGGTTCACAGGATGGCTCATAAGACTGTATAAGCTCCTGTAAAATCGTATTAACTTTAGGCTGAGACTCCAGAAACATAACGGATATAATGGGATTTTTCCTGGTGGCATTAGCAGCATGGAGCTGTAATGCAATGCAATGTCAGTGGAGTACGATGATGTTGTTTTTTAGTCTTTACAGGTGAAACGGCCATGCAAAGTGGCTTAGGCCGGGCTTTCTCTGAGTTTGCAGGTGCTGCTTGGTTCTTGCACTCCTGGATATAATTTGCAGGTTCTGGAGTGCTGCTGACGGGAGCAAGTACAGAGACAAGGGGAATTATTTGTATTTTTTTGGTGCATTCTGGAAAATTAATAGGAAGCCTTAGGTGGGGTGGCAGGACATTAGCAGAGCCACATTATGAGCAGGACTGTGCATATGTACAGGAGCAGGATCTGTCCCACTTGCAGCTGCTAAACCGTATTCCGATGGTGCTGCACCTGGGATGCTGCCCCGGTACACCTGCAGTGCCAGGCTCTCCTGTGGGATCTCTTCGCCATGGCTGCTGGTGGCATCACCCATAGGGTCCTGGTGCCCTGAGGCAGGAGACTTGACCCCTGTGCTTTGACTTTGCAAAAACATCCCGTGGCAGCTTCTGGGGCCATGCTTCACCCCATTCTGCAAGACAGGGCACGGGAGCAGGGTGACGCCTGGCTCTGGGTGCCGGTGCTCAGCGCTGACAGGACGTGGTGCCCGGCTCCCACTGCCACAAGCAACGCCGCTCTGCTGCAGCCCTACCACATGTCCGTGCCACCGCTGGTGGCTGCAGCGTGTCCCCGGGGCCATGCAGAGACCCCCATCCCCATCGCAAGCAGGAGGGGAGGAGAAAGCATCCTGGCTCCCAAAGATGCCAAAACCAGGTGGGGAAACTCGTGCTCCCGCGGCGTGCCCATTGCTCTGCCACGTCTCCGGGCAGCTGTCGAGTGGCTCCAACAGCCTCTTTGCTTATTCCTGTCTACAAAATGCAGCAAACCTTTTGCCTGACCCCCGCGTTTTAAAAGCCAAATCAATCGCTGGTAGGGTCCCCAACCTGCTTAAGCATCCTGGGATGTGGCAGGGCTGGCGCAGGTGTCTGTGCTGGGGCTGTGGCTGGGGGATACTCTCTGTTAAAGCCACCGAGGTTTCTTACGCTGAGTATATGCTTAAAAGCAGAACAAAGCCAGATTTTTGATATCCTGTTTGAAATGTCATTTTTCTACTTCCCGAATGCACATCAGAGTGTAGCACGTGTGGGTTTCTGGCTGCTGGGCCATGGGGTGTGCAAAACCCATCCATCAGCCCGGCTGGAAAGAGGAGAAAATGCGCTAAATCCATCACTTCTTGGGGAGCATTTTCCAAAAGATGCAAGGACAGGAGGGGCTTCTTTCTGCCCTGGCCTTTTTTTAAAGTTGTGAATGATTTCTGGGGTGCAGAGCGGGCGGCAGGGATGTGCACCGGCGGTGCCTGCACGTGGGTGTGCGATGCTCGCCTGCATCCCTGCCACCTCCTTCTCCTTCAGGATGCTAAATACATCCTGAGCCAAGGGTGAGGAAGCAGGGATGGCTGTTTGTGCTAGTGGATATTTGCTGTTTTTTTCCCCATTTGTGCTAATTCTGCAGCATTTCCAACCCTGTCCATAAATGATAGCGAAGGTGATTTGCAGGAGAGGAGAACCTGAGCAGCCCTTGCTCCTGGGCAGCCAGTGCATCGCTTGCCATTCCCACAGAGATATTGCCATGTGTTCATTTAAATCCCTGTTTCCAAAAATCGAAATAAATAGGGGGTGTTTTTTTATTGTTTTTAAACCCAACTTTAATCAGACACTGGGACAACTTTCATACACAAACCAGATTTGATGCAGTTAATTTAGACTTTTTAAAAGTCTTTGGATGTGGTGTATTTGTGGATGAGCCTGTAGACCACCCTGCTCTGGCTGGTGCTGCTGCCGTGCCGGACTCACTCATTGAACCTTGCTCTCCCAGTGCTTACTCCTTATTTCCACTTTTTCAGTGCTTCACTCAGTCTCTCAAAGCTGAGAAACCAGCTTAAATAGCAGACAGCAACCAGGGTGCAGGCAATAAAGTATTTTTTTTAGGAAGGATGGGAGCACCGAGCTTTCGTTGTTTTGGGACTAATGGGCTAAATCACAGCTGCCCAAGTGCATCTTGACTGAGGTCATTTTTCAAAGGGAGATGATGCAGTGAAGTTGTAAAAAACCCCTAAGAAAATGAATAAATGATCCAGAGTGTGATGGTTTAAATAAGCCTGAGCAGATCTGGTGAGGAGCCGCCACAGGGGCTTTGCGGGCAGGGATGCTGCAGATCTGTGCGTGGCTGAGGAGGGTCTTGCAGTGAGTTTGTGTCTCCTTCTGCATCCTCAGCGCTCCTCGCTAGCAAAGACAGCGGATGACACGAGCTCTGGAGTGGTAAATCCAGCTCTGATGAGCAGCGGGGAGGGTTGTGGTGAAGCCCCGGGCAGCAGCTGCCGCTGCAGATTCAGTCGGCTGTGTCGGACCGAAAGGCTCAGTCGTGCGGACGGGTTGTGTCCTTGAAATCCACGGGGCTGAGGGTGTGCCAGAGCCCGGCACGGCCCAGGGAGCTGCTTTCACCACCTCCTTCTGCAGCACTGGCCACATCCTCCTGGGAATTTAGCACCCCTGTTTTGCTGGAGATAATGGGAAAATAAGGGGGAGATTGTGGTGGACCACAGTGAGCTGTGAAGATGCTCCATCCTTTGCTTATTTAGAAGATGAGGTGATGGCTGGTGGGACCAGAGAACTTTAAATCACCAGCTGCATCCCGATGGGAAAGCACATTCAGCTGTGCCCAGCACAGTGCGTGCAGCCCGGGCACTGCCGCCTGCGCCAGAGCCTTCGCCAACACTTTGTGTTCTTTCTTGTCTTGCAGGGCTGAGAAGACGGAGGTTTTGAGCGAAGATCTCCTGCAGGTGAGGTCCTCTGCAGCTGGCCCAGCCTGTGCCCAGGGTGCCCGTGGGTGCCCAGCCACCCACCCATGGGTGCTGGATGCAGCGGCAGCAGCTCCGTGCTACTCGGAGCCGCGGTGTCCCACAGCAATGAGACGCGCTGGGAGGAGGAGGAGGGGGTTGGGAGCGTGGGAATCAGCACTGTCTCCCTCCCACGTGCCCTCCCAGCCTGGTTTTCAGGTCAGCTGGAATCGGATCCAGTCTTGTCTCCACCAGGATGGCAACCTGATACGGCTGGCCAGATTGCGGGTGCCTGCATCTCCCGTCTCTGCTGCAAAACCTGCCCTGGGGACGGGACACGTAACAGTAGGGGACAGTCCCCAAAGCTGAGGGGTTGGGCTTTCCCCGAAGCTGAGGGGTTGGGTGACTTCAGCAAAACAACCTGAGCCAAAAACCTCACGTGGTGCCTTGGAGCATCGGCTGTGATGCTCGGGTCACGGTCTCTCGGGGACATCTCATCTTGGTGCTTTTTGCTCCAGGAGCAGGGCTTCCTGCCCCCCAGGGAGGGAGGCAGCTGAGAAAGTGCCAGCAAAGGGATGTGAATTCACAAATCCATCACTGAATTCGTGAGGTTTCTAACTCACATTCTCTAAATCATCACGCATAACTTGGGCACCGATGAGTAAATCAGCTGCCCAGCCCTTGGTGAGGGAGCTCTCCCCTCTTCCCCATCACGGCGTGGGCATCCCCTGGCATCAGCCAGTCCAGCTGCTGCTGGAGCCACTTCAAAACCTGTTTTGAGGGGGAAGCTGATGTATTTACACCTTCCAGCTTGGGAATTCGGTCTGTGCCATTGCTATCAGGTAGCAGATTCTGCAGAAACAAGCAGAACCTGTGTGCAAGGATGCTGGTGGCAGGAGGCAGCGACCCACAGGCAGCAGTGCTGCAGAGTGCCATTTAGCTCGCTCTGGCCACCACGTCCTGCCTACGTGTTGCCCTCACCTGCAGCTAATGGCGTTGCTCCTTGCACACGTCAGGCTTCAGCGAGCTGTGTGTTGGCCAAAAACATGAGCAGGGTTTGAGTGAGCTGTCACTAAAGGGGTAAGGTGAAACAGTGCTGGAAGAGGGTGGAATGAAGCTCTGTTTGCAAACGTCCTGGCTGGGTGCATCAGTTAATCCCTCCCATGGCTGCTTACTACTTTACTGGGGATTTAGCAGCGTCTCCATCGCGGCTGGGACCAGCCTGACCCGTGCAGGGGGGAGTGAGGTTGGCCTCCAGTTGCACCAGTCGCTGGTGGAAGCGGCGGCGTGGGCTCCCGGGATGTTGGTGGGTTTGCTGTTCAGCACCGCTGTCCTCACGGTGTGCACCCCTGCGAGTCAGTCCCCAGCCTTCGGGATTTGGGGTTTTTTACTTTCTTCACCACCGGTGCTGGTGGCCAGGACAGGCGGGGTATGGCAGTGCCGTGCTGCTCAGTCCCCAGGGATGGGCAGCTCAGTGGGATGGAGCGGAGGGGAGCTGCCTCCAGAGCCAGAGGGAGCATCAATAATGAACCTTTTTTCTTTCTATTTTAATTTCTGGTGTTTCTCCTTGCACGCTCTGAGGTCTCCATGGCCCCTTGGCGCTGAGAGCCAGACCCTGCTCTTGCAGCCACCTGGTGACATCCTGGCACTAGGTAGCATCTGTGCCGTCACCATTGAGGGCATGTCTGGCTTCAGCAACATCACACGGGGGATTTCTACACCCTGTGGAGATAATTCAGTGGGGAGGGTGGTCGGTGCCACCTTGTCTGGGTGTCTCCCGAAGAGTCAGTCATGTTCATGGGGGTCTGTCTCCAGGGGTGGTAGGGAGCCCAAACCCTCCTGGGCGCTGCATCTAATTGCCTCCACTTTGGCTCATCTAGATGGGTGTGCACCCACATATGTGCCTTTGAGAACATCATACCCCTTCCTTGCAACATATACACAGACCTGCGTGTGTATATGTATATATGAAATTTATGTCATTTATGTAATTTATATAATTTATATCATCTGTGTATATGTTGAAAGGAACATGTATATATTGCAGGGATGGCAGAGGCTGCTCTCCTTCAGCCAGGCATCATGGAGATCTATTTATTTTCATATTTCTATAATATTTATATATATTATTGTATATAGTATATATTATTAGAAATATACGTGTTATTATAGTGGTGGAGGGCAGCTCAGCTTGAGTGCCATGCTCCCATGAGATGCCTCTCGCCTCAAGGACTTGCCGCAGGCTCGGCACTTCTCCCACTTCTCCTGGGCAGGGTGTATTTCTTCTTTTTTCCCCAGGCCATTTCCCAAGATTTTGAGCTTTAGGGAATATTTATCTTTTTCCAGATTATTTCCCAGAATTTTAAGATTTCCAGGTTTTCCCCGCAGCTCTCAGCTTTGGTTTTCACCGGATCTTGGGTGCTTATATTTAATGACTCATCTTGCTGAGTTTTGGGATGAACTGTTTAATTTAATCAATGCAGAGGCAAATAAGGCACTTTTCAGCCCCAGGTTAGAGTGATGTTGGAGCTAAGATGGGGCAGCATCAGCCTGGTGAAACCTTCTCCTGCTTAAGGCATCCCTCCCCTGGGAGGGGGTTGGGCTCCGGGGCTGTTGCATCTGATGCAGCAGCAATTAAAATCGCTTTGATTGAAAAGCAGGAGGTCCCTGCATGGTGGGTGCATGACCAGGTGGGATACCCCAGTGATGGGCACTACTGCATCCACAGGTGGAGAAGCGCCTGGAGCTGGTGAAGCAGGTCTCCCACAGCACCCACAAGAAGCTGACGGCATGCCTGCAGGGTCAGCAAGGCGTGGATGCCGACAAGCGCTCGGTGAGGCTTTGGCAGGGCTCGGAGGATGCCGGGCGGGCTGCGGTGGCGGCGGGGTGGGAAACGCAGCCCTCTCGTTGCAGAAGAAGCTGCCGCTGACGACGCTGGCACAGTGCTTGATGGAGGGATCGGCTGTGCTGGGCGACGACTCCCTGCTGGGGTAAGGGGGGCCCGGGTCTCCCCCGGGGCTTCGCCACTGCCGGGATGCTGCAGGGATGCTGGCATGACGCTGGGATGCAACTGCCAGAGGAATGGCTACAGTTCCATATCCATGATGCTGGATAATGGGGTGGGGGGTTTCACAGCAGTGTCAGAGGGGCTGGGGTGCTGGTGTGATCTCTCTAGTCCAGGAGTTTCCTTTGTTCTCCTTGTGATGAGCTGGGGTCCTTCAGTCATGCAGTATACAATGTAAAATATATATGTGTCTTGAGAAACTCCATACAGTTTCAAACTATAAGTGGTACAATAGTTAAGGGATGAGATTTTCCTAACACCCAGGGTGCCCACGGTCCCCGGGCTACCACCCTCCCTCCAGCCCTCTGCCAAGGCAGGGCTGCCCCGTGCCTCTGCCGAGGGGGCTTTGGGTGACCGTCGCCCACCCCAATGGGTGCGGGGTGGCTGCCTGTTGCCCACCACCAGCCCCCGTGGTGCCCAGCACTGCCGGTGCCCTTGCAGGAAGATGTTGCGGCTGTGCGGGGAGGCAGAGGACAAGCTGGCTCAGGAGCTCATCCACTTCGAGCTGCAGGTGGAGAGGGATGTCATCGAGCCCCTCTTCGTGCTGGCTGAGGTGAGCGGCGGGCAGGGGTGTCACTGCAACAGGGTGTCACCGTGCCAGGCACTTGTATCCAAACCAAGCCTGGGGGAAAGCAGGGTTTCACCTCTTCAGCCGTTCCTGGCCCCTGCAGGAGACCTCGCCCTTTGAGATGTTTGCTAATTGCTTTAATTGGCAGGCAGTGTTTGCACATTCAGCTGGGCTGGCTGCTGGGGTGATGGTCCTGCCTGGCTCCTTCACCGGCTCTTGCTTTTTTCTGCCTTTCCTGGAGGCAGAGGTGTTAACACTTACATTTCTGACCCATTTTTCCAAGCTCCAAACACCTATCATTGTGGTTTAGGATTTTTCTTTTTACCTCCTTTTCCCCCCTGCTGCCAGCTTTGTTTTTCAGTTTTACCCAATGCTTCCCGGCCCCCGATTTACATCTAGCAAAATGTCCTTGACTTAGTTCTGATTTTATCTTTTGCAGCAGAAACAAGAGCTTTATCGCACTGCTGGTGTTCAGGGCTTTCAGCCGTTACCCAATCCTTTGGCAAATAGTGCCCGTGCACGGGAGGCTTTGCCTTGCCATCCCCCAAAGCCTGTTTCTTGCCTTTGTCCAGCTCCCCAGTGCAGGAGGCTTTGATCCCCCAAGGATGCTCCGCTCAGGGATGCGGGTTCTGCTGTTGGGTCTGTCAGGGGGTGACACAGCCCGGGTAGGGACACAAAGAAGGAACGAGCTGTGTCATCTCCCTAATGATGTTAAAATAAGGAGCTGCATCCTTATCTGCCCGGCTTGCACCAGCCCAAGCTCCCAGCGTCGCAGTCGGGTGTGAGCTGCCCCAGACTCCCCTCTGGGGTGTTTATCTCCTCCCGTTCCTGTGTGTTGCTGCAGGTGGAAATCCCAAATATCCAAAAGCAGAGGAAGCACTTGGCGAAGCTCGTGCTGGACATGGACTCTTCCAGGACACGGTAGGAAGTGGCTTCAAAGCTGCTTTACAAAAAAATAAAATTCCCAAGCGATGGGTAGTGCCAGGGAGGGCATGTCCCAGAGCCCTGGTGTCGCGGCTCCCTTGGGACAATAAGTCTTGGCCCTGTCACTGTGTGCCTTGCAGTCAGGCTCTGCAATGAGTCACGATTTCTGCTCTTGTCTGCAGAATCCATCGATCCCTTTTCCTTGCCTGCCCTCTGCAGAAGAGATTCTTTTTTTCTGGCACAAATCTTTTTTTTTCTTTTTTCTCTTTTCCCTGTCTGGGTGAGTTCTTACGTGATGGCAAAGAGCCGGGTGCTCCTGCTGCTGTAGAGCAGTGCTGGGGTGGAGCTGAGATGACCCTTGGGATTGTCCTGTGTCCCAGACGCTGCGGTGGGAGCCAGCAGGCTGCACTTCGGGTTTTGCCTGGGGCTGCTGAGGGGGCCAAGCCCTGCACGTCGCAGCGTGCCCTGGTGCCCTGGGGAGAGCTCTGGGAGGTGGCTGTAGTCCCCAGCATCATGTCCAGGCTCTCTCATCACCTTCCTCTCTCCTCCCACCCGGATGAGGCTCATTCTCTGGATGAACGTAATTGCTTAATTAGAGCCCAGTGCATGCAGCCCGTTGTGAGGACTGGGGATGTTCAGGGTTGGGAATGGATGCTGCATCCCAGTCTGGGTTGGGACCGTCTCCGTGGTGCTCAGCCCTGGGGACCATGGTGGGCTTGGCTGAGGGGGGTCCCTGGGCTGCCCTCCAAGCCAGCTGGGAGCCAGCCACCGCTCTGCACGGGTCCCCATCCCTCCCCATCACAGCTCTGCCCGCTCTCTGCAGGTGGCAGCAGTCTGCGAAGTCCTCGGGTTTGGCCAGCAACCTGCAGCCCTCGGGAGCCAAAGCCGACGCTCTCAGGGAAGAGATGGAGGAGGCGGCCAACAGAGTGGAGATCTGCAGGGTACCCGGGGGTCCTGGGGGGATTGCCGCTTGCTGGGAGTGGGGCGGACCTTGGCATCCCAGGCACCACAGAAAACCTGCAGCCACTCCTTTCGCCCTGTTCTTCGCCCTCTTCTTACCCCATTACCCGTGATAAACCCTCCTCTGGCTGGTCGCCATCCCCAAACCCAGCCCAGTGGCAGTGGGTGATGCTCAGCAGCCAAGCAGGACATCCCTGGTTCCTCTGTCCCCATCCTCCATATCCCGCTGGAGCTGGAGAGCATCCCATTCCCAGGGGACCCATCCTGGCAGGAGCCGGTGAGCTCAGCACCGAGTACGCCCAGTCGTGTCAGTGCCACCTGGCATATCACCCCCCACCATCCCACGGGAGCATGACCCACCCAGCTGATCATGTTGGGTGGGAAAAATGTCTGAGTGAGGGGGAATGCTGCTGCCAGCGCCTTTGTCACAGGCTGTGACCTACAGCAATAAAACCCACAGGCAATTTTGTGTGACTTTAAATTCCCCCTGGGGCAGAAAATGCAAGGGGCTGGGCCAGCCTGGTGCTCTAGGTTTTGGGCAGGAGGTGGAACTGAGTGCATGTCTCAAATCCTAACTCTTTTCTCCAGCGACACCACCAGAACCCACGTAGCCTTTAAAATCCAGTGCCAAACTCATGCTGTCTCCCCCATCTTAAAGCAGCCCCATGCACCCAGCAATTTCCCACAAACCAGCTCAGCCAGGAGCTGCCCCCCAGTATGTTCACCGTATTGATGGTGGATGTTGCAGCTGGGATGTGCTCACAGTGTTCTAAAATGCTGATGGTTTTCCTCCAGTTGAGTTATCCAAGGGGATTTTCAGAAAGGTGCGATTCGGGAAGCGGCAATGTCTATTTTGCAAGCATGAAGACAGAGAGACTGGTGTCCTGGTGCCGAGGGGCTCGTTGCAATTCAGAGCAAGAAGCACCTGATGCCCCGCCAGGCTGGTCCGCACGAGGGCTTGGGATGCTACCCACGGCAGCTGAGCCACGTGCGCTGCTGCGCTGCGCAGCAGTTAGCCCTGTGGTTAATGAGCCACTTGCACACAGGGAGCAATGCAGTGAGGTGTTGGGATGAGCAAACTTGGGGTTTAATTTGTGCCGTTCAGCCCATCGGGATGTGCAGACTTTGGCTGACGGGTTGTTTCCAAGTCACTCTCACTTCCAGAGAGCCGGCTGCAAGGCGCCGGCTCACCGTGGGCTCTGGAAGGGGGCAGGGTGGAGCCATCTGCACTGCTGCAGAAAGCGAACTTCCACGGTGCTGCTTGTATTCCACGTCCCGAGCACATCTCGAGCGGTTGCTGCAACATCCCACGTTGCACGTTGACTCCTGGTGTGACCAAGCTGGTCCCTCCTGGTGGCTTCCAAAGGGGCCACCACAGTGGCATCTGGGCAGCACGCGTGGGACAGTGACTAATTCTCTGCTCTCCACAGGACCAGCTGTCAGCTGACATGTACAATTTTGTGGCCAAAGAAGTAGACTATGCAAACTATTTTCAAACTGTAAGTGCCACCCGTCCCCACGGGACTCCTCTGGCTCCATCCCTGGCCGAGGGGTGACAGCCGGTGCCGTCTCTCCCCCGCAGCTGATCGAGGTGCAGGCAGAGTACCATCGGAAATCCTTAGCGCTTTTGCAGAACGTCCTGCCTCAGATTAAAGCCCAGCAGGGTAAGTGCCCGTGGGGTCTGTCCCGCTCCTGCATGCGATGCCAAGGGCTCTGCGTCACACTGGAGCCACTTGGGGCTTTGCCACTGTGATGAGCCGGCTCCGGCGTGACCCCGTGGTGTAGCGTGGTTCTGGGTTTGCGGCTGAGCATCCTCCCTTTGCTCGCCCCGTCTGCATCCCACCTGCCCCAGTGCTGGGGTGGGCACCCCATCCCCATCCCACTTGGTCACGGGGGGCAGGACCCGGCCAGCTTCATGGAGCAGGGGGGTGAAATCTGCTCGAATATCCTCATCAAGAGCAGCACCAGAGGTGGGAACCCAGCGCCAAGGTGGGGGTCTTGGGGCTTCACTTTGCACTGTGCAACCTCCGTAGGAGCTGGGCTGGGAGACCGAGGTGGGGAGAGCCCCGCGCGATGGCCCTGTGAGCAGCGCATTCCCCGGGGCAGGGCTCGGGGTGCTGCCATTGCTGCAGCGGGGCAGGGAGTGATTTGTATTTTATTTTTTTCTCTCGATCCCACAAAATATTCCTGCCTCAAACTGTGATGGAAGAAGGGGGAAAATATTGCAAAGGTTTGCCTGTGGTTGCTCCCCCCGGAAAACGTTATCCAGCCCCTTTGAAATGTCCCGTGTGATGATTGGAAAACATTTTGTTTGGATTTCATCTTTAAAAAGCACTTCCCGAGCCGCCCAGGACAGAGGTGCGGGGTCCTGTTGTTTTAGCAACACCCAAACGGAATATTTTGCTGCCGAAACGCTGTGATCCAAGGGCCTTTCGGGGAGGGGATGCTGGATCCAGCACCGTCCCAGCCGTGTCCTCCCCTTCCTCTCACCCCCTCTGCCCGTCACAGAGGCGTGGATGGAGAAGCCCTCCTTCGGGAAGCCCTTGGAGGAGCACCTGGCTGTCAGCGGGCGGGAGATCGCCTTCCCCGTGGAGGCGTGCGTGACGATGCTCCTGGAGTGCGGCATGCAGGAGGAGGTGGGTCCCATGTCCGACCACCCTCAGCTGGGCATGGATGGAAGGGGACATGGCAGGGCAAGGACAAGGAACCAGAGGGCTTTGGGGACGTCCCCAGCCCCAAAGCTTGTCTGACGCTCTCCCATGTCCTCTGCCAAGGGTCTCTTCCGAGTGGCTCCCTCGGCCTCCAAGCTGAAGAAGCTCAAGGCTGCCCTGGACTGCTGCGTGGTGGATGTGCAGGAGTACTCGGCCGACCCGCACGCCATCGCAGGTAGGTGCTGCCTCAGCGCAGGGGGGTCGGTGGTGTGTGGGTTGGCCCATCCAGCCCCCAGGCACCAACCATGAGCATCCAGAGCATGGTCATCAGTGGCATGAAGTCTAGTTGGAGGCCAGTAACTAGTGGTGTAGTCCAGGGGTTGATACTGAGTCCGATCCTGATGAGCACCTTCATTAATGACCTGGATGGTGGGGCAGGGCGCGCCCTCAGCAAGTTGGCGGATGGCACCAAACAGGGAGGAGTGGCCGATGCACTGGAGTCGTGCTGCTGTCCCGAGGGACCTGGACAGGCTGGAGAAATGGGTGGAGAGAGACCTCCTGAAGTTCAGCCAGGGGAAGTGCCAAGTCCTTGCCCCTGGGGAGGAACAGCCCCAGGCACCAGGACACGCTGGGGCCACCCAGCTGGGAAGCAGCTTGCAGAGATGGTCCTGCAGGTCCTGGTGGCCACCAAGCCGACCATGAGCCAGCAATGGGCCCTTGTGGCACGCTGGGGGCGAAGGGTGTCCTGGGCTGCATTGAGAGCAGTGATGCCAGCAGGTCGAGGGATGTGATCCTTCCAGTCCTGGGTGCTGCAAGACAGACATGGATGTACTGGAGAGAGCCCAGTGAAGAGCCATGAAGATGAGGAAAGGCCTGGAGCATCTCTCCTGAGAGGAAAGGCTGAAGGAGCTGGGACTGTTCAGCCTGGAGAGGAGAAGGCTCAGAGAGATCTCATCCATGGATATAAATACCTGCAGGGAGGGTGCAAAGAAGACAGAGCTCTGTGGCGGCCAGTGCCAGGACCAGAGGCAGTGAGCACAAACTGGAACACAGAAGGTTCCCTCTGAACATCAGGAGACACTTTGTCACTGTGCGGGTGACTGAGGGTGACCGAGGACTGGCACAGGTTGCCCAAGGAGGTGGTGGAGTCTCCATCCTTGGAGACACTCCAAAGCTGTCGGGACACGGTCATGTGCAAGCAAGGACAGTCTGACGCTCCGTAGTCACAGTTTAAGGATTCATCTAGTTGATGTCTGTGCCCACTGCTGAATTTCTTACCTGGTGGTTGGGCTGTCTCTCACTGACTGTGGTCCTGGGAAGAGTGAACTACTACTTGTTCCTGTGCGTAGATTAGACAACGAGAGCATAAGAGACAGATCAAAGTTAATTTGGCGCTGCTGGAGCAGGGGGTTGGACCAGATGACCTCCAGAGGTCCCTTCCAACCTCAACCCATCTGTGATTTGTCCCAAAGCCTTTGAGCAGTGAAGAAAGAATATATGGAGGGACAAATGCTGTCCTTCAAGGAGCACAAACCCCAGCCCACACATCCCTTCCGTGGCCAAAGGCTCAAGCAGCGCTTTTGGTCACAGGTGAAGAAAAAAACAGGGATGCAATCACCCTAGCATCCAAGGTGGTGGTGGGGCACTGGTGGCACTAATGAGGGTGATACTAATGAGGGTGACACTGATCAGAAGAGTCTCCGCAGGAGCAGTGAGCAGTCAGGAAGATTCACACATGTTATCATCCAGCTTGTCATCTTCTGGGGTGAAGACCTCTCCAAGCACAGATCTGAACCCATGGGGCTGCTATTAAGCATTAATTGGGTTTAAATGCCAGTCAGCTGCTCCCCTACTGGGCTGGGCTCTCTGGCAGGTGCAGGATTGGACCCTGGTTTCCTATTGACTGCAATGGGAACCTGTTCCCAGCAGAAGGAGCTGTGAACATCCTAGGTAAAACCGAGTGATGGAGAGCTGGGTGAACACCTGATGGAGGCAAGAATGATGGAGGGAATCGGGAGGGTGCTAGGAAGGCCTCGGTGGAGGTGGCAAGGTGCTTCCTGAGGGTCAGGGGATGCTACGGGCTCCACCAAGCTGGCAGGCTAGCAGGTGCTTTGGGATGTGGGGGGTGGAAAGGTTGGGAGGGATGTGAGTCAAAATGCTGAGGACCGAAACCACTTGGTGCCCGTTGGCCAGTGCCACCCGCAGTGCCGAGCCCCATGTCCCCTGTGTGCCACAGGAGCCCTCAAATCCTACCTGCGAGAGCTGCCGGAGCCCCTCATGACGTTCGAGCTGTATGAGGAGTGGATCCAGGCATCCAAGTGAGTCTGGGGCATCGCCCCCATTCCTCTGTGACACAAATGACGGCATCTTGGGTCCCTATGCGTGGTCTGGGGCCATGAGTTATTTCTGATGTGGCTCACAGCATTTAGGATGTTTCCTCGGGGGTGTGAGAGCCACGAGGGTTCCCATGATGTTCCTTGAGCATCATGGGTCCGGGCACTGAGGGTGGTCCTGATGTCTCCTGACCCTAATGTCCCCAGCCTGGTCCAAAGCAACCTGGGCAAGGTGGCTGAGCTCTCGCAGCATCTTTGGACAAGCCTTTGGGTGCTGGGCAGTGGTGCCATTCTGGATGGGTGTGCAAACCCCGGGGGGCAGCTGGCCAAGGGAGCTCCCACCTGCATTGCTGGGGTGCTCTGCACCACGGGACCCCCAAACCCAGCAGGACTGGGCCAGCTGAGGTGGCACCATCATGCCTGCTCCACCATGGGAGATGTTTGGGGTAGGGGAATGTTGGGCAGAGGGAGGTGGGAGAAGGAGCATCTCCTTTTGGGGTGGGAAGCACCTTGGTGGTGCCTGGATATAGGTCTGACCACGTCCCTGCCTGCCCTGGGAGTGCTGGAGCACGGCAGGGATGTGGTGGTGGCTTGCTGGAGGGGATGGTCCCCAAGGGTGGCACGTGGCAGAGCGGGCTGCTTTGGGGAGCTTTTTGTGGTAATGTCCCCTTCCAAAGCAAACACATCCCCAAAACACACCCCTTGGGGGGGCTGCACAGAGGTGGGGAGGGGACCAGCATCCAGCCTGCTGCCAAAAGGTTTCCTTCTCATTTTGGCAGGGTTTTGGGGGTTAATTTACTTATATAATGTTGGCAGCAGCTCAGGGGTCTCACAGGGTCTCCAAGGGCAGGGCTGGCAGGGTCAAAAGCCCTGGGGTGGGGTGGGGATTGGGGATAACCCTCTTGCCCACCTCCCCACAGCATCCCGGAGCAGGAGAAGCGGCTGCAGGCACTCTGGAGCACCTGCGAGAAGCTGCCCAAAGCCAACTACAACAACATCAGGTGAGCCTGGGGCCAGCGGGACCCGGGGAGGGGACGGAGAGGGTGCAATCCTGATACACCGACACAGCTCACACTTTCCAGGTATGTGATTAAATTCCTGGCCAAGCTGACTGAGTACCAGGACATGAATAAAATGACGCCGAGCAATGTGGCCATCGTGCTGGGGCCCAACCTCCTCTGGCCGCAGGCGGACGGGTAAGGTATCCGGGTGGAGAGCAAGTGTGCCAGAGGGATGCTGGGGAAGGGGGTGAGGGAGGGTCTGGGGCCAAAATCCTCCTGGGAATAAGGCTGGACTGCGGTAGGGTTGCTAAGCTGCCGCCCGCCGCCTTGCAGGAACATGACGGAGATGATGACGACCGTCTCACTGCAGATCGTGGGCATCATCGAGCCGCTCATCCAGCACGCCGACTGGTTCTTCCCTGGAGGTAGGCTGTGCCCACGGCCGTGGTGGGGTGGGATGGGCTTTGTGGGACCTCCCGCCCCTCCCTGAGGAGGGGGTGCAGAGCTCCCATATTTATTTTTGCCAACCCCCTCTGCTTGCCTTGGCTTGGGCGAGGGGAGCTCAGGCAGAGATCTGGCAAGACTTATCGCAGCAGTGAGCCCAACCTAGGTGCTCCAGACCCCCCAAGCATTCCTGGTGCTGGTACCCCCATCCCACCCCTTACTGAGGACACACATCCCGATGTCCCCCGGCTCTTGTTTCCCTCCCCAGACATCGAGTTCAACGTGACAGGCAACTACGGCAGCCCCATGCACATCAACCACAATGCCAACTACAGCTCCATGCCCTCCCCGGACATGGACCACGCGGACCGCCGGCAGCACGACCAGGCGCGGCGGCCCCTCAGCGTGGCCACGGACAACATGATGCTGGAGTTTTACAAGAAGGATGGGTAGGGTCTTGGCGGTGCCAGGGTTTGGGAAGAGGGAGGAGGTGGCATTGCCACCACCTTGCGGTGGGTGGCACTGAGCTGATGGAGGTTGGGTGGTCCTGGGGTGGGAAGAACCCCCTGCTCTCCATGCTGGGCTCTTGGGGATACTCAGGTGAGCCTGGGGTTTGACACTCGCTCCCAGCCCACTGGAGATACGAGTGGGGTGGCCCGTGGCATGCACCAGGGCTGTGCTGTACCGGGGTCGAGTGCCCTGGGGTCCCCAAGGTCTGCAGGCTTTGCCCAAGGGGAAAGCTCCCCACTCCCAACCCATGCATGCCCCCACCATGCCACCTCACAGGGACTGCAGCCAGTCAGGTCGGCTCCATAAAACACCCTCAGGGCTCTCCCCATCTCCCAAAAATGCCCCCAGGCTCTCCCCATCTTCAAAAAACGTCCCAAACTCTCCTCCCCATCACTGGCATAGCCTGGCAGCAGGCTCTCACCCTGTGCACTGTCAAGGTTTAGGGGTTTTCTACACTAATAATCGTGTGTTTCTGCCCATGCAGCCTTAGGAAAATCCAAAGGTACTGTATCCTCTGCAGCGGTGCTGGGAAGGTGCTGGGAGGATGCTGGGAGGATGCTGGTGCCTGCTGGTACTGGGGGGAGAGGTGGCTGGTGGGTGACACAAGCACATCCCACACTGCCAACCCTTCCCTACTGCCATGGAGGTTAATTCCCAGCAGATTCCTGGTGGAAGAGGTATTTTTAGGGACCAGGCACCCCAAAGGAGCCGCGACACGGTGCTGGCGGTCCCCTTCCGCTGGGTGGGTGCTGAGAGCCTGTCTCTGTGTCCCCTGCAGCATGGGCGTCAGGGTGATGGACACCTCGTGGGTGGCTCGCCGAGGCACCTCGGTGGCGCGCAAGGCGTCCTCCACCCCACCAAGCGCTCAGCCCCCCGCGCCGCCCACCGAGCTCCCCGCTGCGCCCCACTCGCCCATTCCTGAGCAATCGCCGGATATTTCAGCTACCCCTTCCCCACCTCCCACCAGCTTCGGCTTCCCCCCAGGAGCCGAGCGGACAAGGTAAGGCCTCCGGCACCCCTGTGTCCCCAACCTGGGCGTCCTCCCCATGTGTGAATCTGGCAGCAAGAGAACCCTGTGGCGATGCCGGAGGCAGCAGGAGAGGATGCTCAGCATCCCTGGGCGGGGAGCAGTGTCCCGGAGGCAGCGGGAGGAGAGGATGCTCAGCATCCCTGGGGCCACCGTGATGTCCCCAGCCTGCTGGCCCCACGCTGCCCTCGGGGACGTGCCAGCGGGTCCCTCGCCTGGCTCACAGTGGGCGTCGCTGGGCTGTACTGAAATTGGGGCTGAAGCTGCAAGGAACGTGCCAGAAAAAGCCTAAAGGCGCCCAGTGCTCCCTGTGCCCTGGCGCTGCCCGCAGTCCGTGTCTGGCTTCAGTTTGCACAGGCCAGAGGGGAGAAAGCACCAAAATTCCACATTTCTGCCCCAAAAAGGGGAGCTGAGCTTTGCAGCCGCCCGCAAGCCTCACCCCGCCCGCGGTGTGCCCATGGGGGGGGGTGTCAGCCCCCCTGCCGTGGGGTCGGATCCTGGTGCGGTGGGACAAGGCGGGGGGGCTTCGGCACCACGGGGGCTCCACCGCCACTCTCCCCTGCCCCCCTGGCAGCGCTT
>JAVJGI010000001.1:116656807-116667618 GCA_035590275.1 Ibycter americanus
AGCCCCCCGTTACCTGCTCCGGAGGGATGCAGCCCTCCCGCGCCACCATCTCCCGCAGCTGGGCCACGGTGCCGAGCAAGGGTACGGCCAAGCCCACCCGCACGAACCGCCAGCGCTCGCACTGCAGCACCAGGGTGACGTTGAGAGCCCTGGGGACACCGCGGGGACACGCACGCACCTCAGCGGGGGAAGCTGCCGCGTGCCACGCCAAGGCCTGACGCCACTCGTGACCGCGCCGGAGGGACCCGTGCGCCAGCGCGGCGGCTCCGACTCCACCACAGCAAACACCCATCGGACACGGCTCCTGTGGCGGCAGCCGTCACCTGTCCCCCATGCTGCCGCCACCTCCCGCGTTAATGATTTACCCCAAAATATGCAAATTACCCTGCCTGGTGTGCCCCTCCCTGCCAGGCAGCGGACGTGCTGCTGGCTGTGCCGGCGAGCGGCTGGGGAGGCGCAGGGACGGGCTCACCTGGTCTGGCGCAGCGGGATGGGCAGGGAGATGCACAGGAAGGGGTCAAAGGTGTTGCTCTGCTTCAGGCAGTGAGGGCACGTCAGGGAGGACCTGTGAAACACAGCCGGGGGGCGTCACCAGCGTGGGCATGGCACCCTCAGAGACCCCCACCTTGGGGCTGTGGTGCTCTGCCACCAGCACCGCATCCTGGGTACCACATCCCGGGTACCGCATCCCGGGTACCGCATCCCACAGGGCTCGGATGGCCCCAGCATCACAGAGGGTTTGCGCAAACTCCTGCCCGGGCAGGGCACCACAGCCCATACCCACCACGACTGGGCTCCCAGCACCCCCATTCCCAGCCTGCTGGCATGGGGGTGGTGGCAGTGTCCTTCCCGGGTGCTGCCAGCTCTGGCCACCCAGTCCCTGCTGCGGCACAGCCACTGGCTCCAGGGGAGCCCTGGGGACAGTGAGGGGGGACCCATCGGCTCTGCTGGGGTGCATGGGGCCACCGGGGAGCAGCAAGTCCCCCCGCCCCTTCCTCACCCCCCACAGCATCTCACAGGAGATGCTCCACCAAACCTCAGCTTAAATGAATCTTTAATGTCAACCACCACCTTACCTCCTATTTCTTCTTAACTCATTTTTATTTCTTTCTTTTTTTCCTCCTTTTTATTCAACAAAAAGGGGAAAAATAAATTAAAAAACAAATAAAAATCCTGAGTCCTTGTTATCTGTCACCTTAAAGAGCCACTGAGCTCCCTGGGAAGCAGCCACACAAATTAATAAATCCTTTTGCACACAGGTGGCTCTGGCACACAGAGGGGGGTGGATAATTAAAGTGCCTTTTTTTCATACAGGGCGAGGGATTAATTGAGGGAGGAAGGACTTGTGATGCCAGAAGTGTCCCCTCACGCCTGCAGTGCCATGGCATGGGGGCAGGGTGGCCAGACACTGGCCCACCCGAGCCTCCTGTGAGTGCCAGCCAGATGAACACATGGGGTGTCCCATCACCCAGATGTGGGGACACCCCCATGCTGGTCCTCTGGGACAACCCCGATCCTGAGTCCTGTGATAGAGCCACAAAATGGTTTGGGTTGGACGGGACCTTGAAGATCATCTCATACCCACCCACACACACCTCCCCCCATGGGCAGGGACACCTTCCAGAAGCCCAGGTTGCTCCAAGCCCCATCCAGCCTGGCCTTGGACACTGCCAGGGATGGGGCAGCCACCGCTGCTCTGGGCAGCCTGTGCCAGCGCGTCGCCACAAAATATTTTCTCCTTATATCCAGCCTAACCCTACCCTCTTGCAGTTTACAACAGTTGCCCGTTGTCCTGTCACTACAGACCCTGGTAAAAAGCCTCTCCCCATCTTTCTTAGAAGACCCCTCTCTATACTGAGAGGCCACGATAAGGTCTCCCCGGAGCCTTCCCTTCTCCAGGCTGAACAACCCCAGCTCTCCCAGCCTGTCACACAGCGGAACTGCTCCAGCCCTCTGACCATTTCTCCCCTGGACCTGCTCCAACACGTCCATGCCTGCCCTGTGCTGAGGACCCCAGAGCTGGGCACAGCGCTGCAGGTGGGGTCTCACCAGAGTGGAGCAGAGGGGCAGGACCCCCTCCCTCCAGCTGCTGGCCATGCTGCTTCTGACACAGCCCAGGATATGGATGGCTTTCTGGGCTGTGAGCGCACCTTGCTAGGTCACACCCATTTTTTCATCCGCTAGTACCCCCAAGTCCTTCTCCATCCACCACCCAGTCTGTACTGGTACTGGGGATTGCCCCAAACCAAGTGCAGGACCTTGCACTTGGCCTGGTGGAACTTCATGAGGTTCACATGGGCCAACTCCCCCAGCCCATCACAAGGCCCCTCGCTGGCATCCCCTTCCCTCAGCGCCCAACAGCCCCATGCTGCTTGGTGTCACCTGCCAACTGGCTGAGGCTCCACTCAATCCCACCATGTCACTGATGAAGATGTTAAATTGTACTGGTCCCAGTATGGACCTTTGAGGGACAGCACGCCTTACTGCGTTGCTCTACCACCCACTACCACCAACCCAGCAGCACCAACTGGGGACAACCAGGACACCCCCTGCACAACCCCTGCCCGTTTCCCCAGGCTGACGCCCCCAGCCCCACTGGCTCAGCACCTGCCTTGCTTTTTGCCAGCAAATTGCTATGGTGGTACAAAATCAGCTGTCCTGGCAAAAGCCACCTCCTGGTGGCTCTCCGCACCCTGGGGTGGTGAGAATGAAGGAACAGCTGAAGGCTTTGTTAGGGCCAAGGCGAGGTGGGTGGCAGGGTCCCTGAAGGCAGGAGTATGAAATGCCCAGGGAAGCTGTGCGGCAGGTGGGAGCAAGGGCAGGGCTGGCATCTGCAGGAGGTGACACTGCATGTGGCTGATGTCCCCTCTGCGTCCTCACTACCAAGGACCAGGCATCCACACGCAGCAAAACCCCAGGATGCAGTTCAGACCCTACTCTGGACCAGTCCTTAATAAAACAACTCACCCTGCCCAGCCAAGAGTCACCCAGCCCATCACCCCCACTGTGCTGCACCCACACAGCCCCGACAATGCCGCCAGCGGTGCACCCCGCAATAAAACACAGCTCCATCCAACTGTGCTGCTCCCGGAGCCTCCCAGCTCATTACTGGGGTAAGGGTGGAGCCCCAGGGCTGCAACAGGGGTGGGGAGCGGGCAGGATGCCCCACTCACTGCTGCAGGGATTCGGGCTCTGACCCTCCCCATGTCCTTCCTGGCACTTACAAAAATATTTGCTGGCAATGAATCGAACTAAGAAACGTCCTGAAACCCCTCGCTCAGCGTTTCACCCAGCGCTGTGGCTGCACCGCCTGCGAGGGAAGCAGCTCCCACGCCTGGGCTAGGTGGGCTGGCTGGCTGGAGCCCCCCTGCAGGGCTGCGCACTCCCCAGCTCAGCCCTTCCCTGGGCTCACAGGGTCTGGCCACCCGCCAGCGAAGCCCCCCCAGCGCTGCCCGGAGCTCGCAGGAGGGTGAAGCCCCCAGGCAGGACCCAGCCTCCCCGCTCACCTGTACTGCGCCTGGAAGTGGCTCTGCACGAAGCTCTGCCCGCCGGGGTGCTGGGCGGCCGGCGAGGGGCTGCTGGCACCGCCGCTCCCGTCCTCGCCGGGCTGCGGGGGCAAGAGACAAGCAGGTGAGCAAAGTGCCGGGGTGTCCTGCGGGGCTGGGGACATGTGCCAGTGAACCAAGCCCAGCTTCGGTGTCCCCATGGCACGAGCATGGGCTGAAGGTGATGCCAAAGTGACCCCTGCCTGGCACTCCCCAGCCCGGCACTGCTGTCCCCTCCGGGCTCCCTGCACACCTTCTCCTGGGGAAATGCTGGCATATGTCGCATCCACCAGCCAGCGTGGGGCACTAAGGGTTAATCCCCCTGCCTGCATCCCTGCCCCAGCACCAGCCCATGGGCAGGGGGTCTGCTGTGGCAAGACCCCCAAGGGCCACCCAACGCAGCTGAAGTTCTGGTGACCGCAGCTCCTGGACACTGAGGAACTGGAGCTGGGAACACAGTCAATCCTGGCTGAAATGCTCCAGGAGGGAAATCCTGGGTGAGGCGGCTGGGTGCCTGCAGCAGCCCCTCCGGCAGTGGAATGCTTGGCCAGGGGAAAGCTGGTCCCCCACAACATTCCCTCCCCCCAAGAGCCCCAGTACCCCCGGGCACACCCTGCAGCGTGGGCAGCCCCGGCAGGGAGGTGCCCCCAGCACCCTGGCACCCACTGTGCGGGCAAAGGCACCCATGGGTGCTGGGAGCAGCCGTGCTGTGGGGAGAGCTGGGGCAAGGGTGGGATGCTGCAGGGCGCAGTGCCCGTGCCTGTGTGCGTGTCCCTGTGCCCGCAAGACGAGCCCCTGGAGCCGGTGTGCATGTTCCTATGCATGTACCTGCCTGAGGCAAACAGGACTGGGCACAAATTAACCGCATGCAAATCACCAGAACCAGGGAGCTAAAAAAAGCCTTGGCTGGCTCGATGCCCTCCCCGGCAGCTGGGCCAGCGTGGGGCTGCAGAGCCGCCCAGAAAACCAGCCCCATCCCTGCCTGTTTCCCCTGTGCCTTTACCAGCGACAAGCCCAGGCGTGGCACCTGGCATGGCACCCAGCACGTCAAGCCCAGGCACAGCACCCCGGTGCGGCACCCCAGCATGCCAAACCCAGGCATGGCACCTGGCACAGCACCCAGCACCCCAACTGCCCCAGAGCTGGGCTTTCAGGGACCACGCGTCCGGCGCAGGCGGTGGGGATGCTTGCTCTGCTGCTGGTCCATCCCTCGGCCACCTCCCCATGCCACCACATCTCCTGGCTCGGCCAGGACAGTGGGGTGACCACCCCCCCTCCCACACCACCGACACCTGACCCCACTCCGGGCCTGACACACCAGCATCCTGAGCCACCCTGAGCCACCGCAGCCAGCCGTGCTCACCAGCTGGGTGCCCATACCCATTCCCCCTGGCAAGCCCGTGGCACATCCCAGAGCAACACTGGGGCCCCTTCCCCAAGAGAAACCAGCTATTCTGCGGGTCGCACACTGCCTCGAGGTGGGTGACTAAGGGAGCCCTCTCTCCATCCCCCCTGCTTGGTGCATGGGGAAACTGAGGCACAGCCTCTGCTCTCAGCAGGGACTGACCAAGACAGTGCTGGCAGGCTGCCTGTGTCCCTGCTGCTCGCTCCCGGGGCTGGCACGGGATCCCTTCCTCTGTCCCAAGGAAAGGCAGGACACCTGGCTGGGAAGGCAGCTGCCTTTGTCAAATTTGGGGGATTCCGGCACTGGCTCCAGCAGGCGAGACATGCCCCAGCGACCCCAGAAGAGCCAAGTCTTCTGCTCCACTCCACAAGGGAATGGGGACACCGGGACGTGACCATGTTACACAGCCAGACCTGCCTGGTTAGGAGACACCTCCCTGCCACCTCCCTGCCTGCCTGCTGCCCTGGGGACTGCAGGGAGCCCCCGTCCCTGCTTAGAGAGGACAGGAGCCACCAGCTTCACCCCCTGCTACAGCCACGCAGAGCCCGACGGCAGAGGAGATGCTGCAGAAGGGCGCCTCGGTAGCTCGGGAAATGACTGGGCTATTTTGGGATAAGACAGGGAAGTTTTGGTGTCGCTATGCGTGAGACTGAAAAATCAATGAGGTATTTGGCTGGAAGGTGGATTTTCCTCGTGCCATCTGCTGGCACCGGGTCCTGCTGAGCCTGACGTGTCCTTATGGCCTGCCCGGGGCCGGGGTCCATCTGGTGTGGCAGCGAGGGGACCTGGACAGGGTCTGCATCCCACGTGACCCCCAAAAGCCAAGGGGGATGCCGCCTCCCCCTCCTCCTCCAGCCTTCCTGGCAGCCAAGCCTTGGTCCCTACCTTGATAGCCTCAGAGCCCGCTGGGTGTCACAGCAGACACTTTGTGGGCACCCATCAAACATCCAGGAGATATTTCCACCTCTGCAGCCTGCCCGGCTCCAACCTCCTCATCTTCTGCTTTCCACCAGCTGAGCACCCCTGGTTGCTGAGCCTCAGCCGGGGCTTGGCCAGGAGCCATCCCCCCCCATCCCCATCCTTCAGTATCTGCACAAACCCTCCTCCCCCAGCCCGGGCTACTCAAAACTGGGGCGGGCACTTGCATGCCCACCTCCCACCAGACACTTCAAAGCAATTTATACAGGCTCACAGCCCCCACCGGGCACCCCATCCCCAAGGACATGGGCACACAGGCGCCACTCAGGTGGCATCCCCCACAAGGGGCCAAGACCGGGGATGCCAAGCAAAATCAAGGATGCGGGGACACACACAAAGGGTCCTGTCCCCAGAGCCAGGCAGGTGCTGCAGGCACTGCCACGGCACCACCTCCCATGTGGGCAGCTGAGGGCACCGTCGGCGTCACGCCACAGCCCATGGCACACGCTGGCAGCTCACGTTTAACAAGCGAACAACGGGAGCTGCCCGCTGCCGGGCTCCCCAACGCCTGGGGTATCTACATGCCCAGGGAAAGGCAGGGCTGAGGACGGCTCAGCTCAGTGCAGGGATGGCTGCAGTCCCCCGGGCAAGTAGGGCTGAAAGCCACAGGGCTGCCCCAGCCCAGAGGCTTTGGAGATGGGCACCGCAGCCAAACTCTCCCACACGGGACAGAGCTGTGCCCACGCGAGGCTGGAGGCCAGGCAGGGGCTGCCTGCAGGGACCCTGACCTGCCCCCCCAGCCACAGCCACAATGCCCCAAGCTGGGGACAAGGAGGATGAAGCTGTTCCCAGGACCCCCGTGCCCAAGACGCGCATCACCCCCGAAGCAGGGACAGCACGCTGCTGCGCCGAGCCAACACGACAAACGCCGGCTGCACAAACCCATCCGCTGCAACAGGCAGCGCCCCAGCGGGCAGGCAGCCAGCAGGCAGGGCCAGGGTGATGCCACGAGCGCAGATGGATGGAAGGAGACTTAATTACTCATTTTGCCAGCAGCAAAGCCGCTGCACTGTAATTACGGCGGGCTTAGCTGGAGGTGGGGAGGGACGGGGGAACTGCATCTCCTCCTGACTGAGCAACCTCAAGAACCAGGGTGCCCACCAGAACCGGGGTGCTCAGCTGGATGGGCTCCTGCTGACACCCCCACTCTCCCAGCACCCCAAGCACCATGCCCAGCCCCGCAGCACCCGGATCCCACCATCCCCCCTCCCATGCACTGGCCAAACCACATCACCCGCATCGCCATCCCATACTGGGTTGGGGGGACAAGCCCAGCCCACCCCCTCCCAGGACATCACGGCTTCTCCAGTCCCAGACGTGGCACAGACACCCGCCCTGAGCCAGGGTGTGCAGCCACCCCGGCGGGGGCCACCCACCTGCCCGGGGCCGCGGGCCTGCAGGGCGGGGGAGGCGGCACCCAGGTCCTCGTGCATGCGGTCCAGCAGCCAGAGCAGGAACTCGAGGGCGTCGTGCTGCGCGTTGCCCCGAAACTGCGAGCTGTGCTTGGAGACGATGCTCTGCAAGAGATGGGCAGGGAGGGCGCTGAGCCTTGGGCCACGCTGCTCGGCACTAACGAACGGCCAGTTCATTAGCATCCATCACAAAAACCCATCCCAACCTAAACAGCATCTGCCCGCATCTTGCCTCTGCAGGGACACATGGGGACAGCAGAGCAGTGGGGACACTGGCACACATGGCCAAGCAGCAGCTTCGTGGCCCATCACCGTGGTGTCAGCTCTCAGCTGCCGGGATGAGGCTGGAGAGGGACAGCTTGCTGCAGGGAGGGGACAGGGCACACCCCAACAAAGCCCATACAGGCAAGTCCAGCCCAGAGGGACCCACCAGTGTCACCTGCCCTGTGCATGCCGATGGCATCAATTCAGCGTAACAGCCAGGGGAAGGCGATTCCCAGCGTGGGGATGCCCCAGCAGGCAGCAGCTCTCCCCCAGGCCCTGCCTGCCCCTGCCTGAACATGCCACCCCATCACCAGCAGCCAGCCTAGTGCCTCCCCACGCCTCAGACCCCCCGGGCAGGCAATGCCGGCGGTGCGAGCCCAGCCACCAAAGGCCCTAGAAGAGACAAGGGATGTTCATATGGTAAAGCAAAAGTGGCAGGAGGGAAACCCCTGAGCAAACCTCCTGCATCCCAAAACTGGGGATGCTCAGCCCATCAGAGCCTGGCACTCAGCACCCTCTGACTGAAGCAGAGCAGGTGAGACTGGGGAGGGAGACCAGAGATGTCCCTGATGGAGCCACGTGCCAGGGGTTCCCACCAGCCCCACCCAAGGGCAGTGCTGGGGAGGGGGTGCTGCCTGCCCTGCCAGGCTCTCCCCCTGCACCCAAAGCCCTGTCAGCTGCCCCTGCCCAGGGCTGCCCTCCGCTCCCCACCTCTCCTCCGCCCCCCGGCTCTGCAGGGAGCTGCTCACAGGGCTCCCCGGAGCATCCCCCCACCTCCCCCTCCCCTCGCCTCCACCCTGAGACGTGCAGCTCCATGCACAGCCCAGGAATTGGGCCCAGGGCAGCCACAGGGTGATGAAACCACCGCAACGCTCCCTGCGGGCACCCTGCCCCGACAGCCCAGGTCCCCGTGCCACTGACAGCAGCATCCCCCTGCCCCACAGCTTCACCCGTGCCTGGACCAGGTCCCACTGCCTGGCTCCCCACCGAGCCACCGGCCACACCACAGCATTTTGGCTAATCAGCATTAATTTTGCTGCCAGGTGAGTGCTGCGATGCCCTTACAGGGGGCTCCCCCCTCACCAGGGGCTGTGGCGCCAACAACGGGGCTGGGAATGCCGTGGGGCTGAAGCAGCGCCCGAGGAGGATGAGCCCATCGGCATGCCATCAGGCCACCAAGACAGCACCCAAGCTGGCTCCTGAGCCGAGCTAGCCAAGGTCCCAGCGGGGCTACACGCCTGGGTTTCAGGTGGCCCCAGGGGCTCAGCTGTGGGTATGTGCTGCCAGCAGATGCCACCCACCCACGAGAGCTGTGTCAACCGCTCCTGGGGGAGCAGCGTGAGCCAGGGTGGGTCCCTGACCCCCAAAAAGCAGGTGGCATGGGGCTGGGAATCCCACTCCTGGCGGGGAATCCAGGGAGGGTGCCCAGGGAACACCCAGAGAGGCAGAGCTGGGGGTCCCCAAGGACTCATCTTCAAGTCTGGGCCAGCAGTGGCTGCTCAGAGACAGGAAAGGACAATTTTAGGAGCTCAGCCCCAAGCCCAGCAGCGGGAGTGAGAAACCTCAACCAGCTGTGTGGATTTTAACCAGCTGATGCCATTAAACCCTAACCATCCATGCTGCTTTTAACCAGCACAGTTAAAGGGGACCAGCCGGGCAGGGATCAGACCTCCAGCACCACCAGGGAACACCCTGAGCCCAGACCCCCTCTGGGCACCCACCACACCAGCCCCGCTCCCAGCGGCACAAGCATCCTGGTACAAGCAGAGGGAGCAAGGCCACCACGGATGAGCTTCAAGCAAAACGAGTTGCAAACTCAGCTCTTATTTAAAAAATCTTATTTAGGCTGATTAAAAAAAAAAAAAAAAGGTGGAAATTCATGGAAGATGCAGATAACCACCCAGAGGGAGAAAATTCAAAGTGAAGGCTGGAAGCTTTGTTTTTTTTTACTCTGGGCCTAAGGAACGCGTGTGTTTGGGAGCAGAGGGCACAGAAACCCTGTGCCCAGCGCTGCAAGAGCTCGTTACTTTGCTATGATGAAATTAAAGGCAACGAGCTCCCGCAGGAGCACCCATTGCACCCTGGCAGTCCCTGCGGAGTGGGTGCTGCCACCATCCAGGCAGGTCCCCCAGGAAAGGGGGGCAGAGCAGTGGGTACCCCAGCCCCTGCCTGTGCCACAGGTGCCAGCAGCACCGCCAGGAGCCCGGGCCCGGGATGGGGCCCGGATCCCCAGCAGCTCCCCCATGCACTTTGCAAAGTTCAACTGCAGCAGCAGGTCCCCGCTGAAATGTCACCCCTGGACACGCGTCCCCGCGCGGGGAGCTGCGATGCCAGGCTCGAAGCGCTGCCCGACACCCTGTCCCTGCCCCCAGGCTGGGCGCAGGCAGGCAGCACGCTGTGTGTCACCCAGCACGGGTGTGACGCACCCGGTGACCGGGCCCGAGGCCACTGAACTGGGCACCCAGGGCACCATCCTGCCTTACCCACCCGCACAGGCAGCACCCGCTCACCCTTACGGCTCCGTGGGGGGCTGGGGCGGGAGGCTCGCCTGCCCAGGGAGGTCAGAGCAGGTGAAGGCTGCCCGGGCAGAGGTGGGTGATGGCAGCAGGGCTGGGGGTGTCTGGCAGGGCAAGGTGATGTGAGCAGGGGGTGCCGGTGGGTGCTGGGGGCAGGTGGGGGTGCCCGTGGGTGCTGGGAAGGGTGCCCGTGGGGCTAGGGGCTGGCATGGGGGTGCCCATGGGTGCTGGGTGCAGGGGTGCCATGGGGATGCATGGGCAGGGGATGCCAGTGGGTGCTGAAGGTGGGGAGGGGGATGCTGGGGGTGTGCTGCGGGCAGGCAGAGGGATGCTGGGGGGGCGTGGGGTGCCAGCGGGCGTTGGTGGTGGCTACCGATGGGTTCCTGGGGTTGGGATGCCGGTGGGCTCTGCAGGCAGGGGGATGCCAGTGGGTGCTGGTGGGAGGTACCGGTGGGCTCTGCAGGCTGGGGGATGCTGGTGGGTCCTGGTGGGGTACCGATAGGTTCTTGGGGCTAGGATGCCAGTGGGTGCTGTGGTCATAGGGATGCCGGTGGGCTCTGTGGGTGGGGGGATGCCAGTGCAGGGTACCCGTGGGTTCTTGGGGCTGGGATGCCGGTGGGCTCTACGGGCCGGGGTGATGCCGGTGGGTGCCAGTGGGGGGTACCAAGTGGGCTCTGCGGGTGAGGCGATT
>JAVJGI010000001.1:116668744-116683572 GCA_035590275.1 Ibycter americanus
CCTGGGGTACACCCACCTGACCCCAGCATCACCATGGGATACCCCGCCTGCTGCCAGCATCACCACGGGGTACCCCCACCTCCCCCCAGCATCACCGCGGGATACCCCTGCCTGGCCCCGGCATCACCGCGGGGTGCCCCCACCTGCCGGCCCCGGCATCACCCTGGGGCACCCTCCGCCTGCCCCCAGCATCACCTTGGGGTACCCCCTGCCTGCCACCAGCATCACCGTGGGGTACACCCACCTGCCCCCAGCATCACCGTGGGATACCCCGCCTGCCCCCAGCACAACCCTGGGATACACCCGCCTGCCCCCAGCACCACTCCGGGGCTTTCCCGGGAGTCCCAGCCATCCCCCACAGGTGCTGCCATCAGCATCGCCCCAGGGTGTCACAGCGTCACTCTGTGGTGCCCCTGTCCTGCACCTCTGGGTGCTTTTAGCTGGCACAGGGGGACAATATCACCTCTGTGCCCACTGCACTGATGTTTTGGGACCTAACATGGCTCCCTCCACACAGAGCCACAAAACGAGGGTTGCCAGTCCAGCGCTGGCAGAGCCTGGAGGCTTTGGCCACCTCCTGCCCACCCTGCACCAGCTGACACCATGTGTGGGTGCTGGTTTGGGGTCCGGCAGAGCCTGGCCCCCAGCTGCAGGGACCTGTTGCCCAGCTGCCCTCCCTGTGCAGTGTGGCTGGGAGGGAGGCAGGATGGCCAAGGCCACCAGGTCAGCTCCCTGCTCTCCACCGCAGAGGAAACCCACCGCGGTTTTTACAGGTGGTTTTCAGCCGGATCAGCCCCCTGGTCCAGCTGGATCCGTCAGACGCCACCACGCCAGCACAGGGAGGGGGACTGCAGCGGGACCGGCTGCTTCTGCAGCAAATCGCCCTCTGCTCGATTGCAACCCGGCGGCAGCACGTTGCGCTTCAAACAGCTGCAGGAGACTTAAATCCCCCACCCCAGCCTGGCCACGGGGGGCTGGGACCCGCCCGCCTCTGCCAACAGCCCCGACACTGACTCCGGCCCAGGGCTGCTCTGGTGGCTCCCACAAGGCGCTGAGACAGCCCCGAGTGGGGACGGGAGGCGGCAGGGCTGCCCCCTGAGCCGACCAGCCCAGGCACACCTCGGGCAGCCACCGTCCTTCACCAGGGCCAAGGGGGTGGCGAGGGACAGAGCGGGAAGGAGGTCCCTCTGCCAGGCAGGGGTGCCACTCAGTGTCACCTTGCTGCAAGGCAAAGGGGTGGCAGTGGCCCCGTTGCAGCCGAGTTGCTCTTCTCTCCCCAGGGAGCTGCTGAGGCTGCTGCTGAGCTGGGGAGAGGGTCCCTGGGGTGCTGAGCTTGGCTGTGGGTGCTGTGGGTGTTCTTCCATCTCTGCAGATCTTGGCAGAATCCAGCAGCACCTCCCTGTGTCCTGGGAAAGGGTCTGCCGTGCCAGGCAGTCTCCCCATCACCTTCCCTGCCCTGCAGAGGAATGGGGCACCCACGAGCACCCCAGGCATGGGGACATGCTGCAAGCGCTGCCCTGGGTGCAGCTGGTGGTGACGTGGGGTCAGAAGAGATGGGGCAAAAGGTGCTGTTGGATGTTGCGATCCCTCATCCCCATGGGACAGAGCGTCCCTGTGCCGTGGGTGTGAGTTCAGGCAAGGTGGTGGCAGGGAGATGGTGACCTCCCCAGGGGACACTCAGCTGGTGGCCGTCAGTGTGATGGGTGGCAGAGAGGCAGCGGGCAGGCGCGGGCAAAGGGCTGTGCACTGCTGTTGGGGACAGACATGATCTCAGACAAAATCCATCACGGCCGGGCGATGCCAAGCAGATGGAGGCGGATCAGCTGCCTGCGGATCCTCTGGGGACGGGTGGCCCAGGATGCTGGCAGGCTCAGGAGCTGCTGATCCAGAGAGGAGAGAAGACTGAGTCCAGCTGAAGTTTTCCTTCCAACTACAGCCAGCCCTGATGGGTGCGGGATGTCCCCTGAGAGCCTGGCGTTGGTGGGAGGCCCCCCTGCCCCCCTGCCAGGCCTCCTGGGGAAGCAGCCCCCTTCTAGGAGCTGTGCAGATCTCCATCCCAGGGGGTTGCCACTCTGGGATCAGCCTGGGCACTCGGTCTTTCCTGTCCTCCCAGTGAGATGGGAATGAAGGGGGGAAGCAGCCCTGCCTGGTGGGACAGAGCCGACCCTCCTGTGCCTGGGGGGACCAGCTCCCGGGCTCAGCAGTGCTCAGAGCGGGCAAGATGCTGGGATGCAGTGCAGAGGCTCCAGGCAGGATCTGGCCCTGGAGAAACCCACTTGCACCATGTTGACTTGCTGCTCCCAGCCTGGCTAAGGAAAGCTGCTGGCACTGCAGGAGGGTCTCGCTGTCGCAGGCAGTCAGGGCACAGCATCAATGCTGAGCCGAAACTCTGGCTACAGACACCTCTGTGCTCAGAGGTTTGTGTCTCAAACTGGCTCTACACCCATGGTTCAAGTTCTTTTCTCAGCAACCTCCTGGCCAGAGTGCTGTGAAATCCATCTTTACAAAGCCAATACATAAACTGCTCCTTTTGGAAAGGCATCCTTAAAATTAAGCTCTGCACAGAGGTCACAATCCATAAAGCAAAGTCCCAAGCGCTCCCTGGGACCCCCAGCTGCTCCATGGCCCTGCTTACTGCACCGTCCTGCCGCACACCCCTAGGAGATGGAAACTGGAGTCCACCGAAGCTTTTGCATCAGGATACAGGGATTTTTTCTATCTGAATTATTTAACAAAGGCGGGTTGTGCTTCACGCAGTGTGGGCAGAGTGAAGTTTATCGAAGCTAGAAAGCTCCTGGCTCATTGAAAAGAAAAGTACTTGTTGTTTCTCTCTAGTTGGTTTTGGCTGGACACTCAAGCCCGGCAGCATGCCACATGAGCCAAAACAGCAGTGGTGGGAGCGAGAGAGGGAATCCGAGCAGGGCTTAATGCTGAATTAAGTGGAACCAGAAATCCAAAGCAACTTGATAATGAAAGCAAGAAAAAGACTTAAAGAAAAAGCGAGAGGAGCCAGAAACTCACAGAGGCAGGAGCCTGATTGAGAGAGTCAGATCAGAAACCAGTGTTTGTTAGGAGGGGACAGACAGGAGGCGAGACTTGATGAACACATGAAAGGGAAAATCTCAAATGCGACAGTGAAATAGTGTGAAGTTAGAAAAACCCCAGACCCACCAGAATTAGAAAGTATCAGATCCTGAAAGCGGCTCTCCTGGGTCCCGGCAACCTGCAACAAAGTGCGGCCGCTAAACAGCATCAAGAGCCTCTCCGGTTCCCAGCTGCCCCCCACAACGCTAAGCGTAGGGAATATTAACAGCACACGTCAGCCAGCGACTTTAAACTCTGCTCAGATTTTTATTTAGCAGCGCCTTTCCCAGCGGCGGGGCGCAGGTACGCGGCAGCCGGCAGCACAGCCCGCCCGGCTCTGGCAGCAGGCAGGCAGCGGGCAGCGATACCTTGCCGACAGGTAACGCCACGTTATTCCGATCCAAAGCAATTCGCACGCTGGAGTGAGCGCCAGGAATGCTTGCTATGCTCACCTTCCTTTCAATAATACCGTATTTGCGATCTTCCCTCTTCTTCAAATCATTCTGAACGCGATGCCTTCCTATTCAGGCTAAATCAAATATTTATTGGCGCTGCAGCACGCTGGCAGCGCTGGGTTGCGTCAGCACTTTCTCCCTAAAATGCCTTTTTTGGGATCTCTTGCCTGTCTCCAGCTTCTGCCTTCCAAGCTGCTGGTTTCTGTGTACCAGGCTTAGACTTCGGAGCAAATTTGGGGTGGGGAAAATCGAAATGCCAAATGCAAAGAGAAGGGGGAAAATGCTTGCTCGCTATTATGGAAAATTCCTTGTTGTGGCATGAACTGTCCTGGTGCCTTGGACACCAGACGGCTGGGATGAATATAAAAACACGGATAGTTTTGGTTTGATTAGGGAGACGCAGTGACAGGACAGCACTAGAAGTGTCTCCTCTGGCTGGGCAAGAGTCTCTACACTAGGGAGGCACTTGGGTATTCGGATGAGCACAAGAAAAAAATCCTGAATATATCTGAGCTGAGCTGATTCAGGCCCAGCAGATATCCTTTTTCATGCTGCCAAATCACAATGACAATAAGAAAAAAGGGAAAACTTTGTACATGCTCACTGGGCCTTGCCATAGGACAATGTTTTCTTTATTAAGCCTCTCCCGCTCTCTTGGCACGGGCTGGGAACATCTGTGTGGTGCAGTGGAAACAGCCCCAGTCCTGCGGCCCAGGCTCGCACCCTGCGGGCAGGTGAAGGTGAGCCGGGGGGACACAAGGTGGGTCTGGGAGAATCAGCATGGTCTGGCTGCTGCCCACACTGCTGCCCGTCCCACTGCCTGCACTGCTGCCCATCCTGCTGCCTGCACCGCTGCCCCAGCACCGGGCAGATTGGGGTGGTGATGTTGGTGCAGGGCTTTGCAGGCTTAGGTAAATGGCAAGAGCTTTCTGGGTGCAAGCTAGGGCGATCGAAGCCTGCGGTGGTTTTTACGAGATTCTTGAAGTCCCAAGGAAATTTGTAATGCTGGTCTGCTGGTGAAATAGGGCTGATTATCTGATTGCATCGTTATTGGTAGGATGATTACAGAATCACCAGCAACCCCTCATCTAATGGTGACATGCAAGGTTATGGCTCAAGGCAGAAAGAGAAAGCTTCCCCCTGCAGAAGACACCTCCTTATTCTGCCTCTCCGACTATAATTAAATTATAGATAGCAAACTAAGTTATTTAGTACCCCTATTAAAGATGCATGGGTCCTGCCTTTTTTTGGGAGTATGTTTGAGGAGGAACAGCATCGAGGCAGGTAAATGCTGCTTTTCCAGGGATCTCGCATCATGCTGATGAATAGCAATGAACATGCTCCATCAGTTTTGAACATGAAAGGCCAGCAGATAACCCTGAGCTGCAGGAACTCCTGCACTTTGTTTGCAGCAATTTTGCTTTGTTTTTAATGCATATGTATGGTTCCTGGCTGCTTCACTGAGCAGGTATCTCCGGGCTCTTTTCACCCATTATCCCCTCTGAACTAAGATGATGTGATCTCTGCAGCAGGTACTGAAACTGGGGGTGGGAAGGGAGAGCCGAGCCCCGATACAGTGGTGGTGAGCAGGGCTTGTGCTGCACAAACCGCCCGGGGCTATCCCAGGTGTCACGGCCAGGCTGGGGGAGCTCAGAGGATTTGGGTGGGAACCAGCCTCCCACCTTGCCTATCTCCAGGATAAACAAAACCAGCTCACAAAGCTACCTACATTAAACTCCATCTTTGCTCAACCAGGAACCTCATTTTTTGCTGGGGGACTGGGAGGGCACTGGTTTGGTGCTGGGAGGCAGGACGCCCTGCTCCTCGTGCCCCTCTGGCACACAGCACGGCTTTGGGGACAGGGTTGGCCAGGGAGCACTGGCAGAAACGCAGCTCGCTGCAAGGCGAGGTACGTTGGCGAGGAGGGATGGGGACCTGATTCAGGTCTGATGTTAAATGGGTCTCCAGAAACTCAGCGAAGAGCCAGTGGCCAGGGAAGGTACATCCAGGTGGATGAGGAAGCTGGAGGTTGTAACAGGCTGCAGCAGTTTCCCCCTTTCCCAGGGGAGCTCACACAACCCGAGACCCCAGCCACCCACACGGGGCAGGGTACGGAGACAGCGCTCGGTGAGGCTCTCCATAAAGCCATCGCTTATGGCCAGGCAGCGCTGGAATTCCTCACAGGTCTCCCAGCAGTCCACGGCCTGGCTGGCCGGAGATGCTGAGACACAGCAGAAAAGGAGTGCCTTCTCCGGAGGTCTGGCAAATGCTGCTCTGCCTCGGGCTCTGCCAAGCCTCAGCGCCTGGCCCGGCTGGCCTGGAAGCTGCTGGAGGAGAGCCGAGCCAAACGCTGTCATTCCCTCAGCGCCCTGCTACCTGGCAGAGAGGAGAGCCCAGGTACCTGGGGAAGAGGTCAGGATGCACCTGAGCAAGCCCTTAAAGGACCTGCAAAGTCCAGACTGATTGGGAATAGCACAGGGCAGCGGTCAGAGCCCCAGAGAGCGAGCAGAGATGCCTTGCTCATCGCCAACAGACCGAGGGGGTGCCTCCTGCCAACCTTTGCTCAAAATCCCATTGTTTAGAGCTGTGACACTACGATGGCTTTGCCCTGCAATCTCCAGCAAGATGTCCATGCTGTGACCTTTCTTGGCAATCTGTGGGTACATTGAATTCCCCAGGGACCTGTCACCCACGTTGAGCCCGGGGCTGGGCTCCTCCTCTCCCACGCAGCAGCCCAGCTCCACCATGTGTTCGGGCTCCTGCTGGGACGAGCACTGAGCTATCCATTTCCACACAAGCAGATGCCCCAAGGTACCGAGGGATGTGCAAATCAACAACAAAAATTTAATTTCAGATGCTAGTGTGTTAAAACCCCTTACGATGAAGCTTTTGTGCTGAGGACACAAAAGCAAGAAGGGTGCTGCGAGCCTTTCTGCAGGGCTGTATGTCAGTGGTGGCCTGAGCCCAGAAGGAAGCAGCTCACGAAGGGGGAATGGCATCAGAGGGTTGGTTGGAAGCCACGTTCTTGGTGGTAAGAGGCTCTGATCCCAGCATTGTGCTGTGAATTGATGGTAATAGCTAGAAATCTGGTCTCCCATCTCCTGGCCCAATGCCATAAAGCCGATGACTGCTTTTGCCAGAGTCAGACATCACTGAAGTCTGTTTAACACAACTTTCCTTTTTCCCCCCTAACAATGAGGATCATAAAGCCATTTCCGAAACCCAGTACATGCCTGATTTTCACTGACATTCCCTTTATCCCCTCCCCCAGGCCCACAGGGACCAGAATTTAACTCCACTTTAACATCGCTGGCATTGATCAACACAGCGTAAGGGAGGTTGGTGCAACCATGGTGCCCACGCATTTCTGTCCTGCCCCTGGCTGCTCCTCCTCCTGATGATAATTCAGCTAGATATAGGGGCAGAGATGTCGGGAGCATATGCAACAGGTATGCAAACATGCCTTCTGCTAGTGACACCCCTTTGCTTTTGCTGATACAACAGGAGCAACATCATCTCCCTTTATCTCAGCGAAGAGCGGGCCACCGACACTCCCCAGCGCTTTATGGTAATTGCGCAGCTGTTATGGCTGATTCTGTGCACGAGTGTTACAGATCTCCATTATTAACCGGGCTGTTCTTCATCACTAATGATAGCGTAATGAATACATTCATGCTGTAAAATACAATGTGCCTGCCGTCAGGCAAATGCATAATGGGGAAATTTGTGACTGCAGTTCACGTGTTCCAAACACAACCTGACTTCTGGCGGAAGAGCAGCACAGGTTGCTCTGCATCTCTGCTTCTTGGCATTATTCATGTAGGTCACATCCATTTGTAAAGCTCCAGGGGCTCCCCGGGGACCCCGGCTGGGCTGGTGAGGAGCATGTATGACTCTTAGCACTTGTGTGAGATGTGCCGGGAGGGGCAAGGTTGCACTGGGGGAACAAGCGCTGCCAAACTGCTGCATGGCCGAGCACTGCTGGGAAAGTAGACGAGCTTGTCAGCGCCTGGCTCAGCCATGGGGATCCATCTTTTCCAAATGCACTAACAGACTGAAAGGTCACACAGCTCCTTGCAGTCACAGCCTGCGTGGTTATCGCCTCTATTTCCTATACAGTAGTGCCCCAAATCATCTACCCTGTCAGCAGCAAGGATACGAGGGCACAGCTTTGTGCATGGACACTAGGGTGGGGGGCCTAACACAGCACAGTGTGCACACTGGGTCATAGGACGGGAGATGCTGTGCTGCTGCTGCTGCAGCGCACTGCCCACCACCCTGCACCGTGACCAACATCAGCCAGCTGTGCTGGAGCACGTGAATTCAGCCAGTGTCCACGCTTAAAATTTGGGCTGGTTTCAATAAAGTGATGCTGCTTCACACTGAAGAGGAAGATGGGCAGGACAGGACTTCTCCAAAGAATCAGCACTCTCCGTTTTCAAATCTATAAGGTGACAGACACAGAGCCTGAGCCTCCTGGCTGGCTGTAACGAACAGCAAGTGTGGTTTACCAGCCTTTACTCTCCGCGTGCCAACTCCTGTCCTGCCACAGAGTCAGCGGGTGATGGTGGCCAGGTCAGTCAGGAAAGCCTGTCTCACTTTGCTGCCTCTGAGCCATGAAGAACCAGCTAATGAGGAGGAGTGTGCAGGGGTTTGGTCTTTACACCCCAGGAACAGCCACACCAGAACAGGACTTTGGCTCCCTGATGGGTACGGGGATCTTCCTCCCGCCTCTAATGACAGGTCTGGCATGATCTGATGGGAATGGAATTGCTTTGCTGACGTGGGACTCAGCCAGACAGTTATCTACATCTCAAAATCCCGCACCTCGGAGAGCACGGGGAGCTGGTGGTGACATGGGTCTTCGGGACTGCCTGCTTAGCTCTTACTTCTGTTTTCATTCCCCTAGCACAAGCACAAATGTTTTGCCTGTCTGTCCCACATTCCAGTGGTTTGATCCTGCCTTCCAAACCACAGCAAGCATTGCTGCAGAGCTTGTAAAACCTGCTGGAGTGTTTATCGCTGCAGAGCATCAAGTCTTGACTCCAAAGAGGAAGGAATGACTTAATTCTTTCGCTAAAGTCTCCATTAATAAGAGCAGAGAGATATGAGCCAGAAAGAATATGACTTGCATAGTGTTTGATGGACAACACAGGTGCACAGATACCCTCCAAGCCAGTCCAGAAGGATCCACCCTTGTTGTGCTACAAGCAGTAAACATTTTTAGTGGCATATAAAGAATAATAAGCAATCATACCTTAAAATTCCTGTCCCCCATTGCCTACCAGAACAGCTAATACTATCAATACTGGCATGACAGTATCTAGCTGACAGTGCCTTTAAATTGTCATCATCTTCGTTAACTAAAATGTCTGTAAGCCTTAATATTAAGGAATGCAAGATTTTGCTAGCATTTTAATTTATGACAGAATTCTCACAGACCTTCAATGCCTGCAAAAGAAGTACGTACTTCACTCGAATCACTTCACAGGCTGGCTGTCTACACGGATCTTTAAACAAACAGTATCTTGAGAGCTGTTGGTTTTAATACTAGATATGATACCGGGTACTCATTCTCAGACTAAATACATATTTCATGCAATTTGGAGCCCGTTTGAAAAATTAGGCCAATGACCAGGAATGTGAATGTGTCTAGCTGGAAACGTCCAGGCATTTTTAGAAATGACTGCACTCTCACTCTTGAAAACCAGGCCCCTGAAGAGAGTTTTAAATTGGACACTGCAAATGAAGAAGCCCCGACATCCTTGTATTCCTTTGAGAACACGGATTTAGAAGCTTGATTCAAAAGAGCTTCCCAGTTAAATGCCTGAGTTGGAGCTGAGGGCTTTTTCCTTAATCAGGACTAAACAAATTAAAATGAACACAGAAGACTGAATTTTCACAACAAGTTATTCATTAAAGGAAGGGACAGAAGGGGGTAGGGAAGAGAAAGAGAGACCATGTGAAAACAAGAGAGCCCACAAAAATGAGCAGACATACAAGTAAGACTATCAGGAAAGGTGGCAGTAACAACATGCAAGCGTTACAACAACAGCCAAGATGATTTTCAGAAGTGATGAATCCTTTCACACCAATCTAAAAGTAACAACAAATTCTTAGCCCCCCTGAAAAAATCAGACCTATTTATTCAGTGCTAGAAAGGATAGCTGAAGGATCTGGTAAACGCATACCAGAGAGTATAAAAACACTATCTCTTCTAATAGAACAAATGCTTTAAAACAACCTCAGCTGTAAGAGAAAAGGATCGCTAGGACTGGCTGAGGAAGCGACAGCCTAGCTGCTCCTGTGCCAGTTGTTAACGCAAGTCTGGGAATTTCCAGAGCAAGATGGCACCATCTGCACTCACACTCACAATGTACTTGTTCCCAGGGCAGATCTTGAGACGGGTGATGTTGCCACTATGGCCCACTCCAATATGAGTCACTGTACCCTCGTTATAGTCCCACAGTTTCACCAGATGGTCATCACCACCTGCATTGGACACAAAGGAAGAACAAATGGTTACACAGAGCTCTGCTGCTTTTTGTTCCCAGATCACAGGCAGGGGAATAGTTAGGGATCCATTTGATTTAGGAAGGGTGGGATACATTGTCTTGGCATTACGGCAAAAACTACTTCTCAACTGAAGTAGAGAGTCTGTGTCCAGCACAGTGCTCAGGACCTGCACCAGCAGATCACAGCAAGCTATGGCCAGCAACTGGTACCAATAATATGGAGGGTCTTCAAAATGCTCTGAACCAACATCCACCTACCAGATTAATCTAGAAGAACTGGTGCTGACACCAAATCCGTGGTTTTTAACTATAGCCAGTACATGCAATACCATGGCTCTGCTGTGCTAGTCCTAGGCTCCCAGAAGAGATGTCACAACGGTGGGGAAACATGTGAGCCTGAGGCTGGATGGAGCCTGGAGTCAAGCCCACTTGTAAACCGACAGAGACTGCCAGCATTCTGGAGTAGCACACTTGAAGAAATCATTCAAGTGCACGGTGAACGCCACTGAACTAAATGAGGAACAGGGCAAGACGAAACCCTGTACTCCCGTAGAGACATCTGAACCTTGTCTTCACCTTTACATTACATCTTGCAAGACTGAACCATAGTATCTTCCAAGTCTGAACCACAGCCTTTTGCTAAGTATTTTTCTTCAGTTATTAGTTTATTTTCCCCTTTAGCTGATCCCTTCTTTTAGCTTTTCTTTCTTTACTGAGATCCTTGGTTCATTGCCTTGCTTTTCCTGGTCTTAAAATGACCTCCACTTTTCTAGTTTTATCCACCCACTCACCTGTGACAAAGTATGCCCCATCTGATGTGATGTCCATTCCATTGATGGAACCTGATAGAGACCCTTCCACTTCTCTGACTGCAGAGCCATCAAACACTTCCCAGTATCCAATCTAGAGAGCAGACCAGAGAGGAGGGCTCAGCTGTGCATGAACAGCACACAGAGTTCAGCACTGCCCCATAACACAGCCTTCTGTGGCGGTACAGGAGTTTTATCACATAACTAGCGCCAGACTTTGTGTTTTGGAATTGCTGCAAACATAATACCTGCCGTTTAGCTTAGCTTACCATTCTGTTTGTTCCGCCGGTGATTATCTGGTACTCTTCAGGATGGTAACACACACATTTGAACAATGTGTTGGCTAGAATCATTTGTCTTCTTACAAAACGCCTGCAAAACACCCCCAAAACAGGATAAAACAATAGGGTCACAACCCAGACTTTGACTGCCTGAATTATCCCTGCCTCTGCTGTACATCAGATCTCTCTATGTAGATATTTTCAGGTATTGGTCTGAGTTCAGGGTTTCATGAAGCCTATTAGGGTCATCAGTTCTGTTCCCCATCACAGCTGCCTTCTAAGACTTTTGATCTGCTGTCATAGGAAATGAATTTTTTTAATCCAGAATGCTTTCTGGGTGCTATCACTATGGAAAAACTTCGTTATCCTTACCCCAACGCAGAAGGTCTGCAGATCTGCAATAGCTCGACAAGAGTCACGAAGTGCTGGAAAATGGAGCTAGTGGGAAACTTAGGAAATGACCTGCTCCACCCCCTTGGCCATGCAGGATCCAGTGAAAGAAAACAACTTGGGACAAACGTTTGTCTAAACTTTTCTGAGTAGTTTCTAGCATCGGGAGGTTCTACATTTCCTGATTTGATTGTTCCTTCTAGTAATTTTTGGTTCTTAATGCTCTTTTTCCCCTCCTCCTCACAATGCGGTGTCCCATTAAGGGCACAGTGACCCAACAGAGACATTACCAGCATTCTTCAGTGCCTTGCAATACTTATCTGTCTCCTTACACTATATCCCAGATGATGCACGTTCCATCCAGGCTGGCTGTGACACACTCTCGGTCGTCCTTCTTAACCTTAATGCAGGACACAGCAGAAGAGTGCTCCTTCAGAACTTCTCCCAGTTTCTGAGTCCTTTCACCAATCTCCCAGATCCTCACCTGAAAATCAGCAACAAACTTCTGCTCTTGTACCACCTGGTCCTGACTGAGCTCAGGAGGATGCCGAAGGCTTTCCTGAACTCCTCTTCTTTCTTACAACACGTATAGCAACTCAATCTCAACAGACTGTCTCTATTTTCCCTGTAGGTTATTCACACAGCTGACTCGTAAAACTGAACTGAATTCTTGAGAGTGTAATCCACTTGGTTCAGGAACTCCTGACCATTAAACTCAGCTTTGTTTTTGCCAAGTTCCCACTCTCCCATGCTTCAGTTTACTCATCTCTTAATCAGGAAAAAATATTAGTCCATGATATAGCTCCAGCGGTGCTTTAAAGATCAAAGAGCAAGGCTTCTGAAATGGAATATAAAAAAGCTACCTGCTGTTTGTGCTACACATAATGGCAGTAAGTAAATACAAAACAGCGCTTCAAATCTTTGATGTGAAATATGTGCCTGAAAGCACCTCTTTTCCCAGTGGTGGTAACAGCAAAAATCTTTCTGCTTTGAGGACTTGATCCTTCACACCTTGCATCCACTGTCCCACTAGTGCCAAACTGCATGGTATCTATTCGCTTTTACATTCCCCTAATGTCAAAACCTAGTGAAAATTTAGAAATTTAGACACTGACATCAAAAGCAGAGAGAGCTGACCTTCCACGTTCTCAAGTCTGATGCTGAGTTAACTACAGGATCTGGATGTCCAATTCCCACTTGCTAAATAATCAGAGTATCCAGATCCCTTAGGTAACCCTGAAAGTCACAGCTTTCAGATGACTGATCTTGACAGAACCATCAGCATTTCAGAACACCTTTTTTGTGTTCTGAATGAATACTGCAGGTGCTCCCCTGCAGTTCTCATTTCTACTTAACCAACCTTTAGCTTTAATTCTGTCTCAGCTGTCTTTTTCAATTCAGAGATGAACTAACCAGAGTTTGTGCCATTCTGTGTGTGCTGATAACAGAATCTAGGTCCTCTGTCTTCTGCATCCTTTACCGCTAATCATCCAAGATACTTAATTGTTCATTTATCAGTGAAGGGTTGAAGTGGCTCATCATCTCTAATGTCTTTATGCAGCAAGACAAGGCAGTGCTGCCGTTACTGCTCTACAGGAGAGCTGAGGTGCAGAATGATTCAGAAAGATGGTTCAATGACCAAGACATTAGCCTGAGATTTGGAAGACCTAAGTTCAACTTCTCACTCTTCTAGACTTCCCATGCCATCCCCAGCGTGGCACACTGAACACTTGACATCAGGGTACACAAACAAAGTACAGAGCAGTTAAATCACAGTCAGGAATCCACACGCAATTAAATGTCTTGTTCTGAGTGCTTGCCAGACTGCAGAGAGGAAGTCCAAAACAAGACAAAAAACTGAACATGAGCCTTCCAAGTCTAATTATTTATTTTTAGTATAAATAACCCCCCTGCATTTAAACTGTTTAAACATTAGGAGGGTTACTTTTACAGACTGAAAAGGGGCACTGCTATATGAAGTGCATGAAGTAGCCAAAGTACATGGTGTTTGTTTTGTATGGCTGGAAAAATATTGTTGAACTGCACAGGTATAATGCCTACAACATGTTTTCTGATATTTACTGTTATTTGTATTGGAATGTTTCCATAATTGTATTAGAAATGGAGTTTATTATTAAAGTCTTTTATTAACACCATCACCTAAATCAGACAGAACCATCCCTGAAAACTAGGAAGTTACCCCACAAGCACTATAGCAGTATCAAGTGAACTTTGTGCTACTAAATGAATTCATACAGGTCAATCTGGACAGTACTAGGACGTCCAAAGCAATGACAGAAATAAAATCTGTGCTACAGCACAGTTAGATGGAGACTTGCAAACAATGACTAATGCAGATAAGCCAAATATAGGGGAGAGACAAATGAACAAAAAGGATTAAGAGCATATTCTGCATTAGAAGGATTTCCAAGACTACCATGCCAGAAGAAACTGGGGCATTGTTTTACATTACATCCTCTGAGAGCAAGAGGTTTGCATATATCAAAAGCTAGTATTTTCGAACTCAGTCCTTTGCACAAGTGAAAGCTAAGAATAGCTCGCTTTCTGACTAAGCAGTTACAGACAACGGGCAGGCCCTGTGATGAAAGCACAAAGCTGCTCCAGGTTTTTAAGCAAAAATTACCTGCCCTTCACCTCCTCCACTAATGATGCGTTTACAGTCACTTGTAGCAGCAATTGCTGTCGCTCCCAAGCGATGGGCATCGTTAATCACATACATTAGCTGTCCGCATTCTGGCAAGAAGGCACGGATTTTCCCATCATTCCAAGCTGATGAATATAAAGAAACAGATTACCCAGGCACACAGACTTTCCTCATACTACTGTCTCGCTTTCCTTTCCAAATGAGCCATTTTTTTTTATTAAGTTCCTGTATAAGGCTCACCCTGTTAGATCACCGGTATACATGTGAAAACCACTGCACTGTAGATGAGACCTATAGTCCCAAATAAACTATTAAAATTTAATTCCTTTTTGATTCTGGCTATGGACAAATTGATTTGGTAACAATGGAGGGACTGCATCGCTGCTCTAGGACTGCAGGAGTTCCTGTGTAAGCAATTTGCATATGGTGATGGGTGGCAGCTTTATGAAAAAGCTGCTTTACATACATCACAAGTTAAGCTGTTGCATACAACAGGTTAATATTTTAGAATTAGGTCTTTTGAATAAGACTGCATGCTGAATTGCTGGAATTCACTGTCCTGGTTTCAGCTGGGATGGAGTTAATTTTCTTCTTAGTAGTTGGTGCTGTGCTGTGTTTTGGCTGTGATG
>JAVJGI010000001.1:116683672-116699077 GCA_035590275.1 Ibycter americanus
TGACGTCATGCTGAGTATATAAACTGGGGGAAGAAGAAGGAAGGTGGGGACATTTGGCATTATGGCATTTGTCTTCCTGAGTAACCGTTACGTGTGATGGAGCCCCGCTTCCCTGGGGATGGCCGAACACCTGCCTGCCCATGGGAAGTAGTGAATGAATTCCTTCCTTTGCTTTGCTTGCGTGCGCAGCTTTTGCTTTACCTATTAAATTGTTCTTATCTCAACCCTTGACTTTTACACTTTTTTCCGATCCTCCTCCCCATCCCTCTGGGTGAGGGGGAGTGAGCGGGTGGCTGTGTGGTGCTTGGTTGCCAGCTGGGGTTAAACCAGCACATTCACATCCAAAGCAAGGTCTCCAAACCTTGCCTTCCATGTACACCGTAACTACAGTGCCAGGACACTGGGGGCTGCGAGCAAAGTTCATCAGACCAGCTGCAAACAAAGAGGCCTTTGGGTCAAGCGATGAACTGAATTTAAACCCATTCCCAATTTAATCCTCTCTTCATTCTAACATACTGATGTTTATTACATTTGGCAATACTTGAAGACTGGACCCAACCATGGGTCTGGACTAACCAGTTACCTGAAATGATGCTCTTGCCATCCCTCATAACATCTACAGCATGGCAGGTCACGTTGGGGACGACGATTCGTTGGAGCTCCCTGCTTTCTGGGGTGTGCCACACTCGAATGTCGTTTTTGGAGCAGGTAACAAACAAGTCGGAAATTCCCCTGGAAAAATCAGAGAGGAGAGATAATGAGGAGGGTCATACAGAAAATGCTTCTTTCTTTTGTCAGATATTAAATCATCCTTCAATGCTTAGCTGCTTCTAACGTGCAACTGTGATCTTCCTAATAGGGATCACCACGGTTAAGACAAAGGCCTTTTTTGTAGGATCACCTTTCTCACACAAAATTCCTCTGGCCTGCTTCCTACTCAAAGATTCATTTTAAGGAACATTTAAAGAGAAACTAAAATGACTCTTTCTACTTTTTGGAAGTTGTGACATTTATTTCCCATGTTCAATCTCTAAACAACGTTATGTGTTGTATATAAGAGACACAAAAGAGGATGTAGAGGTGCTCACTGCCCAGATTTAACATCAGGGACTAACAGCAGCCTCATATTGTAAAGATGTCATTTTTTATCTTGCTTACTGGATGATTTCTATTCAACATTGCTGAAGGCAATAGAAATGATGGCAAAAGCCTGTTTGTAATATAGTTGTTGTACATGTTTGAATATAAAAAGACCTGCAGCATTTCAAAAGCTATGGGACTGAATGCTTTGAAATAAGCTCTAAACCATACATCCTAGGGATATGACAGAAAGTGAAATCTAGAAAGGTACCACAAGCTTTTGTTCAACATCACCATCAACGCCCAGCAAGATGAACCAGGACAGAGAGAACCTGGCACAACAAAAGTGTGGCCCCTTTCAAGCCCAGCTTGCACGGGTGCTTTATAAAGCACGATAACATCAGTAATTCAGGTATTCTGAAATAAGCCAGAACAGGGAAATAAAGCCTGTATTTCCTGATCAGTGACATGCTCTGTTCAAAAGCAGTTAACAGATATAAAGTTTAAATATACATGCAAGGATGTAGTCCTGTAGTCCTTACAATCATCACTAAATTCAGCTCATCCAGATACCTCTGTGACACAGATGCGCCAGTCAGGTATATCAGCATTAGATTACCCTAAGCTCCAATGATTTACTCATTAAATTACAAGGATGTGGATTTTTCAGGCTGGTGACAAGCAGGGAGGAGGGCATCTTGCATTGTGCACTTTGCTGTACCTTGGTAAGATTTGATCCTTTGTGCTGCGTCAAGAAGCGATGCAATAACAACATGGCAAAAATAAAAACTTTCATTGGGATCAAACTCCCATTCTCTATTTGGAGAGAAAACAACCAATCCATTGTGTGGGGTTTTTTTTTTAAATATAGTGTCACGATCCTGCTATACAGGCAGAGGGAATGTTTGCTGTCCACAAGACAAAAGCAGACAGAAAACACACTAGTATACCCAGCATCTCTTGTCACAAGCCTAGAATTTAATATAACATGCCATATTGTCAAACATAAAAATATAAGCGAGGCTGAGAGACCCAAAAAGCCTCTTTAAGCAGCTCTATTTTTTAGTCAAGTTTCAGCTGATGTTACAGGTGGGTAGTAAAGGAGACACCTCTACAAATTCTAGCTGCAACAGACAGACAAGAGCAGACTTTCAGGATTCACACTGCTGGCAGACTAAGAGACCCAAGTCTCATAGCACCAGCCCTTGGAGAAAAGAGGGAAGTTGCTATCACTGCCATTACCCAAACATAAATAATTGTTGTCTTTTTATTTAGAATTCTTTCTGTTGATCAGTGATTTTTCCAACTCTCAAGTTGAACTGCTGCCTTCTGCTTTCAAGCAGCTGCTCATCGTCACCCTTGCATTTCAGTGTTAGGTTACAGTATAAATCATAGTGTAAGGATGTTAACAGGCTTTGGGTTCCGGTTGGTTAAAAGGTGTGTACATAGGTATTCTGACCTTACTTGCAGCTTACTCAAACTTCTTTGCTGGCCAAAAGCATCCCAGCCAGTTATACTCACACAGGAAAAACAACGTCGTGGACAGCTTCATTATGACAGGCAGCAATCAGCTCCTCTTTAAACGCAGCGTAGTTAATTCGATAAATCTGGCATGCATTTGTCCCTACAAAGAACTCGTGATCTTGATCTCTACATGTCAGGGAAGTGACAGCACCTTGAACTTGAATTTTCCTGTTAAGAGAAAGCAGAGGTTTGGCCTGACATTGACCTTGATGTACTTAGTTTCCAGCTTCCCTTTTCCCCTGACTTCATCTAGAGTCTTCACTTCCCTGCTTCCCCAAAAAGCTCCATATTCAGCTGCGATATCAGCGTGCAAGAACATGGTCAGGACTAACATTTCATTCCCAGTCACGCATTAATACTTCATATGATCTTGCCTGTCCCACCTGCTACTCTGCCAGGGCTTACAAACGCAATACTTTGGAGACTTTGTTTTCTGGACCAGGGCCTAAGGTAACAGCATCTTTGTTGATATTCTTGCTCAAGTGCACTTAAATATCCCATATTCAAGAAAATTTCCAGACAGTTTAGATCTTCTGGGAACAGTTTAAATTTTACCTTGCGGAACTGTATGCTTTAAGTTGGCTACTCAAACAATGCAAAATGAACAGCTGCAAGCCCAATTTTCAAATCACATATGGGGAAATTATGCCTGCGGCTATTTTGTATGCAGAAAAAAAGCCTTGCACGTACTCCAGCACTTCCAGATACGTGCCTATAAAATTAGCGGAGCCCTCCTTTGCAACCCCATGTCATCGAACAAACCCTTTTTTTAGATAGCAAATACTATTCTTTCTCAGCTGGTGTAAATAAGCATAATTTTACTGACTTCAATGGACCTGTCTCACTTTGCATCAATTTAGGATCTGACTCCTAATCCCCAAAAGGAAACAATGGTCATTTCAAATTAACAAGGAGTAGGGCAATTCACTTCTGTGCAAATGCACGCAGTAATTTTCAGTCTGCTTCAACTTCATTAGGCTGGAACCACACTGTCTATTTTGTCTGCAGGACTGAAAAACTGAGATTTATTTGGGTTATGCCTTTACCTAGAAATGATCGGTTTTTATACTGTAACCCTCTGGGGGAAGTGTCACCTCTACCCTCCTGATTCTCCCATCTGCAAACTCACTTCATTACTTTGTAGTTTGAGCCTTTACAGAGAGCTACAACCCCTCCTCCGGTGCCGACTATTAAATCTCCTGTCTTCAGCAAAAGCAAAGCTGTGACTCCCTAGGAGAAAACAGGATTAAAAGCACAATTGGATGGAGCCAGAGTCTCCTTTTATTGCTGCAGCCATGCTGAATAGCACAACAGAGTCTCCATCATGTTCCCGATGGTGGTGCTTACATCACTCAGATATGGCTTTATCAGCATTCTTTGACTGACCTAGGCTAAAGAGTGACTCGATAGAGGGAGAAGGGTGAAAACCAGTTTTTAATTACAGGTATACATGAACTGCTACAATATGATGAGCAAGTAAATAGCATCATCATGGATCCTTCAGAGCAGCTGGGACCACACACAAGCCTACATATGCCTTACCTCGTTCCAGCAAGCAACACACACATTTTGTATCACATTTTGTATTAGTGTCTCTGCTTTTCCTTCCACTAGTTCTTCATCTGTCAGACATGGAAACAACAGAGGATAAAACTCAGCCTAAGTGTCCTTTCCTACAGCTGATTTTAGGTCAGACTCTCTGCTGCTTCCCAGGCCTCTCACCCTGTCTGAAAGGTGCAGTCCCATCTCCCACCTATTAGTAACAAACCACATTTGTCACAGAAAAGTTTTGAAAATTAGTCAGCCTATTATCAGCATGGGTTTTGCTATTTACTAAGATGAGTAGATCAACAGGAGGCCAGCCATTAGAAAAAGGAGAAATGGTTTTCCACGGCTAAAGTATCAGACTACAGCAAAAAACCCAAACCAAACCTGCAAACAAAACCAGTCCTTAGCCTTGCCACAAGATTTCAAGTATAAGAAGAGCCAGTCTCTACTTCAGTTCTCCTACCTGTGAAGTAATATTACTCTTCTTTACACAAGACAACAGAGTAATTCTTGAAAACCTGAGAGATCCCAAAACAGGCTGCAAGAGGGGCGAAACTACTTCTGTGGGGTTAAATCCTGGTATTCTTACTCAGAAAAATATCCCTATTAGCTTGAGGGTACATACACATGAGTGAAATCAAAAGGGAAAAAAAAAAAAAAAGGAAATAAAGGAGCTTTATGCCATCAAAACCTGGACTGAAAACTAAGCTCTGTCACGAAGCAAGCACGTACAAAAGGCACAGGCCAGCTGGTAGCAGCTCCAAGCTCCCCATGACTTGTAAGGAATCTGTTGAGCTAGACGTTTCAAGTTGCAGTATAGACTCCAGCAACATTTGCACTACCTAGGTTAATAAGCAGTACTGCCAACTGTTGTGATAGTACCAGCAGTTTCACAATATTAGAATTTTTTTTCTTTAAGTCTGAGCTCATAGAGCCATTGTGTGAAAACAGCTTCTGCTTGGTGGAGTTTTTTTCGGGGAATAAGAAAACATCTCTAGCATTTAGTGTTGTGAAAGGATGAAGAAGTGAATTCTCAAAGAATAATAATCAAGAGGCAAATCAGAATAATTCTGCATTTATTCTTTAGGAAGAAATCACTGTCATGTGCTTGGCTTGTGATTTTTTTACCAAATACAGGTGTCAGCACTTTATGATAAAAGTTTGACATCTAAGCAGCACCACCCAGCATTCCTCTTCTTTTCAAGCATTAATCTGGCCTAACCCCAGTAAATTTTCAGGATTAAATACTTTCAGAGTGTTTAAAAGAATGAAAGCCAGAAAGCATTGATTTTCTGTGTGGAAAGGACTGAAGGTCTAAAGAAGCTGAGAGAGGAAGTGAAGAAGGAAAATAAAACAAAATGGACATTTGAGCTACTTAGACCTGCAAAGGATGTTGCAAAAGCCACAGACAAGTTCTGATGAATTTGGAAAAATTACTTTGATTATCCAACCAAACAGAGGCAATTGATTGTTTTTAAAGTCTTGCTTAAACTCTTTGAAGAAAAAAAAAAAAAAAATCACCATATATATGTATAATAGCATTCCAGTGCTGGCATTCCAAGCAGCCTTGCACCTACCTACGCATCAGCTTAAGGACTATTTAACTACAGAACCAAATAAATCTGGATTGCAGAAAAAACATTGAAAAAAATTTTCCTGATTTGTAATTTAATTGCACTGGATTTCTTCATTAGTCTTTCTCAACCAGTAGCACATCCACAGTCTCCTGTAGTATCAGGACTGATCACTGTGAAAAACACAACCTCCAGAGAGGATTTTATGCCATACTATCACAACACTACCAGGCAGGAAGCCAGCTTTCATGCAAATATTCTTAGCAAACGCACAAGAAGAAAGGGATTCTTTTCAATTAGAAATACGATCCACAGACAGAACTGTTTCTGAACAATGTTTTAAAAAATTTCCTACGAGGTGTTGGCAGCATTTTGTGAGTCCTCTGTTATCACAGGCCTATCAACTGTCTTTTGATCTACTGTATTGCCGTTTTTCCTGTAAAAGACTTCCACCTCAAATGCCCTTTGGGTTTAGCATTATGGCAGGTGGTGGCATTAGAAATCAAACCTAGGACTACATAGTTTATCTGATTACAGCTCCCTGCTACTTGCTAATAAATTTTTTTACAGCACTGCCAAGACTGCTTTGCTTTTTCTAAGGTATTTTCTTCAGTTCTTCAATTTGAGAGGGAAGCAGGTTGTATTAAGACAGACACACAGACACGCCCCCAACTTAAAGTGGCCAGGCTCTTGAAATCATCAGTTTGATTTCAACCCTAACTTGATAATTGTGCTTCTTTCTTGTCCAGTCTGTTCTTTGACTCACCACGAGTAAACCAACAGCATTATAAGCTGCACTTTTTATTCATGGAGTCAAGCAGTTCACATTAACGATGCAATGAATACTCCAGTTTTATATGCTGCCAGACTTCTTGTAGACAAATTGCAGAGTCTAATGTAGGAGGTTAAAAATATCACCATTCATTATTTACTTCTTACAAAAAGAAACCACCACTTTGAAGTATGATTATAAATAAACGTAACAGCCAAAATCCAGCCTGCCCATTCCCTTCCCTGCAGGGATACTTGCTCTTTATCCCATTCTGATCTCTTGTGAAGTTCTTGAGCTCCCTGTGAACTTTTCCAGCGCACCTCCTTTAAATAGTTGTGTGTTTTGGGTTTTTTTTTTACAATGTAAATCAGTCCAACTATTTCTAAAAATGCATTTGCAATCATACATTCCACTTTGCATCTGAACGGGTGCCTTACAGTGCCTCAAGCCTGCAACGGGCATAAAAATTAACTCTGCTGTTTATTCCAGTATTTATAGACATTACAGAAATGCACTTAAAACTTAATTCCATGTAGATGTAAAACAAGTTGCTTCATCATACCAGTAAACTATTCTGCCACTCCTCTTCAAAACAGAAACAAAGAAATCTTCTGATCATGCCTACATAATAAACACATTCTTATATATCTAAAGGCAAAGTTCCTTTAAGGTTGACCAAACTTATTTTCAATAAACATCTTCTCCTCACCCAAGCAGTGCCTAAATTCTTTCTTTAAAGATATGCTCATCGTGGGCTGGCTGTGGATTGCAGGTTTAGAGTTGCACGGTATGCCACTGGCTCATAATGCCCCGGTATGGCTGACAAACAAGGTTTTCAGAGATAGAGGATAATGTTCGTTCATGAATATGCATCTTTTCAGAGAGAATTGCAACAAAGTGGTGAAAACTGTTCTACATGGAGGAGGCTGGGACAGTTCCACCACTGGAGGCTGTACAGCCAGCCTCCCTGCCAGGGACCGGGGATACGCCCGGTTAGGAAAGGCAGTGCATGTCCCAAAAGACCTGCTTTGGAGCCATCATGCCTACCTTAAAACAGCATGGCTCACTACTGAAACAAGCTATACGGCACCTTTGCTTTGCATGGCTAGAGAGCTGAGAATTTTTGTTACAAGTACTAATACGTGGTACATTTTCAAGAAAGAGACAAAAGATGTCTTGTGAAATACACACAGCTTTGCAGCAGGGAGGAAAATAAAAATCAACAATTCTCCCAGGGTTAGCAATATGATGTACCAGATTGTGTAGAAACAAGGATGTAAATACTTTTGTTTTGATAAATGCTGTGGTTTTGACTTGAAAAAACATCTGCAAAATACCTCTTCTGGCACTGAAGGCTATGCTACACTTGGAAATTTCTGCCATAAAACATTAGATCCTACATGTGTTCAGCAAGGACTTGTTGACAGTCTAGTGACAAGGTATTATTTGTATGCAGAGATGTGCAGTGGGTGGGTGGGAAGGGAATCACAGTACGGAGCCAGGAAGGGAGAAATGGAAAGTATGAAAGTGGATCTGACAGTAGCTGGAGATAAAAATGTACCAGTACCTTCTTTCTGACTGCAATAATACAGGTTTGCTCTGATGAATTTCCCATTTCAGGCATTTAGAAACTGCATTGGTAAGAGTGAGGGAAGAGAGCAGAGAGGAAGAAAGCAAGACGAGAAGGAGTGATAGGGTTGAGCATACGTCTGATTGAAAAGCCTGTCTTTGAACAGAAATGCCAGTTTTAAGCAACAGGATAAAAGAGGAGATTGGAGGGACTACTTGTTATTACCACCCAATGTGGATGTCTCCTTTTCTCTCCCTACTTCCAAAACAACCAGTCGTGTATCTTAAGTAGCTCCATTACAACACTAATGAAGTTTAAGTCAGATTGATGCCTACCAGCTCAGGTCTCATCCACAAGGCTGGCAGGCAGCTGTGACAAAATCCACTTCTGGATCTTCTCTTCTCCCTAGCATCTGGTCAGTCTCTCGCATAGTCAAAGGTCCTGTTTCTCTTCAGCTTTTCACTACCAGAAGCAATGTCAGCTGAAGCTCACGATGCTGCAAAGGCCTCTGCCACAAATGGCGGTTCCTATGGATTTGCCTTATGATAAAACCCCTCACAGTACGGATTGGACTGTGGTCTGCCTTTGAGCCTCTGGTTTTCTTTAAGAGGCCCTAGGCCCTCTTTCAACCCCCAGATGGCACAGCATCCTGCTAATGACTGTATTTGATCGCTTCTTTAGCAGTGGTGTCAGAAGTGTATTTTTTGAAAATTTTTGTTTCAATTGCATTTGGCACCTTTCCCTCACCCCTGAAGGCAAGGGAGTTTAGGACCTCGTGTGGCTTCAACCAGGTACTCCAGGCAAGGTATACATACTGCTAGATGTAGGACTCCTCAAAGCATGCAAGCATTTAAAAGGGGAGGTGATATTCAATCATCAAGACCTCGGCATAAAAGACAGCAGAGATCAGCCAGGACGTGGGTCCTGTGTGGATGCAAAACCCTGCAGGATGACTGCTGAAAGACTAGCTTAACAGTGGACAGTACATGTATAGCCACAAGAGTATGCACCTTCAGGAAACTTATGATTTCCATCAGGAAAACAAAATACACATATTCTTGTCACTTTATATGTACACAGAATTAAATTACTTACATTCTTATAATGCAAGTGGGAAAAAAGAGTAATAACTTCTCCACCCTTCTGGAATAGATAAACATTGAAATATATTTCAAAGAATTCAGTGGCTCCAAGTTAACCCAGAGAAATGGGCATGCATTTATAACACAAGAAACACTACATTTTGAATGGGCACATATATGGTTTGTATCTACATGTGTCAGTACAAGAAAAGTTCAGGAGTTTTAGAGAAACAAGTCCAGAGTAGCTTTTTCTTTGGGGTTGATTGCTGAATTTTTCTTACAGTTCTTGTTAGTCTTGTGTTTGCTCTCAAACAAGATCTGCTGCTTTGTAGGACAGCTTCCCCATGGCATCCTTAACAGTACATTTGGTACTTACATCTGCATTGTTTCCCTGCTGCTCTGATTTTCATGACTGTTAAGAGAACCATTGAATCGTAGAATGGTTTGGGTTGGAAGGGACCTTTAAAGGCCATCTAGTCCAACTGCCTGCCATGAGCAGGGGCATCTTCAACTCGATCAGGGTGCTCAGGGCCCTGTCCAGCCTGACCTTGAATGCTTCCAGGGATGGGGCATCCACCACCTCTCTGGGCAACCTGTGCCAGTGCCTCACCACCCTTGTCGTAAAAAACCCCCAGCATCCTAAGACAGGTGTTTATAGTTTTACATTGGAAAATACATTCAACCTTACGCAAGAAGGCTTTTAAGAGAAGTGTTTAAATTCCTTAGGTATCACTCCCTCCACTGGGTATAACTGAAGAAGCTACAAGAAGTTTTTTATAGCAATAAAATAAAGAGAAACTGAGAACAAGTGTAGTAGCTGGTGCTGATTGTTTATCATTACATCTCCCTGCATGAAGAATTCTTGTACAATGAAAGGCCAAAAGCTCCTTATTGGAGAGATACTCCAGTCTCAGGAACCTGATATTAAGACCCATGAGTCCCAATTATAGACAAAAAAAGCTCAGTTAAAAGAACTTCGGGGTTATGACCAAGCACTCAGAAGTTAAAAGCAATAGAATGAATGTACCTTGTGCAACCCTGTTTTGTCCCAGTTGCACATATACATTATAATAAAATCTTTAATAATATTATCTATACTACCTTTTCCAGTCAAACCTCTGCCTCATGAGGGGCAAAATCGGAATTTCAAAAAGACAACTTCCTGAAAGGAAAGGGGAGGAATGGTACATGGAACAAACACAAAAATCTAGGGGGTTGGAGTTTTTTTTAAGAGCAGTGTTGTGTTTTGAAGTTGTTCCAAAATACTCTTCCTGTGGCAAACAGCGGTCTTGTAAAAATTCAGCCCAGGCAATTTAACAAATCTGTAAGCTTTGACTGTAGGATCTTACAGCAGTTAGTGTGGAAAAGCCTCTCAAATAAGCACTTCTACCAGTCTCTCTAGGAATGTCCTCTGTCAATGTCTCCCTAAAAAAACCCCAACTCAGTAACTACTCCATTGTTATGCTTTTTCCCCCCACTTTTTATGGCTTTTACCAAATTTAGTATAAGACAGAGTCTGTGGGATGATACATGAGATTCAGGTAAAACCCAAATTCTTAGTCAAATGACACTGAACAAAGCCAAGCTAATGGTCTCAGACTTCAGGATCAAGCTTGAGACACTCACCAAGACCTAGTAGCACAGAAAAAGAGTTAGTCTGTGAATCAACTTTGTAATGGTTCTCCTGCGGGTTGCCCTACTTTCAGTTACTTACAAAGAGGAGGACAAGGAAAAAATTAAAGTCACAGAGCTGCTACTCACCAAGCTAAACTTCTCCTTCTGCGGCCCATACACAGTCATCACCTTGTTGTTTGTATTCACTTTCAGGACATCACCACTTGATGTGCCAACATAAAAATAATTATCATCATCTGCCATCTACAGGAAAGCATTAAAAAAAAGAGATCACGGTCCAGATAGTGAGGCGCTTGTCCCAAGCCTAGCACTGGGCTGCATAAATAGCTTTATTTCAGTGCATTGCCAAGATTTAATCTGAGGGGATACAGCCAATGTTTTCATCCTGTCACGCTCAAAGATCCATAACACTGCTGAATGAAAGACATTTTCTAACCAACTCTAGATAATATTTTGAATCAAAAGTAGGATTCTCTGGGTGCTAGAGCCTGTGACTAAAATACATGCTGCTTCTCTTCAGAAGCATTCAAAACACTCTTTCTCAGCATAAAGAAACTGTGGGAGACCATCTGCCATGAGCCAACACTTAGTAACTTCACTGCCATCATGCAGTTGCAATTGGCATTTCTAGCATTACCATAAAAGTTCGTGGTTTCTCCCTAGGCTGTAGAGAGTTTCTTAGTTTAGCCAAATCATTTTGGCTGAAACTTACCTTAACACATGTGCTCACTCTTCTCAGTTGCCCTGTCTGGCATTCAGTCGGTTGGATTTTCCTAGTTGCTAGATCCAGTTCCCATACTCGAATGGTCCCACTACAAGAACAAATATAGTGGGATCAATTTCATATATGCAGAAACATCCAAGTTCTTCACTACTAGAATTTAGAAGACTTTACAAGGCTACATTATTCTGAAATTTTAAGGAGGAAAAGAACAGTATCAGAGGTGCCAGAAGTAAGTCTCTTGTTTTCTGCTGCCTCTTATGGTAGCTTTTTCCAGGTAAATCAAAAATCTTCAAGGTTCAGCAAAATATACACAAGGATTACGGAAGAGCATGTAACAACATTGACGCTTCATTTCCCAGAGACATGCACTGTGGAAATCTTAGTTCCTAGAATGGGAAATGAATGGTACGGGATACTTTCAACTATTTTCTAGCACAATTTAATTGACATAATCGGAGCCAATATAAAATCTTTACACACAGTTGCCCTTACATTTAACAAAGTGTTAAAATTGCAAAGGCCAGCACTCATAAGTGCAACTGCAGCCAAGAGCATCTGAAGCCTTCCCTTGGAAGTTGGAGGGAGTTGCAGGTCCTCAACACGTTTAAATGCCAGGCTAGATACATGGGAACTGCCTCAAATCTATATGAAATGTGACTTTTTGTACCAACTTTTGCTACAAGCCAGTGACCAATTGCACATCACATCTGGTGCCGACAGGAGATGATCCCATGACCGGCAAGGTATCATTTTCTACATTAATTAACCATTGTTCAGAGCCACGCATTGACTGCTTTTCTTGTGTAAACACTGGCAACTAAATATTTTAAACACTGCATGGGGAATGCTGAATACAAAATCCTGCTATCAGGAACAGAAGTGACGCGTGCAGGTCCCTGTGTGCTGCTTTGAAAACATATTGTTATATGTAGAACAAGCAGAAATGCCTTAAAGGGACAAGCTGATGGATATTCATGGGTCCATTCAGAGCAAAAAGAAAAAACACAAGCACATAGTTGCTTAAATTTCCTTGTATTGAAGTAAAGGCTCTTTGTAAAAGGAAATAGGTCGATGGGTTCTTTCATCTAAATAAAACCTTACTTTCCAGCAGTAACAAACACCTCGTCTCTGCAGCTGGAGCACACCACGATGGTTGTGTTCCCCATGCTCCGTGCCGAGGCAGAGCTCCCGCAGATAGCCTCTCTCTTACCAACGTGCCACACAATCACCCTGCAGGAGAAGGAGGGGCTTTAAATAGCTTTGCCTTTTAACATTACGTTACTTAAAAACAAAAGCAAGACAAAAACTATTTTCCTACAGTCTGTTCCCACCAAAATACACAAGGAAACTCCCTTTGCAGAGATTTTACCCAAGAAAAGCCTTATCGCAAATGTGTGGAATTGCAGTTTATGTACCCTGCTCCTAAAGCAAGGGTATATGTTGTTATTGGATTCCTTCTGTTGAGCAAGATGTGAATTATATCTTAGGCCACTCGTAAAATCTGATTTAAAATAACTTTTTATTCCACTCTTACTTACCTGTGTGTCAAAGTAAGCTCCCAGTGAAATTAATACTTCTTCAGGGCATTAAGCCAGGTAACTGTGCAGGCTCTGTAAGGCTTCTGGGTGATGACAGCAGCTTAAGAATTAGCTGCTCCCTTCCTCTTTCCCTATACCCTGCACTCTGCCTGCAGTATCCACCCAGCCTTCCATCAGACAGAGCTGGATTATTGAGGAGAGACATCAAGCAGGGGAAAGAATCGGACTGCCAGAAGAGGGAGGAGCGAGCACTCCCTAAGAGCATTCTTCGATGCCCTACAACTTGTCAGAAATTGTGTGCTGAGAAGCAGAAATCGTTACCTGCCATCGTCCTGGCCCCCCAGTGACACGAGATAAAGGCTGTTTGGAGAAAACGCTAGTCCTTCAATTCTACCCTTATGAAGTGACAGCTGAGCAAGTAACTCCTTCCTCTGGAAATCCCATAGAATGATGTCTGCCTGCAGTGCAAAGCAGAAGGGGTCAAAGCCAGAGCATTAGATATAACATGGAGCATTAGGCATAAAAACTTTCTCTGGCAGGAAAGCTGTTAGAAGGAGCCCAGCCCACGGTTAGCTTCTATCCAGCCCAGGGCTCCACCGACACAAAAATGCTTCAGATTAGCTGCTGTAAGAAGCATTATTCCAGCTTACTGGTTGAGTAGCTTCATTTTGTTTCAGAATCAAAATGTACCCTGAGACACTGGGTATTTGACTTAGATTTTAAAATACTGAAAGTGCTAAATACTTGATTCTATTCAGGTGTCTCAAGGTCTTTTCAAATAGGGAAACATTTAACCATAAAGAACTTCAGAGGTCTAAAAATGCAGGTAGGTACCTGTCAAGGGCTTTTGAAAGCCCTAAGCAGCTCTGGAACTCAGGTACAACTTTAAATACGACACCATTTATTAATTAACGTCTAATGAGATTTAGGCTGCCACATGTACACAACACTTTGGATAAGAATGACCTGAATTAAGGGACACCTAAATCTAGTTATCCCAATCCTAGGGGAAGGCTTAATACTTTACAAAAATGTAAAGGCACATCCAGCAATAGACTAGTCACAATTTCCCATTCTCTGCAACATCCTCCCACTATAGGCATTTGTCTTCCAACGAAAGAAAAAATAAATGAAACATGTTCCCACCGCTGGTGAGCCAACTCCAATTTCCTTGGTCAATATTACACAGTTAAAAATAGAGTATTATCTACCTTGAAGCCCATGAAAGTGACTTGTCCAGAAGCGACATACTCTCCATTCCTGGATACGACGATGCAGGAGACATTATTGGTGTGGCCGTGCAAGAAAGTCTGTTTCTTACTGCCCAGGTCTTGAATAACTACACTACACCCCAGGGGATAGAGAACGTGCTCCTCATCAGGGTGGCGGATGAGGCCACAGGGTATATGCCCTGCAAAAGAAAGGAGTGAGAGGGCTGCTGGCTGCTAACAGCTCTGGGGCTGCAGGCAAACTCTCCTCCCCTCCTCAAGCATGTGGTCCCCAGAGCAGGCTGAGCGCTCCCCAACATCTCCACGCCGCTGCCCTTGCCTATCGTACTCCCTGAGGGGGGGCGGCTTGTTCCCCAGGGCTTATCTCACAAGGAGGGCAACACCGAGAGCTTCACAGTTACCCTAAAGCCGTGCAGCAGAACAACCCCATGGAAAGCCAAGGGTCACCTTGACGCGGCTGGGACGGCGCTGTGCTGCCCACAGCTCCCGGCAGGCCCAGTTCGCCCAGCCGTAGGGCCACCAGCCCGGTGCTCTCCAGGAGCCCCACCACCAGCTCGTGCTGTGTGACCTGCCCCAAGAGAGCCCAAACCACCCATTTCCCAAGGAGGCAGCTGGCCAGAGACGCCCCAGCCCCTGCCCTGGGTCACAGGGTGTTTACACCAGTATTTTGGGCAACTTGAGTTGGTTTTATTTTGAGATGAAACTCTTCTTATTCTGGTCAGCTGGGTAGCTGGAGAAAAACCACTGAAATCCCACTGTTTTGTCAAACTTTCCCTGCTCTTCACTTTGCATGTGTCTCTTCGATGTCCGGCATGGGGAGAACGAGGAGGGGGCAAAGGGGGCAGGTGGGACCCCACGCACCCACTGCCCCCAGCCCACCCCACAGCACCATGGCCCCAGCTGCGACCCACAGCTGCCCCACGGCCTCCCCTCAGCCTGTGCCCCGCCAGTGCCCTAGGCTCCCCAGTGCCCCCAGGCCCCTCAGTGCCCCAGGTTCCCTCAGTGCCCCCAGGCCCCCCCAGTGCCCCAGGCCCCTCAGTGCCCCAGGTTCCCCCAGTGCCCCCAGGCCCCCCCAGTGCCCCAGGCCCCTCAGTGCCCCAGGTTCCCACAGTGCCCCCAGGCCCCCCCA
>JAVJGI010000001.1:116699733-116716520 GCA_035590275.1 Ibycter americanus
CTCCCGCCCGCGCCCAGAGCCCTGGGGGGGCCGCCGGGTGTGTGCTGGCCCCGCTGCGGGCGGTGGCGGCACGGTACAAGGAAGATCTCCTTATATCCCACTACGTGCCCCCTCTGCTTCCTCTGCGTGGTTTTGGGGGCTTTTTCTTTGATTCTCCAAGAGTTTTGAACTTTATTCATTAACAGAATAAAGGGTGAGAGGGACGGAGTGTGGCGCCCCTCAGACACGGCGATGGCGCCCGTCAGAGGGGGCAGGGAGCGCAGCCCGCGGCTGCTGTCGGCTGTGGCGCTGGGCTGCGGCGGGTGCCTAGTGCTGGTGCCCAGCGCCGGTGGCCCCGAAGATGCTCGCTGCAGTGCCGGTGCCCAGCGCCGGTGGCCCAAAGGCACTCGCTGCGTGCCAGTGCCCAGTGCTGGTGACCCCAAAGGCGCTCGCTGCACGCCGGTGCCCAGCGCTGACAGCCCCAAAGTTGCTCACTGCAGTGCCGGTGCCCAGCACCGATGGCCTGAAGGCACTTGCTGGGTGCCAGTGCCCAGCGCCGATGGCCCGAAGGCGCTCACGGGCCCGGCCACCGCCTCGGTGGCACCCACGGCCTGCGCCGCACGACACAGCCTCTGGTGGTTTGGTGCAGCCCGTGGGGCGTGCTTGCTCTTCGCAAGGGGATACTCTGAAGGCTGCTGCGAGGCCAGGCTGGGCTGCTAATGACGGGCTTTGCATTTCCAGGCATCTCCTGCATCCTGTACATCTCTGGGTGGAGAGCTGAAACAGCCTCTTGGGAAGGGAGAGGGAGTCCCATGGGAAGCTTTCAGCCAGGGAGAAAGTCCAGGACATGATCACATGTGGGAGAGGATAGAGAATGTCTGAAGAGATGCGTGAGAGGAGTACAGAGAATGTCTGACCGTTACTGATGGGAGGTAAGAAAAAGGAGGATAGAGAATGTCTGAAGAGAGATATATGAGAGGAGGATGGAGAGTGTCTAACCTGACAGGAGATGAGACAACAGCTGGGTATTGTGAAGGAAAGTAAGAAAGATAAACATGGTTATCTAGTAGCAAGAAGGTGTTTGCATGCTTGTAGTGATACATAGCTATGTAACTGCGTGAATGGTTTCTGCCCCGAGCCTGGTGGTACATACAGCTGGAATTTTGTATCTGGGCTCAGAGATATAAATATGAGCTGCTCTGTACAATAAAGTGTCTCTGGTTGCACCACAATCAGAGTCCGTGCCTTCATATGCCACAATCACAGAAAGAAAGAAATACTGAGGACACCCAAGCAGACCTTTTTAACTGAAGGGAAGGAGTAATTCTGTGGTGTTTTTTCATTTGAGCTCTGTGGGCAAAGGCCAGGCACAGGGGCACGGAAGGCTGCATCTCACCTCCTCATCTTACCTGGATACCCTTTGAAGGCTACAAGTAATTCCTAGGTCTGCCACATGGCTGGTATTGTCTGAGCTCATTGCCGTTGTCTGCTCCTGCCCGCATCGTCTTGCCATCACTGGAAGCAGGCACCAAGGCAACGATAGCTCCTGCTCTGAATAGCTCAAGAAGTGGAATATATGAGAGAGAAAACCACAAGTGGAAAGTATATTTGGATGTGGGAGATGTTCTCATCCTCCAGCCAGAATATCTCTATGGTCTACAAGCCTCCTGCGAGGGTTGCCTTGTCTGGCTGAACTACATTCACGTTTCATGTTTTAAAATGGCACATCTCCCATTGTCCTGACCCCAGGTGGTCAGGACCCACTGGTTAAGGCATATGTTTTCACTGCTCACAGACTTAGGTCAGCCCTTCGCAGTGAATGCAGCTCCTCAGTTTAATACAAGAATGATGAGGCAGGTGCACAGCTGGGGGGTTCTTGCTGGCTGCCAGGGTAAAAGCACCAGGCAGGACTTTGGTAATCACTGATCAGCAGTTTCAACTGTGGACCAAAAGAGTCCCGCGCACTGTGCTGGATGGTGATCAGTACGTGATACTGGGGCAGTCCTGATAACATGCAGAGGCTACAAAATTCTGTGTATGGCTTGAAGGGTGGCACTGGGCTTGGGACCACAGGGAAGCGGTGTCTGAGAGTGTTTCTGGTGAGCTTTGTACCTTGGTGTTGAGTTTTGCCTAGGCTCAGAATTCCTAGATAATCTGCCTGTGCTGCAGTACCACTGGTTTGCTGTTGAGCCCCAAGCCGCAAACAAGCCAGGGAGGTGTGAGAAACACTGGACTGGTTCACCTCCCCTCCAGCATCCTAAACTGGGACAGACTGGGTGGAGCAGGCTGGGTCTAAACTGCTGGAAGGGACCTGAAATGTCCCTGAAGGCAGTGCCATCCTGGCACCGCATTGCCCTTTCTCCACACTGTCATGACGGCTGGCTGTGGAGGGGAGGATGGTGAGAGGAGGTGCCTGTGGCACTGCTGGCAGAGACCACAGCAGGCAGGCACCACAGCAGGCAGGCTGGGGTGGTGGCCAGAATGGCGAGCAGTCCCCGTCTCTGTGCGGTGCGGTGAGGGGCTGTTCCCCATGGGACCTAGGCATTTTGAAAGCCCCAGACTTCCAAGAGCTGCACCTTGAAGTTCTCCTGGCAGAGTGGAGGGTTGTCGAAGGTCTCACAGTGCTCCGTGCGCCCCCAGAGCAGGTTGGTGTCGAGGGACAGAGCTTGGCCTCCCCCTCCACCTGCAAATACAAGCAAGACAGTCAGGTTCTGCTTTCCCCATCTCGCCGCCCAAGCACAGGGACTGGCCGAGCCGATGAGGTCCTTCAGGATTGCACCCCTCTCTCAGCTTTCTGTCCTTTGGCCACAGTGCAGCGCTGGGCTGGGGATGCCCTGACTGCCTTCTCTGCTAATTGGGATGTCAGCATGGAGGCAGAGCTTCCAGAGAGCTATCTGCAGGGCAGCCAGTGCGAGAGGTTGCCCTGGCAGCACAAGCTGAATTATTAAACTGCTTGGAGAGCTGGAGAACAAGGAAAGCTCCTTGCATCCCCTCAGTCAGGCTTGTCCTGATCCTGTTCCCGAGGGTTGCTGGAAGGGAGGCAGAGGCAACTGTCAGTGCTGCAGGCATTTCTGACTTGCTGCAGTCCTCTACTGAACCCACCCCGGCGGTGATGGGGCACAAAGACTCAATGTCCATGCTCAAGCCTGACCTGGCAGACAGCACCGCAGGCAGGCAGCTGGCACATCTGCTCTGGGTGACTGTGTCTGGCCCTTCCCTGGGCTGATGCCCACCTACATCTCCTCTCCATCCCACACAAAGCAGAGGGAAGGGCTGGGAAAGAACACCGAGCCTCAAGGGTGCTAACCTCTCCGGGAGGTTTGGGCTGTGCTGCTCCCCCTTGGCTGGCAGAGCCCCTCTGGGGCTCTCAGGGGGAGCATCCTTGCTCTTGTGCAGCCTTGCACTCCTGCTAATTTGAGGTGGCTGACTTCAACTTGCCTGACTTTAAACTGCTATCCTAAACCAGGAGGTCTTTGCCTCTACAGGCAACTCAGATTTTAACTTTTCAGCCCAAGCAGCAGTGTGTCAGTGGGGGGGTGCCCATCATTCAGTCATTACCGATAATTATCCCTTCCTGTGATCCGGACATGAACATTGAGGCTGTTTTGGAAGGCAGGAGGAAATGCCTGATGGCCAGAAATGGGGAGAGACGGCCTTTCCTCTGTGGCGTGGGCACGGTGAGATGGTTTGAGCTGGTGCTGCGGCCATCCAGGGGGGAGCCGAGGAGGGAGGCGGGAGAGGGGGAAGGTGACCGCTGGTGTGAGCGTGGCACGGCTTTGGCCAGCTCTGGCTTCTTGATGAACACCCACTCGTACCTCTCTGTCTCGGGACGCACCTGGAAAGCATGAGAAACGTGGTGAGCCCTGTGCTTTGGGGCATCTCTTTGTTGCTGGGGGGAGACAGTGCTGCCTGGCCCAGCGGGTCAGGGGCCAAATGCTGTGTGCCAGGTCCGGACCTGGGGTAAGGAAGGGACAGGGCAACCTGGCAGTGCCAGGGCTGCTCTGGAGGCAGCTGTGGCTGGGAAGTTGGTTTTGTCTTTTCAAGGCGCTGCCAGAGATGGGCAAACCTGCAGTGCCCATGCTGCCAGGTGGATGCTGGATGGATGCTGGCAGGATACAGGATGAATGCTGGACTTTGCCCCCAGGATATCTTGGACCAACTCAGCCTGCTCCTTCTGCAGGGATGCTTGAGCTAGTTTGGCAATGCTCCATCTGGGAGCTGCCCAAGGAAACAGGGCAGAAACCCATCCTGCCGCACATGCTGCCCTGCTGTCATCCCGGGAGGATGCTCCAAGACCCACCCAGGGTTATTGCACATTGCCTCAGGGGCTCAGGACAAGCCAGCTCACCCAGGGCAGGAGTTCCTTCTCTGTTTGCTCTGATACAGCACAGCAATTTCTGTGCTGCTGCCTCCTGCCAGGGCTAAGGGGCAGCAGTGGGACCGTGATTAGTAAGCAGCTCGGTGCCACCATGCCCTGAGTTGTCAGAGGGGTAAAGGAAAAAGTAATTAACAGACAAAGCCATAAGTGTAAACCCAGAAATAAAATGTGACTTACAGTGAACACAAAGCACTCCCCTGTCCCAAAAAAGCCCGATGTTGCCCCGCTCTTTTTCCTTTCACTCCAGTCGGAGGAGAGAAATGCCCCGCACACCTTTGGAAGAGAACACAGGGAGCTGTCAGCAGGGACCGGAGCAAGCCCCAGAAACACCAGCCACTGCACGTGTGTCCTGGAGGGCAAGGGCTCTGCAAGGGCCCCAGGGGAATCGGAGAGCCAAATCCTGCTGTGCCAGCTAAATCCTGCACTGGCAAGTCACTGGTGCTCTGGGCGTGAGTCTGCTCAGCCTCAGTGCCTAAGGGGGGCTCTGGCTGGTTTGGGGGGTTGCTCTGTTGCAGTAGAGCCGGTTGCAGTGAGCCGGGTGCCGGCTGGTTGAGCAGAGCCGGTTCGGCTGTGCTGGTGCGTTCCCCGGCAGCAGGAGCTGTGCCTCCCACCACCGAGCCCAACCCAGATCCCAGCGAGAGAAAGGAGCAACTGTGCGGCTCAACGCGTTGTGTGAACAGTATTGCATCATGCTGTGGAAGGGCTATAGGAGGTCCTTGTCCTCAGCTGACCCCTGGACGGTGGCAAGGTGGTCGTCTGTTTTATGAGACTTTAGAGAAAATGTGGTTTAAAATGGCAAAGACTTTGGTAACAATTTTTTTTTTTTTTTTAACCTAGAAGGCTTTTAACCAGGCTCAGGGGTCCTTCCACCCACGGTCAGGCTGACCCCAACGTGGATGTCCTTGACTTGACCATGGCTGGAGGGGACCTAGTGAGAGGTGGGAACTCATGCCTGTCCTTGGTGCTAGCTAAGGGATAAAATGAGCTAAAACATGTAGGAAATAAGGTTTTCTAAGTCACCTTCTCTTGTCTGCACAAGGCCCTAGGGGGTAGCAGGGTGTTTATCTCCGTACCATGCTGAGGTGTCAGGCTTGGCAAATAGGACTGGTAGGTCAATAAATCTTTGGGATGCCTGAACAATTTACACAACTTGCCCCCGCTGTTTGATGATGAGTGGAGAGATAAAATACAGGTTTATGAGCCATTCTCAGAGTCCCCAGGAAGAGGTCTGGCTCAGGGGGTTTTGCAGTTATTTCACGACTTTCAAATATTGTAGGAGCTGTCCTTATTTCTCCTCCATTTCCCTTGTGTGGCTGCTCTTGCAATCAGAGAGAGGTCCTTGCATTTAATGCATTGAAAGCAAGTCCTGGCTCATGCAAAGCATCTGCTGACTTCAGGAAAGTCTGCTTAGCAAGGACTTAATGATTTAGCCTGTATTTACAATAAAAGAATATCGCTCGTGGCCTCTCTCCACCTCACTGACCCCCTCTTTCCCCCCAGCAGCACACTTTAGACCAGCTGGTGTCTGAGCTGGCTCCTGGTGCTGGGGGTGACCCTGGGTGCAGTTTTCTCTCTCCTGGGGGCTGGGACTGACTGCAGGCAGGGCAGGAGAGGGACCACACAGCCCTGTGGCTGCTCCAACAAGTGCCGGTGGGCTCAACCACCCTGTCCCCTTCTCCACAGCTGCACCTGCACAGCCCACTTCTCTGCTTGGGAAATACTCACCTCCCCCTCTGTAGTTTTTATAAGCAGCACCGTCGGTTCGTAGCCTTCACAGCATGTGTAAAACCTGAAGAGATGAACAAGGAGGCTGGATCAGTGGGGGTCTGAGGGCCAGGAGCAGCATGTCACGCAGAGAGCCCGGCTGTGCGGCGAGCACTGGGCTGTAAGGGACAGTGGGGAGCGGTGGTGGCCCCTCTCAGCTTATTGCTGTGCCGGCAGCTGGCCCGAGGGAGCTCGCAGAAGCACAGCAGCAGAAACTCGTCATCAAACAATCCTTTATTGCCGCTTTGTTGCTACGAAAACTCAGTCTTTATTTTCTTGCCTTTTTTTGAGGGAGTGGGGAAGTCGGGGAATCAGAACAGCTCTATAGTGCCATGTACTATCTGAATCCTTCAACTAACCAGCATCTTGCAGCACCTTTGTAGCAAGCTGACTTTAAAATGTTGGATTTTTCCAGGGGAGCAATGGTAAGAGTAAGAAGACTGTAAAATAGAAAAGAGCAGCCAAAAAGTCTAACAATAAGCTGTCAATAAGATTATTTGTGGAATCACTGAGAAAATTGTTACTTTCTTAGTTATCACTTTAAAATAAAATCTTTTTATCTACCGGTTCTATGAAGTAGGCTTTCAATTTGCATATTTATGTACAGCAGATAACTCTGTGAAAAACATTAGTTTTCTAGTTTCATATGTGGTCCATAAAACTAGAGTTACTATCTCAATGTGTGGTTATTTCTATGAAATTATTGTAACAGCTTTGAACCAGGATTTGCATTACTATGGTAAAATAGCTAACAGGTTAATGGTTGGACTGGATCATCTTAAAGGTCTTTTCCGATCTAAACAATTCTATGATTCTGTGATTTCGTGTAGCTCCAGCAGCTTCAGTGTTCGTGCAGGAACGGAGGGAGTTGGCTTATGGGACTTCTCAAGTCATCATTTTTGCTTGGTGAAGCGGGTAATAGCTCAGATAAATCCAAACACTAAATCCTCCCACCCCTACCCTGGGCACCAGGCTGGGGGGATGCTTCATGGGGAAAGTTTCCCAAATGACCTTGTTTTTAATCTGGATGTGTTTCCTAATCTGGGCTCTGCACCCCGTTGCTGCCTTGGGAAGGTGCAGGGCTGTGCATCCCAGGATGGGGCTGCCCCACTGTGCTACGGGCACCTGCTCGCCTCTCGGCTGGGGGTGATGCTTGTGGTGCTAAAGGAGGTGCTGCCATCGTGGCCCCACCTTTAAACACCACCCTGAGAACCAGAGCGGCATGGGCAGCATCCAGTCCCTGGACACCCCGCATCCCTTCCCGGTTGGCAGTGAGCTGCGTCTCAGCAGAGCAGTGCCCCAGCACTGGGCATTGCGGGGATGTCCCTGCTTCCACCGCACCCTTTGCTCCATGGCCGTGGCACTGGGTGTCACTGGGCCCTGCATTGTCTCCAGTGCTGACACTGATCTTTCTATTACAATTCTGGGCTTTGGCCATGACGCTAGGGCTCTCTTAACTTGTGTTTCAAGCGTTTGACGTCTTCCTCATTGCAGGGTGTACCCACATGCTGTCTGCCCCTGCCCTGAGCTCTGCCTGCTCTGTGACTGCAACCTCTCAGCTTAACGTGCCCCTGCAGAGGAGCAGGTTTGGGTTTCCTGCCTGAAAACATTTTTGCAAAGGCAGCCTCAGCCCACAGGAAGGCTTTTGCTGCTTCACAACTTGGGAAGTCAGTGGCAAACTCATTTTCCAGCTCAGTTTTGAGCCACAGCACTGACTGCAGCATCCAGCAGCAGCCCTGTGCTCCGTGCCGCTGGGAGGGAGCTGGAGCCCTGGGGATGGCATGCTGGCTGGCCCTGGATGATTGTAGCATGCCTGGCACGGCGTGGCACATGGGGACATCCCCCTGCACAGCACATCTGCAGGGCTTGATGTTCCCTGTGCTGAGTTGCTGATTGCCATCTGACTGAGCTTCAGCCCCCTCCCCTACCGCCAGCGCTGACCCAGGCCACATTCAAGATCCTGAATCGAGCCCAAGAGAGTCCTCAGGAGACATCAGATGTACCCCACAGACACGACATGTTGCTCCTTTCTACACCACCAACCTCTACCCGGTTTTACTCCTCACCCATCTGACCCGACCTGACCCGATGGGCAGACGAGTCTTTACCTCTGCAGGCTGCACCCATCTTCTGAGGTGGAGAAAAGCAGCAGCGGGGCGAAGAGGGAGAAGCGCTCAGGGATCCAGGACCAGATGATGCGCATCTCCTGAGCCATTACAATGCTGGAGCTGAAGTTCTGCATGTCCACAGCCAGGTGGAAGGACTGCCTGCACGAGGGAGGACATCCATTATGGCCAAGCTGGGGTGCCTGTCTGCTTGTAGGGGTGCAGCCCCCATGCATCAGATTTTGTCACAGTTTTTGCATCATGAGCTTTCTGTTAACATCTCTAGCTCTGACTGCACAGTGCCTCCTGACAGGGTCCCCGAGGGGCTGTGGGGCACCCAGCATAGCCAAAGCTGCAGGAGATACCTGAAGCTCCCCTCCATGTTGTATCTCCACTGTAACTCATATTTTGTCTGCTCAGCCCCAAGAGCTGGCAAACAGAGAGTTCTCCTTACCTTCTCTGCACCATGGTTATGCCCCTCTCCATTAACGCCTTCCTGTTGGCCATCTGGAGAAGCCAGATTTCCTTGCGGGAGAACAGCCGGATGCCAAAGGCTCTCTCTAGGAGTTTGTCGACAGTCACGTGCTCAGCAATGTTCTGCACGAAAGCCTGCAGGTCTGCCTTGATGTCGGTCCCCTCCAGCTCGGCAGTGGTCACCGAGAGCCTGTACTGCTTCAGCAAGGCCAGAGCAATGCGGTAGAGGACCTTCTGCCCCTCCAGCAGGTAGACATCAAAGACGCGGATGGCGTAATTGAAGGGGAGATCATGAAAGAGCCATGATAACCATTCAGAGTAGACCTCAAAGACGTTCTCAGAGGTGCTGGCTATGAGTTTGTGAGCTGCTGGGCAGTGCTTGTTGGCCAGATCCCCAAAAGTCATGCAGGAGGCTTGGTGGGCCAGGAAGGACTGGTCGATGTAGCTGGTGTGGGGAGCGTTGCTGGCGATGAGGCGAGAGATGTTCTCAAAACACTGAGCTTCGTCTTCACTGTAGTGCAGCAGCAGAGCCACCAGAGAGGGGAGGATTGGGCTGTAGGTTATGTCGGGGAAAAGGTTGCTGACACAGATGAGGATCTTCTTCAAGGCAGTGACCCCTTCCAGGTTGAGGCAGTAGGTGGGCATGGAGCATCCTTCTAGGAATTCAGGCAAAGGGTGGGAGCTCACACTCGGCTTCCCAAAGAGCCGACTGGCCACATCCCTATAGACAAGGGCATCCGGGGTGACGAGCCGGCAGGCAACCTGCTGGATGAGCTGGTGGTAGACCTGAGCTCTCAGAGCGCGGCTAGCTGCCCAGTAGCCTTCTCTTGCCAGCTTCTTCAGCTCCTTTGTGGGCTTGCTGAGGATGTCTCGGGGCATATGTGCCTGTTGCTCCGGGTCTGGCGTCCTGTCCCAATCCACGAACTGTCCACAGCCCAGACAAGAGGAGGCGTCGATGTCCCAGGTGTCAGCCTCGGATGTGATCACGATGGTGACTGGAGACGAGCCAAACATCTCTGTAGGACAAAGACCTTTTATTCAACACGCTTCACTGCCCCAGCTGACAGTGTTTCACCCTGGCTGATGGCGCTTCGAAGTCTTACAGCAATGTCTTGTATTTCAATAGTTATTCCCCTCCCCTGCAAAGGGGAGGCTTTCAGAAGGCTTTGCCTGGCTGGAGCTGCTTGCTTTGCCCTCACCTGCTCATGTTGGCTCTGGCTCTGGGTGAAACCGCTGCCCAGGGGCTCAGGGAAGCATGGGGCCAGGCACCAGCTGGGTGTCAGAGGTGCTCCTCCACACTGTAAGGAGCCTTGCACCCCCCAAAAAGCTCCTGAATTCCCAGCCTGTGACCTGCTGAGAGGGAGGTGCAGAGAGCAGGGACACAGTCCTGGCCCCCCGGGGATGACGATGGGATAGCAGCATTACACCACTAAGTATAATGAGCAGCTCAGTCCCAGCCCAGTTCTGCGGGGGCAAGGAGGGACCTCATGGGCAGTGGGGGCACAAGTGATGCTGGGGCTGAGAGGGACCATTTGCATTGTGTCCCCTCCCAGGGATAGAGCAGGGCAGGAGGCAATGTCCTGTCCGGGTCTGGCAGCCCAGGACCAGGCTGCTATGAGCCCAGATAGAGCAGGCAAAGCCAGCCTCAGGAGTCTGCTCTCTCTCTTACTGCCTCCTGAAAAAGTCTCCTGATCCCTCTGGCCGCTTGGGTGCCAGAGAGAAGGTGCAAGGAGAAGGTGCTGCAGCAAGAGGCTCACCAAGGGTGTGGGGATGGTCTGTGGGGTGCCACAGGGTCCCCATTTCCAGCAGGCCCCCCACGCACGTAGAAAGAGCCCATCCAAGGGACTGCAGGCAGGGTATGGAGAGCATCTGGGAAGCCTCTTGGAGACAGAAAGTCCCCAGGGCCCCCCGCAGGGAGGCTCCCACACAGGGCACCGTGGCAGGGCTGTGGCAGCTGCTAGCCCTGTTCTGGGAAGAGCGGAGTTTGAGCTCCTCCTAGAGAGAAGCAAGCGGCATTTTCCCTGGGGTTGCAGGAGAGCTCAGCTCCAAACCCTGTGCAAGGAGACAGTTGTCTTTGCGTGGGTGGGTTCTGCTGGGCGGTGATTAATTGGCAAGAATAAAGTTGATTAGCACACACATTAATTCTCTGAGATATTTTTCTTCGATGCGCTCAGTTGGGTTGGGGAGTCTAGGATGGATTTGCACTGAACCAAGTGTCTCTGCTCTGGCCCCAAGGGGACAGGGAGGGGTGGACGGGGGGGATGGGGAGGGGCACGACAGCACGGTCCCAGCCCCGTGTGCTGCGTGTGGCAGCATGTGGTGGCACATTGAGGGGGTCCGAGTGCCAGGGCTGCTCCCACGCTGGCTCTGGCTCTGGCTCCTGCTGCCCAGTTCAGTTTGACCCCTGCTCAAGCTCAGCAAAATCAGCAGATCAGGTTCAGGTCTGGTTCAGGGAAAGGGCAGCAGTTTTAACTGATTGCTGCTCAGCCTGAATCCCTGCTTTGAAGACAGACAGACCCCAAGTACAGTCACGCAGGCTGCTAGCCATAGAAACCAGGCTAAAATGAACACTGGGGCTGAAGCAGGGCTGTTCGCACCACCGTGGTCCCCAAATTCACCTTGTTCCCACAGCTGGCCGCATCCTAATGGTGCTGCCCTGCCCGAAGCACTGAGGAGCATCAACCTGAGCCCACCCAGCCGCTGGTGCCCTGACCCAGGGTGCTGGCTGGTGGCTCCAGCTCTGCCTGCCCTGGGACATGTTGAGGGTGTTGGGGAAGGAAATGTGGGTCTGCTCCAACCCCTGTCCTCTGCTGGATGTGACCCCGGCATGAGCAGGGCTAACAGGACCCTCCTGCATCTTCCCCAGCTCGAGACATGCGGCTGCGCCGGCTGCAGCTCACTCACCTTGCCCGGTGCCCGTGTTATCCCCCTCGGCTGGCTTGGCCATGGGGAAGCCACTGGCCGGCCCCCCTGGGGAGCGGGGCAGGCTGAGCCCCACCTGCAGCACGTGCCCTGGCTCTGCTGCACGCCGCTGCCGGGTCCCCTCTGTCCCCATCACCTGCCCTGACTTTTAAGGTGAGTGCCAGCCCGCTGGCACAGGAGGTTTATTTGGGGTAAACAGAGCGAGGGGTGGAGCAGCGCCCGCGCCTGCATCACCCCTTCCCTCCCCAATTCTGCACCGAGGCCAGGGAGGGGGATGTAAACACCCCGTGGGATGAGATAACCATCAAACCAGCAACACGGCCATTAAACTTAATAATGTATTTTTCCCAAGGATCACCTTCATTTTCCCACTCTGGGGTTCACCCCCTTCACCAGTGTCATGGGGCAGGGAGGGTGCTGTGGGGGTGAGGGGGGGATGGGGCCGCTGGGGCCATTGCCTGCCCTTGAACGATGGAAACATCAACACAGTGAGTGGGTTTGCAAAACCGCTTCCCGCTGGATGGTCCCGGGAGAGTCGCAAAGGGAAGCATGTGAGCAGCAAGTGCCAGGAACCGGAAGAAAAGGGAGAGATTGAGGCTCTGAGGAGTAAATGACGTCCTTCTGCAACCAGTCCGTGCACCCTTGGGGATGCTCTTCGGGGATGGGTGTGCTGGGGCTGTGCTGGCCGTGCTTGCCACACTACTTCAGCATCAGCTGGCAAAACCACCAGGGGAAATTTGGGGTGATGCAGATGTGCACCCTGCAGCACCCCATGCCTCCTGTGTACTTGGTTGCCCAGCGGGAGCACACCGTGTGATTGTTGCAGGCACAGTTGTGGTGCTTCAGTGTTCCCAATCTGTCCCCCTTAAAATGGTTGCTATTGATTGACTTTTAGCCTCAAAATGCATTACAGAATTACAAACCATATGCTGTGTTTACAGACAAAAGAGCCAAGTTGAAGGAAAGGTACCCTCAAACAGCTGAGAAATGCTGCCAGCAACTTTGCACTGATCCAACATCGCTACTGGAGAGCTCACCGTTCCAGGTGCACATAAAAAAGGGCATTTTTATAGGCATCTTAAAATTTTTCAAGTTTTTTTTTTTCTCCCTTAGAATATCTGATTTTTTCTCTTGTGATAACAGCAAGTGCAGGTTGTTCCTGCCTTGTTTCCCTGCCTGCAAGTCTGCAGGGTCTGCCTGCACCTGCAGTGCATCCCTGAGCATCTGCTGGCACCAGTGGTCTCAGGGTATCTGCTGAGCCAGAGCGGTCCCTCTGCAGACCTTCTCCTTTCTGGACGAAGCACCTCCTCCGTGATGTGCCAAAATCTGACAGGAGTGGCACGGCTGTCCTGTCATCCCTTTCCTCCCTTTGCTCCCGGCAAGCTGGGAGCCTGAGGAAGCGGGTTGAGGGGCTGCGTCAGCGAAGGGCCCCCAGGGTGCTGTGCTGGGTGGGTGGGAGGCGAAGGGCTGTTTCCCAGTGGGAGGCTCCTGATCTGCACCCAGCATCGGTCTGTGTGCTCGACGAGCGGCTCAGCTCCACGTGCTGCACCAGAAGCAGGGGGTGATGGCCCCCAGCTCTGCTCCTGGGGTCCCCATGTCACACCCCGCCCTGGTTCCCAGTGCCAAGAGGTGGCTTATTCTTTCTCCAACTCAAACTCTTTTGCCCAGGCTTTCACAGCAGCGGCTCCTGCTGCCTTTCCCCAGGACCTTGGCGGCCGCATTCCCCTCATTTGCTTTTTCTCGGGCAGCAGCTGCCTCTCCTTGCCAGACCAAAGCAGCTCGAACCCCCCCGCAGCCCCCTGCCCACCCTGCTCCCCGGCAGACGCTCCGCTCAGCACCGAGACAGGAGATGGAAGTGAATCAGGGACGGCATGAAATGGATCGTCGCTTCATGCGTTTTTAATGGCAAAAAAAATTAAATATGTAGAGGCCGTGCTGGATCCGGACGAACAGCGCGGCTGAAGGCCATAAATGTTTCATGCTCGGTGCCCGCGAGAGCAGCCAGCCCGGCGCGGGTGTGCAAAAGCTGGTGAGCAGAGCCACCAGCCCGGGGACGCAGCCCGCACTGGGGGCTGCCGGGGCCAGCAGGGCCCCCCACAGCGCCCACGCTGCTCCCCTTGGTGCCCAGGACAAGTCTCACCAGCATCAGGCTCAGCCCCTCCGCCGCAGCCCTGTCCCGCAGCAGGAGGGGGGTACGTCCCTGCTGCCCACCCCAGCCATGTCCCCCAGCCCTGCCCAGCCGCTGCGGGAGAGTAAATGTGAAATGAGGTGGTGCTGGGGGATGCTCAGCACCCCACAAAACCATCCCCGGGGGCAGCATTGCTCCGGCAGCGCTTGCTCCCCGTTGCGTGTGTGGCTGCTCTTCCTCCTGGCTCCACAGCCGCCCCATCCCAGCGGGTGCGGTGCTGGTCCGAGCGCTGGCGGGGAGCACAGCGGGCACTGCAGCCGCCTGTAAATACGCTGGCGAGGACACACTCGTTATCGTGGCACGCCACGGCGGTGCAGTAGCAGCCCCATGTTACGAGGGCAATAAAACATCGCTGCCAGTGCCTCGCTGCTGCTTTTCGAGCACGTGTACTGATGTTTGCATCTGCATTGACTTGCGTCATCAATTGCACCCCCCGCCCCAAAAAATAAGGAGAGGACAAATCCTGGTGGATCAGGTGTGGGGAAAGCTCTTTGGGCTTGGAAGGAGGCTGCTGCAAAAGGAAGAGCCTGTGCCCACCGGCCGGTTACTGCAGAGCCCTTCGCAGCCTTTGCAGACAAAATATTGACAGTGTCAACACCGGCCAGTGTGACGGTGGCTTCCCGGCAGCCCAGCCCTGCCCGCTGCTGCTGGCATGGGCACAGGGACGAGGGGGACAGGGACATCAGCATGGGCTGGGGAGGGCAGGGGAGGCAGCCACTGTCATCTGGAGATGGGCAGGGACTGGGGATGGGGCTGAGGATTTGGGGAAGGGATACAGCAGCTGCCTTAAGGAAGGGAAAGGCGGGAGGCAGGGAGGGAAGGCCGCGGGGAGCCCGTGGGGCTGGAGCAGCCCTGCCCGAGGGGGACAGCCCGGGCGCTGGGGGCTGCGGGCAGCACCGCGGGGGGGTCTGAAGCAACACCTGGACCTCAGGAGCTGCAGCCCAGGGTGGGAGAGGGACAGGGTGACCCGCTGCTCAGCCTTGGGTTCATGTGAACCTGGGGAGGGGAGGGAGGGAGGGAGGAGAGAGGGAAGGAAGGGAGAAGCAAGAAGGACAGAGGGAGGATGGAGGGAGGAACAAGGGAGGCAGGAGAGAGGAAGGAGGGAGAAAGAAGAAGGGAAGGGGGGAGGGAGGGAGGAAAGGAGGAGCAAGGAAGGGAGGAAGGAAGGAGGAAGGAGGAGGGAGGCAGCAGGAAGGAAGAGGGGAGGAAGGAGGGCGGGTGTGCTGCAGGGGTGCTAACCGGGGCAGGCAGCCCTCTGGGAGACACAGCAGCAGGACATGTCCCATGCGGTGCTGGATGGCGCGTCTCAGAGCTCAGTCCCAGCAGTGACCCTGCTGGGGCGGCAGCGCGGAGGCTCCTCATCCTCTTCGGTTACGCTGGTATTCAGCGCTGGTGCAAAAACCTTGAAAAAACAAAAAAGCAACTCCTTCCTTAACTTGTAAATCACTGTAGTGGATCCTGGTGTGCAGTAACACGGGGGTAATGCTGTTGGGATGCAAAGTATTGATTCCCACTTCCCAGCACTTGTCTGGTCCCACCAGACTTCACCACTCAGAAATAAGCTACTCTGACACTCAGGGCTGTTATTTCATAGAATTACAGAGGCCGGGAAAATTGCCTGAGCACTGAACATGTTGTGTTTCTCTGGAAGATAAAAAAGGCTCCTGGAAAATCAGGAAGAAGCAACAGGCTTGGATGCAGTTTTGCTCCTGACCCAAGTATCTTTCTGCTATTCCCAAGTCCCTGAGGGCGCAGGGATGCCCAAGCCTGGGGGACGCTGGCTCTGTCCCCACGCTTTCTCTGCCTCATTTTCTCTGTCCCAGTTATTCTCCAACCCGCTGTACCAAAGCTCCCCTGGCACAGTTTGGGTTGAATGTCCCCCCGCTGCCATGCTTATAGCATTTAATCCAGACCATAATATTATTACCGCAATACCAATACACAGGTGCTCCCATGGCATCAAGGCACTTGAGATGGGTGCAAGCTGCTTGCAAGAGACCATCATTGACCTGGGAGCTGCCATAGAGTTCAAAGCTCGCCATCGAGGTGCAAAATTAAAACCAGAAAGGATTTCCTTCTGCCCCAGCAGTGAAGGCTGGAGGCGTGCGACACCCCCGGCCCGGCCGACGCAACGCGCCTGCATCCCTCCCCTGTATCCCTCCCCTGCATCCCTTCCCTGCATCCCTCCCCGGCACTCGCTGCCGATATCCCAGCCCCCGGGCTTAGGAAAAGCATCGAATGCGCTGGGGGTCCCGGCAGTGCCCCGGGAGATTATAGCGGTTTCCAATGGGCCCTGGGGGCAGATTCCATGCGATCTATGGAGATAGGGCCAGCACGGGTGGCTGGGGATACGGGGTTCAGTTGCCCCATCCTTGAGGGCTCTGCCCACCCCTCCAGGCTGCACGGCGGCTCGGGCTGGCAGCAGCCCCGTCTGCTGGCACGGCTGCAGCACGGAGACGTGGTCCCCAGTGGGGCCATGCAGAGCCCGGGCCCCCGCTAGGGCCAGCACCCCACCGCGCAGGGACAGCGGGGGAGCTGGGGCACAGCTGGGGCCAGCCATGGCTCAGCACCGTGCACCCTGCACACCCAGCACCCCTGCACCCTGCACACCCAGCACCCCTGCATCCTGCACACCCAGCACCCTGCACCCTGCACACCCAGCACCCTGCATCCTGCACTGCACACCCAGCACCTCTGCACCCTGCACACCCAGCACCCTGCATCCTGCAGCATCCTCCACACCAGCACCCCTGCACCCTGCACTACACACCCAGCACCTCTGCACCCTGCACACCCAGCACCCTGCATCCCGCACCGCACACCCAGCACCTCTGCACCCACAACCTGCACCCCTGCACCGTGCACCCCCGCGCTGTGCATCCTGCACCGCTGCAGTGTGCACCCCTGCGCCCTGCAGGCCGCCCTCCTGCCCCGGGCACCCCGCCCCGCCCCCCGCGCCCCGCCCGCGCCCCGCCCC
>JAVJGI010000001.1:116717112-116785910 GCA_035590275.1 Ibycter americanus
CGGCCGAGCAGCCGGGGGGGGAGGGGAGGCCGGGCAGGCTGGAGAGGGGGGGGAGCGGCGGCCGGGGGGGCCGGGGGGGCTCAGCTGCCGCCTCTCGTTCGCAGGCTCTCGCTGTACGATGCCACCTGCCAGATCGCCCAGGAGATCGCGGAGAAAATCCAGGAGCGTAACCGGTACCAAAGGACCGGGGAGAGTTCAGCCAAGGTACTCCTCTGCCAGCAGCTCTGGGGTTTGTGAACGTAGATGATATTTTTTTAAAGCTATATTTTGCTTTTAGCTGCTCTAAATACCGGTTAAGCATTACATTTGCAGGAGTTGGATGCGTCTAGGGAGCTGTAAGGCCTCAGCTTCCTGCCTCCTGGATGCAGAGGGATGTGGATGCTGCCTGGATGGGCGCATCACCCAAGTGACATGGGCTGCAGCACAGCAGGGAAGGGGCTGGTGCTCCACCGCCTGCGCCAGCCCCGGCACCTGGCTGTGGCAGGGCACTGTTGCTGCCAGCTGGGAATCTGCAGGTTAAAAGTTGCGTTTAGTAGCAGGAATCTATAATTAATGGTATGTTCTTTAAGATTTCCATAAAGAAAACAAGAATATAGTCTCTAAATTAATGGTAGCTTTTCAGCGTCACAAAAATAATAGTGGATTTAACAGTAATGACTATTTTATGCGTGCAGCGATGCTGCTTTTACAAAAAGAGAAAAGGAGAAGCTGTGGGAGTGTTGGGCAGGTGCTGCTGACTGCTCAGGGCCGTTGCTGCCCGGAACAGAATTTTTGTTAGAGATCCTGAATCTACAAGATGTCGGGATGCACGTCAGCTTCCATGTACTCCTTTCTGTATAAATACTGAATGGACATTTTCCCTCCACAACGCTGGCTTGCTTCCTTTCTGTAGTGGCTGTAGATCAGATGAAGGACAAATTTCACAGCCTTTTTAAGCTACACTTCTAACAAAATATAAGACCAGAGATAAGTATGAATGAGAAGCAGAAGTTAAAGCTTACCCAGGAGTATCGTGTTCTCCACTTTTTCACACTTCCTGTTTAAAAAATAAAAAAGTTTTTCAGGAGGGTGCTTTCTGTAGCACTAAAAGCCTCATCCTTTTCTTCAAGAAGTGTAGGAGTCTGCTGGATTGCACACACCATGGTTCATGCCATTAGCTTCTTCTTGGACTGCACTAAGATGAAAATGTGTGCAAGCCCTTGAGTTAGTCTTTTGTAATAATTTGCATAATTAAAACACTGATTTATTTTGTAGACTCTGCCCCTCTTAATAGCAGGGTTGTAATGTGATGTACGATCACTGAATCATCTTTGCCAGTCTCTTTGATAGCTTTTAAAATAAAAATTAAAAAATAATTTAAAAAAATCATTTTTTAAATGTTTCCTTTGAAGAAAACTGTGTAGGCTTTGTACAATAACCAGTGCTTTTTAATGAATGGCTCAAATTTAGCGTGAATTGAAGGAGGTTTCAGAAGGCCGAAATAACTGGTATTTGAGAGAAATGTTTTCTCTAGCTGTAGAGTTGAGTGTTTAGGTCTGCTTTCAAGATAATGAAGTTTTAGAAATGGTATAGATATCCTCAAGCAATAGAAGACTAATAAAAAGATTGCTGCTTAATCCATCTGTATTTATAGAGGACAAAGTTCTCTATTTGCATCATCGCAATCTGTGATGTGTTCCAAAAAACACCAACAAAACGTTGTATTAATGTTTGAAGCCTTTCTTGTACTGTAACTCTCTGAGGTTGTGTTTTATGGAAACATTACACGGTTGACTTATTTCTTCATAAAATCATTTGTTCCATGCCCTGTGTTTTCCAAGCATAGTTTCTCTTTAATCCATTAACAGTTAAAGATGAATATTTGGCAGCGTTTGATTTTACTATAAACAAGTTTCCAACAATGAGAGAGTTGTTTTCATAACAGAAATGCATGTTGAGAAATCAACGACTGAGCAGTCATATATTTTGTGACTCCTGAATGTTTTAACGGAGTAAAGAGTTTTGGTACAATATTTGCCTGGTAGGGAGATTGTAAACAAGTTTTTATTTTTATAATATTTTGCCATTAGTGTGGCTAAAAAAACTTACTGCTTATTGCTGAGCAAAAAATAGAACATAAAATTTAAAATGGAAAAGAAAAACAAACCCAACCCTGAAACCTGTAGGGAAAGATTTCAAGCAGCACTTACCATCTGTGAACTCTGCTCTATTGAGCTGATCTTGAAATTTCCATTGGTTTCTTTTTCTTTTTTCCTGTAAAGGAGGGGAAGTCTTTTGTTATAACGCTGCACTTTCTGGCCAGAATAGCAGAGGGTATCTATATGTAGATGACATTCTTGGACGTGTATACCTTTAAGTTACTTTGCTGTTCTGGATCAATTACATGCAGCATTCTCCATCTGGGCTTGAAGTGAAGTAGACATGAAGTGAAAAGTCCTTTTATTGCGTGACCGCAGAGCTAGAGGATATGCAGCAGCTTGAACTTTCCTAAAAGCATTTATTCCCCGTGCTGACTTTGGAAATGTTGCCATAGTGTTCAGCTGCTTTGGGTCTGAAGGTGGATTTTGGCTGTGTGCTCTCAAGGCTGCCTCAGAGCGGTTGCGTCTGCTTTCCATTGTTGTATTTGGTAGTGTTTGAGAACAAGTCTCCTGAGTCAGATTTAAACTTCTGATGCTATCAGGGGATTTTTTGGGATCTCCTGCTCCATCCTTGTGCAGATACCAAGTGCAGTTTAGCTGTAGGCAGGATCCTGGCAGCACAGTGACTGTTTAGTGAGATGTTGGTGTCTCGCTGCTGCCTCTGTGTCTTCAAGAACACAGGAATGAGAGTCAAAGCAAATACTCCTCCGTTGCTAGTCATCACACAGAGCATCTGAGGATGCTAACCATTATAACCCACAGCAGGCTAATATCTTGTAAACAAGAAGCACATGAAGTTTTAATTACGATGACTAGCATAGTTAATTGCAGTTAGTGTTTTTCCTAGTGTGTTCTAGATAACTGGAATGAAAAGAAATAACATTTAAGGAGGAAGAGCCCAGAGGATAATGTCAGCCTAACTTGGGAAGGGGTGGGGAGACAGGAGGAGGATTCCTGCAAGCCTTGAGCTTGCTTGCAGCAGGGAAGAATGTGAACGACTTAACTACTGGTTTTAGTAAGAACAGACGGAACTGACTTGGACAGGTCAGTTGCGAGAAAGGGTTGGAAGTTGTAGGTTCCACTGAGAAGGGAAATGGAAGAATTTGGATTTTCTTTGGGATCTTTAGTTTAAAGTCTGGAGGAGTTCAGTGGAGGGAATGTCTGAACCTGTAGCAACCTTCTCTCTAATCCTGGGAGATGGGAAAGAAACCTGGTGGCAGAAGAAGCTAGTGCCTGTATTTGTGCTTAAAGATTAGAGGAAAGGACTGGGAAACTAACTGGAAAATATTAAAACGTGCTGCAATGTTTGGCCCATATAAAGGAGTGTGTTTTATAAAAACTGGAAAGAAGGCTCCCCGTATTAAATAGTGTTAATGCATTAGAATTGTGTTTGCGAAACTAGTGCTATTTATCTCATTATTTTGTAAGCAGTCCAAACCAATTAACTGTGTCGTTCCCTTTGTGGCTCTGAGGCAGGCTTTCTTTGTTTAGAATGGAGTCCTTCATACTGCTATAGCTGAAGTTAAATGTATTGTCACCTGCATGTAGTAGCATTAAATTTTATGCAAATATAACTTAGACTGAAAAAATAGAAAAGTCTCTTTCTTCCCTTTCAGCTCAATGTGATTATCAGATCGTCGTTGCAGAATCTCAGAGAGAAGATCGATCAGCTGAAGGACTTACTGCTTCGGGCTGTATCAACACACCAAATGTATCTGTGTAAACATTAACTCACTGACCTTTCTGTGTTGTGTGAGAGAGTGGAAAAATATGCTATAATTGCTCTGCCATGCAGTTAGGGTTTTTCCCTCATTCCACTTTTAGAAGACTTTGTCCATGCTGCTGTTTAATATTTTCACTGCAGCTGCAGTGCAGAAAGAATTGTGAGCCTGGGCATTTCTGATATGGTGGGCATGAGGCTGGCTTTGGTTACATTTGTGTCAGAGGGAAACTTAACAAAATGGGCTGAATAATCTCAGAGCTGCAGTCATCTTGCCTGTGCACTGTGCTGGCACTGCTGATTGAGTGGCTCGTTTGTAAGCTGAGATCACTCATCTAGCAGAAAACGTGCTAATCTGTTATTTTCTCTTGGCTCAGTTGCTGGCTGCAGGAATGCCTGTGATTGCTTGCAACAAGGAAGGACGAAGCCTTGTTCAGGGTGTGGGCAGGGATGTGACAGCCCTGTCTTGGATTAACTTCGGGAGCAATGGGACTGCATCTTCAGAATGATGTCAAAATGCTTTAAAATGTGCCTTGGAAAAAAATCACAGGTTTTCTTCGAGGAGTGTTACCCTGTGGCCTGGCTTGGGTTTGCTCCTCCTTCTGTATGTTGGGATAGTCAGGCTTAAGGGGTCAAAGTAGTTGTCTGTCTCCCTGAAGATATCCAGCAGCAATCTGGTTTAATGAATGAATGTTTAATTTCAAGTCTACCATAACAGAAATCCCCCCTAAGCATGAGCCCCCGAGTGCTGTGCTGAAGACCGGAGGGTAAAACTTTCCTGTCCAGTGAGTGCTTGAGAGCTGACGTAGGCTACTGCTGTGGCAGAAAATGTAACAAATCAGTTGAGCTATTGCATGATCTTCTCCACAGTACTTGGAAGAGAGTTGGTAGTCCTTCAGAATGTCACTAAGATTAATTAAAAAAAGCAAACACATGTACCCCATACTGCATGAATTGTTTTTCTGCTGTGTTGGTAGCTGTCGGGGTGTTCTGCTGACGAATTGCAAATGGAAGCAGGTGCTCTAAAGTAAACTTTTGATTGTTCGCTGACCACTTGGCTGGGAGCTACTCACCTGGTCTGTGTTAGGAGCCTCCAGTGAAATAAGATGTGAAGGACCCTGCTGATTTTAAAAGCTCTTTTCTATTTGGGCCTGCTCTGTTCATATCATAACAGTGTAAGCTGGAGCTCTTCTAAGAAGTCTCATCCTTCCCTGAACTTAACCCGTGCAGTACTGTTATAAATGAGATCAACTGCCCAGGACTGCTTAGTAATAAATGAAAGAAGAATTATGTTGGATTTTGGAGGGGAAAATGCTGTTCTTAATACTTATGTTAATTTGGTAGTAGATAGCCTTCCAGTTCTCTTACTACTTTGAGATGATGACCTGAAGATCACTTCGTGGTTGCTGTATGAAACTTTTTCTGAGATACATAAACTTCAGAAACACATTTAGAGTAACAGCAGATTTCATTCAGAAAAATGTGACCTCTCCTTAGATGTTACAGACTTCTCCTGAGTTAAAACAGTTACTCTAGTTAATTTTGATGATCAAGAGGTCTGATTTATTTTAAGAATGTATAACAGGTATTATTTTTATTATATAAAATTAAAGTTTTTCAGTGTTTTTAAGTTTGGTCCTTAACCAAGTATCATCAGCACACAGCTGGAGGGAGACAGGAGGCAGAATCTGGTGGATGACCTTCTCACACGACAGAAACAACTTCAGGCATCTTACAAGAATGAAGGCACAGAACCCGATGTGATAAGGTATGGCATTGTCACCTCAAACGAACAATGGGACTTGTGCTTTGAGTATCTCTGAAGATAATGTTGGATGCATCCATTGAACTCATTTAGCTCTGTATGTAGCAAACTGTGGTTTCATTTGCTTAGAAATTGTGTGCTTTTTTTCATGACAGTATCGTGTGTCTACAAAGCTGGGGAGGACGATGGAATGGGGAGTTGCTTGGAGGAGGTAATAGCTGACTAACTGATCTAGTAGAGTCAGTCACTGACTTGGACTGATGGGTGCCACTGTACAAGGTTTACATGAATTGTTGGAACGAGAACTGTCGGGATGAGGCTTAAGCTTCAAACGGTCCCCAAAGACCATATTGCGTAGCAGTCAGCAGGGGCCTTCAAATGGAATACATTTTAATTTCCATTTTGGTGTGTCCTTCACAGCTGGAAAAAATAATTATGGTTAGTAGCCTTCAAATTGTGTTCTCCCGAATGCAGTTCTCATGTAGCCCCTTTCTAGTGAAAGGAGTTATATTTGTCATCTCTAACAGGTTCTTAGAATCCATCGCTGGTGGTCTCTGATCAGGGAGAAGGGCAGAGCTTTTTCTTGAAGTGTGACATTCAGGCCTCTTGCCCGAGTTAATAAATTATTAGCAGCGGTGCGTAAGCTGGGTTTGGTGGGAGTCACACAGGTGCTGTGTCCATAATATACAAACCATGTTAGGCATAGGCTTGGTATGTAATTATATAAAAAGACATCTTTTACTGCAGGTATTGCAGTCCTGCAAACTCAGCGTGCAGTGGTACAAGGAAGGATGGGTTGTTTCTAGTGCTCTGTTAATGGCCTTTTGATTTTTATCTGTTACCAGTTTTTGCCTATGGAATTCCACTTGCAAGTATTTGCTTCCCTTAGCTGCGCTTGGGAGTTTTTGGTAGCTTCAGTTTCTGCATGAGCATGCATGTGTCTTGCTGAGGATGTCTCGCTAGAATAATGAGTTAAAAATGCTTGCTGAGCAGCAGAATTGAGGGATTCCTGTGAATTTGTTCGCTTCCCATTCCCAATTCAAATAGTATAACTCACCCTCCCTTTTCTCCTTCTTCTTCCTCTTTCCCCCTGTGTTTTCAGTGAAATCCCCACTGGTCGAGGGAGAGTATCCTGTGTTCAGCCTGGAGCTTTGCGTGTGCTACACGTGGTCTGAAGGCTCTGCTAACGAGGCTCTGTCTTCTGCCTCTTCATCTGTGTTGTACAAGTGGATTTTTCTTTGAGACTCCTTTTTCTTTCGATGTGTTTAAACTGCCCAATGAATTAATTGCTGGAGGAGAGAGAGGAGAAAAGGGGTAGCAATAAATAAGCCTTTTTCTTAAGTTTGTGGCCAAGCTACAGACAACAAAATGAAGCTGCCATTTCCTCTTACTCTGCAAGCAAATGGCTAGTAGATCGACCACCTTAGCACAGGATTAGGGCTGTTGAATGTTGGAATTGAAGTGGCATGTATTGAGGGACAACTTCAGAAGCATCCTCATGATTCACTGGGTGATGTGCTTTGATCTCTGTTAGCCCCGAGCCAACATTCACGCAAAAAATGAAAAGCGCTGCTATCAAAGAATATGATGTACCTGTCTCCTGACCCCGCGTAGGTTGCTAAATACTGCTCAGTGTGAGAGTTACCATTTTGGCTAAATTCCAGTGCAGGTAGTTGTATTTGCTCTTCATAATTTTTCTCTTGCAGATTCAGGTAATCATCTGTCCTGCAAAACTGTGCAGAAGAGAAGTGGAGCTGCAGTCTCTTAAGTTTGCAGAGCTTGCTATATTTGCATGGTCAATGAAGTTACTGAGTGTAGGCTGTGACTGGTAAACCTTGGTTTTAAAACTTCATATTTTTAAAAAGGTGAACATAGATTTTTGGAAGTTTTACATGAATCACGACCATTTGGCCCAGGCACCTGTTTTGCTGATGTGTGGCAAGCTTTAATGCAGCAGACACAGACTTCTTAAGCTGGCTGCGGGTCATGCAAGGGGCTGTGCTCTGCCCTGTAAGCCCTGCACAATGCCTCATGTGTGGTCTGGGTCATGCGATGGGGCTGAGCAGAGCTTCCCCACCTCTGCTGACCTGTGGTGTAGTGAGATCTGCCTCTGAAGTGTGCAACTGTACTTCTGCAATATAGACATGTAGTAGAAATACATATTTTAAAAGATTTTGAGCTTGTGCTTCAAGTGGCAGGCTTTTTCTCCTGCATTATGTTCACTGGACCTTTTCTGTAGCAAATACACAGCACTGCATTTTGTACATGCACAAATAAGGTTACTTGTGGGAGGGGAGAGTGTTAGAGCCCTCCTGAGAAAGTTTCTCACCTTTTTGCAATGTCAGCCCTCAGTCTTAGAACAAAACTTCATATACTTGTAAGTCCTCACACTCTTGAAGAAATATATGAGCCTTTTTGCTGACGTTCTTTGAGAACCAGTCGCTTTTCAGCGCTGTGCTCTTGAAAAAGGCAGAGACAGTTTTGAAGTTATTGTATAGTGAAAGATTGGGTACCAATGTGAGTATTGTCCCCTATCATAACTGTTGAAAATAAGATATTTTGCTTTTTCTAGCTTGTTTACTTTGTGTACCTTGGAGCAGGTGTAAGAGATACTAAAAGTTTAATTGATAGTTGTCTGTATTCACGTGTGTATTCGTGTTTTTCAGGGTTTGTTCAGTAGCGTGGTGTAGAAGTTGGTTGCTTTTGGCTTTTGTTCTCTGGTGTGGTATTTGGTACAGCCAAAGCACGTTTCACTTTGCGGTTTGTTGTCTTTGCATGACCAGATGTTGTCAGTGTAACACCTGCTGTGGATGGTAAAGCTGCAGGCTTTGATCGAATCCATTAATTACGCTAGGTTCGGCATTCTCCAGAGCGCAGTGCAAATCCAGTTGATGCACTGGTGCTGGCTTTTACATCTATTGCTGAGTTAACTGAAACATGTAAAATAGCGAATAGGCAAAATGTCTGTGGGGACTGATGATGGGAGAAAGCTCTTGTCACCTGCTCTGAGGAGTCCATAAACTGATCTGACTTTCTGAAGTGTGGCCGTCCCTGCCGTGGCAGGGCAGCATTGGCATGTTACTGCTCTGGAGCAGGCAGAGGGTGAGGATTCAGCCCAGAGCTGCCCTGGTGTGAAGGTGCCTAGGCAGATCGGAGGAAAATATCAAAATCCCAGGATAATTTCAAGCTCCTTTGGAAATGATCAGGGGAACCAGTATTTTCCGGTGCAAGATAACATCAGAGGCAGTAGTCATTTGCTGGTGTTGCAAGGCGTCAAGTTTTATAGTTCTCTTTTAACTTCTTTAATTAAAAATGGTTAAAACTATGCCAGCTATTCTCTGCCTGATGAGTTCACACCCCTTCCATATTCTCCCTTGTAGGTCTTGTTTTCAGTGGTACAGGCAGAGATGTAACCAGGGCCTGAGTCTTGTTGCCAGCGTGTCAAACCTTTCCCTCTTGCCTGAGCCTGGGCTGCACGTAGGTTGGTACCGAAGGAGCTTGTCTCCCCTGCCTGCCACGCTGCTTGCAGGTACAGAAGACAACAGCTTCTGGTAGGGTTAAGCAGCTATTTACAGCACTGAGTTTCTCTAAAACAGTTGCAGGCTTCTGGAACAGCCTGCTTTGGATTTCAGTGGGTGGCAAAGGCCACTCCTCACCGTGTCTGAAGTCTGAAAGTCAGCTTTTCCCACTGCATTAGAAAAATCAGCACATGTTGTTTGATTAAGTTCTAGCAGTGACACTTTTCTCTGGTTTTGTATTGGTTTTCTGTATCTAATCCACCTCTGATGTGACAGCACACATTTTCAGAAGTCTTTTTCTTTCCAGCAGTCATTCCTTTCATTAACCTTCTTGCACCACTGATCACATATTTATTGTCCCCATGGCCTATAGCTGTGAGGGTTTCACTAGAATTAATCTTCGTTTATATTTGGTCACCATTCAGTGAGTTTTACATCCTTTGAAAACTGCTGTAAAGCTATTTCTGATTGTGAAGTACAGTGGCCTTAATGCTCTTAGTATTTATCCTAACTGACAACTTGGGCCAGAACACAGGGCAGGACGCTACATTACTTTGGTATAGCATTAGTTTACCTTCCGGCGTTGTCGGCCTTAATTAAGATGCAACTGGAATTTTCCAGGGGAAAGGTTGTGCTGTTTACATGACTTTGCTTGAGTAGGGTCAGTTAAATTTTCTTTAATTGGTTTTCATTCAGCAATTTCAGTATCTTCTCTCCTCTTTTTTCCTTGGAAAGACATCTATGCAGGTTATTATAACAGAGACTTTAATGGGGCAGAAATCCCCACGGTGTCACACCATTTGAAAGGCAGAAGTGGAAAAAGCAACCAAAAACATTGACTTTCTAGAAGTCGCATATCAAACTTTTGTGAGTCTTTAAACATTTGTGGAGATGGAGGAATCAAGAATATTTCTCCTCCTGTCTGACCAGGTAGTCAGTGTGTAAAGTGTATGTCAATCACCAGTGAGTAAATAAATTAACATGCCTTTCTTGTTTTCTCTTTGAGTTTCTCAAAAATACAGAAAACTTTTGATAGCTGTGGGACACAAAACACCTTAAGTAATAGCTACCCGAGAGAAACTATAGAAGAATCCATGCTCTTTTTGTCTTTAATGTGGGCTACCATTTTTTCTGTTTAAATACTTTTCTGTCAGATTTAAGGTATTTCAGTCTTAATCCAAACAGGCATTTTGCCCAATGTCAAATAGGCATCAAGTGCCCGACTTTAATCAATAAGCCATTAGGCGCTGAAATGCTTTTGTGAATCTGGCTCTTGTTTATGGAGGAGCAAATACTCTTTGGAAGATAAGATTAAAAATAGTTGTTTAGGTGCCTTTAAAACTCCTTCCTGATTTCCTTCCTCCCTACCAGTTACTGTTGGAAGCCCTCCTGGCTGCAGCTGTGGCGTCCTGACATGGGATGTGGTCAGCCCTGCGTCTAGGGGATGGATAGAAAGGGTGAAAGAAGAAGCAAACTGTCGATACAGAAATGCATGCTTGAGAACGCCGGTGTCTTGAGTCATAAGATCAAATCTAGGAGCTGCGGCAGGATTTTTCCAGGATTAATGTGTCTTTGGCTGCGTAGTCATGAGCCAACATGTTTGTAACTGTGTCAACACCCTCCTCATCCACTGAACTGTGTCTCTGAACTTGGGTCATCTCCTGTCATACCACTTGTCACCTGGGAGCACGCTGTAGGTTACTGTGTGTGCAGACGTGTGTCCTCACAGCAGCAGCGTACAGTGCCTGCGCGGCTACTGCAAAACCCACCCCAAATTTAAGGAGGATTCCAGTAAGATAGTGAAGTCTTCTCGGTTTAGTCTGTGTTCAAGGGACAGTTTGTATCTCTTCTCTCTCAGAATGCCAGAGGTTCCTTAAGGACCTTGCTGAAGTCGGAACTGTGGTTATGGGAAAACTGTGTATAACACATGCATTTATAAGGAATAGCAAAGAAAGGATACTTAAAACAACACAGAGAAAAATAAGTCAAACTCCATAATTTTAGGCATTGTGCTTCAGGTTGTGCCTGCATGCCTGTTATTAAAGTTTATCGCTCATTAGTCTCAGGAAAAAATGTCAGTAGGAGGGCAGCTTTCAAAGCTGAGCTCTGCGCTTTATGTTTCACCTCCTAAGTGTGCTCAAAACTACCCAAGTTTCCTGCTCGAGGTTGTTCCTGTACCAGCAGTGTCACTGTTCTTCTGGCCTGGGTGTGCTAGGGCTGCAGTGAGAGCAAATGCCAAGCCGAGACCTGCTTGGAGGCTCATGTACTTGTTGCTTGTGGTCAGGCAAACTTCAGGCAAATGTTCAGGCATGATTGTAGCGCTGCATCTTGTCCCAGAAGCAGCCCTCTGAATGGCGCTGAGGGAGGAGCTCATTGCCTTGGATGCAGAGGTGCGAGTTGCAGGTGATGGAATTGTTGAGTGTTTTGTGGACCGGACTAGTCTCACAGGGGATTTGTCCCTTTGCCTTTTCTCTGGATGTAATTAGACAAGATGCAGCTTCTTTCCAAAGAAAATTCTTCCTTCTTAAAATCCTCTCATTCCCGAGGAGTGCAAGTGGGCTGTAGAGATGAGGCTGTTCCAATGAGGACCATGGAAGCTGTTTCACAATATATGTAGTATTATGCTATGTCCGATCTTGTGGAGAAAGTAAGGGATGGTGTAGAATGAAGACGGTAATATTTGATAGCAGGATTAATCCCTGATGGAAATGTTTATTGCAGTGTGTATTTTGAGGGTTTGCACAGGAAAGTGAAACTGCTGTGGAATAAAATGTGAGTGTAAATTTTGTTATAAAGGTAACCTTCCCTGGGGATGCTTACCCTGGTGTAGGGATACTTCCTCTGCATAGTTCCTTGCCACAGCCCAGCCACTCAGAATTTTAAGTGGATGTGTTTTTCCAAGATAAGTGTGCCTGTACAACAGTGCAAACACACTTCCAGCTTGTTGCTTGCCTTATGCTGCTCCTCTGAAGGCACCTGCTGTCCTGTGTCGGCATGAGGTGGCTGGGAGCTGCTTGTTGTGTGGTGTGAAGCTGCCATGCCTGTGTTTTGGGCAGGAATTAGTGGTTCTGGAGGTGCTGCAAAGCAGCTGTTCTGCAAATCAGCTGTCTGGCATCCCATGGGGCAGCTAGCTTGTGCAGCTTCCAGTCATTGAAACCAGTGGGACCAGTTAACCGAACCGCAGGTAAATGGTGTCAAGAGCAACGTGGCGTTTCCGTGAACGTGAGAACACCAGTTCTTGTGCTGATGGAGCTGGGGAAGTCCTCTGCCAGCTGCAGGGAATGCTGCCCCTTCTGTAGGCTTCCCATTGGGAGCGGTTCTTGTGGGGAAGTCTCCACTTGGGAAGGTACCTGGAGGGCACTTGGAAGTGCTTGTGCTCATATGGCTTCTCCTGGGTTTTTTGGAGGAGGGGGAGAGCTTTTGTATCTTAAAATTATACTTGTTTTGTTTACTAGCTTGGAGCTTCCTAAAATACACTGGCTGCCAGTGTGAGCAATTAAATCGTAAGTGAGAGAATACCCCGGCTGCTTTGCCGTGCCTTGAAGATTGACCTGTGAAGCCAAGCTGGGGTGCCCTGGGCACTTCAAAGAGCCCCACTGTATAACTGTATTGTTAAGGGAATGTTCAAGTGATCATCCAACCAATTGTCATATGACCCAGGTTTTGTTTAAAATTCAATCTTGCTGATCAGTCTTCTAAAGCTGTAAGCCTTGATGTGTGGCCTTGGTCTGAAGTAAGTGCTGGTTGACTAATCTGAGTTACTTGGGAAGTTTTATAAGAATTATCAGTGAAACAATGCCTTCTGGAAGATAAGCCATCCCTTGTTAAGCAGTGACATAACTCCCTGATTTTAAACCCCATCATCTTTTATACTTGGGTGCATTGCTAAGCCTTGTAATTAGTTAAATCTGCTCCTATAATCAAAAGCTATCTGCACACTCCACTGCTCTGTGACGGTTTCAAAGATTTATGTGATTAACTTGGCGGAGGCAGTGGGTGGCTAATTGGATAAGCTTTAATCTTCACACCACCAAAGCGAAACATGGTAAGATCAGAGGAAGTAGGAAGTTATGCTGTGTTGTGTGGGAAGGTAGTTACCAAACATGTCAAAAAGATTATTGTAACGAGCAGACCAGTTGTCATGACCCAACCTACAAGAATAGGGCAGATTATTAGTGGGGAGGGAGAGAGCGAGCAGTGCAAATTATTTCAAATTTGCTTGCCTTGGCGCTTTCTTAACAGGCAGAAACAGTTGTGCTCTTTTTAGCAAGCAAAGAGCTTTATGTTCAGTTTGCTTTATTTAAGTAATTCTGTCAGATGTTGTTAACCGTAGGTTTTGTGTGCTTGCTAATTGAACTGCTGAACTGGGTGGACTGTAATGATCTTTGCGTGTTCAGAAGTGTAATGCTTCCATTGTGTTTAGGTTTGTGAACCTGGTAGCAGTTGTGAGACTAGAATATATCAGAGTATATTTAACCCCCCAAAGCAATGAAAAAAAAGCTAGGTAATGTGTAAAACTGTATTTTGTGTGTATGTATCTTCGTCTAATCAAGCCAGATTCCCTACCTCGATAAATACATGTAAGGAGGTGCAAAGGGCTGGAATACAGAACCCCAGCTCCTCTTTTTCAGGTGTTGCCCTTGAGGGCCAGCTGGTGGTGGGCACACGGGGCAGTCTGGATTCTGCTCTGGAGTGGTGTTCCAGCAGCATCAGGATGGTTAAATGAGATGTTGTGATTTACAATAAGCGCCCTTTAGTCCTGTAGCAAAAAAAAAAATAAATTTTTTTTTTTATTCTTTCAAATCCATTACCTTGATATGAAGTTGAATGAACATGTTAAAATTTTAAGTGCGAAGAAGTTAAGTGCTCTCAAGTTTAACTGGCTGTGAGTGCAATGGGAAGTGTGTAGAGCGCCGCGCACAGATGAGCGCGTATGTGCCGGTAAGTTATGGATGGCCCAAAATTTGCATGGTGACAATTTTTCAGCAGTGTTGATTCGTCTCTCGGCCAGGAGATGTCTCTAGTTCACCGTAATTCCTCGAACTAGGCACAAGTTCTGGATTTTGAGTACCCTTGCTGTAAGACATCAGTCACCCCTCCCCAGAGCTGAACCCGTCCCGGCAGGGTGCATTAACTCCTCCTGGCTCCACAGATACTTGTGCAGGGTTAACTTCTTTTGATACAGGGTTTTGACCACAAAATTATTTCGAGCATATGTGTGTATTGTACAGCATTCCAGTATATCTCACAGAGAAGGGACCTGGACTCAATTTAAAAAAAAAAAAAAAGCCTTAATGTAATTAAAAAAAATTTGAGATTTTGAGAGAGCCTAAAAATACTCACTGTTTTTGTTTTCTTTGTGAAAGTACTTTGGGAAAGAACAGGGCAAAGGTAAAATGAGAATAAAATACAGAGTTTAAAAAAAGCAAAGCAGAAAGGAAAACCTCTTACTTCTGTACTGCTGCTGAGTGATGACTCTTACCCCAAATCTGAGTTGCAGTCTTGGGTTCAAGTGGCTCACAGTCTGTCATATGATGTTTTTCTTGTAGGGGAAACCAATGAAAAGCTGAAAGGTGGAAACCAGAAATCTGGTATTGAGAAAAATATTTAAGTGGCATTTCATTTTACTACTTGAATTTATGTGCCCTGGATGTGAAAAACTTGTATTCCGTTGTAACCAGGAAAGTGTGTATAACGTGAACAACCTCAAGTCATAATTCTTTTAAAAGAAAACCCATAACTTGATTGCTCTTTCATTTAAGAGCATGTGTGCCTGGCTGCTTGTTCATGTTGATGCCAGACTAGGGAATGCACGAGAGTAACTGTGTGACTTCCATGTACTGTGTTTGAAATGCAGAAATGTTCTCTTTTAGGTTTGGTCAGGATTGCAGAAAATTAGTAGTCTCATCTGATTTGCATCTGTATTAATGTGTTGATCCTTTTACTATTGGAGGTTTTCAGGCTGTACCGCAGTGTTTTTATAAGTTTGTGTTTTGATCACATAGCAAATACATGAATAATATGTGTATTCCCATTAACCCTAATCTTTTTGTGGCAGTTTTGAATGCTGTGTGTTCTACATGCAAACAATATTTAATAATATAATATATGATATGTGGTGTATATTTTGCCATGTAGCTTAATTGTTCACTGCAAAATTAATTCTCTCCCTGCTTTACCATGTCTAGGCAGTGTTACGGAGCCTGCGAGATGTATTTGTTACTGAGATCGTAGGATTCTTTACGATTGCAGAGAATCGCGTGGAGTGCAATGAACATGTACACTTCCATCTCTGTCAGCCAGTCTTGCAAGTGCGGATTATGTGATGAGTGGGTTTTGTGTTGAAAGTTATTTACTGAAGTTATTTTCAGATCTAGCCTAATGACGGGAGGGGTCAAACGAGGTGTAACCAACCCATGGCTCTTAGAAGAATCTGAGGAAACCAGAGGGCTTGGCTTTGACGATCTCAGGCAGCAGCAACGAAGGATCATAGAAGGTATAAGAGTCTTTCTGTTTTTTATAAGCATTGCTAGGACTCAGAGGAGCCCTTATCAGAAAGTCAATACAGTAACCTATGCTGAAGTTTTGTTACCTGGAGATGTCAAACATGATAGTTCCAAGTGATTGTTTCCTGTATTTGCAGGAGTAGTACTGTGCTTGCAGTATTCTTAACTGGAAGCATCTTAAATCAAATTTTGAGCTACCTTACAGAGCATCCCTGATTTTGACCATATTCATGGTTTTGGTTTGCAGTGGAGATCTCATTAATTGCAGTGAGTGTAATGGAATTACTGCTGTGCTTCAGGCTGGGGTGTGTTAGATGTATTGTTGAATTGGAATGCGGCAAGAATTAGCTAATCTAAAAAGGGTCTTTAGATTTTGGCCCTCAGTATCCATAAGGAATCTCTAACTTTGGAAGTGTTGGAAAACCTCAGCCTGAGGACATCAGGTGGTTAATGAGGTAATTTCTGTGCAGTTAAAGTATTGGAAGTGATCAAATGAAATCAGGCTCCAGATAAAGCCCGCTTTAGTCTGCATGTGAAACAACATTTTATAGCTGCAGTTCAGGAAAATGGCCTGAACTCTGTTTGGATGGTCCAGGAGAAACCTCAAGCTCCGGTTTTTGATTACACCGTAGGTATCCCTTGGAGAGGCTGAAAGGTATTGGGGGCCAGACCTTCGTTGTGTTGAAGGGAAGGGGATTCTGGCCATCCCGTACAGTTTTTGGCTCCTGGACTGCAGCTGGCTGGCAGTCTTGCTCTATGGAACATTGCTGCTTTGCAGTGTGTCAGACCACTGACAGTCCAGCCTCCAGCATCTCTCCTTGTTCTACTCGACAACTTTGGGCAACGGCATGTTTTGGTTAAGGTGCTCGCTAAGGGCAGCGTGGTACATGCAAACTGGAAAAGCAGAGGCAGTATGGTTCTTAATAAAGGAGCGTCTGCAGAGCTGGTGGGAGCGCATCAAACTTCAGCTGCTCGCCCCATGTCCCCTCTGTCTGAGGCTCTCTTCCATGCACTCTGTATCCTCTTCCAGCTTTAAAAATCAGCTTGAATTCTTTGGTGTTTGCATCACCTGTTTGTCTTTTATTCATGTTAAAAGTTTCTTGGAAAATTTAAAAAGGCTAATCAGGGATCTCTCTGTGTGTGCCAGAAAATCTCCTGCATTTATGATTGAGTAACAGCTGAATGTTGAACTCTTGGATTTATTTTTTTTTGGGGGGGTGGGGTGGGGGGTGGGGGTCGGGGACTGACGACGACCCTCAGCTAAATGTCCTGGCCAGAGCAGACAAATTAATTACCCATCATTCACATTATTTTAAGAGTGCTGTTGCCATAAGGATTCATTTTCATGTTGTGTTGATGTATTTTTCTTAATTCATTTTAACTCTTTAAGCACAGATTAGATATTTTTCTTCACTTCTGCATCTTTTATGGTACATAGCCTGGCATACTGGCAATTTTTTTCATGTCATTTTATGTATTTTTCTGGTGCAGAACAAGATGCTGGACTTGATGCTCTTTCTTCAATCATATCCCGGCAAAAGCAAATGGGGCAGGAAATTGGGAATGAGCTGGATGAACAGAATGGTAAGAACAAGATTCATACTCAGTTTGCCTCATTTTTATGTAAGATTGTGATTGATTGGGGTTTTTTTCCACTCCTCATACAACTGCACTGCTTTTTGCCCACGAAGTAACAAGACAATACTGTAAAGGTTTATGTACGAACCACCACTACAGATTCTGTCTGTTCATGGCCTGGTTGTTTTATCGTGTTTCACTGCATACCCTGTTGTGCATGTACAACGTATAACATTTGGTTTGTTTCTGTCAAGCCTGCCTTTTGAAAGAAAAGATTGGTGATTATTTGCACAAAGTACAAAATTGATTTTGTACTCATCTTTTGCATTTTTCAGTTTTATGACAGTTTTTGTGGTAAGCTTTTATGTGTTGCTGGGTTTCACCTGAGCATTCTTGTTCTGCGTCTTTTCTTATTAACTAAATGGAAAAGCCTTAAGACAGTGGTTGAAGGAGAAGCATTGTATTGTTTGCTACAAATGATTTGGATTTTAAAGGTTTCATGGTGTTGAATGTAGGATCAAATTAAGTGCAATATTAAACTAGAAGAGTACCTATTTTCTTTAAAATGAGCCAGTATCCAAATGGTGGAATTGCTGTCCTGTTAAATGTGCTTTGTTACTCGCTTAATTGTTTGCATGACATAAACTGTCCCTAGGAGAGCAGATCCTCCAGTCTTTCTGACTTTTTCATTTCTTACAATATGGTAATAGTTCAATTAGAGCCTTGGACCCCTGCCAGCTTTCTCCCTTGCACAAAGGCTTGAGCCATATGGTTTATCCTTGGGTTGTGTTGTACTTAACCACTCAGAAGGTAAATGTCTTTTTACTTGCTAATAAATGATACGCTTAAATCTGCTTCTTCCTGGACCTGTATTTTTTCCCCTGTTGTATTTCTCTGCATGCCTGCTCGGAGTGAGGGGGTTCCCATATTAACAATCACGTAACATGAAGTACTACTTGGGACCTCTGTTCCAAATGAGAGTGAAGTAAGAGGACAGCTTTCTTGTGTTTGCCTTGCATACATGGCTAAATCCAGGAGGGATATGAAATGTCTAGAATATGTCTTTGTTTGTTAATCTTAAGGTTGTTAAGAAACGGTTTGTGCAGCTGGGAGAAACTATGCTTAGTGCTCTTGTCATATTTTGATCCTCTGCCTCATGTGAGTAAAGACATTTTCAATTAGAAATCTTGGTTTCATAAGTTTCTTCTATTAACTGTTGTTTAAAAAGTCATATTAATTGTTTTTTTGCTCTAAATAGAAAACAGGTGGGAAGCATGAGCATGTTTACTAATTCTCTGTGAAACCTTGGTTTCTCATCAAGAAAATATACGATCTGTGTCCCATTTCCCTCTGTTGGGGGTAGGGGAAGGTTCCCCAAATCCTTATGTTTTTGGGACCCCGAAGGTAATGTGTATAGTACCATCACATTCCTGCGTGACCATGCCAGACTTTTTATAGCAATGAAGCCTTGAAACATGTGTGAAACAGGGAACGCATTTAACCCTCCTTTTCACAAATAATGCAAATAATATCAGTTTTGTTTGTCTTACAGATAGTTACAAAGCCTAGAGCAAAATTCTTCATGTTTTCATGTGAGCTCTTTTTTGAGCTCCAGGCAAGCCTTTCTCAAAAGATGGAAACTTTCCTGAGTGCTCAGAGTAAAAGTGGTGAGGATTGCCTGTTCCTGACTGCGGGCCAGATCCTGGGGGAAGAGAAAACACCCAGTTGCCTCTGCTTCTCACTTCCTAGAATCGTGAGAATAAAACCTGCCAGCCATGCAGAGTGCGTTTTTTGTAAATGTTTAAGCAGTCTGAAAAAGGTGGGACATGGCCTGACTCTTACAGATGAGGGGACCAGATCACACATCGCTGTTGAGCACGTGGAACTCCTATGTGTTCTCTGACTTTATGCAATCCTTTCCCCCCCTCCCACCTCCGGGTACAGGGGTGTATGGTCGGGCATTTTGTTGCCACTATTACACTGGAAAAGCTGAAATCCCTAGCAATATTTTCCAAGGGCTATTTTCCCTTTGCACGTCTTATTTCGTGCCCTGTGCTTAACTATCTACAGATTTTTCTCAGGCGTGCTGCCAATCTCATGTCACTGTTACACGGTCAGGTTGATGAGGATAACTGCCCTGTAATTTCCCGACTTGGAATCTCTTTCCTTCCTAGTGCTGAGTGATAATGGCATTGTCTGTATTGTGGGGAGGTAGGGGAAGTTCATCTTCATTAAGTGCTGCGTCAGTATTTCTTTTTATTTGAGTCAAATTTTCCATCAAATTGCCCATTTTTGCGGGAAGCTTGACTTCCACTTCCCTGACCTGCTTTGGACATTCCCACCTTCTGCAAGTAATTAGGTGCCTCTAGTTTATTCTGACGTTATGATAAAATATGGCATAATTCCGAAGTAGCTGATAATGTCTGATAGTTAATGAAACAGACTTTAGGGAGCTGGGTAACTGTACTTATTTTCCAGACAACTTTTTGTTCAGACCTGCTTTTTTCCTTCCTAGCAGCTCAGGCTCTGTTCAGTTGAGATATTTGCACTTCCCAGCTCTTCGAGGTGGCCCAAGGCATTTTCCATTGAGTGCCAGTTGGTGTAGCTGTGCATTTGCAGATGCACAAGTAGTGGAGGCATCCCGATTAATTATGCAAAGTTTACTTCTTGAGTAGAACTGGTACATGTAAATTCTTTTGTGTTTGTTAAATGACTGAAAAATGATTAAACTTTGCTTTTAGAAGGGTAGTTACTTGGCGGTATCTATTTTTACTTCACTGGTGGGCTGACAGGCAGTGACGAGGAGTAATGTTTGAGGTTTGTAAGAGGGCATCCTGCAAATGGGCCCAGCTGCGGTGGTTGCTGTGCTCTTCAGAAGTTGATCCTTCTCCTTGGGCAGACTAGGTCATGCCAGCCTCGCTTAGCTCCATGTCCCTGCAGTGCTAGTCTTTTGGCCGATCTCTCTGAGCTTCCTCTGTAGTCAGCAGACACCAGCAGGGATTGCTCAGGTGTGATCCTGACACGTCCACCTCTGGGCAGGGCACAGCGTGTCCTGGAAGAGCCCATTTTTCCGCTCCGATCTAAAGTGAACCTGGGCTCGGATGGAGGTGACTGCTTTGCAGACATCTGCCCTGAGCAGATGAGTCCCATCCTTTGATTTAGTTGCAATGCGTCCAAGTTTTAATTGGAGTCTCATGTCGTTCTTTAATCAGATTTTCAGTATAGCTCTTTCCTTCAGATTTTATGACTCTGCTCAAAGCTGATGGTCCTTTTCAAACCTCCTGAGCGTAGTATTTTGCACTGATGAGCAAAGTAGAAGCAGGGTACCAGGAGATGTTGTTTTGTTCCAGTCTCAGGCATCTGCTAGCAGTGGGAGAGATGGGGGATTAGCAAAAGAATTTTCCCATCATTAGTTCCAAATTTGGCCCCAGAAAACTTTCTGTAATCCTTTCATCTGTTACATAAAAAAAAAAGAAAGAAAGAAAATAGTGTAAATGGCCTCTGGCCCTGTTGATGAGGCAATCTAATCTAGTGCAATAATTTTAGAAGAAGGCTTTAAAAAATTCTGAATGCTGTTTGTTTTACCCTTATAGAGATGTTTTCTCATTGTGACATGCTTTCATGAGACTATAGTGCTCTGTGACGAATGGTAAATACTGGTAGCTTGCAAAATTTGTCACGTTAGGCACTTTTACCATGTTGCACTCTATTTGGTATACACTGTTGAGGATGGATTCTTTGGCTTCCAGTGTCTTTAAAATTTATGTCAGAGCATAGATATATTCATACATAGATAAGCTGCAAAACCAGACCACTGTTTACGTTCTCTTACTGGTCAAGAGAATGCTGTATGCAGAGTGAATATCCAGGATGTTCTTAAACAAAATGGATCATTGTAAGTAAATGACCTCTCATAATGGTGCTTTAATTACAGAGTTATGTAACATTTTTAGTTTCTTGTCAAAATCAAATTTCTAAAACCAACCAAAAATTGAAGTATTATGTATTTTATTTTTTTTAATAGCTTTGCAAATAAGGGTTGCTGTGTCACCTCTGGTCGTAGTGGGTGGCACACGAGCCTCCGAGGTGGACTCAGCTCAACCTTTCATTCGGTGCCAGTTCAGTAGTCAAAGCCTGTGACTTGCCTGGTGCAGGATTTTTGTTAACCTGACGCGCTTCCATCAAAATGCAATTTAGAGACTCCACTTGAGACTGGAGCCCTGTTCTAGCTGTTGCTCTAAACACAGAGAAGTATTCTTGTTAAATCAAAGGAAGTGAGTGAAAGTATTCTTGGTGATGCAGAGACTTGTTGAAAATAGCACTGGAAATTATAGTGCAGCAGAGATGCGATTCATCTCTCCTAGGGCAGTGTTCAACCACAGCTCTGTAGCTTCTGATGCAGATAGCCCAGTTGGTATATGTACAGTAAAATGCTTCTCCTAAAGATTATTTTACATGGCTATTGCATAATCAAAAAAGAACCCTGAAGTCGTTTCACATTTCTGTCTATTAAGAACATTTTTGCTGTAATACAAACTAATTAGCATTGTGTACAGAATATGTTTGAGTTACGAGACTAAAATCAATGGGAGTGTGGCTATATTATGTCATTGTTAGGGTTCGTTTGTAAATAAGAAATGATTAAAGATCAAATCGTAAAAAATGTTCATCATCTAGTCTAAACAATATATGTTTTCATCATTTAGAGTTACAATCCTGCATGCTCTGACCCCCTTCTGAGATGGCTTGAGTCCTCTGGTCACTGGGATTTGAAGGTGTTCAGCATTTCTTGAGAAAGGCTGAGCACCAGCAGGTTCAGGTTTTCTAAAAACTTCCGCAGAGGAGCATGCGTTTTTAATACTTAAATGTAAAGTAACTATCCATAGCCTGACTGACCTTGTACTATGCAGATAGATTTTTATTTTGCTTCCTGAGCTTATTATATGGAATAGAAATTACTTCAGTTTTACTGGGAAAATGTTCTGTCTTTACTGCATGCTGTTGAGTTCGATTCAACCCTTCTTAGGGGAAAAATTAACATCCATGTTAAAACGTTGTTTTTTGTCACAAACAGCCTAAATAGTGCAATCCTTAGTCTCAGGATGAATACTCAGAAGTTGGGGAATACCAAAATTAAGGTTAGATGACACTTCTTGCACGTATATCTAGGCTTAAAACAATTGCATGTGGTTTTCTGCAGGTTCTGCCTCATTTTATGCGTAGGACTTGATCTCTTCTGGGGTTGAATTGAGCATACATGGTGACAAAAACTATTTGTAAGGTCTCTGGCTCGTTTCTTCTGGGTGTGGGAAAATGGTTAGTGAATAAGGCAAGGGTTGTAAGAGGTTTTTGTGGCAGCAGCAGTAGCAAGGGAGGCTCAGGGGGGACCTTATCGTTCCCTACAACTACCTGAAAGGTTGTAGGCAGGTGGGGATAGGTCTTTTCTCCCAGGTGACAAGCAATAGGACAACAGGAAATGGCCTCAAGTTGTGTTGGGGAGGTTTAGATAGGATATTAGGAAAAATTTATTTGCTGAAAGGGTGGTCAAGTATTGGAACAGGCTGCCCAGGGATGTGGTGGAATCACCATCCCTGGAAGCGCTTAAGAAACATGTTGATGCGATGCTTAGGGACACGGTTTAGTGGTGGACTTGGCAGTGCTGGGTTAACGGTTGGACTTGATGGTTTTTAAAGGTCTTTTCCAACCTAAACAATTCTGTGCTTCTGTGATAAATGTTGCCTTAGAGCATGAAACTATCTCTGCTCCTGCCCCGCAGCTCTGTGTGATGGTGGTTGACCCATCTTCACCAAGCTTTTTCAGAAGTGATTCCCTTCTGTGTGTCTGACTTGGCATTGTAGGGTCTGGTTTGCTGAGGTTTTGAGCACTTAACAGAAATTGGTGAGGGCTGTGCTCTGGGTGTAATGAATCATGGAATGGTTTGGGTTGGAAGGGACCTTTCAGGATCTAGTCCATCCCCCATGAAGTACCGGGGCATATAGAATCATAGAATCATTTAGGTTGTCAAAAGACATTTAACATCACTGAATCCAACTGTAAACCTAATGCTGCCAAGTCCACCACTAAACCATGTCCCTGAAATATATGAAAATAGATTAAATACTATTTGGAAGGGTAGATAAGGTTTGGTTTATACATAGCTTCTTAAAAAGAGGTTCAAGCCCTCTTTTACTGAACATCCAAAATAAATCTTAACTGTTTTCTTATTTTTCCTTTGGAGTTGGGGATGATTGTGTTTCATCTCCCAAGGAAGCTGTCAAAATCAAAATACACTCGTACTTACTGTCAGGAGGGCTGGTGTTGGAAGGTTTGGGAGGAAGCTTTTAACTCCTTAGAGCAGAGCTGGAGTTATATGGAGCCCATAAGGAATGCAGCCTTGTGCTGAATGATGAGGACAAAACAAAATATTTGGTATCTGTCAAGGAAGTAAGCCCTGCCAGTGCTGCCTGCTGAAGGAGCTGTGTAGTGAAAATCAAGGTTACACTGAATTTGCATTGAATTGAAAAAATGTATCTAGATGAAATAGTATTTACAGCATTTCCTAATATTTGAAGTACATGATTTTGCTGCTTCAGTGTTTCCAGTGTTTGTTTTCTGTAAAACTTCTTGGTATTCTTAAAAAGAAAACTGAAAAAACAAGGGAAGCCACTGCAGTATATGGATCTGTCTCCAAGCCTGGGTCAGCAGCCAGATGAGAACACCTACGCAGGGACCTCTGCAATGTGGGCTGACAGGGTAATTTTACTGGTGTTGGATGATGTGGAGCAGCATGAGAGAGGTGTGAGATGTCGTGCCTGTGGGCTTCATGGACGGTTGCTGACAGCAGAGGTAAGAATAAGGAGTAAGCATCTTTGTGCTCCCTTTCAGGCTCTGGTGGGATGTGTTTCTAGCAGTCAAACTCTGCTGGGAGAACTCTATAGCAAAACAAACTACTTGTAAGTATTGATGAGATGACAGGTCTGCAGTGGCTCTCACGTAAGTCCTTGTTAAGAGTCAGTTGTGTCAAATGGGTTTGGACTTACTCTGTGGAAGAGCCTTATGAGTAAGGGAAAAGAATTAGGTGTCATTTTGACTTAAGAATGGCTTTGATGCTGTCTCATGAGACTTTCTTGTAAGTAGTCTATGGAAGCATGTGTTCAAAGTAATAATCTTCAATAGATGTGTTGCTGATTGGATAATTAAACTCAGAAATTAGGAGTTGGCTGCTCATTGTTGGAATAGAAGTATGTCTTGAGTTGGGCTTTGTGGGTCGGTCTGGTTCTGTTCAGCATGGTCGTGAAGGACATGGATAATGAAGGACACAGTGTGCTTACTCAACTCCTGCACAATACAAAGGTGGGAAAGGCTGCAGCTGCGTTGGGAGTAATGCTAGAATTCCCCTAAATGATCTTCAGGGACTGGAGTGAAATTCAGTCGGGCTACCTGCAAAAGTTGACTCTTCTTAAGGTTTAATAAAATTGAAGATGAGTATAGTGTGTAAGGGCAACTCTTAAACATGAGCAAATAGTATAATATTGTGGAAAAGGCTCTGTACAAGCTGGTGTTTGGAGAATATATGATCCTTCATTATGCTTGGCCCTGAGGAGGAGACAGCGTGCAGGTTGGGCTAGACCTCTTCAAGGTAACGTGGACCTGGGGAGAGGGCTCAGACAAAAGCATGATTTCAGGCACTGAGGCATGACCAGCCAGGAAGGATGAGCTGCTGGCGTAGCTGAGTTTAAAGAAGAGAAGGCAGGGATGGGAACACAAGGTTTTTGGAGGATGAAAGAAGTTGGTTTGAGAGAGGAGGGAGAAGGCTTTTGCTAGTAGATTGGGTCTAGGTCAAATGGAACAGGAAAATCCTTCCAACAGCAGTGAAATGGCAATGTCAGGAGGTTGGGAAGTCTCTGTCGTGGGACATCTTTAACAACGTGTATTGTTCCTGACAGCTTGAGCTGAGTTAGAGCAGATGGACTGGACAACTTCTTGTTTTCTGTTGTAACCTTCTTTAGCTCTTTCTTTCCTATCTCTTCTACAGCTTGACTTCCTTCAGACTTCTCAATCTGTTGCTTTTATTGAGTTAATTTCAATCTCCCCTTCTGAATGTCTAATCCTCCACTTTTGAAACCATTTGTCAGTATTTCAGTATTCCAGCATTCTTGCTCAACTAGTTCCCTTTCTGTGTCCTTTTCCATCTCCCTTTAACTTCTCTGTGTCTTAATGTGAAACCATTGGGGTACTGTAGCTCCTGAGGCCACTGGAGACTCTTAACGTGGAAAAAACAGCATTGTTCTGAAATGGCTGAGATATTTTGGCTGACACTTTAATATTATTTTTTTTTTAATTCATCTGGAAGCAGACATCCAAGTTGGGAATCTTGAGCCTGAGTCGTTAAAAGTTTTTCATCATTTTAAGCAACTGAAAATAGGGTCTTCTCATGGGAAGCGACAAACAGCCTTAATAGTGGGTCATGCTACTGAGCCTGTGTGTATATTTTTGTTACACTCTATGTACACATAATACTGGGAGATGATACTTTTGCTTTCAGTATTTTTTTACAGCTTGACGCAGTGCTTACAGAAACAGATAAACCAGCAAGGCACAACCTGGATGAGGATAAAAGCGTTGCGCTTCTGCAGTGTGGCTGGGCTTCTACATACTCACACACATACACAATGAGTCTGTCTGGCCTCTTGGCATGGTTAGCGTTTTTCCTTGAATAGTTCAAGCCGTAAAATAACTGTTCAACATTTGTCTTCTCAATTATGTGGATTTTTCCACAGTTAGTCAATCCCTACCTCACCCACACCGCGGTGGGGAGGGGGGAAGCTGTCTTCCTTCATCTGTCTTCATGGTGATCAGAAATGCTGGAGAAGTTACCGCTGAGGAAAAATGAGTTTCAAACTTTTTTTAAGTCTTTCAGGATTTTTCAAGAAGAGTTATGGTCTTAAACATCTTTTTTTGTTAAGTCTCGTCTTTAGTTTTCTAGCAGGGCTTATGGAGAGCTCTAGTAGGGATATATAAGCCTCAGTTTTTAGCAGAAGAGAGTTTCCCATCTGCTGCTTCAGGCATTTGATTTAAACTGTTTAAAAAGAAAACAAAACCTAGCTGTAATTGTAGATATTTCAACACTGTGATGATTTTTTTTTTCCGTGTTAATTTAGCTTTTCCCCCCACTCAAAAAATCTCAAATTGAGACCATAGAGAGAGGATTTATTTTCCTAGCCTGCTTTCCTACTTTCTTAGGGGGGCTGCCTGTCATGCATTGTAAAGAAGCAGAAAAGCACAAACCCAGTCTGTTCTCCTTTACAGCCCCTCCTTTACAGGCGATTTTGGGAAATTGCATACCTGTCTGTGAGCAGCTGAAATTATTTATCCTGACCTCACAGTTGCTGCTTGCAGAAAAGAAAGGCAGGAAATAAGTTGTCCTGTGCGGAACAACCTTTGCTAGAAGATCTAGGAAACTGTTATGGGAGTTTCTGTATAATTTTATTTATTTTACCTTCATAGATAATACCGAGGTATTATGTCTGGCTCGTTCTCCTTAAGTACTGTCGCTCTGTTTTTTGGCTGAATCAGGGAAAGTTTCAACTGCCTGTTAGAGACAGTGTCCCAAACGTGTTCTCGATTGTGTTCAGCGTGAACAGGACGTGGCTGCTGCAGTGTTTTCAAATGATGACATATCGCTGTCTCTGGGCAAGATTTTATTCTCGGATCTTTAAGCAACACTTAGGCTAAAAATAATGTTTTATTTTTAAATATTTGCAATTTGTGGCAATGAAATGCAGCTTGGGAGTTTATACTTCAGTTTATATTTTAAAAGACTAACTTTAGTGCTTCCTCTGCCCCTTCCCCTTTTCAGAGGATTTTTTGAGGATTTATGGATGGAAAAAAGTAGGTGACTGCTCTGTCCTGCATCACTTTAACTTGCTTGCCTAGCCATTATTGGAAAGAAGGTGATATTCAGGCTTGAAAGAAAGTCATGCTTGGTAGGAACCATATGCTCTTGCGTCATGGTGATTTCGGTGAGTGGGCTGTTGGTGCTTAATAGGCTTTTAATAGATTTCCCAGAAAACTTGTAGGGTCGAAACCTGAACGGTTACAACACAGGAGAGAATAAGAAAACCATGTTTCTGGGCATGTTGTTATTGTGAGGTATTGCTGGAATCTGAAGAGTGCTTTGAACTGGATTTACTCACCACCGAGCGGGTTGGTGAGTACTCTCCAGCAGATTCTCCTGGTTTTCCCATTACCTCCAGGCATGCTTCAAGCTCGTCTCTCCTCCTGTCTTTGCATGGAGAAACTATCCTCTCTCTGCTGTTCTCCTAGACATTGGGTAGAATATATTGCTTCTCCAGTGCTTATATTGTCAAGTCCTGTGGTGATTATTGCTTACTGTGCCCAAAGTCACTGGTGCTGACTTGTTCAACGTTAGACTGGTGTCCAGCACAACTCAAAATATCAAGGGCATTGTTGCTCCCAAAGAAGTTGGGCTTGGGGTGAGACAACAGAAACAGTTTATGAGTGGATTTGTCATGCAATTCTGAAGTGTTAGACACTTAAAACCTTTAATATCCATAGGGTTTGTGGGAACTGTTGTTTGTTTGGTTTTTTTAACAGAGTGATTTTAGTGTCTTCTGTGTTTAATGCCAGGTAGATGCAGTGTGAAAAGGAGTTTGGATGCAGTGGTGTGAAGTTGAGGCGAGGTGGTAGAGCAGGACATACTGTTAATTATCAAAGCTCAAGTTTTGAGTTGAAGGTGGGTTGAGATCAGGGCAACCCTTCCTGTAGCCTGGAGGGATTATGCTTGACGTATGGTGAGACATTTAAAATGTGTGCAGCAGCCCGTGAGAGCCTGGAATGATGCAGCGCAGAGGCTGATGCCATCTACTCCCAGCAGTGCTGGGGAAAATCCCTTCCAGACTGGTGCTGAGGCTGCTCCAGCCCCACTTTCTTACCAAGCAGTCCTGAAACACAGATCTACTTGTGGCGTCTGTATTGAAAATTGATAGACCCTATCACATTTATCAGTCATCAGGCAGTTTCAGTTCTTTGCTGATCTGTTCTGCCATAAATAAACGTAACATACGGAATTACTTTGGTAATCAGTACCTCTCAGAACCAGAAAATGAAATGCATCATCTTCCAAGGCTGTGACCAGAGCAAGAACAGAAAACAGGATAAAGCTGGTTGCTCTAAGTGCTTGTGTGCAGATGGATCTCTGCTGTGCAGTATTTGAATGGGAAACGTGGCTTTCTTCCTTGCTTAAATACTGCTTAGGTATTTGTAAAATCTGCTGTTGGATCCAGCCTGGAAATGGTGGGTAATACTTATCTATGCTCAAACACAGAGATCGGCCCCCTGGCTACCTGTTTGTGGGATGCATGTACACAGTTCATCACAACTAGATGGAAGCAGAAATAAGAGTGCTGGGAACAGTTGCTTGCTCAAAGCTACGTTTCAGTCATAAACATAATTAATGTGACATAAATATAGACTCCTTTAAAATGGTGAAGTTGATATCTTAAAGCATCCTGAGATCACTTAAAAACAGACAAAATGATTGTGCCATAATAATTATTATTGTAAATAAAAAATAAAATAATAAAGTAACTCCTTGCAAGCTTGGGTGGAATAAGTCTTAGGAGCGTAATCTTTGGTTTTTTGTATTGCTGATGTATTAAAATGTTTTATCCCTACACATCCCAAAACAAATGAGATTATATAGGTATTATTGTGTTTGTCCCATGTATTGTGAAAAATATTCTGCCTTACTGTCTGTAGTCCTTTTCTGTTGCCTCGGTGACTTCTGGGTGTGGATGTGATGTACTAGTTGCCCCCAGTGAACTGCTTTTGTTGTTACACGTCAAGAACTGGAATAATCCTCCAGTATGACAGTAATACAGGTCTTGGACATGGAAGAGACAAAATTCCTCTCTACTCTCTCCCAAGAGATTTTTGTAAGAAACACTTCAGCATGAAGGGAGTAAACCACACACTTGAAAAAAGATACCGTGATGTGAACCGGCTGGCACTGAAGTGCAGGGACACTATCAAATATGTCTTTTGGCTACGTAGTTCGTGTTGTTCTGAAATAATTCCAGTGGTGTTTGATCTCAAAATTTTGTTGGAAATTTTCTTACAGAACCGAGTTTTGCTGAAAAATGCTGGTTTGAGTCCAGAGTCTTTAGTCTGAAACATCTGGGTCTGACAGCCTGTTTCCAAGCTCAGGGTAGGAATTTGAGAGACACCTTTGTCTGGGATACAGTGATGAATTTGGCCCTGGGGTAGCGAGGCCATGGAGTTCACAGTTCTGAAGCAGGATGCCTGACGGATTGACCTGGGGACCAGAGACTCCAGGGTTCCCCATGGCTGCTTGGCTGAACCTGCTGCATCAATCGCCTCTTGGTGTTAGTAGAAATGCTGAAAGGAATATTGGTTTCAAGTACTGCCAGAGATTTCAGAAGGTTGGTTTTGGTCTGTTTTGGGCAGACCCCATGTTAAAATAAGATATTTGACATACATTCCCAACAGTTTTTTCCATATAACTCTGACCTTTGTGTTTATAATGCTGTGTTTAAACTAGAGAGAACAGTGGCACAAGACACAACCACGAACCATTGACAAAGCCAACCAGATCTTCGTGTTAGTACCTGACTGCAAGTCCACATGCCTTTGATGCCCTGCAGCAGTGCTGGGGAGAGGCGATCGGTGTCCAGTTCCTCCCTTTGCAAAGAATGCAGAGCAAAACGTTAATTTTGGGGGTGGAGAAGAGAGAAGATTTTTGTGTCTTACTGGTTGTTTGTCGTGGGCTTACTTTTTTTCATGTAAGAGAATTATAGTGGGAAAAATTTGTGATTTTGGGGAAGAAACGTGGGAATTATTTATTTTACTGTGTTGAAAGTCTTCTAATTGCTTCTTTATTGCAGAGGTCTAATATCTCTGCTCTGGCATAGGTATGCAGTGCTGGAGGGGACTGATGCTCGCTTCTGAGATGGTCCTTAGTTTGAGGAAAAATCCATCATGACTTGGCTAAGCTTTGAAATCTTGAAGGTGCTCTGAGAGAGATCTATTAATTCGTCTGCTTCGTTTTCTCCAGCTAACATTTCCCTGAGCAAGCTTTGCCTTGGGCTTGCAGGGGTAAGTAGAGCATTTACCTTTTTCCTGGGTTCAGATGCTGCGGTAGCACAGAGCAGGCGGAGAGAAAGCAGGAGATGCAGGCGGAGAGAAAGCAGGAGATGCCCGTCAGCGCTGTGGTGTTTGGCAGGAACAAGCTGCGAGCCAGGGCAGTGTCACAGGGAGGGATTGTTCCAGGCGGGGAGTCCTGGACGGTGCCCCACGCAAGCTGGGCGAGTGGGGTGGCATCTCTTAATTCTGGTGTTCCTTGCCTCTTGAACTCTTGCATCCCACCTGGGAATCTTACTGATGTAACTCTGCTTGCAGTTAGTAAGCGACTCTGTTACCTGCTGTTATTTTGGAATATCAACATTTTCCGTATCCCTGTGTTATCCAGTTGCTATGCAACAGGGTGTGGGTATCACATTTCGGTAATTGGATTTTCAACCAATGTTTGTAGATAACGTGGGTTTTTGCCAAAGAAAATTAGCAGTGTGAATTGAACTCTAAAGTGGCCTTCCGAAACATGATATTTTAAATGAATAGAAAATCAGATAAACTGGGAGGAAAGCTTCCTTCTGGTTGAGCTTAGGACATAGACTACTTTTTTATGTAATAGTACCCATTATAAATAAGTACTTTCACTTGGAAATTATTATTAGGACCAAGCTGCCTCAGAGCACCAGCCTGCGGATAGAGGAGACTGCAGCATCATACACATTCATGTGCTAGCGATCAAAGAACTTGTGAGAATTTGGGCTGGATTATGCATTTGCTGCCACTGGTGCATTTGTGTGGCAGCTGGGGTCAGTGTTGACCAGTTGGGTTTTTCCCACTGTTTTATGGTGCTTCACTAATCATTGGTAACTGTAGCAGTGCGTAAACTTGAATAGAACCTATTTAGCTTAAATGTAGTACTTTCCATTAGTTAAGCTGTTGGGACTTCACTTCTTACAGAAAAACTCCATTTGATGCTTTGTTACAATAGGAACTGTAATAGTTTTGCTTATGGGTAATGTGGGTGGTGTGTTTTCAATGAAGGGAAAATTACTTTCATAGTTGGAGACCACAGGACTTTTGTAAGGGAAGGTCTGAAGGTTTGTGTGTATACTCAGTGTATTCCTCCTTTTTGTTACAGAGCTAGCCCTCAGCCACAGTGGTTGGTGCTTGTTCTTAAAGCAGAGAGGATGAGTATTCAGTGGTATTGAGCATGGAGGAGGTAGAAAAGCACAGGAGAGGAGAGGTTCTTCACATCTGGGTGTTGCGTTCACTGAAAATGACTTTTAGTAAATGACTCTTAGTAACCTCCTGTTCTTCCCGAGTTAATTTTCATTCTGGAGACTTGTCTAATCCCTCCCCTCCAGTCCTCCGTTTTCTGAAACTTGTTTTCAAAGTTTTCTTGTGCTAAACCAATACTAGAGACAACAGATTTAACCTAATAGTTGGTTTTCCATACTGAGCTCCATATTGCTTCCCTCCAGGGCAGGCCAGGCGATTGTAGGGTCTTTACTCAGCATCCATTTGTTGAAATCTAAGTCTGCTGGCGTGTAGGTGTGGCAGGGCTAAGGTGGGGTGGGTGGCTGTACGGTGCACGGTAACGTCTGTTAAGAGAGGTGGTCTGGTGCTGCTTGTTGAATTATGGCTGGTGGCAAGGAGGAGATTGCTGGGACTTCTCCTAGCGCAGCACTTGACAGCCTGTTGGGCTTGCTGTGCCTGTGAGGTGCTGCTGACAGAAAATAAGCTTGTTTTCCTCACCGTGGAGCCACTCACATGAGGGGGCACAGAGAACTCTTAATCATAAAAGTCGCTATGTATTTGATGTGAAACTGAATTGAAGAATGATCAACATTCTTATCTATGAAGGCAAAACATAGGTGTGAACCTGGCCATAACTGTCAGACAGCTACAGGAATCATCTCTCCAGGAAGGCAAATAGTTTCATGCACAAAATAGCCAGGAACTGTTTTTTGTTCTGCTGTACGAGTCCCGGTGGACCTGTGCTAACATCATCTATCTGGTTAAGAGAGACTTAATTAGTAGGTATGAATTAGTAAAAGTTCGCTGGCTGGCTGTTGGACTGAAGAAGGTGCTCGGCTGTTCTGCAGGACTCGGTGGCACTTGGTCTGTCAGAGCATGGCAGCAGTTGTTTGAATGAAATGGAGGGAAGTGGTGTGGGACCTCAGGAGTTCTGTGGCCCTGCTCCTCATCCAACTCATTAACATTGTCCATGCTGTAAATTGTCACAGCTGACCAGTTTATCAGCTGAAGTTAGTAGGACGGTTAAGCAAAACACTCTTTTCACAGTTGCCAGGAGCCTTTATAAGGAATATGTTTTAAACAAATCTCCCAATACAGTGTTTAAGGAAATTTGAAGGGGAAAACCAGTTTTAACAGGGATGAAATAGAGCAGCTGGGCACTAAAAGCAGCAGATACTGTCTGCCTAAAGTCATCCGAATGTACTGACGTCACCAAAACACAAATGCAGCAGAAAAGCCATTCTTCAGTTCTGGGATGAAAGCATTTAATAAACTCACTGGCACTGTTAACTTTAGCGAGAGATTTTTTTTTGGAAAGGGGAGAAGCCTTCCAATAGTTCTTGCTAACAGTTATATGAAAATAAGCTGCAGGCACTGCACAGTTGTAGTCCTGCCCCACTGTCCTTGATAACTCAGGTGGTTCATTGCTGCTCCGCTAAAGTTCTCATCCGATCCTGTGCTGTTTCCACATCACAGAGGTGGTGGTAACCACTGAAATTTCTGAATTTAACTTTGCTCAGAAGATCCTAGGTAAATTAGGAAGATGGATCGTTGCTGGCCAGTGGCTGTCAGACACTGCTGCTTTTTCTGCCCAAAGCTGAAAACCGATGAGCTGCTAATACAGTCTAAAGCTGTCACAAGTGCTGTAGTGATCGCTGGTGGGTCAGTCTGGGTTTGTGTTTCTTCCTGCAGGGGATCCTCTTGTTCTTGTACCCCCAAACTAAATCTTTTTTTAATGCCAGCTGAAGGAGCTGGGAATAGAGTTGGTGGTTGCTGCAGTGACTGTATGGTAGCTTCTGTATGGTGAACAGGGGTTCAGAGGGGTAAATGAATTCAGCATCAGAGCTCGCTGATGCTATTCACGTGCAGTCTGCTTGTTTGATCTGTTTTAGGGATTGGAAGACTCCCTTCTTCTAGAAAAACGGGGGAGGAATGGGGGAAGAGAAATCCAACAATTTAATATGTTTCCATGTTCCTGTGTGCCTTTCCCCACATCCTAAACATGAAAAATATCAGTATATTTCCCTTTGGCCCTGGGGGAAGAAAGAAGGAGTCTCCAGCTGGAATTCATGAAACTTTGTTGAACAAATGAGTGGTGTCATGGGTTTGTGGCGATCTCGCTAGAGCACAAGTGGTGTGCTGAGAGTGAACAGCCGTTTCATGCACACTTAAACTGTCCTGAACCACCACCCTCCCCAATAATTCTTCATCCTTTCCATGTGGGAGCGAAGCACAGAATAAACCGTTTAAAGAGACGAGTCAGAAATCAAAAGGTATAATTTATCCCTTGTTAAAAAAAAAACACCACTACTTTTCTTCTTGCTTTTAACATCGCCTGAAATAATGCATGTATGTTACTTCCGAGGTGCTTTTTAAGCATGGGGTCAGCAAGTGGCTACAGGTTTGATGATCCTGCAGTGCCTGGCAGTGATGCTGTTTCAGAGGAATGTGTTTTTCCTGTCCTAGACTTCTCCTTAAAACAATTACCCAACTGTTTAAAAAAAAGAAAAGGAAAAAAAAAAAAGTGCTGTCTTGAGGGGAGGTGAAGGTGTTCCTTCCCAACTGCAGTGCTGCACAGCAGAGAAGCCTCAGCAGGTCGAGCACATCCAGCTACTCCAGTGAAGAGTCTCTCCCCTCGGTCTTATCCTGGGAGCAGGGTACCTGCCTCCTGGGTCTCTTTCTCCATCCCAGTGATGAGATGTGCTTAATGCACCTTGGGTGTGTTCTGCAAGGTGCTGAGCCAAAGTTTGGCACTGTTGTAACACTGGTGTCTCTCCCTAGCACTGTGGCTCGGCTCCTCCAGCAACATGACTGCTCGTTTGATTCTCTTGCTCCTGAAAAAGTCTCAGAGCATTTTAATTTTTTTCTTTAAGCTGACTTCTGACGGTTGCTGATGAATACTTCTCCAGTGAGAAAATGCAATAAAGTAAGGGAAGTACTGATGTTCTGCATCCCTGTCTTCTCATTGACACGGCTCTCAGCTCAGTGTGACTCTGCTGATGGAGAGTAAAAGACGTTGACCAAGAGGTGCGTGGTCCTTTCAGGCAGGGACACTGAGCACTAGGTGGCTTTGCCTGTGTTTTCTTGGAGTAGCTATCCAGAGACTGTTCCTATGCTTAGCGCGGTCCTTTCATGCTGAGGTTTCCACGGACAGTGTTCAACCCCTGTTTGCCTCAGCTCGGTGTGCTTACTACCCTGTTTCTCTTGTATTTATCAAATTTATTTTAGTTATCTTCCTGCTTGTACTTCCTTTTCTCAGTAAGTGAGAGAGAAGTTGGTATCTTCATTTTCACTGGAAATGAGTTCCTTTCTTGGCATTTGTGCGGTTGGTGTGTTAATAAAATACGTGTATGTGAGCTCTGAATTTGGAAAATGAGAGATAAATGTCTTGTGCGGGTTTCTGCATTTAGAAACCAAAGCCCTTCTTAGCAAACGGCTCTGGCTCTTGAGTTGGCTGTTTGCAAGCTGTTGAGTTCGTTACGAGAACTGTGCGGGCATGCCTCTGCCCACCCCGTAGGAGCGTGGGCTGCCGGCGCAGCAACCTGCGCGGTCGTACGGCACCAAGCGTGGTACCGGCATCAGGCAGCCCGTGATGCACTCAGGTCAGGCAGCTTCTCTGGGGATGCCGAGCCCTGCAGGGTCTGGGAGAGCCGTTGAGGTGAATTCTTTCCCGAGTCCTCTCCGTATGCGCAGGAAAGGGAGTCTGCGTGTGCCGAGCAGGCGGTAACCTGGAAGCGAGGCCGGCGGATCACGGCGCGCTGCATTCCTCCAGCTACTCCCATGGGCGCTCTGCAAGATGATGGATATTTCAGCATCTTTGTTCTTTGTTTTCCTTCTAACACTGGCAGAGTTTAAATCACTGGAAGAGAGGGCTTGACACATCTCCAGTTACACAAACAAGTGGTGCTGCATTTAGCCAAAGCTGAGCAGCATGTTTTTGGGAGAGGTGAGCGGAGACCTCAAATGCCATTCTTTGGGAAAGGTCTTTCTCGAAGTCATGGCTGTGACATGGGCGTTAAGTTTGTAGGTATTGCAAAAACTGGGACGTTGCTGCGGAGCCTGGGATGCTTTCCAGTAACAGCCTAATGAGGAGCTTATCGCCATATAGTGTTTGGGCCTAGATCCTGAATAAAATATACTGTGTGTTGTCAGACGCTTAACTAAAAGAAAATAGAAGATGTTGGCTTACCTTTTAACTTCTGCTGGTTCGTTCTCTTAAAATAATAATTCGCAGGGAAATATTAATTTGTTCCAGCTTCCATGGAGCAATCCCCTGCCCCCCAAACCTCAACGGGGAAAAATACGACTGCGTAGGTGCAGCTTCACCAAAGCAGGAGATATCAAGTTGCACATTAATTTCTGATTCTCAGCAGTAGCATGTGGATTTAGAGAAATCCAAGCTGTGGTATCAAAGGTGCTCTCTCCTATACACCTAGGGCCACTCCGTGTGTGACTGCTGTTGAATAGTTGTGGTCTGGTGGTTGGAACTGGGGACTTTCATTTTTGGCTTGCCCACGGACTGGCTGTATGTCTTTGGGCAAGGCGCTCTACCTTTCTCTTCATTTCTTGACCCCCCCCCAAAAGGTATTTCTCCTGTTATGCTGCTTGTGAACCGTCGCTGAAAGTTCTGTTCTCTGAAAGTTGGTTTGCTGAAGGTCTGTGAGATTCTCTGATATGCCGTGAGATGCCTCTTGTCTGATCCTTCGTATTTCCTTCAACACGGTTCAGATCATCGTGTAATGGTTGTGAAATCCCTAAAATGCGGTGATGAGGATGAAGCCCTGAGTTTATCTTTGGTTCGGTGAGCTGCAGCAGTTGGCTGTGTCCTGAGCTTGTCCCAAATCTGACCAAATATCTGCTGGTTTGATGGGGAGAGAATCAGTATGACATAGAGCAGATGACAAGCGTGCTTGGGGCTGCCATGGCAGCTGGGGTCACTGCGTCTGGATACAGCTTTGTGAAAAAATTTCTCTTAATTTCCAGGTTCTTGTTCCAGAAGAATGAATTTGAGGAGAAATAGGCCCACGGAAGTGAGGGCTGTGGAGATCAATGGGACAGCATGGAGAGGGGCTTGGATGTTACGGGTGGGTAGTCTGGCCAGATGGGGATGGATAGGAGATACGGTTTGCTTTCTGTTCGTGTTTTGGCAGTAAAATATCGGGGAGGGAAAAAACTGTGGAAACTGAAGAAGAGTATTGGTTCAAGAGAAAATGGGAATAAATTGACCATAAATAGTACAGGCAAGAAAATTAGTTGGTTTTTTGTTTTTTTTTTTTTAACAGAGAGAGAAAATTCCAGAGTAGCTTCCAGGAGAAGAAATAGGCAAGAAATTATCTGTTTTTAAGGTGGCGTTCAGTTTACTAAAGTTCATGACATGATAGGAGGGAAACTGGCCTGGATCTTTGAGTCTTTCTAGGTTTTCTGAGGATGTGCTGCTACTTCAGAGTAATAAAAACAGTTAAACCATGTTTAAAACTTGTTTTTTAAAGGTATAATACAACAACAATGAAAAACCAGCTGTATTTTGAGTCTATAGAGTGGCAAAACCAAGGATCAATTATTTTAATCCGTTCATTCAAATAACCCCCCTATATATTTTAAAAAGGCCACTGGATTGTGTAACGCATCAAGATGCATCCAGGGAATAAATCTACAGTCCAGGCAGCCTTGGAGAAATGTGTACAGTCTCATTACAAGCAGTGGGGGGAGTGAAGGAGATTACCATTAATAATTTTTAACGTACATGAGCATGTATTATGCTGTTAATTTTTTCCTGCTGCTGAATTAATGTCAATGTTGAAAGTATAAACAATTCCCTGAATAAAATTTTGTTTGGTTTGCCTTGTCCCACAGATTAACAAATCTGATTACTGCATTTAAATTTAATACCCCAAAAATTCCCTAAATGAATGATTCACTGTGAGGTTGTGAGCAGATGTAATTATCTATGAAAACTAATGAATCATGTCGTTAGGATATTTTTCCTTGCAGCTGTCTCCAATTAATATGTCCGTCAATTCTGAGAGTAACAATGTTGTAATCCCAGTGTATAGGTACTGCCGTATTGCTGTTCTCCCATCAGTCTCTTCAGCGGTCACTGAATAATGCGGAATTCTCCGTCGCTTTTTTGGTTATGTTTTTGGAAAATGAAAAGCAATGAGAATTTTGAGTTTTGAAAATACTCAGGTGATGGTGTGGTGTTTGCTTGGACTTCATCCCTTTCACGTTTCCCTAAACAGGGAAGTCTTCACAGAAATCAGTTTTGATGAGGATTTAAAGCTTTTCCATGCTAATTTTGTCTGTCAGTATTCTTAGCTGGGATCAGGGTGTTCATGTGGGAGGCTTTTGCTGAGCAGCTCTTTTCCCATGTCAATCCAGGTCCTAGTTCACTCACGGTGGTACTTTGGTACCTATAAGAGTGGATAAAGGAGTTTTTCCACTCTGCAGTTAAGTGGGGGAAGATGTTGAGTCTTTAGCAAATAGCTCAAATAGCCGATAAACAGCTGAATGAAAAACAGTTAAGTAAGTATTAAAGGAGACTTCCAAAAGCCTGGAGAGGGGGGACTTTCTCTTGCTCAAGTCTTACTGATTTGGTACCCAAGTGGCCCTGCATCAGGTGGTCCTCCTTGCCTCTCCAACAAGTCAGTCTGCTCTGTAATTATTTCCACGTTAATTATTTTATCTGTCAATAACTTAAGTTTTCCCAGGTTGGGGTAACATAACAAAAAGGTACGTAGGTGTGTAACGTCAGTAAGTTGGTCTCTGGTTTTCTTGGATGCTGCGTTTGGGCTGTGTACAGCAATCCAAAGGGTGTGCAGCCCTGGGGCAGTGTTGTTGTTGGTACTGGAAATGGCTTTGAATTTGGCTGTGTAGTTGGTGGGGAACTGAGAGCTGCTGAAAATTTTGTGAAAATAAACTCAATGGGTAGTTTACCATGTTGCAGAATAACAAACTTCAAGCACAAGTACCTGGAAGGAGGGATGTGGTTCAGATTTCTAGGCTGTGGGTTCATGTGAAAAAAAGACCATGACTGCAAGGCGTCTTTTCCTGCGACGTGGTCCCTGGTCAGTGTCGAGAGACGCCTGTGGGACGTGAAAAGCTGTGTAAAGGTGTCTGGGTTGAAGACCTGTGCAGGAGGAGAAGTGGTGTGCATGCCGCACTCTCCTGACCTGCGGAAAGGGAACGGCAGCCTTTGTGTGAGCTCTTGCTAGCGGACCATATCCCAGCGAGGATATTTGTTGTCACAGGGAGTCTGACTCATTTGAAGTGGTTACCCCTGCTAGAGAAGAACTCGCTGGTTCCTTGTACAAATTGATCTCCTGCTGGGAATCGAGTCGTTCCACCTCAGGCTCACAATAACATTGGCTCTTTTCCGCATTGTTTGACTGCGAGGGACATACTGATATGATCTCCTGCAAGGAGAGGCTTGGTTAAAATGAGGATTAAGAGGGAAACCGAGCAGATTGCAGGGTATTAACAACTTGTTCGCATTCCTGGGGCAAGGGAAGGAAAAAAAAAAAAGTCAGGCTGCTATGATTTCAGAAGAATGTTTGCTTTGTGATCCTGAAGCCTGCTTGGTGCTGCTGGAGAGACACAGTCTGCAGCAAAGCACTGGGCTGCGGGGATGGCATTTAAGGTATGAGGCATCTGTCAAGCTGTCAATTTCTGAACACCTGTAATTGCAATTAGCAGCAATAAAACAAAAAGTCACTGGGCTGGATGAAAAGGGGGGGGAAGTTAGTGTGAATCTAACTGATAGAGTGGAGAGGTGCACGTGTGCGGTGTGTCCTTTCCCGTAATACAAGGATCACTGTAAAAATACCATGAGTTAATTTTCAGTCTGTCTTGATGATCAAAGCCAGGCAATATGGGATTTTCCTGTGGACTTCATGGGACTTCCTATCAAAGGACTGTGTAACGTTTGTTTATGAAAGTGCAAACCTACAGAATTACAAAGAGCAGTTTACAAAAGAGCAGCAATTTTTGCTTTTCCCAGTGAGAGTGTGATCGAAGATACATGTACGGTGTGGCCTCAAAAATAACTTCAGTCACTGTGTACAGAAAGTAAGATGGTTTGTTCTACCACCTGTACTGCACTGTGTTCTCTTAGCTATTTTAATAGCTAATTAATCTTGATTTACTTGGTTTTAAGAGGTTTTTTTTCGCTTTTGGCACATATGTGCAACCTATTATATCATAAATCCCACACATTTCAGCAAATGTCATCCTGATTGTTCCCTACAGCACAGCATACTACTAGTAAAACATTCAAGGTCAGGAACTTGGATTCTTTAACCACTGTATTTGAGGAAGCCAATTTATTGTTCTGTCGCAGCAGAAAAGGGTAATTTCTTTTGGACCTATATCATATTGGCAGCCAATCTAGAGAGGTCAAAATTGCCTTTTAATGCTGTAGGTTTTGTGGGTGCATTAATCTGTCTTAATAAATTAACTGTTGCACCCCACTGATGCCAGCACAGAGCATTTCTGAGTATTTAGTGTTTTTATGTTCCTCCAGAAGTGTGAATTATTTTTATGCACTCAGTGTTTGACCTGTGTCTTGTATCCTAAAATCAATAAAAGTATTCCTTGTACTTTTTACTTTTGTCTGTTAAAGGGTTTAAAGCAGTTTGCCTGGGGCTGGAGGAAGTGACCTTCATATCGAATAATCCTGACTTGGCGAACTGGGGTTTGGGGTAGCTTTCTTGTGGCTATTTGTGCTGTGAAAGCTGAATAAAAATTTGCAACTTAAAGTCTTAAAAAGTGAATTAGGTATGTGTTGACTCGAAAGAGCCATTAGCGTGTCCTCAGTGTGGGATGTGTCTTGTTTTTCATTGCTGCTTAATGTATAGCCATTACACAGCGTCTGACCTTTTCCCTGGGTTGTTGGGCCTGTGAATGAGATGTCAGAATGATAATGTGAATTGAAACATCTTGCATAAGAGAGTAACTTTCCTGCTCTTTTCCAAAGGGGAATTTTTTTTTTTAAAGAAAAAAGCAACAAAAAACCCAAAACCAAACAAAGAGGGAGACTCCTCTCCTAATTTGCCATCTCTCTAATACTTTTATTACCTGTTTCCTCTTGCTTTATTCGTAATATTTTAATTTTTTTCTAGTGGGTTTGCGTTGTGCCGGGGCAGAGTGCCTGCGTGGTCCTTCTCTGTGCCGCTGCCTGTAGCTGGCTGCCCGTGGGCAGGGAGGTGCTGTGACCGCTCCGGCAGCTTCTGAGCAGCATCATGGAAGAGATGGCTGGTTTTGTAAGGTGCCTTTAGCCCACAATAGCTAAATGTTCGCTATGGTGGTTGTACCCTTCCTAGGTAAAATAGAACTTACTTAAAATATTTTGTTAAGATTATTAGGTGGCTAAACTGTTGTAGATATTCCAGTTCTCAAATCTCTCTTGAATTATGAGATTGGAAGTGCTTTGTTTCCTTTTTCAGAAAACTTTGGAGCATTTTTTCTTTCTCGTAGTCTGTATCAGGTTTTCTGAGTACTTACTGCTGATAGATGGGCTTGGCTTTATAATCAAGCATTGCTATTTTCAGCCCTCCTAATAAGCTCCTGAGAAGCGCTGTGTCCTGGGCTGTGCAGAGGGCTGGGCTCTGCAATGTAATGCCTTGTTGCAGAGACTGTTTTACAGCGTATCCCTTTCATAAACAGAGTAGGCTTGTGGTTATGTTGACAGCTTGACGCTGCCATGGCAGTGATTTGTTAAAACTTCCTAAAACACTCCTGTGAGCAGAGCAGACAAAAGGGAGGCATGGGCAGGACCTCCCGTAACTAATTGGGGATTTGAGAGGAGGCTCAGTTGATAGAGGGGCCAAACTTGGTAATTGCAGATGCTAGGAACTAGAGAGATGTCTTTGGCATTGAGATCACAGTGCTTGCATAATAGAGATGCTTGTGTAATATAAATCTTCTGTTGCAAAATACTTTTGAGTACTTGGTATACTTTTTTTTTATAGCAAACTGTAGTGCAAGACAGAGGAATCTTAATGGAAGAGGGGAGAGGATACTGGGATTCTAAGGTACGTTGGGAGGAGCCTTAAAAAATACGGGAGCTTTAGCAGTAGATCCTAAAGCAAAAAGAAACCTCTGAAGCAGTTGAAGGCAGAGCAATATTCAGTGCTGGTGCTGTGCAAGAGGGCAAGGGATGGCTCTGCCCAGCCTGGGGAGCTGCAGGGCTCCATGCAAACCCACGGAGCGCCTCTGGCACACCGCCCTGTTTTGCAGAGATGGGCTTCTCGTTGTGCAGTTTCAAGGACTCCAGTGATAATCATAGCTGGGGAAGAACCTAATGATATGATCCCTTGTGAAGTTAGTATTGCTGCAAATACAAGATTAATGGAACTTAAATGGTACAAGCAAGCATAGACAGAGCACTGTCTCTCTGCGGGGCGCTGGCAGGAGGTCTGCAACTGCTCTGGGGAACATATTACATCATAGTTTTTATTAAAAGTGTGATAAGCATGCACAGTGTTCTGCGGGAATTTTGAAAGCTGACACAGATGCATCGGTCCTAAAAGTACGTGACCCAGTATTACAGACCAGCATCAATGTCCTTGGCCTCTATGAGACTAGGAGTCAGAAGGTAATCCAGGCAACAAAACCTATTTCATCTTGACTGGATCTGTGCTGGGGTCAGAGGATAAAGTGCCATCAACTCCTTTCCTGTTCTAGACAAGTGCTAAGTTTGGTTAGTGTCCTAAATACGTGGGCCCTGACTCCCACTAGCAATGGGAGATCTGAGCCAAAGCGCTATATAGAAGGTATAGGTGAATTGGAGGAGAAAGCGTACCAAGTATACCAAAATACTCCATTTTTCAAAAATAAAAAAAAAGCTTGTGAAGAGAGGAAAAAATTTATCAGATTGGAGTGATGGGCTTAGTTTCACTTGGGTGGACCCCAGAATTTTGTGTCTAAAAGTGGCTGGGGCTGTGTCCTTGCAGCGGCTGAGTTGAGTTTTGGTGCATCTGGAGGGAGCAGGAGAGAGACTGACATGGGGGCAAAGCTGTGGCTGGTGGGAGAGCGCAGTGCGGCCAAAGCACAGCATGCTCTGCTTGTGCTCTCTTGAGTTTCTTGTGCTCTCGAGGTCTTTTAAACTGTTCTCCTATTTTTTTATCATTCTCTAGACACCAGCCTGGCAAAGCAGGGTGCTGTGCAGATGCTCTTCAGACCTCCCTCTTAGCTGTAACTCCCCTCTAGCTGCTCTTGTATACCCAGTTGCTAGTGCTTTACGTTAGAAAACTGACAACTTTGAAAACTCCTGCTTGTTTTGCCTTGCAGACAGGCACCAGGGATGAGTCTTTGGAGGCAGGGGTCCTCATTGCCCCAGAGGCAGCTCTGCAGGGCTTGGCGGGGCGGTATGGACTGACTGTGCTGGCAGGCAGTGTGGCTGTTCCCTGAACCAGCTGCAGCTGTTGAACTCAGCACCTTGGTCTTCCTTGTCTGGGGGCCACTTGGTGAGTAACCACCCCCAGCTGAAATCTGTTAATGCTGCTCTGACAGCCCGGGCCAGTCTCACAGCAAGGAGCTCTTGAGAAACTATCTATCATTCTGTGGCTGGGGGTCTGGTCCCTGTGCTGTCCGAGCTGCGTGCTTTCCCTGGCATTCCTCTAACGCTGTGTGGGACACACCACTGAACCTCTTCAGTCAGTCCTGCAGCTCTGAAGGAAAGCATCAGTTTGATTTAGCAGTGTTAAGCTTGTGGGAGTCAGTGCTGTTGCCTGCTCTTCCCTAATTAGTTAATCTAAATAAGTCACTTCACCTGGCTGCTGCTTAGCCCTGCTGTGCCAGTGGCAGAAGGGAGAGTAAGCTGGGATGCTGGAAATCAGTGCTTCTGGTCACGTAAGTCAGTCTTTTGCACCACAGGCACATGCAGACCAGACATCTCAAGTGAATCACTCAGTGTTGCTGTGATGCTGTTTTAACACACTTTTTTTTTTTTTGGTGCTTGAATGCATAAATGACAAAACGTACCAGGAAGAGAACCGTGCAGAACAAATCGCTGTGAATGCCAGCTCTTTAAAAGTGGGGTGTTCCCCTGCCTTCCTTTTGTGTGCCCTGGTTTGGGTACATCCTGAGGGGACACTTCTTACAAGCTTCTGGTCACTCTTGTTAACTTGCCTAGAGCTATAACTTTCTTTAACAGTTTGCACGTGACAAGTATTAATTTACGGGAACAGTTACTCACTGTCCTAAAACTAATGGGGGAATCTTTCCTTAGTTTTTAACGTATTGCAGAAGGTGAAGGTGCATAGCTAGTGGTCTCCAAATAATACTGTCTCATACTGTAGCCAGGCAAATGCCATCCCTGCAGTACTCTTGCTAAAGCACTTTGAGTGTAAATGAGAGATTTTGTGCTTATTTCTGTGCCTCAGTGGAGAAGAGTTGCTCCAGAGGCTGGAGGATTTGGGCTCAGGAACTGATGTATAAGGAGAGTTGCTGTAGGGGCAGCAATGCTACCTGCCCTGCCGCTTCCTCCGGGCAATGCAAATTGTCCCAGAACTGGTGACCTGAAAATGAATTAGCTCCTGCTAGCATTATGCTGTGATTATTGCCAGGGTCTTGTGGGTTTTTTTCTTCTGGATCAGTCCCAGTTTGGAGAAGCAGCAGTGGGCTCAGTGCTTCTTGTCCTGTGCTCCACATGGCCTCCCTTGTTATCCTCCCCCTGGACTCCAGCCTGCCCTGTGTGTTCCTGGGATGCTCTGTCCCTTTGTGGACACAGCCAAAACTGAGACAGTGAGCATGAAGGACAGCTTTCCTTTGAAATGAAACCCTGTCCACTGTGTGTTTTCTGCTGATGACATCCAAAGTGAGTACATGAAGATCTCTCCTCTCCCTGTTTTCAATCAGGAAGTGAGGCAGAGACCAGCTAAGGAATAAATACTACCTCAGATGAAACTTAATCTGTTTTTAAAGAACTCCCTGCCACTGAAATTGAGCTTTTTTTTTTGCCCTTTTTTTTTTTTTAAACAGTCCTACCCTGAAAAGTTGCTCCTGGGCTGTGTCTTGTCCTCACTTAAATATGTTGAGGGTTTTTTTAAATTCTGAGTTTCTGGGAGCTCCATGGTTTTCCCTGTTACACATTTTGAATTCAAAATGCTGTAGTGAGCCTTTCCTTTTCTGAATCTCCAGAGTACTCCATGGGGAAAAATTTAAAAAATAACATGTAAGCTTTAAATAATTTACTATGAGAGTAATTGGGTTTATACAGCAGTTCATAAACCTTTAGCTGGTAAAAATCAAAGTACCTTAATCTGAAAAGCAGATGGGGGAGTTGTCAGGGTGAAGGCTTATAGAGTTTTCAAAGACAAATTGTTTAATTCCATCACTGGCTAGGAAAATAAATAGTTCTGCTGTTCGATTGAAAACAGAAACATCTTGGAAATGAGACTTTCTTAGCTTTCAAGCATTGTTAGTTCTACAACAAAGAAATCAAAAGAAACTTGGTGGAAAGATGTGATGGAGTTCTAGTTTATGAGAAATGAAAGGCGAAAGCTTCTAAACCACGTTTTACTATTCTTACTGAATTTTCAAGTGCTTTTCCTCCCCTCCTTTCAGGGGCTGACACTCTGTACAAGGCATCTGTTTCGTGTGAATCAGCGATGCATATGATGTCTGTAGGTCATTTCCTTCTATCAAGAGAGGTGGCAAGACTAGCCATAGTCTCTGCCTAAATACTAGAGCGGTAAGTGTGAGACGCTACTCTAAAATCCCACTTTTCAATACAGCGAAACTGTTTGCAGCAGATTGAAAGCTGGGAGCCATGCCTTGCCTGTGTAATGAAGGCTGCATTTGTACCCCCATATTAATGCTACTCACAGGCCAATCAGTAGTATCTAGCCAGCACATCCCCTCGCAAGTGATGGTCTTGCTTTAGCTGGGCTAATGGACTGATGAGATCACCTCTAATTTGTGTATCAAGCTGGTTTGTATCACATGGCTCAAAAAAAGAAGGGGGAGAACCCCACACACAAAACAACAAAACCCTCTTTATTTTTTTTTTTTTCTTGCTGGACTTCAAAAGCTTGCATTATGAGCAGTGTGCTCTGCCCTGTGAAAGCGACGTTTTTTGCTTGGAGCCATTACCTCAGCCAATAAACATCAGAAAATGAGCGCTCCTTTGGTGTTTGGTTTTCATTTACTCCAGAATTATGACAGGCCAGTACGAGTAGCAGCATCAGCCTGTACAGGAGGAGATGCCTGGGAGATCGCTTGTGTGCTGAGCCAACGTGGTCGCTGGTTTGGGGCTTTAATCAGCTCTCAGCATCCACAGGTGCACACATCATTCTCCTTTGGCCAAGAGAATGAAAAAAACTTGAAGCAAGAAGGATGCTTAGGGCATATGTGATATTTTGCTAATTGTTTAAACACCTGCAGCCCTAAACCTATAAGAATTAAGTTTCAAAGACCTCTAAGGGCATATATCTGGTTATTGGGGCTGGATGGAGTGAAGGTGCCCAAGCTTGTGTTAATGAGCTTGAAACAGGGAAACTTGGTGCATCCAGTTTCATCAGCAGGGCTTGGGGTGGATGCAGCTCTGTGTGGGTGTGATGCTCTGGGCGGGGGGTTGCTCAGTGTATCAGTGACAGTGACCCTTTGGATGTGATGCTGATGGTGATTTGAGCTGGTACTGTGAATTGCATCCTGCCATAGTGCTCTCCTGTCCTGGGACCAGATGGGTTTGGTTTGTCTGTAGGAGCTTCTGTGGGATGAGTTCTAGGATTTTGTTACGTGGCCTTGTGTTGTCTTCCTCTTCTGCAAGGATGTTAAGCACTGAGGTTATATGTATTGTTCCTCCCAGCCCTTAAAATTTCAGATGCAGTAGAAGGTGAGGAACTTGCTGGAAGTGAGAACAACCAACTTTAAAAGGCATTTAAAGTATCTGAACCCCACGTGACAGTGACAATAGTATCTAAGAAGCCAGATTAGACTCTTTGTAAGTGTGCTGAGGACAAGAAAAAAGAGAAATTCCTGTGCTTCTGTGGCGTTACTCTCAAAGAAGACTTCTCTTGGCAGCTGTTGAAATGCCCTGAGAAAAGTAGCATCTTCTGTCTGGCCTGGGCTGTGCTCTCTTAGGTTCCCATGTTGCACATTATAACTGAGAGCAGAGCAGTTCAGCAGACAGAGTGTCTTCTGTCTGACTTCTCTTGTAAGTAGCATCTCCAGGACATTCAGAGTTTGGAAAATAGGTGGTAGTAGGAGAGGAAAGGGAGCTGGTGAGCCGAACATCTTGTTCAGCTGAGCTCTCAAAGTGCGTTGTGGATTACCTAGGAGGAATGTGTTTCAGACCTGTCGCATGTTCAGCTGCTGGTAGGAGAAGGATGTCAGGCTTTGACAGGTGGGTTTTCAGTGCTCTGTTTAAGCCTCCTTGAGAAGGAACTGATGCCTGGTGATCACAGCTTGAGGTAGAATATCAAAATATCTGAACCAATCTGGGCAGTCAAGTTAAAGGTCAGGGAATACGCAGCTTGCCAGGCCATCCCATTTCTTTCTGCTGGCGTGCTTGTTCTCCTCACCCCCTCTTCTCTGTCTTTCTCCATGTTTCTATTGCTGTTTCCTATCCCTTCACTCTCTGTCTTGTGCCATGGTAGGTGGTACATGGTGACCCACCAGTAAGTGTTAATCCTTGGCAATGACAGGTTTTTTAGCTGGGCACTGAATACCAGCACAAAGGTGGTCGTTGCTGGTGTGAATGCCCTAGCCTGCCTGAAGCCCGCTCCCCTGACCTGGAGAGCTTCCCTGAAGCTGCTCTGACTCTCGGTTGCTGTCATGCGGTGCTCTACAGCGGGTGTAGGAACATAACCCCGCTGATGTTTGCACTCTTTTGTCAAATTCTGTTATTTATTGTCCTTTGGCTGTTGTAATGCTTTTTACCCCGTTTCAAGCATTTACTTGAACTTTTGGATAGCTGCTTCTGGAGCAGACACTCTTCTAGTGCCTCATACAGCTTTTTTTCCGTTTTTGAGACCCGTGCCAGGAGTAAGCCTCAGCTGTCTGGTGCCATGTGTAGTGAATGGGGTATCTGTGTGTGCTGGATGGCAGAGATGATGTGTTAACCAGTTTAATTATGCTGAGCACTTGATATTAAGTGATGAAGGAGAAATGTGTTACTCTAACGAAAATATCTGTTACAGAACATGGCGGTGTGTCTTGTTTCAGTGTGACAAAAAAACAGGTGAGCAGAAGTAGTTGGCTGCAGCTGGAATAGCTATTAACAAACACGCCTGGCTGCCAGAGTCTGCTCTCTGAGCCATGAAACCTGATAAGACTTGATCCACAGCCCTAATAAAAGGAATTTCCATACACAATTACTTCAACTAGGTTTTAATCTTATAATAGTGTCTTTTGTTGAAAGGTCTGCAGATAGAAGACACGGGGTAATCCTCCAGCACCTCCCGGAGAAGGGATGCACACAGCGTTGTCATGGCAGGATCACCTCGGGGAAGGCAGGAGTCAGGTGCAGCATGCCTTGTCTCTTCCCCCTGACCTCTTGCTTCTGATGCCCTCGGGAGCAATTGGACATGGATATGTGCATAGGTTTAGCCTGGAGCTTACTGAGTCAGCGCACAGGAGGTGGACAGTATGAGAGTGGGAAAAGTTGGTAGGTTACATCCCAAAAATAGTAGAGGAAGCTGTTCTGGTGGCCCAGGATGCTGATAGCAGTAATGTGGGTAGATAACAACGTGCTCCTACACAGTGTTTTTCCTTTGGCTATCAAGCTACAGGTGTCATAGTGCTTGTTTTAGTTGAGAGCAAAACTTCTGTGTGTTCTTGTTCATTTAGGAACCAGACAGGAAGGGCTCAGTGTGGTTCTACTAACTGTATATGTTAGCAAGCTGGCTACGTTACAGTTACGGTCGTTACAGGATAAGGGTATTTTTTGGCAGACTCCGTGTGGCAGCAGAGCATTGCGGTAACGCTGTAAATTCAACAGAAGAACTGGTTTGAGCTGATCACGATGAGCGTTTGGCCGGGTTCTGGAAAAAGTAAGAGGGCTTGGCTGTTCGGCAGCGGTGATGGTGAAGATGAACTCGTACTCGGTGTGGCTTAGGTCAGTGGAGACACAGTCGGGGAGCTGGGGCCGAAAGAATGAAATAATCTGAAGAGCCTGGCACACAAAGCTCTGCATTGTATGTTTGGTAGGAAGAGAGATTTAGTAAAGTACTTTAGTATAAAGTATAAGAAGTAATTGAGTTAGACTGTAGAGTGTTTTGTGAAGTGAGTGCTGACAGAAGAGTTAACCAACCAGGCCATTGTGGCTTAGATGTCTTCTGTGGATCAGCCAGTCCTTTCTTCCAGGTTACTCTAGAGCTGAATTAAACCTATAGTTGTTTTTTTCCAAAACTGCTTTCTGTCTAAAAGGGAGTGTGTGGAAATTAATAGCAAAAATGGAATTCTTTTTAGCAGCGCACTTATAAATCTAAAAATCTGAATAAATAAATGGTGCAATGATCAAAAAATGTTACATTAACACTTTTTTTATTACATTAGCTGAGACACTTCAGTAACATGCCATTATCCCGGGGCTCTAGGGAGATTATGATTTTCTATTTTTATCAGTTTTACCGTCCTACACCCTTTTGCCTCTGGTTCAGTTTTGCATCAGCATTGCTGACATTCGGATTTCCATTGAAATCTGGCTGGGAGAATTTAAATCTTTGGAGCGTATCCTCTTGCTTTCTATCTTATTGCCTGTTTACCAATACGCGTAGCCAGGAGAGAGCCATTAGAAGTGGCAGTCCAAGGGAACGAGGAGCTTGGCTGTCTTAGAGTTCATAGGGACTGAGCATTCAGCTTTCAGAAGGCATATTAGAAAACTGCAGTCTTCTCATCAAATTGGGGTGCTAGTTGTAGAAAACTATGCAAAATTCATCTGTGTAACTGGTGGTTGCTCACAGAGGGCTCTTATGTGACTGTTTCAGATTAAAGCCAGGTACAGAGATGCTGCTACAAGGCTGGGTACATTAGATTAGGTTAGCCTGCTCTATCAGACAGCAATATTCATTTTCAAAGTTGTCTTGGGGCTGCCTGCATTGTTTGGGCTTTTTATGTCGCCTTTCTTGCTGAACTGGGCTCGTAGTTAATGCTGAGTTGCGATTTCCATGACAAGCCCTCTTCTTGGAGATTTACAGCTCAGCTGCTTTAATTTGCCAGGCTAATGCTTTGGAATGCAGGTTGACAGTCCAGATGTGAAACCTTTCTCCTCGGAAAGAAAACAAAGGATTAAATGTGTTTTAAGAGAGTTTGAAAAAATAATTTAAGATTGAGGCCCAGAACCTAACATTTGAAGTCTTGAAATACTGCTGTTAGCTGGTGATGTGAAACTTCAAAATCCAGAGACTTGAAAGTGTGTCATCTTTGGCCAGGCTGCAGGTACCGTTTGGCTTTCGGTGCACCTGTGACTGCCCATATCAAATGCTTCTTAAGATTTTACAAAATGTCAAATAATCAAATTATGCATCTTTGTGCAATTAGCGCAGGTTAAAGGGTGGTTGGGGTATTGCTTCTGCTAAAACTTGTGTAGTGATGGGGGGACAACTGTGGGTGCTCACTTGGAAATGGCAGTGTTTCCCTGATATTTGTTGGTAAAGATAGTAGCTCATGCTTTCTGATTTGACAAATTGACCCCTCCAATTTCATGAGGGGGCCTATAAATAGGATTATCCTTGTTTTCAGGGTGCGTGGAGGAAGGGCCAGGTGGTGTAGGTCCGCTGCAGTGGCTGTTCACCATTGTCCCCGTTGCAGGGTGAAGGGTCTGACCAGAGTGCAGGGATTCTCTAAAGCATGACTGAATTGGAAAAGGGTATAATAGTGGTGTTTAATGTCCAAAACATTTTTTTTTAGAGAAACATAATGGCCTCAGCCAAGCCATTGAATCTGATCCTTTGTGCTGGGGAAGATTCATACAATGCATCTATCAATTAATATCCGTTTGGGTTTCAGAATTATTTGGGTTGGAAATGATGCAGCAAGAGTTCATTGTCCTTTCAAAGAAAAGATGAAAACATCTATAACTTTCTCCCAGCCCATATGGGAAGAGCAGACATTAGGAGCCTGTACTACCAGATGTCTTAAAATTGAACTCCTGGTCTCACAAGTTAAAAAGGGCAGATCTTACAGGGCAGGTCTTTCTCAAGTTGCCTTGAGAAATATAATGGGGTAGAGGTGGCAGAGCTTTACGTTGTGATTTATTAAAACTGGGGTTGTAAAGTAATAAAGTTTGTGGCTTTTTATTTAGGACTAATAATCCAATTGGTGTTCTCTTCTGATCAGATTTAGGAAGCCTCAGTAGACCAGCAATTTTGCAAGTAGACGAGGCATGTTTTGTGTATTCAGTTGATGTTTGTTCTTGTCAGAAAGATCTCTGCCTCTATACCGTGTTGTGGAGAAACAGATGAGTACAAGTACGGTAAGAAAAGGGTTTAACATATGACAAAAATGGCTTTCATTTTTCCTAGTTAAAAATTAGAAAAAAAATAAAACCCCTAGGCTAAAAGTGCCTTATGTAGTATCAGTGTATTTTTGTTTTTCTTTAAGGTGGGATGTTGTAAGTTGAGTAATTAAACATAATGAGTTTGAGAATGCACACGCAGAGCTGGGATTTTTTGGCCTGTATGTATTCACATTCTTTCCCTTCTTTTTTTGGTGGTGGTGGTGAGCTTTTTGAAAACAGCAGTTTGGCTAGAGAAAATGTTGTTTGATGTATGAACTCTTGCTGCTGCTGCAGTAAGGTAGCGTGCTGACTTGTTCCCATACATTTGAGAGCAATCAAACAGCTTCTGCAAACAGTTGCAGGAGGAGCACAATAAGCACTAGTAATCTCTTCAGTTTGATAAACCATGTATTTGTGTAGCTTGATAAAGTGGAAGCTTAAGGTTTCCTTCCTGCGCTGGAGTTTGTCACACTGGAATTCAGAACTCGTGCATCAAGATCAAACCAGTATTTAGCCACGGTCTTCTGAAGTGTCTTGCAGACACATTGCTTAGTGGCACTAAACCCTCAGTTTTGTGCAGCTTTTGCCAATTAATCACTTTTGGTCCTTCCAACAAATGAACTGTAGAAAGGAGAAAATCATAGACGAGTGGAGCAGCTGTATAAGGGCTCCCTCTGTATAACAGCCTTTCCTTGCTCTGCAAAAATCCACGGGCACAGAGCCACGCTAAACAGTAAGTGTTCAGCCACATCTGCAGAAAATCCATGGGAGGGCATGTGGAAAGTTGGCACAACTTTTGGTGGAAGGAAGTGGGAAGAAAGAAAATCATTAGCTAAGGCTAACCAGGATTTGTAGACTTGAGGTCGTCTTATCTGTGGAAGTTCTTCTTCCACCCTTTCTGTTGTTTTTAACCACTTCTCTGAGTAATCGGAACTTTTTCCATGACTGCGGAGTTGGAATGGAATATTTTGAGCCATCAATTCAAGAGATGTTTTTCTGTGTTTTTAGGCTGTTTCAGACTTCTGGGCAGGTAGGACACAAATAATTCCGGCAGTATCAGAGGAGTGCCTTCACTGCAATGCATCTGCTTCCTAGTGTTTGATCAGCTCTAAACATGTTGTTAGATGATGTATTCCTCTTGCTAATTTAGTCAATTTACCATTGATTCCAGTTAGAGCTTGATGAAGTATGTCAGCTGGAGATTAGTCCCAGATGCCTGGGTTGACCTTAGCTTTATCAGCTGCTTTCAATACTGTAACCATGAAGCACTTGTAAGTTTTCTGGTTCCTCCCATGATTGATAGACCAATTCTAAAGTGGCTTTCCTCCTCGTTTGTGATCCAAGAGGATAATGCCATGCAGCTGTCCCCAGCATGATGCCCTTGTGGTGAATACTGTGATGCTCTGTTGGCTTATTACCAACCTGAACATTTATTAAACTGGAAGTTGTGTTTTGCAGACTTGACATCTCACTAATACATGGTTCTGCATTTTCCTCTTCTCTACATATCTTGAGCAGAATTGAACAAGTCTCTTAATGCTCAGGTGAGACTGAGTTATTTTAGAAGAGGTTTAACTGTGGATATACAAAGTGAAGAAGACTGGCAGTACCTGTTGGCTGGTAGAAATAGGCTTTTAGCAGTTGGCAGAGGTGGTGGTTCGTGTTGAGTATGGTATTGGTGAACTTTCCTGGAGTTCTTGTCAGCTCCTATGGGTGTAAGGGACGGGCTGGTGAGGAAAATCTTTCCACCTGGCCTCATGGCCCCTTCTGGTGTGTTCCCAGCACGCTGTCACTGATCCTCATCACTTGGGTATGGGCATGCTAGAGAGCATCTTCCCTAGGGCTGTACATTAAGATGGTTCAAAAGACTGTGAACGCCTAGCCCCATCTGAGGCTAATGGAAGCCTTCCCATAATTAGGAACAGTGGATTATTTTTTAAAACTAAATTTTGCATCTGCTGCTGCATGATGTTGGAGTTCTGCAGAGGTTATTGATGAGGAGCTCATGGTATTTGAGCTGCTCATTCCAGAGGCAGAGCATAGGGTTAGATTGGCCTGGCCTGGGGAGAGATGCTCATCACATTTCCAAAGTGCGTTTTCATTTTTTAAAAAATGAAGAAAGAACCCCCCCCATCTTCCTTTGAAGGGTGACGCTTAATGGTGAGGGATGAGCTTTATACTGTGCTGATCACCCTGAGAAACCCTCCAGAGCGTGACAGGTTACTGGTCCATGTGTCTGTACCACCTGAGAGTGGCACTGCCCCTTCATAAAATGAATGAAACTGGAAGGAAAGAAATGTACCACTTAAGCCTGAATCACTAAAGTCAGCATCACATCAGCACGTTGAGCTATATTCCCTTTTTGCCCCTCAAACTAGAGTCCCATATAATATATTTTTGGTCTCCAGCTATGCAAGAACACTGCTGGTCATTTTTTCCAATCTTCCTTAATCTGCTTTGAAACCAAAAGCACTTAATCTCCAGTTGTTGACTAATTCTCAACTGTAGGGACCGTGGCAGCGATGAAGTGTTTCACTAACTTTTAAGCTTTTTAATGTGAAAAATGTGGGACATTCTCATGGATTGGAAATAGTGTTACAGTTAACACTTCGGGGATGGTTCGGTCCTGCTTTTTGGATTGAGTTTTCTTTAATTTGGGTAGGAATGAGTTTATACATCCTGCGCAGCCTGCTAGACATCTCAGGAATTTCAGTATTTCTTTCTTTGAAGGCGCTGGCCACGGAATGGGGCGATTCTGCTCAGCCTCGCTCCTAGCAAAGCCGAACAATTTGGTGATTTTTCTCCTGGGGACAAAATGACGTTAGTCATTTATAATCATCGCTTTAAATTGCCTTCGAGCTGGGGCTGTCTCATAGGCAGGTTTTGAGAAATGAGGTTTTTTTCTTTCGAAGGTGCTTGGGAAACTTCTGCTGGGACTCCCAAGTGACGGGGCCTTTGTCCGGGAGGAAGGAGCCAGCCTCGGAGGGTTATCCATCAGCGTGCTGCGGCATCCTTCACAGCCCCAGTTCATCAAAGAGACGTTCACAGCCCCGTCTTGCTGACTGGCCCAGGGTCGGGCAGTCGTGATGTATTGTTGGGCTGACAGATGGCATGCAAGCCGAGGGTGGATTTATGGAGAGCATCTCTTGTGAGTAAACCCTTAGTAGGCAATGTGCTGACTTTTAGCAGGGTCCTCCCATAGATGTGTTAACTGTGGTTACTTTCAAGGTTGCAAAAATGGATGAGAATTGATTTTTATCTTGGGGAGGACAGGTGTATATCTGGGTTGAGGTGGCTGTGACCCAAGTGGATGAGATGCTCTGTCTCACTATTTTGTTTTTTTTCAGTGGGACTAAGGCCTGGTTCTTTGGTACCCACACGGATTACATTACATTACTGTGGTGGGTCCACTATTCAAGTAGTGTAGAAGTAGTAATTGCCAAGTAGATCTTAAAGTGACAACATCTGCACAGAGTATAACTTAAGTGGTTTTTTTGTTTGGGTTTTTATTTGGGGTTTTTTTTTTGTTTGTTTGTTTTTGTTTTTTTTTTTTGAAATGGACTGGAGACCTCAACTTGCAGTGTTTAGTAGCCAAATGATGTTTTATGGGGGAATTCCTATACCTTCTACCCTAGTGTAATTATGGCAACTGATGTGTATTTGTAATTAAAGCTATTGTTATCTATGGAAAAGTATTGCAGTGGTGTACAGATTTGGGGAAAAAAGAGTTACCAAAAGAAAGCGGCGGTGAATATTGTGAAGAATATGTGAAAGCAGTATTTTAAAATTCCTGCTTAGATTTTGGATAAAGGGAAAACAAGCAAATGTGGAGTCCGAAACAACTTTTGTCTTTTCATTTTCTGCTATAAGTTTGCAGAAAGCAAATGTATCATAACAGGAAAAGTGTTTTGATTGGCAGGGTATTGTTATATGAAGGTAAGTAGGCTTCCAGTCTCTTAGTGCTCCAGGTTTTCCTAGAGATGCAGAATTTATGATTATTTTATCTATTAGCAGTATTTCCTTGCTTTCTCTCACAGTCAAGTCTGTAGAAAAATAGTTTCGTGACATTGTCCCTATGACTTGAAGATTTAGCTGGAAGTTTTGATAGACTGGCCTAAACCCCCCTGTTTGTGTTGCTAAAGTGCTCAGATTTTGGATTTGAATAAAAATAAGCGGTGATTACCAGTACAAGAAGCCAGTACATGCTGTGGGCTTGGTGTGCCACTGTGAACAGGGTGCGCTGCATGGATGGCAATGTTGGCTTCAGTGAATGCTGTAAATTGGAGGTAACCTTCTATAATTCTTACAAGAGGTATTTTTTTATATTAATGTCCATTTTGTAACAGGTAACTGTGCTGGTCTGCTTTAAACATGGCAAATAAAAGGGAAGGTCATTTGTTGGGAGTAAAGGGGAAGAACAAATGACCTGGCTTTACACTGAAACGCTTCTAGTGGAGGAGACTGTTATCTCCTTCCAGATAACTGGGAAAGGATACTCAAAATACTGTATCATGTGAATATAGTTATTGCCTGCCTTATATCACTGCGAGTTCTCAACACATCTGGACTGAGAATAGTTCCAGTAACATTAAAGCGTACTATTTTGGTTGGCACACTAATGCTGTGGTATATGCCAATTAGTAATGGCTCTTGGAAACAGGCTGCTTTAAAACTGTCCCTGAACTATTCCCCAGAGAAATTATTCAATTAAGTACAGCTAAAATTAATGTCCATGGGTTTTGTTCGAATAAAACAAAATAAGCAGCTGGAAAAGGGAAAACTTCTCAGTGTGTGCTTTTAAAATAACAACTCTAACTAATCACTGTTTGCTGGAATCGATACCACTGTTTGTGTTCTCAGTGTTGCTCTTTAGCTGAGTGATTGGATGAGGGATGCCACAGCCGATGGCCTGGGACAGTTCTTTGTTACCACCATGCATTTTCAAATCACCATCTGCTGCCCCCGGACCTGCTTTCGAGAGGATGAAGTGTTCTGTGTTGCTCAGGGGTATCAAAGTCTGACCCAGATATAATCTTAAATATTCTGGGATGGATGAGTGAGGCTGCTTGGCTGCTGTGGGAACGGTGGTCCTGGACATGTCCTCTTAGTCCTTGGAGCAGATGGCGAGGTTTTCTGTGCAGAACAAATAGCTGCCTCTTGTTTCAGCAAATGTTAGCCTTAAGGATGCTGAAGGTTTGGTGAGCCAGTGGGAAAGGGTTATGCTGGAGGCATGGGCTGGCCCTTGGCTGCCTGAACTGGGTGCTTGGGCTGCTCTTCACTTCCCAAAGGCCAGGCAAGGTCGCAGGGCTCTGGAGCAGCTGGTTCTTTCTGGTCTGTGCATTTTTCACCATTGGCAAGAACTTGGGGAACCAGGAGCAATCCTGGTCCTGAAGGAGTTGTTCCTGTGTGAGGATTGCTCGGGGGGGGAGAGCTGGCATGGCCTGGAGCCCACAGAGTATGTTGGGAGAAGGAGGAGCTTCTGCTGCCGTAGCTGATGCATCAGGTGGCCCAGGCTACTAACCTGAGCGTGGAAGGTAGGCTGGAGCTGGTCACCAGCTGCATGGGGGAGAAGAGCTGTCCTCTATCTGCTCTCCTGGACACAAAGCAAGTCTGCCAGCTCCTGCCCTACTCTGCCTGGAGATCCTGCAGCCCAGCTGTCATCCTCTTTGTCAGCAGAGCCATTGCCCAGCAAAACAGAAACAGGGAAGGGCGAGCAATGTTATCGTGCTGCCTGGACCCCAGCAGAGCTGCAGGGGAAGCAGCAGGATGCAAGGTCCCCTCTTGCCTCCCTGTAGCTAGGTACACATGGCTAGGACTGCTTAGGTACACATGGCACGTCACAAAACACGTTCCCAGCAGGAGGCCAAAAGAGGTCTTCTGAACCTGAGTGTCTCCAAGGACCATGGAGCGATAAATTAGAAGAACTGAAGAGTGAGAGACCTGAAACACAGAGGAACAAGCTGGTTTGCTTCCTTGGAGTAGTTATTTTCGGGGTTTCTTTAATACTTAATGAAGTTCTGCCAAAGGAGAGATTAAATGTCATCAGTTAAATTTGGGACGGTAGACAGAGGCATCTTGATCTTTGCTTGAAATGCAAAACTCATCACAGCAGAAAGTGTTGGTATCCCGGTGTCCAGAGCAGCAGGAGCTCAGATCAACATGAACACCAGTGGGATTTTGAGTATTACCTGGGAGTTGAACAGCAAGGAGAAGCCCATGACTGCACTAAAGCATTGTCTGTGGCACGGAGAGCTGCACACCTTGGAGAGGCTGCAAAAACCCTGCACAGCTAGGAGCAAGGGGAGAGAAATTAAGATTCTTGGCTTTTATTTTTTACTGTGTTTCTTTTCACTCTGCCTTGACATAACAGCTGGCACATCGTGCTAAGGTTCTTTAGGTTTCTGATGTACTTACATTAGTTGCAATCTTCATTTCATACCACTGGCATTTTGAACAATGCTTGCTTTCTTATTAACATGTAATTATGGGGTTTGGACATATAGAGGTTGGCATTCAATATATGATTCATTTCTTTGGTATCTAGCTCTTCTCCTGAGGCACCAGAGACCTGAAAGAGGGAGGGGAAAGCCTGCTTGGCTTCTCCACGAAATTCCAGCCTTATTGTAATTCTTTTGCATAGCAGAAAACATCATGGATTTTAGTTCTCTGTATGTTTTTCGTAAGGCTGACTGCAGTCTTCTGTGACTCACAGTGGGGTATACTGTGGAGATACATTACTCATTGATAAATAGTATTGGGTGATCTGTAAATCTAAATCCACAGAAGAGCCAAACAATTCCAAGGAAATGTTTGGTCAGCAATGCCATTCTGCTAAACTGCAATCAAACCCCAGATTTGTTTCTCTCTGCTTGCTCTGGCTTTCACTTGGCTTTTGGGTTTCTTACTCCACAGACAAAATGAGTGTGACTCAAAGATGGAGTTGCCAGAACCAGATGAGGCTTTTTGTGTGTTTTAAATAAACAAAAAAATCAATTAATTTGAAGTTATGGATGAAAACAGAACTCTGGCTGTGCAAGAGCCTGTTCTACTTCGTGGGAAGAGATGTTCATCCGTCCTAGGGACTCCATGAGTTAATGAGAATGATTTAAAAAACAAACAAACAAAAAAAAGCCCAAACAAACCATGCCTTCAGAAAGATGATGCACCTGTGTGGGGCGTGGGTGGAAACAGGGAGACACAGGGTGGAAAGGCAACCAGATCATTTTCCTGCTTTTGAGTGGAGAAAGAGTAGGAAAAAACCCACATGGTTTCCTGCAAAATAAACTGTGGTTATTCCATGAAATGGCCCAGCTCTCTGGCTCTGCCACTGCCTGCCTTTCCCTTAATGGACTGCTTTGTGTTTCTCCATAATGACTCTCCATTCTCTCTCGGGAGCCCCTTAACGGAAGAAGCAGCGCAGGGGGATCTGGGGTTCGGTAGCTTGGTGCACGGGGCCCTGGTGACGAGCACAGCAGCATCCCTAGCAGTTGGATAGGATCGTCTCCTTGGTGTCTGTGTGCTCCACTTCATCTTGTGACTTGTCATCTCAAAAGTTATGCCTTTTTTGATTAAAACATGCAGCGTGCAGCGCTGATACATGCGCCGTAACTCTGGTGTAGCTCACTGCTGTTTAGTCCCTGCAGAGAAAGATGCAATATTAATTTTACATCTTTAGTGTTATCTCATGACATGGCAGTTGGCTTACTCCTGTTTTCAGCATTGCTGGAGCAGAGCGGGGCTGGGTGGGCACTGGCAGGGTCTTGGCACCGGGGTCAGAAATGGAGGAAAGGTGGAGTGGCTGAATGGGCTGGAAAAGGGGCTTTTGCGCTCTGGAAACTTTTGGGCTTCTCATTTTGTTGTCAAAACTGAGAATTTCATTTGCAAGCTGAAAGCTGGTTATTCGCTTCAACCTGATCAGGGATGTGTTTCAGCATAAAGGGCATCATCAGGAGGTAAAACACTGAAGGTCCAGGCATGCAGAGCGCTCGGGGATGTACTGTTTTTATCATCTGTCAAACGGTTTTCCAGTGGAAACTGTTCCCTTGGAAAACTTCTGACCAGCTGTAGAAAGAGTTGATGGCTGAGTTGACACAGAAGATGGGGCTGCCAGAGAAGTCCGATTTCAAACCCATAGGAAGCGTTGTTAGAAATGTCAACAGAAAAGTTGGGAATATGGGAAAGGCAGATGGTGGTTGTGATGAAGGACCTGTGGTCTCTGTGTTGCGCTGCTCAAGAGGACTGTGGGCAAATCCTGTGCCTGAAGCTTGCAGCCTTTTTGAGGAGGAATAGAGGAGAAAAGCAAAAGGATCCCTTTGGACACAGCAGACTGCTCCAGCACCTGGCTTGGGTTCAGCTCAGGGTTTGCTTTCCCATCCTGCGCAACCCCTTAACACAAGAGACCAGCTGTAGCATGATGTATGGACTTGATCTTAAAGGTCTTTTCCAACCTACACGATTCTATCATTCTTTGAGAGATGACTTACAGCCCTAACGTGTGGGATTCCTGTCTCACGGGAGGCTGTGAAATTATCCATGCCACAGCTGGAGGGAAGCAGAACCAGCTTTTTACAGAAGGCATTGGTGTTTTTAGGAATCAGAACAGAACGTTTCTGATTTTCATGGTAGTGGCAAAGTCTTCAAAGGAAAAAGGATGTGAAGAATGAGGGTTTTTTTCTGAGAAATTCCTAGCGTTACAGATAATTTCTTCTACTCAGTTTTTTGTCATCTGTGTTCTGTTGGTGTCCTTTGCATAAGTATTTTTCTAGCTATTAGCAGATGTTATTTTATAGATGTATATAAATATACCCTTAGCACTGCTACCAGGTGGTTGTTCCACTGCAATTTCAGGGAAGGTTTTTATGTTCTGATGGTTGCTTTGAGCACGGTCCTGAACACACACACACGTGCACATGGATGGGCCCCAGAAATCAGTAGCAGCACGATGTGATGCTAGAGTGACTTCTAATGAACCACGTAATTCAGAGATATTATAAAGATCATCTTTCTCAACCTTTAATGTATCGTTTGAGATTGTGAAGCCAAGCATGATAGAGCAAAGTGGAAAGTGCCTACGATCCAGGGTTCAGGTGCTTCACTTTTCATTTTCCATTTCAATAAAACTTTGAAAAGGAATATTTAACACTTAGGTGCTCGCTTCTGAGTAGCCTTGTATTGATCTGGGTCAGTCAATGGATTCTTGATTCTTTAAAAGTTGGCTGTAGGCATTGATAGTGCTGCAGCTTGCTCTGACCAGTGAAGCAATTCAATGAACAATTATTTATTTTTTAATGCTTTATGTTTGGCTGCAGCTTAGAACCTTTAATTTTCTGGCTGTGATAGCTGATGCAGTGACAAGTTGAGGTCTGATTATGTGGGTTTTGTATTTGTTTTCGTGGGCAAAAATGTTTCAAGTTTAATGCAAAATATTTACAAAACCAAAGTGTGTTGTTTTTTTTTTTTTTTTTTTTAAATAAACAGAAGGAGCTTTTCCTCACTTTGCTTATGCTTTCAGCAGTAAACACCCCTCTCCTCCCCAGGAGGTAGGATTTATGTTGGAGCTGGAGAGGGCTGGCTGGCTGTATGGCTGCTGTTCCCAGCCTCTCCCACCTCTTCCACAAGGATGGTTCTTCTACCTTTTCTGATCTGGACCCATGCTCAGCCTGGCTGCTCTGCTTTGCTCCAGGGCATGTGCCTAAGATCAGAAACTGCTACTGTGGGTTTTTTAACAAAAAAAAAAAAAGTCAAATATTTCAGAATATATCAACCTGCATTTTTCCCTGTCATCTGCTTGCTTCGCTGCTTCTTCATTGTGCATTTTCTTTACTTGTAAATCCCAATTCGCTGGAGGGCTGTCCGTGCCCTCTCCATCACTGGTCCCATAGCCGGAGGAGCAAGGGCAGGGCTGCAGACAAGCTTGTGCCCACAAAATTAAGACCTTCCACAACTTTTCTCCTGAGTTAAGGTATGCACATATTGATACCAAATCTGTAAAGTCCACCATGATTTTTGCTGTCTGATATATACCAGGCTTCTGAAGAAATCCTGCCCTTTCGAGGGCTCCAGCCCAAATTTTATAGCTTTGATTACCAGGAAACATCCCCGTTTACAGAGACAGGTTTGTGTTTCACTGCTGCAGCCTAGCAGGAATGGGGTGAGGAGAACTGGTGATGCCCATGCACCTACATCTGCCTTCTTTATAGAAACCTGCCGCTTTTGTGTTTGGTGTAGTTGGCTGCCTTGTCTGCTGGTGAGTTCAAAAGCCAATGTGCCTGCCTGGCTGGTGGCTGTGACCCTAGCAAAGGGACGCACGTGCAGGGATGAGCAAGGCTGCGACACTGGTTTTCAAGCACAAGTCCCTGCTGATGCAGGAGATTTTGTCTGAGCTAGTCCCCAACAGATGAGCAACCTTCAAATCTCTCCCACTTCAGCTGGGCTTAAATTACTCAGATTTTAATACTAGGGTTGTGCAGTAGGTTTTATCTTCTGCTTCAAGATCCTGCTTCACTGAAAGAAGACCTTGGCTAAATCTGCGTTACCGGTTTAAATGCGGTTTGCAGTGCAGTGTTACAGAAATGTCCTTTGTAAGGTCGCTGGCAGCCCTTCAGCAGTCCGCCTGCTTTTCCCGTCTGCTCCTTCACAACAGGAGAACCTCCCTCCTTCCTCTTTCAAGTTCCTATTAATATTATTTTTTTTTATCTTGCTCCTTGCATAGTCAGGTCAATGGGAGGTGGTAGAAAATGTTTCGCCCTGGATGTAATTGCCAGCTTGAAGAGCAAAGGGGGTTGCAGGTGGGTCATCTGTCAGGAGAGGTGGTCCTCAGGAGCCTACTGAGAGCTGCCGTGGGCTTGTCAGTGCTCTAAAGGCTTTCTTAGCTGTTGAGTTAGTTTTCTCTGGCAGCAGCTCTGCCTACCTTTAGAAATTCATTACTAGTTTTCAACTCTGCCTTATACAGCGTGGATTTCTATGGTGTTTCCTTTGCTTTGGAGTGGGGAGAAATTCTTTAATTTACATGAAGGTCAAGAGCTGCTCTGAAACAGAGTGGCACTGCAACAGCATATAGGTGGGGGTGGAGGGGTGGATGTTTCTCTGCAGGGTGTTGGTGGTTTTAAGGGCACGCTGGACTTCTGATTCAGCTGATGATGGGGTGGGAACGTCCCTGTGCTTTTTTCCCATGCCAACCCCGGCACAGTTGCGGAGAGAGACCCTGCTCAGACCTCCTGGTTGTGCCATGAGTGCCCCAACGCTTCTCCTGGTCTTAACTGCACGTTACATCAGAGGACTGGTTGCTTGTTGAGCTTTGGGCTGTGTGCTTGGTGAAGCAGCCTGCTCCCCTGAAACCTGGCCGTATCAAGGGACATATAGATATGGAGAAATGCTTCTCTTAAGCTGCACAGTCCAGTATTCTGGCTTAGAAATGGCTCTTGCTGGTTGGTCTGACAGGGGAATGGCTTGTGTAGGGGATGGGAAAGGAGAGGCTCTAGACATAATCCCAATGGCAATGCCATGGGCTTTGAAATCATGACAGAAAATTTTCCTGCTTGTATTTGTTCTCATTTAGTTACAGCTTGTTCACCAGGATGTTTTTCAAGGAGGGTCTGGTCAGCGTTGGCAAAGGAAAGTCTCTTATTTCCCAAGCATGCTTATCACTTTGTCCTTGACAACGATGGGAACTTTCGGCACTTTTTTTTCCATTTAGAGGCAAACATGAGAGAGCTGCCTTTGCAGGCAGCATTGTGCTGGTTTTCCTGTGTGCTGAATCACGCAAGACAGATAAAGTTTCCCAAAAATGTTGTCGGCTTTGCAGATGTTAGACCTGGGAATGTTGAGTGGGAGGGGGAGGAGAATGAATATCTGAACTACAAACTGAACAAATCTTGCAGTTCAAATAAAATACCTGCCATCACTTGGGAGAATGTGTTTTGGTGTGGAATGAACAATAAAATCTTGAGTATTATAAACAGCTTCACAAATATGGAGAGCTTGTGTGTGGAACAGAGCAGTGTTGGTGGGGTGATGCTGCTTAACCACAGGACTGGCAAATGGTTTAGATGTATAGGATAAAACGGAGGCTGCACACACAGAGAAGCAGTTGAAGTTTGCCCTCTGCTCCCCTTTCATGTGAGTACTTAGATGGTTTAGGCTGTGGGACATGAATCAGGAGCTCATGTTTTAAGAAAGATACGTAATTTCGAAGTACAAGATTTTTTAGATGCTGGTATCATTTTACATAGAGATTCGCTGGAGATGATAGGGTGCTTGTGAGGCAGACTTAAAAAGCATGCATTAGAGGGATGATGCTTAAATCTCCCAAGTCTCTGGGAGAGTAAAAATCTCTGTACTACATATGCCTTTTGAAAATCTCCTTTGTGTCTTCAGAACTTTGATTGGTTTATATTTGTTTTTTGTTTTCCATATGTACGATCAAACTGCTTTTATAACTGTATCTAGATACAGTGCTTGTTACTTGGTAAGATTCGAGGACATAAACAACCTACATAGCTAACATCTTTTGCTGCAGGATGGTGAATTGTGGAAGAAACTGTTCCCTTTCAAGTGCTGGTATAAAAGTGGTGGCCAGCAAAGCTGTACAGGTGTTCTTGAGAAGCTGCAAGAACTCATGTGACATTGACACTACCCTTGCAAGCACAAGGTTTTCTTCTAGTGTCACACGGAATTTTGGAAGTACAAGGAATGCCCTCTTTAGTGTCGTCCCCTTTTTTCCTAGTAGAGATATTTGGGAAATCTCTGGTTTGAAGGAATAAACAATACAGTCAAAACAATAAAGGCTAATTAATAAGGGCACTGTCCTGTTGATAGGACTCTTCCAGCTTGCCTACAGCATTGTGGTGTGTGACAGAATATTAGTGTATCTTGCTAACTGAACACTGCACACTTTAACTTTGCTTACGGTCCATTAAACCTGGATATTTCTGCAGCACAGAGAAGCAGTGCTAGTATCTGCCGGGGTACAAATGAGTTGAGAGTGCAGCACCCACCAGCTGGCATGGCTGCTGTCCCCCACCTGATCTCAAAAGGCAGGCTGGATTTATTAAGACAGCGATCAATAGTGGGGAAAGTGCTAGAAGTGTAACCAGTGCAAGATGCTTTGCAATAGCATGCAGGTTTTGGCTGCTGTCCTCCTGATTTATCACACACAAAAAAAACCATTCCTACCTGCAGAGTTGAAAGCAACTCAAATGCGATGTATTCATGCACCCAGCAAGAAGCACTGGCTGTGTATTTCAAGAAAATTAGAGCGTAACAGTCAGCAAGAAGAAAATCTGGTGCCTGAATATGGCTTTTAATTTTCAGTGTTAAAAAAAACCCAACCCATCAACCAGTCTTGGTGTAAGCCTTGTACCTGGTCTGATTTCTTTGGCAAAATTGAAGTCATTGGTTGCTTGAGGTTGAGGGTGGGTTGGCTTGAAATTTTCCATTCCCCTCTATTAAAAATAGATGTAGGAGAAACTTTGCTCACTTTCCTTTTCCCAGAGGATCATCTGGCTGCAAGCAGAACTGTCATCTGTACATCTCAGTAATTGAACCAAGGCAGGACTTTGACTGTATCCTCTGTGGTTGCGTGGTTGGGACCACACCAAATGCTCTCAAAAACATTTATGTAGATTGTGATTCTGGATGTGTTTTAATGACTATGTAACGGCCAAGTGTTGAGATGCTGTGCCCGTTCCCCTGAGATTCCTGTTGCAGCAACTGAAACTTCAGGTTTCCTATAACATATGCATTAATTCTCTTAGTTTGGCTAGTGTTTTGTGGCTGCCATCGTGTTATACTCTGTGGCTAATTAGACTGATGCTGCTGTTTCAGGCTGGTTTTTTCCTCCACTCTTGCAGTGGAGGAGTGCACTGAGTCTGAACTTGAAGTCTCTTGCATAGTATATCCCAGGATTTGGACCTTTCAGTGCATGTGGCACACCGGACTGTCGTCCTGGAAGACAGAAGGATGCAGCTGGTTTCCATTTTGGAGCCTCCAGCAGTTGCGTGCTTGTTGAGCAGTGATGCTGCAGGGCTCAGAGATTAATGCTCATGTTTCCTTTTCCCCAGAGATCATCGATGACCTCACTAACCTGGTTGAAAACACAGACGACAAGCTTCGCAACCAGACGCGGCATGTGAAGATGGTGGACAAGAAATCAACGTCCTGTGGTAGGAAATGGCTTGAGCACAAATCCTGCCCTGTTATTAAATGATGAGAAAGTAGCTTAGTGCTCAGAGGCTGTGCGCAATGCGCTCCCCCCGAGCACAGCTTCTTCTAAAAGTCAGAAAAGCCCACCTCTCCAGACTTCTTCAGCTAATGTTGCAGGTTTGGCTCACTGTGCTTGCTGCGTTTTGATACAGTTAATTTCCTTAAGCTATTTGACTTCAGCATTGCACAATATTCTGATTGGAAATCGTAAAACTGTATGAAATTAGAGCAGTACGTGTTAATGAGGTTTAAAAATCTTGGTAGCTACCAGCTCTCACAAACCGGTCACAGCAGGGAGTGATGCCACAGGGGCGTTTCTGGTGGTGTCCTGCAGGAATGTGTTCTCAACCAAGTGGCATTCAGAGCCTGCCAGACATGAAATCCTTGCTGGTGACTCTTCAAGCTATGTGCCAGCTGGTAAAGCTGAATTGGTCTCCCTTTCCATACAGCCAAAGAGAAGTTATAAATCTCAAACGAGCAAATGCAGGTTTCCTCTCTAGGCTGAAGAGCTGGGGGTTTGATCGCAATGGCTGTGGGAGGATGCTGGGGGTGATGACAGAAAATGTCTTTATGTTGGGAGGATGAGTGACTGAGGGAGAAGTCCATGGGAAGGTGATGGTGGTAAGACACTTCTGCAAGTAGCATGTCTGGTTCTGGTGTCTGTGGTTCATTTTTGCCGTACTAGGAGACTCAAAATGCTAACAAGAATAATTTATGCTCTGTAGAAATTTGACTTATAGCCAGGAGTTGATGAAATTTAGCTTATGTAGTTTAGTAAAGATGAAGTTGAGAGCTGACTTGGTCACAGATCTGTTTCTGGCTGGTGGGGAGCTTTTATTCTGTAGAGTGATGATTTAGTAGCAAAAGCTACTGAGCTTAGACTGGCAATGAGGCATTTTTCAAGCACTGATGATGTATTTCAGGGATTTATTTAGTTCTCTATTAGCAATAAGTTTTTGAAAGCTTAGTTGTTATAGGCTGATGAAAATCTATGGCTGCTTCTAGAGGTTAAAGTTGACTTGTCAGAGGCGTTTGTCTCCAATTTCTCTTGTACCAGATACAGATAGAACTAAAGGCGTGACTGCAGAGTTCATGACTGACTTTTTTATTTTAGATCTTTAATGTTGATGCAAGATGGATTTAATCTAAAAATAATTGCACTTGAATGATGCTGAGTACCCCGTGTGCCTTTGGTGTCTCTCCTTAATTTCTGTGGTTTCATTTTTTGCACAAGTACAGGGAAGCGTGATGCGCAATGTCTGCGCAGGGCAGGCAGTGAATCCCATTTCACACAGGACAGCTTCTCCCTCCTTAGGTATTTCTCCCTCCTTTTTAGGTTCCTCATGCAAATGAAGCCCCGGGAGGATGTTGCAGGATAACGAGCCTGTCTCTTTAACTCTGCAGCCCATGCTGGCTGAGCTGGGGAATTTGAGAGGAGGAGGAGGAGGAGGGTGGGAGAGGCTGAGGCTGGGAGGATCCTGGACTGGATTCCTTGGGGGTGACCTCTCTCACCCTTTGCACATTGATAAACATTTTTCTGCAAGGGGTGGTGAGAAGCCCTGCCTCTCACTGCCTGTTCCCTCTGCTCCAATAGGTCTTCCTGTGTTTGCATAACAATTTGGGCATATGTAAACACTATATTGCTTCAGATGGCTGTTTTATTCGGCGTGAGCATGAGTTTTAGAACAATCATGCTGGAAGACACAGGCTTTAATGGCATTCTTCCCATCCCTTTTCCAACCTTATCCCTGGCGCTGAAAGTTAACTAGTGTATTAAGATCAGAAGAACCCTCCGTGTATGTACAATTATTCCTTGAACAAAGCCAAGCAGCGGGAAAGCTGGCACCTGCTAGGTAATTTTTTTCAAAGCGTTTTTTTCCCCCACTCTCCAACATTTCATTTAAATTGATAACATCTTCAGTAACTCTTTGGTTTCAGCATGTTACTTTGGATTTAAACTGGTGTGAAGTGCTCAGTCTTCCTCCTTGCCCACCCCTTCCTTCCCTGGGATGCAGATGTTTGCTTGGACCCAGTCTCCGCACTGTTCCAGCATGTGCCTGTTTCTGTGTTTTTTGCCTCATTTTTGAAATCATAATGTCTTTTTATTTTTCTGATGAGTGCCTGTAGTGGAACCACTGGCTGTGGATACAAGCGGAGCAGCCTGGCGTGGATAGTGGAATAATCACTCTTTTATGAGCAAGAATGTAACGCATTAATGGGTGTGTCTTTGTTAGCAGCCAGTATAATAATAAAATCAAAGTATTGTTGGTGAAATCCAACTTCAATCAATATTTCAACATCTTGCTCTCATGCAAACATAGTTTCAAGCTTTGGAGGTTGTTTCCAGCAGCCGACGTGATGTATCCGTCCCTTGGTGCTACCTGCTCGGCACAGGCATCGTGGGGCATGGAAGCGTTGCAGAGGGGGCTGCACCTCTGGCCGTACTCAATCCTGGCAGAAACCTTCGGGTTGTTTCGGGTGGGTTGTTTCATTTGCAGCTTATTTTCAATGCCATTTCTCTTGCTGACTCGAGCTGTTGACAATCCCACCCCTTGCTTCTGCCCAATGAAGGCTGCCCTGGTTGGAGCCTGTCTCCCTTGGTGGCCCCCGGGCAGCCCCACACTGGTGTCAGTGGGAACTCCCAGCAATTGCGGCGGAAGAATAATCATGGGGTATACTCAAGTCTGTTGCATTTATGAAATTATTGTTGAAAATCATTAGTCATCTGTAGGCAAATGTTTGCATGCTGCTTGGCATTGGTTTATTTCTTTTCAGTGTATGCTGGGCATTTGAGGGACATATATTTCTCAGATTTCAGAAATTTGCATTGTGTGTTTCATGTACACACAAATCACTAACCAAGTGTTAGGCTGCGTTTACCAGATTTGCTACAGGAATGCCTGCGTGCCCAATCCTGGCTTTTCATTTTTACCACTGGTTCTCTTGGGTTTGTTTGTCCCCATTCTCTCCCAGTTTGCATACCTTTAGGGGGTTTTGTGCAGAGTAACACTCATTAACCATTTCTCCCTAACTTTTTTGTTAGAAACTTTAACCATCAGAATGTCTTCTTGAGAACTGCGTTTAAAAATAAGCAAAGAAATGAAAGTATAATTCAGGTTGGGATGCTGGGAGCAATGTTGTGGTTTAACCCCAGCCGGCAACTAAGCACCACACAGCTGCTTGCTCACTCCCACCCCAGCAGGATGGGGAAGGAGAATTGGAAGGGTGAAAGTGAGAAAACTCATGGGTTGAGATAAGAACAGTTTAATAATTGAAATAAAATAATAATAATAAATTGTAATGAGAAGGGAAATAGCAAAGAGAGAAAAATAAAACCCAAGAAAGACAAGTGATGCAAACGAAAACAAGTGCTCACCACCAGCCAACCGATGCCCTGAGCTGCAGCCCCCCTCCAACCTTCCCCCAGCTTTATCTGCTGAGCATGGTGCCATATGGTATGGGATAGCCCTTGGGCCAGTGTCCCCTCCAGCTCCCTGTGCCCCCCAGCCTGCTCGCTGTGGGGTGGGTGAGGAGCAGCAAAGCCCTTGGTGCTGTGTGAGCGC
>JAVJGI010000001.1:116787732-116799792 GCA_035590275.1 Ibycter americanus
GGCTGGCAGGGCCCAAGGAACTGAAAAGTCCTTGATTTAGTATAAACATCACCCAGCAACAACTACAAACATCAGCACGTTATCAACATTGCTCTCACATCACAGCCCAAACACAGCACAGCACCAACTACTAAGAAGAAAATTAACTCCATCCCAGCTGAAACCAGGACAGTGGGTTGGCTTTCTGTTCCATCAGCAGGAGCAAGTAGTATTCGTCAGGAGTCTGCAAAGAGTCTGTGGTTCTTTCTCCCTGCCCGTGGGTTGCAGTTGGCCTCATCACAGAGCAGAAAGTCATCATCCACAGCTACATCCTGGCTTACCTGGATGGTGCTTTTTGGTAACTTTTCTCCCATCCTTGAGTTTTGTAGATTTAATATTATTTTTTTTTACCTGAAGTCATAAGTAGGCAGCTCCCTGCAGTGAGGAGGGTTGAACCAGGCTTTGTTTGTGATAAGAGCATCCCTGAAGTGTTTGTGTCTGAACGAGATATGGGGCTTTTAGTAACGCATGCGCAGCTGGGACCCTAATTATCAGATGCAACATATGTGGAGGTGGTTGCAGCTAAGCTGTGCGATGCACTGAGTCAGAACTGTTCTTCAGGTCCTGCTAGACTAGACCATGAATTGGGGAGGGGATCTGGGGGATTGCTGTGGTCCTGATCCTGCCCAAGTCACTGTTTTTGGTGACTGTCCTGTAGCTGAGGAGAAGGGCTGGTTTTCTGGGGAAGCAACACAGAAGATTATGACTTTGTCATAGTAAAAACAAGTAAAAAAAAAAAAAGCAAACTCGTATTTCTGACAGACTCATCCATCCCCTTCTAAGCAGCCTGAGGGAGGCAGACCATGTCTGTGCAGTTATCACTGCGTGCATCCCTCTAACCTTTCAGATAAATGAGGAAAATGAGAAGTAACCACCGAATATACCCTGCTTGGCCAATACCTGTGTGCTGTAAAATAATACACAATTACGAAGTGGGAACTGAGCAATTATTTTTCTGTCTTTCGTTTTCTCCTGTTCCACAAGATGGCATTGCAATCTAATGGCCTTCCTCTGGCCCCAGGTAGATGCTCTCATCTCCCCTTTGCCTTCTGGTGGAGGTTTTTTTGGAGATGCCGAAAGCAGGCTGTAGACTACTGTAAAGTCAGTTGATACCAAGTAGGGTTTTTTTATCTTAGCAAATCACCAACATACCTGATTTAAAGACAGAGCTTTGCCAAACTTATTAATTGTCATTTTTGGAAGATTTAATTTGTTTTAAAACAGAGTAGCTAGGATTATATAAGGTTTCCTCTAGAAAATAATGATTCATGCAGGCCAGGGCCTTTTGCTGCCAGATTCTATGATTGCTCTGTTCTAAGTTATGGTTATTTTTGCCATGGATTTAATTTGTTTTATAAATTAGTGATGGCAGTTGCTCAGGTTTGTTCCTCTGACGTACACTGTGTGTTTAGATGAGCAAGTTCCCATCCGTTTTTTTTTTTCTCAGTGGAGTGGAGAAGCTGGTGTAGTGTGCCATTAAATCAACCTTTCCTGCAATCTGACTCTCGGAGAAGTTACACTGATATTCCCTCCCAGTGCTGCTCTGACAACTGCACTGGCTCTGAGTCACCTGTCCGTGCTTCTACAGGATGAGTTTTCTTGACCTGGCAAGTTACAGATTTTCCTGATACTTTTTTTTTCCTTCTTTCAGTTTCTTCCATTTTAAGCAATTGCATGTTGAAAAGTTTGTTCTAAGCTGTTACCCTGCAAGAAAGCTTTGAAAAGAAACTTTAGCAGAAGAATGATGAATCTGTTAGTTAAATTGGGCTCGTCGCTGGTGTCTTCACTGATCGCTGGTGTCTTAAATGCATCGACTCTTCCATCCTCCCAGGAGCAGAGCAGCCCAGGGAGGTGGCTAAGGGGCAGCTGTCAGTGATTGAGTAGAAGGTGGAGTTTCATCTGGACTTTTCTGTCTCCTCATTCCCTTCTCCTGCAACCCTCGCTTGCTGCCAGCCAGCCTGCTGGGGAATTCCAGGAATCCAACAGATCTTGCTGCAGGATTTAGCTTTCCACTAGTCATGCTACCTTGTGCATCATCCTCCCTTGTGCTGTAGTTCTTGTCTGAGCTCCGTGAAGTGTTTTCTTCCTCTCACACAGCTTGTTTTCCTTCTTCGTGAGAGTGCGGGTTAGCTGCACCCAGGGAAGCAGAGGTCTGCCGAAGGTGAGCTGGGTTTCGGGAGGAGCCGATGGGTTTGCAGCCCCGTTGTGCGTGTGCGGCCGCGCTCTTCCTCCCACCTTGCCCCACTGACTTCTGAACCCACTGGCTGATTGAAGCTGAAATTAGTTGGAGAGACAGGTCTCAAAGATAAGAAGTTACTACAAGCTTACTCGGGCATCTATCCTCATTAGAGAGACCCATTTAAGGGCCGTGTTGAGGGGGAGGAGGCGGGATGAGCTCAAGTCTCGTTAGACACCAGAGAAGCCTCAGAGCAGGTTTGCTTAGGGACATAGCGGGAATGTGGCTTCGTTAATTTAGAACAACTTTTAAACAAACTGGTCCAGTAATTTAAGCACATTGCTAATGTAATAAAACTCCTGGTTCACACGTTGTCTTGCTATCTTGTTTCTCCATAATATGAAACATTTTGGCTTCATAAGCTCAGAGTCCCCAGGGAGCAGGTTGGGGAGCTCACGGGATGACTAACAGCGTGAAGAAATATCCCAGAGGGTGTTTTCCGACTCAGCAACAAGGTCACTCATGGTGCTGAGATGATGCCTTTGCTGGTGACGTGCCCAGCAGCCTGGTCCTCGCTCCTCCAGTGCCTTCATACCCTCCAGCCAGCTTGTGGCCTCTCCGTGCCTCCGCCTCCTCCTCCTCCTCACACATTATATTCGCAGCTTAAGTATTTGGCTTAAAATTGCTCATGCTGAGATGTTGAAATGGATTCAACTGATGAAAGAGGGTGGACCTAAGCAGTTATAAACAGTTTTGCTTTTTTAAAAAAGGTGGTTTGGAGGTGCTTTATGAATTTCTTTCCAGGTGAGGAGCACGGCATTTACTGGCGGTGTCAGCTGTGTGTGTGTTTAGCAGGAAAGGATGGGAAGAGCCTTCTGGGTCATAGGATCTCTTCAAGATAAATTTCTGAGAACAAGCTTGTTTTTTCCCCCCCATTACTCCTATTGGAAGGCTGCAGTGGTCATAAACTTATTTCCAGCCTGGACTTGTCAGGGATACTTCATGTTGCCCACGTGCAGCCCTTGTTCTGGTGTCTTGAATAGTTCTTTCCCCTTTTTTATTTTACTCCTCCAAATGTGTGTGTCTAAGAGATCACTCGGTGTTCCCTCCCAGCTTTTGTTTTGTGGGGCTGAACAAGTGTCTTTACATTTCAGTCTCCTAAATTAATCTCTCTGGTTTTTTATTAGCCCTTTTTTACACTTCTTCCTACTTAAACTTTTTGGTTTTTTAACCACAAGAACAGACTGCAGCATCCCCAGAGCCTTCTCGCGATGGCTTGCCCGCCGGCTCTAGCACTTCTCTGGCTGCTGGAAATATTTCAGTTACAGCATGTTGGTGCCTCAGTTTTGCTTTGAGCTGTTTGCTTGGGCCTTTCACACTCTTGAACATTTTCCACCTGAGTTAATTTTCTTTCCAACCCTTAGCACAACCTCTTGTTTGTCCCAAGTGTGTGGCTTCCTCTTTCATCCCATTGAATTTCAACCTTCCTCCATTTGTCTTCAAAGTTACCCATTTTTTTTCTTATACGCTGTCCCAGCTTTCCTCTGTGCTGGTGCTGCTTTCCAACTTCGTGTCATCAGCAAATTTCATTAGCACAGTTACATTTTGTGCCAAGGTCATTAATAAAAATATTTAATAAGATCAGCCTCCTGACCGTTCCTTGAGGAGCTCTGCCAGTGACCTCCATCCATTCTGATCCTTCTTTCAACGCTGCTTCGCCTTTCACCAGTTTCCTGGCCTTACAGTTCTGCTAATCCCCATTTTTTTTTTTCATTTAATAATTTCCCACATGGCACTGTATCACATGCTTTGCTGAAGTCTGCGTGGATAGGTTCTATCATGTTTCCTTTGTCTAGAAAATTCATTATCTTATCGGGTTAACCTGATTAGCTCTGTTTGATCTGATTTCCCTTCAGTACAGTCCCCTTGTTTTCTACCCTGTTTACCGCTTAGTTTCATGTTCTAATTAGTCTTTCTTCAGTTTGCTCTAGAGCCTCCATCCTGCTGAGGTTAATCGGACGGGCTTGTGGTTGCTCACATCACTTTTTCCCTTCCGTGGTGCAGTTGTGTGGAAGCTGTGGTTCCTCTCTGGTGCTGGAGAGGCAGCTGCAGCTCTGTCCACCTAGTTTTTGGATAGGTATCCGAGTTAATGCTCAGTTTGAAGAGGAAGACCTGGAGCTCTGTGTGTGTCAGTCCTCCTGGCTTCATTAACCAGCTTGCTTCATTTAATGGTGATTAGTCCTGTGACACTGAGACCCTCCAGAACCACTGCAGCCTTCTCCATCCTCCCACCAAGCCCAGGGTTGGTGGATTCAACCAGCAATCACTTGTCTGGGTCTTCTGCACCTGTGCCACCTCATCCCATGAGCCTTTTTCTGGCTGTGGTGACCTCCAGAGCATCTCCCTGGATGACTTTTGCAGATACAGACACAAGTGAAATGGTTCACTTAAGGCTGCACAGCAAGTATAGTATAAAGAAAGGATGGAGGGCAGTCACAAACTGATCAGCAGCAAATGAGGTGGGGAAAAATTACTTTGCTACTGTATACTGACAAGAGGTTTGCTTTTCAGGTGGCAGTGTCGATGCGTTGGCATCGAGGTTGCAAAGTAATCGGCTGTTCAGTAGCTGAGCCCTAAATTTGAGAACACCCCAAATGATAGTAGAGGGGACTGGAGAGTGGCGTGTCTGGGACGTGGTTGTGAGATGTAAATCAGACATGGGTTCAAGTCTGAAGCTATGAAATGGCATCCCTCCCCATTAGGAGGCAGAGTAAGGGGAAAGGGAGAAAGGGGGGGCATGGATAGGAGAGCAAAAGGCAGTAGACATCTTCTTAATTACATTTGCATATGCAGCTGTTCAAACAGACTGAACTTCATCAGTGCTTGTTCATACCTATCAGGAGATTTAGAGCAGCTGTTGTCAACCCATGTAGCGGGATTGTACAAATCTGGTGGTAAAATAAGCCCCTGGGCACCCTGCTCACCCAAGCTGTCCATCACTCCAAAAGGGCAAGCAATTAGTTGTATTTGAATATTGAAAAAAATTGGAATTGTGTGAAATATCCAAGGGCGACTGCTTACAGCTTGGTTTCCAAGGATACATGTTGCAGAATTAAATCATTAATTTATATTTCTGAAAATGGTGCTGAAATGTGATAATTTGTACATTACCAAAGAGGCTCAAACTCGCCTCCTTCTGCCTTTTCTTTCCTAATATGCTCGGTGACAAAATAATTGCTCTACCCGATCTGAAGTTGAAATACAACGGTGTTCTGGCTTGGGGATTTTGCGCCATTTAGTTAAAACTAAATTAGGGGGGGAAATTATCTGAGTTCACTGTTTGTATTAATTCTTACATCTTTGAAATTCTGCCTTACTGTTCGGCTCCCAAATACCTGTGCAGGCCATTTCTAGCATCTCGTGATCTTGTTACGTCAAACTCACCCCAGCCAAAGATGCTGTCCTGAGCACAACGCTGCTGCAAGCACAGTGCCTGGGCAGAGAGAGGGTCCAGCATCTGGAATCCTGCTTCACAGGCCCCGGGCACTTGAGGGACACAACAATACATGGAGGATGTGGTCAATGGAGAAATTAGTTTGCTAGGGACCAAGTGGTTATGATGTCTCTTCAGGGCTTTCTGAGATGCATAGAGGATGTTGATCCCACCAGAAACTGGGGTTATAAATCAACAGGGGCTGTGATCTCAAATCTTTCTTGTCTTGCAAAAATACAGTAGGATTCCTGCAATCGTGCTCACTCTGGCTGGAGGAAAACTGTCCTCTGGCAAAAGGAAAGAGCGATAAGAAACCCCTGCCCTTGAAGGGGTGGCTTGTCAGGTCCATCCCCCCCTACTTGGGGGATGGCCAAAGTGTTACTTTAAGGAAAGTATTTACTTAAGGTGAAAATCAAACATGTTCATGCAGCATTCATCTTGAAGCATTCAAATGGCAAGAGTTACGCTTCCAAGCAGGAGTGTTAATTAAACCATGTTGTGTATCTGGGCTCGGTGGTTTTGTATTGGGAAAGCACGTGGGAGCCGTGCATTCAGTCATGCCAGCAAGCTGCGTCTGCAAGGACAGTCGTACCGGGGTGTGTTTGTGCTCCAGCACTGTGTTTGGTGCTGCTGAAAGCAGCTCAGCCTTGTGCTGGGGCAGTGGGGCTTGAATGGGAAGAGCCCCACGGAGATGTTCAGCAGCACCAGCAAGGAGGCAGGTTGGTGCTGGAGGGTGCTGTTCTGCACAGTGGGGTGCAGCGGCAGTTGCTGGCAGGCACTGTCCTGCTGCCTGCCCCAAGTGGGACCTCACACTCCTGTTCCCCAGATGAGCTGCAGAACAGATGGAAGTTTCCACTGTATCGGTCCACAGGAGCAACTTATGGACCGATAGAGCAACTTGCTGCAGGATCACCAGACCCAGCATAGAGCAGGGTGGTGGGTTAAATGGGACCCATCCCCTTTGATACCTGCCTCCTAGCAGAGGGCGAGCTGCAGTCTGAAGGAACACCCGTAGCCACCTAATCTCCTGCTAGGGCTCCAGGGGAAAAACTTCTTAACTGACTTCAGCTTGTTAGGTTGTACAGCTGCGGAGAGGGCAGTTTCGTGTCTGGCAAGGATGAGCTGGGTTGGACTGGCTGCCACGAGCTGGTTCAGGAGTGCGTGCTGCCACCAGAAGGTGCTTCACCACCTTCCTTTTGGTGGAACGTGCAATCGCAGCCTGATGTGCTTCTCCAGACTCACAGCCATGTGAAGTGGGGTTTTAAGTCATAGGCTTAATAAACCAGCCCCAGTTTTAACATATTTAAATGTAGTTTTTGCAGATTACGGTCCCTGACTTCGGCATCACTCTGATGCGACTTGAAGGTGTGAGTGCAGCCCTGGTGACCGTAGCCTTTAAAGGTAGCTTTAGTGTGGGCTGTCTGTCTGCTTGCCTGAGGCTTCAGGTGGGTTTTGCATCCTTTGCTCAGCATCACACTGCCAGATGTCACACAGAGGTGATACACACAGGGCTCACATTGGTGCTGTTGTACCGGTGTTGGAACTAGGGTTTGCAGTGACTTCTAAACCTTTGCAGTAAAAGCAGAGATGTGTCACTAGAGCATCACGCTTGCAAACCAAGTTGGACGTTGGTGGCAGGAATGCTTTCCTGTGCACAGATCTGCAGCAGCAAAGTGGGATTCACTGTTTCAATATACAACCTATCTGCTTCAGAAAGAATTTTATGCTTTGGGATAGAAGGAGGGAGGGGGTTTGTTTCTGCTGCAGGATGATCAGCTTGTGCTAGTGACTTTGCTGTGAAATTCTAGTGAGTGCTGGGATTTGCAGATGAGTCGCAGGTGTGAGGTTGTGTCTCGTGTGGCTTTGAATGCATGAGGGTTGTCTTGCACCACATCCCCGCTTGGATTGTAGCACACACTAGCTGCTCTGTAATACTTATCTTCTATATATTAAAAAAAAAAAAAGTGCCAGAACACTGCCTGTTTGGCAAGGAAAACAGTGCCACTAGCTCCATTTCAGTGGAAACTTCATTTTCCAAGCCATGCTTTCTAAAAACTGTCTGGTGATAATATTTATCTGTGAGATGCATTGGGAAGTTGTAAAACTTGCCTCTAATTTGCTGCAGTAGCCTTTTGCAGAAGGTGCTGTAGGCTTGGAAATAGCCTTTAATTGTTGTCCCTGGGTCGTCATCTGCCTGATAATTTAATTATGTTTATCACTGTGGTTTGTGGAGATCAGCTAAGAAGGGAGCAGTGCAAGGTGTCCCATGCGCTCTCCTTCCCAGCCCTCCTCGCACGACTCCTCTATAAACATTTTCTCCTTGATGCTTTCTTTTGTCAGAAGCCTGAAAGAATACGCTTATTTTAAACTTCTTTCTGCTTCCATAGATGGACAGTTTTATACGATACAGACAGTGCCTGCTGTGATTTTTATGGCCTATAGTTTTCTGAGCAAATGGTTTTGCTCACAAGTTGGCTGAGCTAAAATGACCTTCTCTTGTTCATTAACTGTCTGTTGAAAAATATGCGTGTGGTGGTAGTTATAGAGCCTTGATTGGGGTTATTTTAGGTGGTGCGGGGAGGTCTGTTCCTTTCCTTCCCTCCTCATTATCAAGCAGAAGCGACTGCTTAGGGCCTGGTTTATTTACCTAATAAACTGCCTCTTGTATCGTCTAGGAAATGCTCACATTTTTCAGCCAAGAAATCCTAGTAACAGGCAAACAGAGGTCTAGCAGTCAGGTCTGGAGAAACAACAAAATGAAGGTCAGCTAATATTGCTGTTATTCTCTTTCCCGGTGGCCATGACAGCAGGGGTGGTTTATTTGAAGATCCCAGACTCGGAGTCATTGTTGGTCCCCCGAGCACTGGAGGCTGTGCCAACACTTCGGGATATTAATGTATTCTACAGATCAGTGAATGAAGAATTCCTCCGCACTCCTTTCTTTAAAAAAAAAAAAGAAAGAGAGAGAAAAAAAATCCTCTCTTCTCCCCTTCCCCCCTTCTCCCTGCACTTTGTTTGCAGTGGCTTTGTCTGCGGGGTGTTGCTGGGCATTTCTAATGAGAAGGGGAAGAATTGCAGCGATGGGGGCCGGGGCGGTGGGCACAGTTCCCCGCTTCCAGCACCGACGGCAAAGCTGTTACAGGGCGCTCAGGTGCATTGCAGCTCTCACGCTGGCAGGGTTTGGGCATGGAAATATCCAAGGAGGGGGAAGAAAAAGGCTCATTTTGAACACGTAAAGCTCACTGATTTGCTTCCTCCAAGGAGAAAATCCTACCCCGTCACCCCCCGCGCAGGACACGATGCCTCAGTGCTTCTTTAGTATTCATCCCAGCTCCGTGGCCGCAGCCATCTCCCAGCCCACCCCGAGCAGCTGCTCAAAGGGACAAAATTAAAGCAATTCCTGCTCCTGGTGACTTACTGCTGGGGAATAATTGGGTTCTGTTTGGGAGGAACATAGAGCAACCCGGCCCCGATGAAGGAAAAAGTACGGGGCAGCGGGGGCTTGGTGGGACAGATCTGTGGAGACTTTCGCGGGGTTCAGTGGGAATAAAAGCTGGTTTCATGAAGAGCGATTATCTAATAATAATGCAATGGATAAGGGAAAGGCGTCTGAGCAGATTTTTTTATATATTCTCATTCCATAGCAGGAATTGTACTTAAATATTTTTTTAATATATTCTTTGATCCTTCATGGAAATGTTAATGAGACGAAAACTGCTAAAGAGCTCTCCAGACACTGCCCTGCTTTGGAGAAGGGTGAACTGAAACGCAGACCCTCTGGAGGGCTTCTGACACACAAGCAGTCCCTTTGTTTCCTCCTCTATATCCCAGAGACATGTCTAAAATTGGAGGGAAGATGAGAGGAGGCTGAAGAGGCTGGGCTGAAGGCACAGCATTCTGCATTTACAAGAGAAAAATTGCCGACCGGCTATTAAGGCCGCGGTTTGACAGGCAGTGCACTGCCTGCGTTTGAAGTCCAGACTGAAGGTACTCCGAGGATGTAAGTGGGATGCTTTTAGGCCGTCTTTCACTTCGACTTAATTAAGAAACTCACGGGCTTTGTCTCGAGGGGGCCCGTTAACGTGTGAAGCTCCGGCCCCCCGTGAAGAGGGGCTGGGGCGGGAGGGGGTACACACATGCACGCCGCTTTTGTGCCGTGTTGCCAAACTGAAGACAGTAGCAAGTGCGAGCCGGGCATTGCCAGAGGTCATCCCTTGTGTGCAGCGATGAACCCGCCTCCCACCACAGAAAGCCTTTCTTAGAGAGCCCGAGCCAACCAACCTTCCTGCGCTGCCTGCACAGGGAAACAAAAATAATTCGTGGGGGGTAGGAAGGGTTTTGTACGTGTCCTGCAGCATCCTTCATCAGTCCTAATGGAGGGTCAGAGGTTATGCCAAAAAAGGGCAAACGCTGTTTCTTAAGTAGCTGATGCCCTGTGTGTGTATTTACACGGGAGGAATATCAGCTCTGAAATTTCACGGGTTGGCCAGACCATTAGCTGTTGGAGGGATGGCTTCTGTGGTGGGTGATGCTAATGGCCTTGGAAATCACCTAAAAGAATCGAACCTTCCCAAAGTAACGGGCTTCTTTTCAAGCTGTTGCCGTCAGCGCCCTGTTTGCCCAGAGTGGTTGTAAATAAATGCCACGGTGCTTTGTAGCATTCATCATCTTCAGATCTCTTGATCGTGATGATCAACGCTGATTTGATTTCCTATTAGCTGACGGCCAGAGAGGAGGCTTTACTGCTGGCACAGGCAGGAGCAGTGAGCTGGCTGGGGTCAGGTCCGGCTCTCCGCACCAACAACCGGCTGCTGAGGGTCAGAAATGAGGAGCAAAACATGCTCACCGGAGGCAGAAAATGCAGGACTACTAAATGTAAGTTTTTTATAGTCTTTGCATTTTTGTGGGGCTTAACAAGTGTCTAGTAAAGAGTTTCTTCCGCTCCGGTTGGAGGTGTGTCTCGTGCTGTGTGGTTAATTGGGGCTGCAGGCTCTCCAGCCACCGACTCCCGAGCGTGTGGCATGGCCATTGATGCCAGCCTGGTGGCCCAGTATTCTTGGTGTGAAGGTGGCCTTTGGCCGGTGTCTGGAGAAGCCGCGTGTCTCTGGATCCAAACTGAAACACTTGATCTTCATCACTTTGCTCTGTTACCTTTCTGTAAGGCTGCAAGTGAACCCAAGGAGAAGCCTTGGTACCAGTTTGGGATGGGAGAGGGAGACGGTTGGGCTGCCTGGAGATGCGGAGCCCAGACAGTGGATTGTGATGGATGTTGAGACTAAGGAGCTTGTTATGCACGTTGGAGAGCACCCAGCATCGGCTGTCGGGGCTTGGCAGAGGTGGCTGGGGCTGATGACTTGCCAGCTGTGATCTGGGGGACGTGTATGAGGCGGAGTAGAATGGGGATAGCATTCAGCTATCAGTTATTTCTATACACTTGTTTTAATTTCTCAGCTGAGGAATTTCAGGATTGTATCTATAATTCCGGTGTGATATATGTCCTGTGAAGTGGTTCCCTACGTGTAGGTGGTAACTGCTTTCTCTTGCCCCCCTCCCCTGTGCTCCAGCATAGCAGGAGCAGGGTGAGTTTGTAGCTTATACTGATATTTGTACCTTTGCCACTCTGCTTTGTCACTCGCTTCTGGTTGCCCATGAGAAAAGACAAGTATTTTATGCAACATGATGCCATATCGTGAGGGTTAGATTTTTAACATAATAGGCATATTTGCATAACTTTCCCAAATCTACCAGGTTCAGGGAATTTGGAATGCATAAACTCTCCAGAACCAAAGAGATTCCCTGCTTTATTGCTTCTCCCTGCGCTTGGTGATCTTATTTAACACTGTAAGATTTCCAGCTCCTGCAGGGCTGGGTGGTTTTTTACTACTGCAGTGTTTATAATGTCATTGGGGATCCCAGCAGACAATGTTTTGTATTTAGCTCTAGAGCATTAGCAAGGCGGCAATACTGCTAAAAAGTTTCGGAAAAGCACGTTATTAGAGCCAAAGTGACTCATTCCTGCTAGAGAAGCAGCAAATGTTTTTCTGGCATTTAAATAAAATGCAAAAATATTAATTTCCCACCTTGGTATTGAATTAAAGACTCAAAAGTGAGGGGAAAAAAGCCCAGTGTTTAGGCCTTCTACAAAAACATTAGCAGTGCCAAATGATTCATACTGAGTATTTTACAGCATGCTTTCAGGGGGAACACAGCATTATAAACAGTAACATTTCCAATTTCCTGAGATGAGAGGATTTGATTTCTTCTTGTGAATTTTGCATTCTGTGCTTTCTGATTCAGAAACACTTGTTGATGTACTAAAACTTGCTGATACTGCACTTGCGCTTTCTGATGT
>JAVJGI010000001.1:116799892-116833749 GCA_035590275.1 Ibycter americanus
GGGGGGATGTGTTTTGACGAGGTACTCAAATAGCTTTGGAACTGGGTAAATATTTGTTTAAAGTTGATCTCCAGTTTTTGTTCGAACTCCAGGTTCGGATGCGAGATGAGGTGGAGAAGTGGATTTTCAAACTTCATGTTGCACCTCACTCAGCCCTTTGCTGAAATTAAAATTCTTTAATTTCTGCACGTCTTTCCCAGTGTTGCTGCTTCTGCTTTACTGGTTACTTTGGTAATAACAACATTATTAATATTTCCATTGGACGCATGGCTACTTTGCCACGTCCTCTATGCTACTTCCTACATAATTGTTTTATGCTTGCTTACCATCACCTTTGGTATTTCAAAGATGCTCATTCCCTTGGTAGCTGAATGCAATTATGTAGATGAACGCAGAGTAAGTTCTGTTCTCCTGTGTGCTTAGCTGTCTGCATTTAAGCATTCGTGTCATAGTTGTGCATGCATATTTTAGCGGTTAATGGTCTATGAGAGAAGCTTTCTTGAATCTTGAGTTTGGATCAGTCAGCCTTGCCCACTGATGAAAAGCTGTTCCTGTGCTGGGATCCGCTGCTGAGGCTTCTCTGTGACTGGATTTGCTCCAGCCCAGACTATCCGCTGAGCTGCTGTAATGTGGAGCTACCCTGAAGGCTGTGGTGTAGTCCGTGCAGGAGGAGAGTCATGCTTTAGGTCTTTAAATTCTGCTTGAAATAAAGAGTTGGTGAATTTGGAGGCTTGCTCTGCTGCATGCTGTATAAGCCCTGTTGAGATAACGAAGGTTGAATTCAGGTACTTGCTAATTGCATGAAATACTGAATTTTCTCTTGTGATGTCCAGGTGGCTTGTGCCGTTGCAGAGACGCGTGCTTTATTTTGGCTGCCAGAGGAACCAAACACTAGAGATCATCTTCCAAGGAAGAAAGGGTAGAACTGGTTTTTGTTTGCTGCTGTGTAAATGAGAAGGTCAAGGGGTGCTGGTGGCTTTTTTGGTGGTCATCTTTTGTACTGCTAATTCTGGCAATAATGAAATGGTTAAGTCATCAAAGGGCTTGGAATTGGAGAGTATTTAGATGTTAAATGGCTTAATAAGCTGAGCTGGTTGTAGCCTGACTGATGTGGTAGTGCCCGAAAGGGAGGTGCGGTGTGTTTGTAGGTAGGCATTCAGGTATTTTTATGGGTTATGACTGAACAAGTTTTACAACATACAAGCTCCAGTTGTCTGCTTCCTTGCTTAATTTGGCAACGTTCACAGGAGAGCCGAGTGTGAGGTAAGGGGTAGTTTTGGCTCTGTTCTGCTCAGTGGCTGGTGTTAGTGGTGGTCTAGCTCACCTGAGACACCAAGTTGGCTCCATAACTCCAAGATAGTGGGCAGAACCCCTGTCTCCTTTTAAAGCCTTCATTCAGGATTAGTCAAGAACAAAATGGGGCATCAGGAAGGCAGGAAATGTGTTATTTCTAGGCAGCTTCCCATCTTTGTGGATGCATGTGGCTGGTTCTGCATTCCCTGGAGGGTTTGGGCTCTTCTGCCAAGGTTCTTGGAAGGTGAGTGCTAAAAAAGATCTCGTGGCCATACAGGATCAAGAGAGGAACTGGGAGTAACAGCGGAGTGATTGCTGTGAGGAATTGCTCTCCTTTGCTGCCAGGCTGGCACTGGCTCCATCCTGCAGTGGTTGACCTGTCTTCATAGCTCCTTAACATATATATTGTCCTTTGAGGAACAGGACAGTGCTGTTGTCCCCATTGGAGTGCCTGTGGCTTGGCTGTGTTCAGGTCCTCCTGCCTGGAGCATCATCGCTGTCAGCCTGCTCTCGGACCGTCTCTGTGCAGCTCTGACTTTGAGGTGCTAGAGGAATTGGACTTAAGCCGTCAGATTTTGGGGATGCGATCCGGAATTTGTCATTATTTGCTCGGATGAGCTGTGAATTGCTTCACAGCACCCTGCGAGGTAACCTGCCTGTCCTTCCCAGACTGCTCTGCAGAAGTGGCTGCTTGGGTGTTTCTTCTTGGTTCACTGACACAGACAGAGTTCCTCTTAATGCCGCCTGAGGTCAAGGCATGGATGCAGCAGGCAAGAACAGCCCCTTGTCTCTGCTGTGCTTGCTGCAGGCAGAGTCTGAGATCCAAAAACCCTTCCACTGTTGCCCGTAGCCCTCCACGTGGAATGGCAGCAGGTCCGGACAAGGGGGTGCTGCAGGTCAGGAGCACAGGGGGGCGGGGGGGGGCAGGTGGGCTGAGGATGACTGGAGAAGCCGTTCCTTGGGGACCTGGTGTTTATCAGCTCTCTGCTGCAGCAGGTCAGCAAGCTTCCTTTTGGGGTTGGGAAGTTGATGCATTAACAATTGAAGTTTACCCACAGATGTGCGGAAATGGCTGATGCTCAGGAGATTGGGCTTCCCTACTTAGTACAGCCTGCTAGCAGGCTCCTTTCCTTCTTACTTGATGAGTAACAAATGAGTAGCTGAGATGACTTGAACTGCCCATTGCAGTGATGAAATATGTCTTTAGTTGCTTCCTCTGGTGGCTTGGCAAACCTGACATTTTTCAAGGTGTTTCCCAGGTGCCCCCATCACCACTGTTAGACCCTTATACTTTCCTTCTTCAGAGCTGTCGTACCTCTCACAGCTTTCTGAGATTAGCGCTTCCATCAGGTTGATCACCTGGTGTTCTGCAGTTTATCTTGGCCTCCTTTGAGATACCAGGGCGTGAAATAGTCTCTTGTGGTGGAGTTTCCTTTGATCAAACTAGACTGCACTTCAGTAGTCCTCAACTGTCTAACTTCTTGCATAAGAGACTTTCTCTGAGAGATATTTTTAAAGACATCTCTTTGATAAAAATATTTCAGGTAGGAGGGAGAACTCTCAGCACACTCACCTTCTCCAGCATGATGGGGTTACGCCCTTTACTTTATATAGATCAAGAACATAGGGAATTTGTAATTCTTTAGATAATGGAGGGTTGCTGAATAACGCTGTATAGACTCGTGTTAAACTGGGAGTCTTTTAAAAAGCAAATGTTATAAAGCCATGTCTGAAGCCTCTGTGGAACAGCCTCTCCCAGAACCTGCCTCTACCAGCAGTGCCCCTCACAGTGTCGTTAGTGGGGAAAAAATAATGATTGCTGCCCATTTACCCAGTACTCTGGGCAATTAATTTCCCAAGCTCAGCCCATGTACTCTGGCAGATCACGGCAAAGGACATAGATCGGCATCGCCCATCCACCACGAGGCCAAACGGACCCTGACTGGGGAGCTCAGGGTCTTAACTCGCTCCTGCAGAAGGCACAGGCAGTTTCCCATTGCTATTGCAGCAGCTGGCTGTCTTGCCACAAATTTGATTATTTTCTTTCCTCTTTTGGATTGCAAAAGCTACGTTGGATTTATTATATGCACATGACAGCGAACTGCTGCTGTCTTATTTGCAGACACCCCTCTGCAGTCCCTGGGTGCTGCTCTTGGCAGTGCTGTGCACGTACACCCACAGAGCAATGGCATTACGTTTTTTAACGCTTATGTTGATGACGGTGCCAGTAGCATCATTGCTTCAAAAATGCTGATGCTTCTCTGAAAAAAAGAAGTCATCCGAGTGGTGAACTGCTGAGTTGCTAAATGCTGCTACAACTTTTTTCCCCTGTATTTTAAACATAATCTTCCCTTTCTGGAGGAAAGCTAAATGAAAGTTCATTGCGAAAAGAATACTTAATGCTGCCAGAGAAGGTTCTTGATTGTGGTTGATCCTGAAACTGGTAATGAATGTGTGCTATCAGGGCCTGGGGATTTGGCGTATGAATTTCCCAGGGTCTAATCATCTCATAAGGCTGCTGAGTGTGACTCCTTCCCCAGTAATCTACTTAACTCAGTAATTTACCCCTCCTTTTGCCTTGCCAGGAGAAAGAATCTCACAGGTTGTTTGCATGACAAGTAGCTCGGGATTGTCTGAGTCTTTGAAGAAGATGCTGGGAGTTAATTGTAGCAGCTTGAGTTAATGGTTTCCCATGTTCATTGGCAGGCTGGGTGAGGAGCAGAGCTGGAGAACGGTTTTTATGGGGAGTACTATTCTAGGCTGCACCATGTGTTTTGATAGCTAAAATGCTAAAAAAAAAAAAAAAAAAAAAAAGTGTTTTGCCTTCCAAAGGATGTTTTTCTCCACCAAAAGTAATCTCGGGAGAAAATTATGTTTGGTAGTTCTAGGATTATTGGATTTGCAGATAGAAAATGCTGTGCTAATGGCTAATGGCAGCTACTGACTGATGACCAAAGCAGCTAACTGGGAGATGTTTCTTGGCAGCTGATCATACTAAAAATCTCCCCTCAAAGCCATTGAAACCACAGTGGACAATGTTTAAATAAATAAAAAAAAAAAGTTGCTAACAAGCGAAAACTAATCATTGCATCCACATCTGCATTTTAAAAGAAACTAGGGATGCTCCATCAGAAATATTGACTTTTAAATTTTATTAGGGTCCTCTCACACCAAACCTTCGTTGTGCTAAAAAGAAAAAGATAAGCATTCCTGCATCTCTGTTTTTACTTTACCTCCACTTAAAGCCAGATATTGTGAATAAAGTTCCTGCTTTGAGATAGGCTCCGTGATACGTGGTCAGCTTGTGCTACCTTGCACCCAGAACAGAGGAAGCAGAGGAGAGACTGTGTTGGGAGCAAAGGGATGGGAAGCTCTGGATAAACTGTACGAGTTTTATTTAAATTACTGTCATATTCTGTGGCTTACTTGAAATCAAATACTGCCAAGCATCTTACTGCAGTCCCAGTGGTTTGCACCTAATATGCATTGCATTAACCATTTGCAGATGACCTTATTTCTGCATTAATGCTGTGTGTGCAGTCTGGAACTTTTGGAGTGATTGGGGCAGGATTTGATGAAAACTTAAAAAAAAAATAAATTCTCTTAACATTATTTAAGGGTTGTTCATGCATGGCTCTACCTGATGACACTAGGCAGGAGTCGTGGTGTAGGTTTTCCCCTCATTGGATTAGAGGTGAGATGGTCCCAGAGCACTTCACACACACACAGGGCAGCAAGCGCTTCTGCAGCAGCATCTGTCTCCTGAAGCCACTCTCTAGTCTCCGGCTCAGGGTTGCCACAAAGGTCAGTGCAGATGTTGGGGTTCAGCCCCTTCTTATTAACATTTTTATTTTTTGTTGTTTTTTCTGGTCTGCAGCCTATTTTTGATTTGTTGCTTCCGTTCTTGTGCTGGACAATTCACAGACCCCCGCAGTTGGTCTCAGACCCTGGCTGGAGCAGGCTCACATCTGGCCGCGGTACTCAGGCTCCTTAGGAGTAGCTGTGGCTGGACCAGAGGTGGAAAGTCCTTGTTGAGTTCTCCAGCTGAAGGTGGAGAACACAGGCTTTGCCTCCAGTTCCCACTGGGAATGACCACATCCGTGCGGAGCCCATCTGACCACAGGTGAGGCTGCCTAGGCTGCAGGGTCCGCCGCTGCCTGTTGGCAGGACCAAGGCTTGGAGAGCAAGGGGCCTCTCCCTGATGTCCTGTGCCTAGGTAAGCCAAGCTTTTGTTAGCATAGCACCAAGGTGATTTGTGTTTTTCATGGGGGAAGATAAACATGAAGAATAATTTATCTAATCTTTGTATAAGCTGGATGAAAATAAGAATGAAATAGGTGTTGCAATTATGAAAGTGCATTGAAAGGCCTGTTTGTTTTCTGACTCAGAAAGACGTAGTTGGCTTATAAGTGTAATTTCAGCAGAATTATACCACTTGGTTTGAGTTAATGTTTTGCAGGCAGCAGAGTCCTCAAAACAATGCAAAATCTAGGGGATAAATGGGGATCTTCCCGATCATCTGTACAAAGCCAGAGACCACGTGTACTTGGGCTGAAGCTTTCATACCTAACATTTTCTTCTGCACTGCAGAGACCGCTTCTTGTTCCTTTTAGCCCCATCTTTAGATCTAAGAAAAGAAGATGGGGACTGCCCACGCTTGGAGCGAGCAGAACTTTCCTGCAGGGCTGGCTGATCCATGACATCAGCGAAGCCAAGATGCACGGGAGCAGTCAGGCTCTAGCGGCTGGCTCCAGCGAACTCCATCTCCTTAGTTCTCCTGGCTTTGAAGCAGGGAGCTTGTGAAGCCCGGGCATGGATCTGGATTTCATCGCCGCTGCCAAATTGCCAAAGGACACCCAGATACTCTTTTGCTCTTTATAGCCCACCTACTATTGGACACGTTTCTCCTTCCCCTGTCTGGTATTGTGGAGGGGTGCGTGTTGCCGGAGTGGGGAACATGGGATGCTTTGCAAAACATTGCCTTTATTCTGTCAACCAACTGACTGCGACTTTCTTAATTGTGGATTCTTTTAGTTAATTAGAAATGTTTGGAAATGCCTCGCACCTCAGCAGGGTTCAGTCCTGCGGGGTGCCAAGTGCTTTGTTCTTCATCCAGCAAAGCACTTAAGCATGTCTTTAAGAACACTTTACAGGCTGAAATAAGCTCATTGATTTCAGGGCACTGAAGGATTGAGCCAATACCAAATTTCTTCCAATGATCCTAACTCAAATAGTAGCATCCAGGAAAGTGTTTCTTGAATGTTAATGCTACTGTAAATAGCAATATCTCAGGCTTCACAACTTGAACGGGTCAAAGAAATGTAACAAAGACTGAAACAGCATGTCTGGGGGGGCGGTCCTTCTGGAGAACACAGGAAAATTCACGGTTAAAGGTGATTTTCTTCCTCTCCCTCCTTTTTTTCTTTCCAGTTTTGTAGTAGCAGAGGTTAGCTTTAACTATGGTCATCTTCAGCGAGCTTTTAATAAATTAAGAGAAAACTGAAACAGTTTGGAAAAGTATAGAATAAGCAAATACTCCAGAGAGACTTTTAGTGGCAACATGATTAATAAGGGACACTTCTGGTAATACTATCAAAACAGAGCTATTGCAAAAGCATATGGAACGTCCCTCTTGCAGGGCAGGAGCAGGATTCAGACAAATGATCCAGGGCAATTTATATGCCTCTTTGTGGTGTGGGTTTTTTCTCCCCCTAGAAGTGTGAGGGGAATAAACTCTGTAGATTTAACCATGGGTTTAGACTTAAGGAAAAAAAAAATATTTGGTAAATCAAGCCGCTTCTTTTTGCTCCCAAGTATTTTTATCCTTGTTTGTTTAATAACAGACTACATTCCTTACACAGACCTTTTTTTTCTTAATTCTGTTTTTTTTTTTTCCTTTGTGTCAACCCTGCACCTATCTAGTAATAACCTTAAGGAGCTGAAAAAGGGAAACATTCTCTCCCACAGGAGAATACGATGCAAAATATATGAAGATGCATTTCTGAAATATCTTGCCTCCTGTAGGTTCTCCCAGTGCTCTTCTGGTTTTGCTGCCTTTCTCTGTTACAAACAAAAGCCTCCACTGGTGAGTGAGTATGGGGAGAGGTTGCTTATAGCCGTACCACATACTGTGTTGGCTCCCCTGGGTGCAGCCCCCTCCGCCCTGCATTGCTCATGTCACCCAGGCCGGTGTTCCCCCTGCACTTTGTTCTGAGAGCAATTATTTCTTTATTTCCTTTGAAGACGTTTACTGTGCAGCTGCTGTGGCAGCTTGGAGCTGTCATGTGGGAAGGCAAAAGGAGAGAACTGGAGTTAAGAGCTTATAAACTTCTCAAGTTTTAGGAAGGTACTGAGATGAAATGATATTGTGGTTTTTCCTCCTCCTTTCTCTCTTTTTTTTTTTTAATACAAAATGAGAGGGGACCTCTTGTACTGCACGTGCATAAATTGTACAGGTTTGGCTCTGCTCAAGTCAGAAGTTAAAAAATAAAATAAAATAAAATAGCCATCCTGACACATGAGACAATGCAGTCTTCCAAAACCAAAATAGTTTTGTGTAGTACACCAGCATATAGGAGTCAAAGATCTGTGTGTGTGGGCTTTAAGAGATGCCTTGCCTTCTTTTTTTGGAGAAGAAACTTCTGTTAACATCTAAATGATTTCAAGAATTCAGCAAGGATTGAATTCCCTACTTCATCGGCATGAAACTTTCACATTGCTACTGAACTATGTTATTTTATCAGCCTCCTGCTCTTCAGACTCCATTTTCCAAAAACTTTTAACAGTGATTATGCAAGTCAAACCTAATTTCTTATCACAGTTCTGTATTTATTGGCTCAGTTGTTTGCGAGGGATTGTTTCACCCGCCCTGTTTCCCTTGGCATTTTTAGGAGGTTCTTATAGTTGTTAGCAGCTGTAAATGGTATTAATAAGAAGTATTTGGTTGCTGGTTTCTGCAGTTTTGTATGCTGATGAGGTTGGATTGCCAAAGGTTGAGCAAGTTTCTAAAAGAAGGATTGTTCTTTGAATTATGAAAACACTATTCTCAACAAAAAACCAGCTATATTTGTGTAAAGAATTTTACGTGCATGGTGATATGCTTCTGCAGAAACTAGGGCAAAACATTTTATTTGTCCAAATTAGTATTGGCTTTAAAATCAATGAAGTCTCATCTAAGGATCTTCTTAAATGTTAAAAGAGCCAGATTGAAACATGTCAAGGGTTTTTTACTTTTTCTCAGCATTGTATTTGAGATGATAAGCAGTTGCCCACTTCAGCGTTACCTTTTTGAGTTGTCCATACTGTGCTGTTCTTCCTGAAGTAGTTTTAGTGGGTTAGTAAATGTCCTTCTCAGACTAGCGCCGCTTATTTGTGCAAATGAGGAGATCTGGTTTGGTTTCATCTGGGGAGAATCCAGTGTGTGTGCTGCCTGGACAGTTGTGCATCCTTAAAGGTTTTGAAGACTCAAGATGACAAAGCCCTGAGCAGCCTGGTCTGAGTCTGGTCTTAGAATCACAGAATATCTCAAATTGGAAGGAACCCATAAGGATCATTGAGTCCAGCTCCCTAACCTGACCCTGCTTGGAGCAATAAGTTGCACTAGAAACTGCCATGGTCCCTTTCCACCTGATGGTTTTATGATTTATGGGTCCATTTGTCTGTCTTCAGAGCCAGAAGAGCATCTCCCTTCTTGTGGTCACCAAATCTTGCTGGTGGGAGCACTAGATTCACCCAGGTCAAATTCATGGATGAATCATCCAAAAATAAGTGCAGTTTCCTTGTGCAGACCCTCCTGTTTGAGACCCACTGCAGGTGGGAAAGGGCTCAGAGAAGTATGATTTATCCAAGAAAGAGAAGCTGATGCTAAGCAAACCCTGTTGCTAACTGTATCCCGTGGAGCAGAGAGCTTACCATCGTGTGACAGCCATACGCAGGTCATGAGACTGTCCAGCCACAAGCATGATCAAAAACTAGTATGCCAGCAGACAAAAGTTAGGTTCTCTTCCCTCTGTGTCTTCAAAAGTAGAAAAATAACCGTCTCCCATCTTCATTAGGCTTGGGTTCGAGTGAAAGCTACAGCTTGTATTTCATGCAATACATGGGGCATCAGCCTGTGGCTGCTGAGCTGCGTGTAGTTCGTGGAGTGACTCGAGGGCAGCTGCTGTAACAGTTATGATGTGACCAGCAGATCTGTTCAGTGAGGTCAGATTTCCCAGTGGACTCCCTTAATGTGGAAAGAAGTAATTGTGCCAGGACCGGCACCGCTGGGTTGGCTCAGGAGCCACTCGGTCACCTTGTCCAGCCAAACCTCCTACCAGACAGATCGATACTCGGGAAACCCTTCTCATCGTAACCGCTGGGCTGTGGAGCCTGCGCTGGGGCGCGGAATTATGTCCCTTCTGGCTCCTGACTGCATGAAGACTTTGATGTTTGACGCTGAGGAAGGCTGGTTGCATCCTGCACTTAGCTGCTGTTAGTCGTCGAACATAGTTGCACAACCAATTTTGCTGGAGAAGCTCCTTGACTTGGCCAAGAACATGAATGATAAAATCGTGGCTTATGCGGTAGCCTTCTTGTCGTGTACCTGGCGTTACCTCTTTGAGCTGTTCTCCGAGGTCTGCGGCAGATGGAGAGAGACATAATGAGCGAAGCACTGGGGAGAACGGTTCAGACTTTAAGTCGGTGCAGACTAGAAAAACAAAAGGAGTATTAGATGTGTGTAACCAGTTCAGATGTAGTATGTAATTAATCTTCATCTGTGGCTTTTAAAATCAGCAACAGCCAGAGTATCCCAGATTTGAAACCCATGTTTGTTCAGATGTAATAGATGTGTAGACAATTTTTTCTGAACTTTGCCCCACCAAGTGTCATCTTCCAGGTAGGTTTATGTCAAGTGAATTGACTGGACTAGCTCTGCACAGTGTGGCTCTAACCACCACAACAGCAATGTTTTACAGGGTCATCCCAGTAGTTTCATGTTTAAATTTGCCAGTCATTTAATTCTTGACTGTCTTGTACCCGTTTCTAAGTTTTAAAAAGAAAAAAACAAATCCATGTTGCTTTTGAGCTGGAGTTTCTCATACTTAAGTCTGTGTAAAGATGATTTATGGTGCTAGTAGGGGCTCCACTGGAAATGCAAGATCTATTTTGAAGTGGATTGAACAGCCCATGCTGAAATGTTTATTGCTGTCTTCAGAATAGAATACAGCGGGGTTGATGGGGCCTGTCCAGGAAAGAGAGAGAGTGGAGTGGAGTGGGGCTGGTGGGGTATTTTTAGTATTCCAATAAAAGACAAGGCTTTTAAAGGAAATCACTTATTGCCATTTTGCAATCAAGAATGCAGGAGTGTTCCAGGGACTGCAAGAAATATGCTTCAAGAATGTTGGAGCCATAAGGAACTAATCATTAAATATTCTCTCGTTTCCACCCCCGTTTCTTGCTCTGAGGAAGCCATTTAGAATCTTTGCAATTTCTATGTAAATCTCAACCCTCCTGACCACGCGGTCAAGTATCCAAGGGACTTAGGAGCCAGCATCCCATTTTCAAAAGTTCTTACAATTCCTGTGCAAACAGGGCACTTTTTTAAATAGAAGACACATGGACCAGACTTCAAGAACACTTAATCTGACCTTAAATGACTTGGTATGAACACTATATGGGTTTTTTTCTGCTATAACTGTTTCTTCTTGATCAATGTGTTCCTAGTGAAGTTCTTCATGCGGGTTCAGGTAGACCAGTAAAACTGTAGTTTTGTTACTGCAGCTTATTCCACTAGTTTGACTGAGCTGCGATTATTTTTATGCCTTTCGTTTTTTTCATGTGTAACTTTAGTTGTTGATGCTTTAAACATTTTAGAAGCATTCTGGCACTGTAATATATCCGTCTAACTAGGGAGTAAGTAATCCCAGCATTTGTTCGAGTGAAAAACAAAGGAAGAGGCAAAAGATAATACTTTCTCAAGTGATTTAAGAGCCTAATGGGACACTTTACTGATGCATCTAAGCAGCGCTAGTGGTTACCTGCTCCCTCTCCCCATGTTCCCATCTTTTTCCTTGTACTGGTGCTGGTGTCCTGGTGAGGCAGTTCAGGGAGCTATAATGGTAGAAAACTGACCCTGCCAAAAACAAAGACTGGGGTGTCAGGCTGATGGCAGATGGACGTGGGCAGATGTCCCCTTCTGCGCCAGGCCAGCAGAGCTGTCCTTTCATTTTATTTTTTTTCTTTTTCCGCCCGTTTGTTTTTACTGAAGAAAGTAGTGGAGGAACAACAGTCCCCTGCTGAGATCATCTGTCATGTCTTCTGCCTTTTCCCTGCTTGCTGCAGGTACCGGCTCCGGGGTGCACTGCTGCCTGGAGGACCCTTTCTTTCAGGAAAACCATGTTGAGTTTGCCAGCCGGGCTGCAGCTTCTGCATCCCTGGGTAGAGCAGGGGCTGGTGAGTGAAGCTGATCTGGAGAAGGTGCATGGATGTATGTGTGCAAGGAGGAGCACCGGTCATCGGGGCACTGCGGGAAGCAGCGAGTGCCCCGTCTCTGGGATTTAACTCACCTTGGCCTCAGGTTGGTGTCTCTCCTTGCAGTCAGTGCTGCATCTGGCTGGTAAACCTCTGACGTTTCCAATGCAGTGAGAAGTCTCTTTAGTGACCTGTGACTTGTGCTGCTGAAGGACCACCTGACAGTAGGTCGCTGTTGGATTTTCGTAGGTCATTGCCTTCTTGCAAGGAAAGCTTCACCTGGCTCTCCTTCACATCCTTCAGCTCCTGACTGTTCTCTCCACCACAATTCATGAAGTTGTGGTCCGTGCCAAACGCTTCTTCTGTTCCACATTGCTCATCGCCCTCCACGGCGTGGGGAGGATAACTTCTGGTAAGCCTAGAGACGGGGATGTCCCAGTTAAACCTGAGCTTTCTCAGCCTTTCCTGCTGATTTTTGCTGAGCTTGTGCCAGAGCAGAAGAGTTTAGGTGACACCTTTGGCTTGGTTGGGCTCACTTGGTGAACCTCATCTGAAAGACAGGGATTTGTAGAACCTTTGTGGTCTTGTTTGGGCTTGTTTTGTTTCCTTTCTTCTGGGAAACCTTTAGTGCACATTGAGGTTTTTGAAACTTTCACAAGTCCTGTTCCAAGTTGTAACACAGTTGTTCAGAAATGCAGCACGTTGCTTGACTGATCTTGTTTCTTGGCATCGCTTATGTAAGGGAAAGGATGCTAGAGAGTTTGGAGAAGGGAAAATTGGAAAGTGTGTGTGCTTATTTAATAAAAAAAAAAAGGGGGGGTGGGGGTGGGGAGCGGGGAATAAGCCACATGCAAAAAAATCCAGTAACTGTGTCTGCCGATGACCTTTGGGGTTGGAAATAGTTTGATAATAGCAGTGTGGGGACGAGCAAGGAAAGTCTGTGAAGTCACTCTAGAAGAACAAAAGGAAAAAACATGAGAATCTTTCCAGTTTCTAGCTTGCTGGGAGCTGGGTGATCTGCACAAGCCGGGACATCTGTGCTTGGTGCTGCCCCAGCACACCCGTCAGAAAAGGGCATCAGACAGGGATGAGTAGAGGTTGCCACGTTTGAGTTGAAGTAAAAGAGACGAAATGTGGGAGAACACCAAAAGGTGACTCTTGGGGAGACGTGCAGTCTTAAATTGTCAACTTGGCTGGGCCTGGGTGCAAAGTCCTTGCACGCATTTACTCCAGCAGAGAGCTGGTGCTCCTTAGGGACTTTCTTTTAGCCTGCCTTTAGCGTTGTTAACAAAGTTAGAAATTGCCATGGAGTTACTATTGCTCGTTAAATACATCTGATCTTTTCTTTGGTATACCAGTGAGTATAAAGGGTCCAGTTAACGTTGGGGGTTTCGGGGTGGGCAGTAAGTTGGGTAAGCTGTTGCTTCTTACCTCTGCTTTTTGTGCAATGATGAGTCCAGTAAATGATGTCGTTATTGAGTATTTTTGCAGAAAGGTATTGTTCAGGTATGTGTGTAAAGTGCTTTAAAGGTCTTCGGTTCAGTAATTCTCTCTCAGAGGTACATCGATCCATTTTGCCTAGGTTGTCCTCTGTGAACTACCTTCTGCTATTTAAAGCAGATACAAATTTAGCTCAAAGTGTTCCCTTTCCCACAGACTTCTCTGAAAGTTGAAACTTGTGACAGTTCAGTTCTTGCTGTGCTCTCAACTTGTCTTCAAATCCATACAAATGTCTTGCCTGTTTCTGAGCTTCACTTCTGGTGGCTCAAAAGGTAAAATTATTTATATTTCTTGATTTCCTTAGGAAACCTTCCTGTCTTTCAACTGCTCTTCTTCTAATCTGGTTCTCAGGTCAATGCAAGAGGTTAATGAATTGCATAGACTTACAGATGTACAGTCAAGTGTGTATTTATGTGGCAACTTAAACTGTCAGATTGAAACCTTCAAACCACTGCCAAAGGTAGGAGATTACCTTCACGCAGACTAGCGAAGCATCGGAGATGTTGAAATGTGAGCACTGGTTGAAGGCTGCAACCAAATTCCTTTGAGCTATTCCTCTGACTGTTGCGGTTCATGTGAGGTTGGGTTTGCACAGCGTATATCGCTTTTTGAAAGAATATGGGATTTCTTTGCCATTGCGCTTGGAAGTAGTTCAATATACTATCTGGCGTGCATTTGTAATTTGAAAAATAGATTTAAAAAGAAGCAAATTGAGGTATAACAATAATGGATTAAGAGAAACACTTATCTCACTTCCTTTCATTCAGCCGGGCTGTGCATGTGGTTTGGGACCCAAATGCTCAGGATTATTTGATTGCTGAAGCAATAAATGTTTTGGATGTAAACTCACTCCGTGCTGCTTCTGGGACTGAATCTGACATTTGTTTTCTGATAGTGGTGTTTTTCTCTTGCTGTTATTTAGCCACACTTTGTTTGCCAACAGATCGTGCTGTCAGTAATGTAAGGGATCTTTATGCTCTGATCAAAAGCTTGTATTAACAACAAACTCATCTGTGTGCCCAAGAGCAAAGCGTAGCTCCAACCTGACACGGCAAAACCCACAAAAAAGCAATTTTTTAATATGTGAAATAATGTTGACTGAGGATTTAACGTGTATAAATGAAGTCTACGCCTTTGACTCAGATAAACCGTTTCTTCAGGTTAATCTAGTGTTGCCTGAATAGCTCCAAATGTGGAATAACTCATAAAATAAGAGTTTTTTCATCTTACATAGGAATGACCTAGGTTTTTCTTTCTTCCAAATAAGGAATTAATAATGCAATAGTTGTTGTTTCCAAAGAGCTCAGCTTTTTTGAGAAGTGTCTTTTTTTTTTTCCTCTAGACCCAATGAAACACATGGGCGTTTGGAGCCTTTAATAACTGTTCGCAGAGCCTGTTCTTGATTTCTCTGAGAATTACCAATGATTTTGATGTCAGAGTTGAGAGGTACAATTGTAGTGTTAAATTTCTCAAGTCAGACCAGTTGAAAAGGAAGGTCAAAAGCAATAACGTCCAGGTTCCTCTGGGTGGGTGGGGGCGTAGGATAATGTGCGATTGCAGCGTTTTACACAGACGTATCGCCCAAGAAAAAGTTTGGCTGTCACAAAACTAATAAAGAACAAGCCTCCAGAGAGATGGTTTCAATGATGCAGGTGTAGGAATCGGGGAGTGTATTTACATACAAGCCAGCTTAATAGCGTGGGATTTATGCTAAAGTGGTTCTTAATGCAATACAAATTGAATATCCCATCTCACTCGAAATGAGGAAAATGTTAGAAGGAAAGATTTTTTTATAGCTTTTGGGGGAGAAAGTGTTTGGCTTTTTTTAGGGAACATAAAGGACAGCAAGATGGATTTCTTCGGGTGCTTGCCATGTTAAACTAGTGCTTTAGGTATGTGTGTCGGGTTCGGAGCCAGCCTTCCAAGTTGGTTCTCTGCTGCCTTGAAGATCAGGGGTTTGAACAGATTTGGGCAGGGTTTCTGCCATATATCTGGCAACACGGACTTAAAATTAACTTACTGAAAAAGCAGATAAAGTTTGGTGTGTTTTTTTTTTTAAACTGTGACATTAAAAAGAAGTCCTTAAAGAAAGCAGCCATGACTCTACAGCCTCTTGTTGAAACTCCCATCTTTTCCCTGCTTCTCTCCTACCCTATAAAACAACTATTATGTGTTTATAAGTTAGCGCTCCGTGTCATTTATGAAAGAAGACTTATTCATAAACTTCTGGATAGACAGTTCTGTGGGAATATAACTTTCTTGGCATAAAACAAGCCGCTTTTTCCAGATAATGTAATGCTATACCAGGGCCTTTAAAGTCATAGCATGCTATTTATTATGGTTTTATAATCTATAAAAGACACCAGTGCTGAACCTTCAACATTATTGAGAATGACACTGTACCCAAATCAGCAGAAAAGATAGGGAGAACCCAAAGCGAAACTCCTGTTCCCAGAAACAGTCACCAACAAGGTGCTGAAGGATGCTCAGGGCTTGTTGCAGGGCTGCTTTCCCCGTGCCTTCCCTCTGCAGGCAGCAAGCACCAGCGACATTGCAAATAGGCACATCTCATTTTTTGGGTGGGATTTGTCAGCTTCAAGTTAGACATTGTTGAAATGGACTTGGATGTAACCTTTGAGGTTTTGAAGTCAGGGCAGATGACTTGAACACCACACACATGCACAAGCCTTAGAAAATTTTTTTGATGGGCTGAAACTGAAGTAAATAACTTCAATAGCCAGGAACCAGCAAGCAGCCAATGTGTGGTTGTGTTTGCTTGCTGAATATGCTCAATATTCAGAAAGAGCACGGAGCCCACGAAGGCGTACAGCTCAGCCAAGGGACAGCTGCCCGAGTCTCCAGGTTTGCAGCTGATGCGGATTTGGGGATGACACATGGGGTCACATTCGTCAAGTCCATGTCCAAAAGGCTGTTGCTGCTCCCTAGTTGGGAGGGCTGCCCTGCTGCCAGAGCGGTTTGCTTTGGACCCAAACGAGAAACCGTGGCTGTGTACCCCTGTGAAAAGGAGACATCACTCATTAGCATATGCTCATATTTACTTACCCTATTTATAAGGACCATCCAATACTCAGTGCACTAATTATAGTAGCAAGGACTGGAAGAGATTTCCTTGCTCATTGAGTCCAGACCTCAGCTATCACAGACAAATCCCCTCTGCACTTGCTTTCAAAAACCCTCCTAGTATTCTTTGAAAGCATTTAGGATGTTCTCCCTAGTGACTGGGTATTTCCAGTGGCAGCCCAAGCTGGGCTGATGCTCAGAGGCAGCAGTGGATGATGGTATCTTGATGTGGCTGTTTTGTGGCTGTTATTGACGGGTTTGGAGTTGAACAAAGAGGTGGACCTGGTGTTCAACCTCCAAGGCAGAAGGACAGATCAGCATTGCCACTGGAGACCTTTAACGAGACCTGTGGAACCCTGGGTGCATCAACCGCTACCTGCTCTTCCCCATCCCTACCTTCAGCTGGATGCTGGTGTGAGTGTGGGCGTTGCTCTTGAATTTCGGGGTTGTGGCTGGAGCATGTTGGGGATGCCCTGGTCTGCTGGGCAGCCGTGTGAAGCAGCATCAAGCACCCGTTCCTTGTGCGCAGCAGTGCCTGGCTGCCAGGGGGCTGAAAGAGACGAGCTGAAGTGTTGCTGACATCACTTGTGCCATTAAACAAGGGTATCCTCAGTCCCTAGCATATACCTTGCCAGTGTGTGTTTATAAAAATGAACCCAGGATCTTGTTACTGGAGCAGGGGATGCCGAGGAGGAAGGTGCAACTGTCTCCTCTGCAGGGGCTGCCCGGTGTGAAGTTCTAATGCGAGACACCGTGTAGAAACCTGCGTGCTCTAATTGATAACACATTAAATCTCAATGGCCAGCACTCTGTGGCCACGGAGTGATTTTAATGGTAAATCAATAGTCTGATAGAAGCAGACCAGAAATCTTTTGACACTTATTCAAGAGGGACTTGTCAAAACACGATGTATTTATGACCAAGTTCCTGCCTGCCTGTTCAAAGGCACTTGAACCCCTGCCAGATCTTAAACATGCTCAGATTCCCAGGAGTTATATTCAGCACAATAAGTGGATATTTCACAGTAAATATTGCCTTGTCAGAAAGCTGGCATAAGCACCCAGTTGACAAGCAACAATTGGCTGCTTTGTATGGGTGCTGTGAGAGCTCGTCTCTCCATCGGCAGCAGAGCTTGTGAGCAGAAATTTCTGCTGGGCTCCAGCCGTTGTTAGCGTTAGGAATTAAAAATGCTCTAAAGAAAACTGTGGATTGTTGAGTCTCAGCTGCCTCCATCTGAACAGTCAGCAGAAGGAATTGGAAAGTCTCGATGATTAATCACAAACACAAAAGCCGGCTGCTGGCTGACGGTAGGTATCCGCTCTTCTCCGAAGAAACCAATTCATCAGCATTATTTGTGATTCATAACAGTTATATGAGGCAAATAGGCTTATTTAGTACATGGCACCCTGTGCTTCCGTGAAGTTACAGACCAGAAATTTTAATTATTCTTTCACAGCTTTGTAGCACATCCAGGATTTTGGCAGTGCAGCGTAGGCTGTAACACACATGCAGCACCTGTAGCATTGGCTCCGTACCGGGAGGAGCAGGATGCGCAGGACGAGGGATGCTCTCGAGGGCAGGGCTGTGTTGTGTCCTGGGTTTGCACGGTGCTCAGCATGGTGCGGCTCCAAGCCACATCTGGGGTCTCTGTGATGGGAAGCAGCAAAGGGTGGGTTGAAGAGAGGGAAATGAAATGATTTATTGGACTCGTCATATGTGTCACTGGTGTTTGTCATCGCTGAGGATGGCTGGCACTGCACCAGAGAGCGTGGACTTTAACTGGGGTCTTCCTTCTAACAAGAACTTACACCGTTGAGTTACACAGTCCAGCCCGGGCAGGGGTAGTTGCTATCTGGGTGAAGAGATGCAAAGGAGTAAGAGTCCTCAGCCATCACCTGCATTTACACAGACCATTAACCCCCTGGAAGCTAAGGTGCAAACTGGGGATGGAGAATCATTTTCTAGATGCCCAAACCCCTCCAGGCAAACTCAGACCTGGAGGAATTATTTGCATTTCCATGTGAACACCAGCTGGGAAGTTGTTGGTGTAGGAGTAAATTGGGTATGGTGGGAAGGGTGTTTGTGATGAACCCCAAACCAGTGACCTTCAAAGGTGGTTAATGCTGGGGAGAGGGAATAGATTTGGGACGTGAGGAGGGGCTGCCCCAGGTGACCCCAGGAGAATGGAGTATGGTGTGAACCCTGGACCCTCTGGCCTTACGGCTGGGCAGGTAGCAGGGGAGAGAAGCTAAAGAGCGATCTTAACCTGGAGATAAATTCCGTATATTATAACCTTTTCTTTCCATCTTATATGCAAAAATTTGATCTTAAATTTTTTTGGAGAAGGCTTTGCTAGCTTTGGAGTATTGAACCCTGCTGCTGCCCAGGGACCGGGGGGTCAGGATCGGGGTGACGAGCAGGGGCACAGCTGATCTCAGCACTCGGATTAAAATTGGCAGAGCAGCGGGAGTGCCAGTGTTCCCAGAGCAGCAGGGAGACCCCGCGTCCTGCCGGCATGCCGTGCCCTGAAACTCAGCATAACCTGGGATCCTGCCCCCCCTCTCCGGGCTGGGACTGCAGCATTGTCTCCTACTGTAGCAGATGGAGCTTTAAGAGCATTGCACTTTCTCCAACCTGCCTTAACTAATTGCTCTGTAATTGCACATAGACTTCTGCTCTCACTTCCCACCTTTCCCCAAGAAATGCATTTAAAATTTGTATTCCTGTCACTGTTTTCTGTAGCGCAGGAATCTTTTATTTTTTCTTCTCTGACTCCTGTTTACTTTGTTAGTGGCTTTGATTCCTGAACTTCTCTTTGAAGAGTTCTTGTTGAGGGGAATATTTATATTTCATAGGACTTGAGCAAAAAAAGGCAAAGCAGACAGGGAATCTAGAATGCATAATTACTGTCAGATCCTATCCACAGTTTTTGTTAGGAAAGCATGTTGTACTCTGTGAAACACCCAGGTTTAAAAGCTTCAGATCCTTCTAATCTGCTATTTTGTAGTATAGAGGAGAAAAAAATGTGCGTAACATCTGGTCTCTATCATGCAAGAGGTACTTTGAAATTTGTGTGCTATTGCCAATTTATGTCGTCCTATTCTTTTTGTGCATATCACACGGATCAGATAAGCCTTTAATACTGGCGGACTGCTGATTTATATTGCACCAACACGTGCCATCTCTGCTTCTCTGTCTCCTGCATGGGGAGTAAGTACTTGACCACTGCCTTTGGAAACAGAAAAGTGACTCCAGGTTTTTAATACCAGTCTCTTTCGGGGAGTAAAATGAAGTTTATTTCATTTTGCTATCCCACTGCTGTTGCCCTGAATGTCCTCTTAAGTTTTCTATACATTCTGCTATTGCCCATTAGCAATGCTTTATTAGTCCCCCACCTTCCCCTGTTCCTGCTGGGTAATAATTGTGGGTTTATGTGCAGTTTTTCTTGGGAGTTGTCAAAGAATAATTATGCGCCATTAAGTCCACTTTGTATCATTACTAATTCCCACCTACAGAGTATTTTCCAAGCAACTGATCTTGGTTGTCTCTTAATTGCTGAAGTCTATAAACTCTGTTACACTGAAACTGTGCTAAGGATTTGCACCCTCTAAAACTTTTTCCCTCCAGTGCGAAACACAACAGAATCTGAATGCGGCAGCTTTATCAGATCTTATTTCTTCCCAATTTAAGCAAATTTTTTGCTTCTGGCTCTGTTGAAGACTGCAAAATGTATATTAAGATGTAAAAAGTGCTATGTAGAAAGACAGTAAAAGTGTAGATCGTGTTCCCAATGGATTAATCTCGCAGTTTGTGTTGCTGGATGATGTTGAATGGTTGCCTGAGGTGAAAACTGAACAATTTCCCTCTCTCACCTGTGCCGGTGGGTCAGAGCAAGTAGCCTGTGTAGTACGGTCTGAGATCTGTCTTGGTCAAATATGCTTGATAGTCACTCAACTGAGATGAGGATCTGGAGCTAGACTAGGCTCTGCAGCAGCCCAGCAGTGGGAGCATCCTCTGGGATGCTTCCCTAAGGACTTGACTGGTGAGGGAGCTAGCAGTGGTGAGTGCTGCTGGGAAAGACCTGGTTTCCCGGGTGCCCAGCACGGTCCCTGTGCATTCCGGCGTCAGAGCCAAACCCAAGCCCTTGCTGGGGATGCAAAGGGAGGAGCAAGATGCATTTTTACTAGTTTACTCCATGTTTAATGTGATTAATAAGCAGTTTCACCCAGGTGTAGCCTGAAGTTTAGTGTCCTGTAAACAAAATCACCCCAAATCATCCTACCCCAAGGGATGCAGTAAGCATATACCATTCAGCTAAAGCACTTGTCCCTGCCTAGCCAAAGAGCTTGTCCCCACAGCCCACTGTGACGCCGGGTCTTGCCACAGTCCTTGGGCATCCCCGGGCAGGGTGTGTGGAGCTGCTGCCATCTCTGCCGCCAGCTGTTTCTGCAAGGAGAAGGGTCGATATCCAAGACCTGCTTGAACCAGTGCAGCAAAACGCTGCTCAGGCTCCCTTCAGATAACAAATGGTTTCAGCCGAGCATAAAAGAAAAAAATACTGGTGGTGGCAAGTCTTATTTCCCTGGAAAAAAATCCTGGACCCCTGGCAGAGAAACAATTTCTACACAGAAAACATGACACTATTTACAAAAAGCGATGTCTAATATCCTTTTCCAGCTTGGAAAGAGGAGCTTATTTTAATACATCCTTTTTTAATTGCCATGAGCTGGACTTGTAAATATTGTAAGTGGTTGAGTAATAGTCATCTGTGAGCAGACCAAATGAAGGGACATTTTTTCCACACTTGGAGCACTAACATACTCCCACAGCTCGGACAGGGGGATAGCACGGAGCAGATACTAAATGAAAACAAAAGCCTCCTAATTAAGAGATCGTTTAACCCCAGGGGATGCCTGTGTTCGCGATGCTGATGCCCAAGCGTGCAGTGGTCCTGCCGGCTGTGCGGGGAGTTCATGTGTTGGGGCTGCTTAGGGAGGTGATGGGGTGGACCACAGGGATCCAGTCCATTTTCAGTAAAACATTTCTTCCTCTCCTCTAAGAAAAGGGAGAGAAGCGGAAGGGTTTCCCGTAAGAAAGGGGGAACTAAGGAGAATTAGTTTCCTCTATCAAGTGTCTGAGAGCCGTGTCGTCTTGTTGCTATTGTTCAGTCGAGAGGGAGAAGGTCTGCTTCGCTAGTTTTCTGGATCAGTCTTCAAAACAATCCATAACTTACATTTTTTTCACACCGTCCTTCAGAGCACCATGGAGTGCCCGAACTGAAAAATAGTTGTGAAGTTTTGTAAGATCATGTTAGTTGTTAACTTCTGCATAGCAGTTGGTACGGGTTTGGGGTGGGATGGGGCACCCAGCACCCGCGAGCTGCACAGGTGGGCAGAGCACTCTGGGACTCTCTTTAGTACTGGTTGATCTCCCTTTTCCCAAGTCGGGTGTATACCTGAAAGCCCTGCTTTTGCTCTGCAAATAGTTTTGTCTGAAAGCAGGAGTAGTTTGTATTGGAAACAATTTTCTGATGCAATTTGGATTTCCTCCTGAATAATCCTTTGCCCCAGTGGGATGGTACGGGATTCTAGAAAAGCTTAACTGGCCTTGCCGTGAGTTAAACATATCCCTTAATCTTTGCAAGGCAGATGTTTAAGTAGGAAGATACCCTGCAGGCACTGTTAAAAAAAATAATAATTTTGAAGGGTCAGGAAGAGAAGGAACTGCGCTACGAACATGGGGTTTGAGTCCACGCATCTGTTCAGGTCACCGGCATGCAGGGATCTGGTGAGGGGCTTGCATGGGGTGAGCAGGGGGGGAAATGAGTCTCAGCTGGGAGGAGGAGCAGGACTCAGAGGAAGAATTTAATTGCAAAAGACCAATTGTAAAAGATGAAGGCAGCAACCTTGACGTTGTTTCATCTTTTCCAGGAATGCTGGTGGTGATTGTGCTGCTGCTGATTGCGATTGCTGTGGTTGCTGTCTGGCCGACGCAGTAATGCGGATATGGGGCCCGTCGGAGCTGCTGCTCAACAGCTGAGCGCGGAGGACTCCAGAGAAGAGACCGATTTTGTGCAAAGACCTTCTGTGTTTTAAATAAACTCCACAGTATCAGAATGAAGCTGTGTCCGACAGACATCCGTTCTTCCTTCGGTGCACAGCTGAAGAGCGCTGCGTGATTTGGAGGGTTTGAACTTGAAAAGGACTCTCTTCCCACCTTCATCTGGCACTGGCGAGGCTGCAGCTGGCTGTACAATAGATGCACTTCTCCGTGCATCTGCGTCTGAGCTCGTGCTGGTGCCGGGGAGCTGCCTGCCCGGCCCGCTGCCGCTTCTGCTGAGCGGCCAGTCATCCCGAGGGCTTTCGTATATGAAAATAAAGGTGTGGTTTGGGCGTATGGTGGTGGCATTCCTCTGCTTTCTGATACCTTCGGAATGAAAATGCTTACGTTTTTCAAGGAATAGATGTTTTGGGGAATGACTGCATCTGGACTTTTGCAGGATGGGAAGCCAGAGCACGCGGAGCCCTGCGGGGAGGCGCAGGACCCTCATGAGCTGCACAGAAACGCTGGCGAGTGAGTCAGTCCTTGGCCCCTGGGGGAGAGTTATCGGTGTTGATCTCCACAGATAGAAATGTAAACAGCAGCAGGTCTCAAACCAGGTGTGTAAGAGTGGAAAGCCTTGCCCAACGTGCTCATGAGGAAGGCATGCTCTCCACGTGCTCTGCCGTGCTCTGCCAGGCTGACCGCAGGAGATGCGTTGGCATTAACGTACTAATCTCGGTGATTGAGGTCTGCCTCTTTCTTTTATAACTTTTCACACGCTGTTAAAACTGAGAGGAAGGATTACCTATTTAAAAACTAAGGAAAAAGAAGTATCGAATGTTTGCTTCTGGCCAAGAAAATCATTATTTTGTTACACGTGCCAGTTTGATTTCAGAATTGATAGAGCAAGCAATAAATATTGAATAAAAGCTGATCCATTTATATACAATTTATCTGCCTGGGTTTTTATTGTTTCCTACCATCTTCTGATGTGCATGAACGATTTCTCCAGCGTTTCCATTTCCCAAGAGCTGATTTGGAGAAGGAAAGAAGCAATTCTTGTCAGACTTCATGTGTATCATGACATACGTTTCCTGGCGGATCCGTAAGTCTTGCCAGCCCTGGGCTGGTCCTCACCTGTGGTGGTGGAGTATCTCCTTTCACAGCTCTCAGCTGGCTCTTGGCACTCGTTTCCCTCTCCCCACCTTCCACCCACACAGCTGGGGTGGTGGCACGGCTGGTGCTGGTCAGGGAGGTGGGAAGCGAGGGTGTCCCGGTGCTGTATGCCCTCTTGAGCAGCACAAAGCCATTTTGCTGCCCTGGGCTCAGTTTCCCCTCCTGTCAGTTGGGACTTGGACACTGGCCCCTCTGTTAAGTGCTTGGTGATCTGCAGATCGGAGTGCAAATTGCTCTTCTTGCAGCATGCAGGTGTGGGCTGGAGCTGAGGCTTTGACCCAGTTGCTCCAAGATCTGAGGTGGGAACAACAGAGCTGCCTGTGTGGGGAGAAGATGGAGATTTGCAGGAAGCAGAGATGGGGAGCTGTTGAGTAACCCACTGAATGCAAACCTGTCAGTACTGGGTGGGAACCGTACCCTGGAGCAGAAGAGCAGCGTTGCCCTGCCTGTGCGCTCCTGGGAAGAGCACAAGGTAGGTGGAGAGAGGAGCTTGGTGGAGAAAACCCCCGGTAGATACAGCTGTGCCTTGTGGCATGGGCAGTGGGCTTCAAACAGGGCTCTGTGCTGGTGCCCAACCCATCTTCTGATGCTCGGTGCCAGAGGTTGGAGCTGGAGGAGATCCCTCCGGAGGGATTCAAAATCTTGGGGCAAGGTGGACTGTGCTGTGCTGGCTTTGGCATCCTCGTCTGGTGTTTACCAAAGGTGGGAAATCGAGGCTTGGGCTTTGTGGTGGGTAGCTAGGTGCCATGTTCTGCTGGTGAAGGATGCAAAACAATGCCTATGGCCAGGGTGGAGCAGAGTCTTGCACACATCTCCATGTGCTTTGCTGGAGAAAATCCTTGAAGCCTTTTAAAAGTCCAGTCCAGGTAGTGCCTGCTTGCTTGCTTGCTTTACCTTGGAGAGATGCTTTATCTTGATGCCCCATCCCTGGCAGTGCCCAAGGCCAGGCTGGACGGCGCTTTGAGCAGCCTGGGCTAGTGGAAGGTGTCCCTGCCCATGGCAGGGGCTTGGAACTAGATGAGCTTTGAGGTCCCTTCCAACCCAAACCATTCTATGATTCTGTGATCTTGCAGCCTTCAAAGGAGGGGAGAGGAAAAAAAAGATAATTTTATGTTCGGCTGGTTTTCAAGAGGACACAACAGGTTTTTGATTAATATATTGCTTGATGTCAGATTAGAAATGGAGCTTTAAGCAAGGCGGCTCCAGCTGGAAACAAGTAATGGGCAGCTTTGGAGACGTGTTCCAAACTTGTGCATTCCTGCAGTCCTGTGGAGGGAAACGCTCCTGGAGTTGTTCCTCAGCAGCAGCCTGTGCCCAAGCCCTGCAGCGGGATTTCACTCGTGGCTCCAGTGCAGCCCCATGGATCTTCGGTGACAGCAGGAAAATAACGCGTGGTTTATTGAGGTGAGACTACGGACTTTGGTTTCTAATTAAAACTGTCGTTTACAGAGGGAATTAAGATGTTGTTTGAATTCCCAGGATGCACAGGATGGATGCGTAATTCATCCTGATCAGTGTGACAGAGTGACTTTGTTCTGATAGAGGCTTTAAAAAGATGTTTTCTGACCTGTTGGGTCCTCAAACACGTTTTTTCTGTTAGTGCCTGGGAAAGGTAGAAACACGAGGCTTTGCTCTGCTGAAATGTCTGACAAAGGGTTCTCAGACTTGCCCTTTAGGTAACATTTAATGTGTTGTGTGGGTAAGGAGTTTTATTAAAAAGAAGTGAATTTGGCAGCGTTCTGCTGTGTTGTGGAAAACTTTTCTGTCTCCCTGCCCCACCAAAGAAAAAAGGAAAGTTAAAATACGAGCGCGGCTCGTTTTTGGCTCTGAGCAAGCAGGGCTGGAGAGCCCAGCTCTCCGGGGTCTGCTGCGGTTCCCCCGTGCTGCCGGCTGCTGTGATTTCCAGGCACGGGGCAAAGGATGCCCAAATCTGCCCATTGAGTCTGTGCCATGGGGCTGCCGGAGTCACGTACCTACGGTGGCTTCTCAAAGCAAAGGTCTTCCCCGTTCCGCTGGAACGTGCCCAGGGAGACATCCCAGGCTTCGCCTTCCCTTGCATCTCCCTCCTTGCTCTCTCAGAGGACATGCTCGGGAGTTTAGCTGCTGCCAGTTGTTCCTTTATCAAAAATAAAAGTGCTGGGGGAAGGTCTGGTTCGTGTTAAGAGGCACGTACATGTCCGAGTGCCCTTGATAAGAAGTCCCTAGCTCCTATGTGAGGATAAAGATGATCTCGAAAGGCTGCTGGGCGTTTTCACGCGCCCTCGGTTGGGTGTGAGCCCGGTGCTGAGCTCGGCGCAGCGGGTGGCTGCTCTCCCACACTGCCTGGTGGGACCAGACTGGGAGCAAACACTCCAGATCTGGCCCTCGGTGGGAATAGGCTCTTTCCCCTCTTTCCAGAGCCACCGTGTCTTCTTTGGACAGCCAGCTGCCTGCCAGGAGGATGGGGAGCCAAAGCAATCTGGGAAACCCATTTGCTTCTCTGTGGAGCCGCAGGTGACAGCCCTGGAGCAGAGGTGGTGGCACTTGTGACCCATTTGTCTCCGCCATAAAGATCTGAGATTTCTGACCTCTGAGATGTTTTTGAATTCATAAATTACCAGCGACGCTAAGGGCATGGGTCAGGCGGGCTGACCCCTCAGCAGTTTGCAGGACCTTTTGCCTGTATTTTTCTCTCTGGAAGCATTTTCCTGCCTCAGTTCCCCCCACCTCCAGCTTTTTACCACGTCTGTACCACCAGCCCTTGCCCGCTCTCGGGTGCCAGCTGCTTCAGGAGCGCCCGGCACCGCTGGTGCCGCGGGGGAGATGGGTGATGGAGCCCAGACCCACCACAGTGGATGGGCAGAAAGGGACGGTGCTGGCAAGCAGCCTGTGGATGGGGGCAGAAGATGGATCCGGAGTGGGGCTGGCATCTCCCCTGACCCCGGGCTCTGGCTGTCGCCCGTCCCCACACCCGCCTGCCCCCCTCTGTGCGGGGTCCCGCTGGCTTTGGCGTGCCCTGGCTCTGTCCCACTGCAGGGCACAGTCTCCTCCGGCAGCAGAGGAAGGATGGGGAGCCCGGCGGGATGTACCTCGGTCCAGAGCTCACAGCAATTTCCCAGAGCCCAGAGGCACTGGTGGGGACCCCCATCCCACCCACCGTGACCCCGCTGTCCCCAAGGGTGTGTGGCCGCTGGTGGGGAGCGCTGCTGGGAGGATGCTGCTGGGATGTGCGGCTGGGACCGATGGTCAAAAATAGCCGTGCCCCACCTCGGCCCCTGCCGAGGGGACATCAGCAGAGACATAGGGAGGCAGAGGGGACACCATCGCTTCCCTGCCCAGGTCCCTGTCCCTCGGGCTCACCGGCCCGCGGGGTGGGAGGAAGCAGAGATCCTTGGAGATTTTTACAGTTTACAAGAGTTTATTCAACTGGTTTCTGAATTTAGTTCTAACGAGTGGGTGCTGAACAGTTACAAGCTCCTTCGGGTTCAATTACAGTCAATCTAACGAAACAAACAAACAAAGAGGCGGGGGGGAAAGAAAGGAAAAAAATAAAAGAAGCAACTTGGAAAAACAATAAGAAAATCCACAACTTTTTCACGTGTCATTAAATATATTCATATATAATAACCATAATATATTAGTATGCATTGTAAAGAAACATCGCCCAAAGCAGTATGCAATGGTCATAACTAAACAACATTTACAGTTCAAGATATTAACAGAAATAATCAAAAAAAAAACAAAAAAACAAAAAAAAAAAGAAACCAACCCCAAAACGAACACAGGTTTTGTGAGGGGAGAGGAGGCGGGTGTGCAGGGAGAGGGCACGAACACGACGAAACGAACAGAAACGAGACGAAACAACTTTTGTCGGGTGCTACCGTCGAGTGATGATTGTTTTGGCATTTCAGCTGCTCTCCGAAGCCGCGCTGAAGGCACCACAGCCCCTTCCCCGGCCACCCCCACCCCCGCGGACCTCGGTCCTGCCCCAGGCGATGGGGGGTGCCTGTACCCCCACAGAGCTGCACCCCGGCCGTGAGGGTGATGCTTATGGGTGACAGCTTGTCCTCCTTCGGGTGACCAGACAGAGGTGAGATGTCCTGAAGCAGGGGGGGCTGCAGGGAAGAGCTGCATCCCTGGACACCCCAAAACTGGGGCTGCTCTGCCTTCCCCGGGGGGGGAGAGCTGTGTACCAGTGACACCAGCAGTGCCTGCAGGTCAAGGTTACTGGGAGTGCGCGAGGGGCACTGGTGGACTGTGGATGGAGTGAAGGGGCTTCTCTAGTCTGGTTGGAAAGCACAAAACTCCAACAGGAATCAAGGGCCGGGGTCCGGGTGGGACAGGGGTGGGGGACTTCACTTCTGTGGGTCGCTCCTGCTGCGGCAGGCTCCGAGTTGTTTCACGTCTTGTGCAAACTCCATTTCCTTCTGATTTCCCAGGTGGTGGCGGTGCCTGGAGGGGTCCAGCTGTGGGGTGGTCTATCTTCCACAGCCTCCTGGACTGCTGGGATTGGGGAAGGGACTGGGGCTTGTCCCTGGGTGGGTTTGGGGGGTGTCAAGGCTGCGCTGGGGAGGGTGGCTGCGCTTGTCAAGGCTGGAAAATGCCAGCGAGCGTTGCGTGTCTGGGTGTGCTCGGCGGGCAGCTCCCAAGCCCCCACGTTCCCTGGCCTCACCTTCCTGCTCTCCAAGCAGGGAGCTGGCTTTGGGCTGGACGTGCTGCTTTTGGGCCATTTGAAGGTCTCCTGCGGCTCAAGGGCATCCCGGCTGAGCGGGGCCGAGCTGCCTCCGGCCGGCGCGGGCTGTTGCTGGCATCAGCTGCGGGAGAGCACCCGAGCCCCGCTTCGGGGCTTTAAGCCTCTATTGAGGCGCTTGAGGTCAGATTTTATCCTTCAAAACTTAGTGGCTTGGGTTTCCTTGACTGCAAAACTGTTGCTTGAGCTCTGAAGTAAGGAAAACCGAGTCTGCTCTGGGTAAGGGGAGAAAACACGGGCTTGGGGGTGGGGGGCGGGGGGGAGGGGTTGCAGGGGTTGCTTGATGTCCAGGGTGGGATTTGTCTCCTAATACCCAAACTAATTTTGGAGGGGCCTTGTGATTGCCAGGGGAGGCTCAGCAGAGCTCGCTCCCTCCGGGTGGTGTCTCCAGCAGCCCGGCGCTGGCGGGTGCTTCCCTGGGAGCCCTCCACTTTACACCTATTTACATGGCTGCCTCGCTTTATGGTGGTTTATGTCATTATATAAATATTGTCAATTGCTATAAAACAAGGCAAAACCACTGGAAAATGTCATAAAATAGATGTTTCCAAGTTTCCTAAAAGGAAAAATATCAGGGAGGTTTTGCTTTTCGTAGCGACTAATGCTTGCTTCTCCTCCAGGTACCCGTCCTGCCCTCCCTGCCGTCCCACCCCCGCTAGTGCCTGTCGCCATTGATCAGCTGAGCTTAGATATCCCCAATTCTCCTGGGCTGCTGTGGCAGGGGAGCAGCCTGGCAAGGGGACACAATGTCTGGGTGACAAACAACTCAACAGCCAGTCCTGCCGGTAGGGTGCCCCGGGGAAAGATGCTGCAGCCCTCGGGTTGGGGTGTGGGGTGTGGGAAGGCGGCGAGGCAGCTGCCACCTTGCTGAGTGCATTAGCGAGGAGAGATTGGGAAATTTAGATTTGCTGTTTTTCACCCCCAGCAGAAGCAGGAGGGCAATCCGGGGAGCTCCAGGTGGGTCACACCTTGCTCATCCAGCCCCTGGCTGACTCCCCTTCCCTTGGGGCAGGTCTCTGCCCTGTGTTGGCTGTAACTTGGCCAAGCCTCAGAGCTCTGCGCTGGCCCCGCTGCCCATGGGGACAGCCCCTTGGCACTCGCCACCCCCCTCCTTTCTCTCCCGAGGGGGCTGGCTGCCCTGTGCAGGGATGCTGGGGAGCTGCAGCTCCAGAGGGAGCGTGGGCAGAGCTGGTGTGGGTTTGGGAGAGTTGGCTGAGTTTAGGAGTGAAGCCAGTGGCCAGGCAGGACCTTGATGTCATCTGCACAGATTTTCTATCATCTGAGGGTTCATCAGTCTGCTGGCAGCAGCAGGGAGGACCAAGCCCGTGAAGGAGGGCTCAGCGGGGGCTGCAGTGGAGATTCAGGGACTGCAACGGGCAAGATCTTCCAGGGCACCTATGGGAACTGGATGCCAACTTATGTTTTTGCAACGTCTGGATGTTTCCTTGGGGATTCTTGTTATTAGCTCCTTGACTGTGTATCGGTGGCTGGGAGGGGGCCAGAGTATCCCATGGGCTCACGCTCCTTCGGCGTGGTGGGGTCAGCGCTCCTCAGGGTGTGGGGGCCAGAGCAAGGAGTCACCCCCTGAGTCATGCCCATGTGGAAGTCACCCACCAACATGGTCTCAGCTTGTGCCTAACCTGGGACCAGCGCATTGCCACAGCTGGAGACCTCGGCCACTCCTAGGTACCGTACAGCAGGTGATCCTTATGGCTATCGGATACCCAAGAGTCTTCAAATGACCCATGTAGTCAGCGCTCGGATCTGTCCCCAGTGATCAGTCTCAGTTTAGTTTCCTCTACGATAACTGACTTGTTCAGCCTAAGATGAGAAGACGTATTTTTGGAATGGGGAGTTCATTTCCAGCATTGCAGTTGGTTAGTTTCTTACAGGTTTGATGTTCCCATGCCGTGCTTTGGAAGCAGCAGATGTTGGCAGCTGGAAGGCAGTTTGGTGTCTCTGATTTCTTCAGCCAACGGGGCAGAAAGAAGCTTGTGGGGGAGCCTGGGTGCCACACGCCCGCACCCACACTCCTTGTTTTATATCCACGTGTGCGATTATTTTTTTGTTGTTGTGTTTTGTTTTGTTTTCTCCCAGAATACGAGGTGAAGCCTGACAGCCCCACAGCCGTGATTGCCATCCCTCCCGTCCCCCCCAGCCCGCCCCGACAGCGCGACTTTCCTCCCGCTGTCCCCATCGCTGGTCCCTGCCCGCCCCAGCTCTACACAAAGCAGCATGCACAGTCAGTCTCTCCCTCTCGCGTGCTCCATTGCCTTCTCCTCCTTTAGGCTTTCTTACACTTCCCCTTCTTCTCCCGCTGCTGGAACTTCCTGAGCCGCCGAGCCCACGTATCCCGCCACTGTATCACCAGGCTGGTTTTGTCCGCAATGATGCCGCTCTGGTCAGGAGAGTCCTCGTTGTTGCCCAGCAGCAAATACTTCTTCATGGGCTTGATTTTGGGACACTTGCACGCTATGTCCTTGGAGTGGATCCACAGGGTCTGGTCTCCGCGCCGTATCCGGTTGCTCCCTTGTTTGTAGACGGAGATGATGTTGACCGTGAACTTCCACCAGTCGGCATTTTTTTCCGCTTTCAGGATGTGGATCTGGACAGCTGGAAAAAAAAACCAAAAACATGAGGCAAGAGAGGAAAAGATGTTACAATTTGAGCTGGCGAGAACAAAATGAATTTCAAGTCTCACCTAACAGGCTGTGTGAGGAAAAGGGATTTTGTCTCCTGAGCCCAGGCTGGGGGACAGCAACCAAGGGGGGTGGTGGCACAAGAACTACCTCTGTCCCCAGGCCATCCGTCACCAGCTGGAGTAGCCAGTGTTGGTGACAGAGGGTGTCAGCAAAGGTACTGAGACCACCACAGGCTTGGGAGATGATCTCCAGCTCTGCTGCCACAGAGGTGGCCCTCTAGGTCCCCAGTGAGCATGGGCATGGTTCACCCAAGGACCACGGGGACTGCAGGACCCTCAGGCCGGGGGGAGGCTGAGAGCAGCTGTGCGCTAGGAACCATGGCACTCCTCGTGCTAGGAGCCCTGGAAATGACACAGGGCTGCCCAGAGCAGTGGTGGAGAGCAAGTTGCCTCGATCTCCTGTCTGGGTCCTAGGGAAGACCATCATCTCCCAGGACATGGTTATGAAGCAAGCACAAGCGGAGCAGTTCCCCAGGACTGCTGGTGCAGCGGCATCTGCCCCAGCACCGGTGAACTCTTAAAGCAATTGAAAAAAACTTTAAAAATCAGGTGGATTCGTGTACACTGGACCTGCCTTTTCCCTTGAAGCAGCAAGCACAGACAAAATGAACAAGCCCAGGGCCAGCTGGTGCCTCCAGCCCCGGGTGGTGGCCTGAGCATGGGGCAGGGGCTCTGCGCAGCAGGCGTGCATTGCAGCGGGCAGGGCAGGGACGTGCCTGTCCCCCTCGGCAGTGCCAAAACCCCAGGCTGCACGGTAGGACCTGGGATGAGCTTTCTTCCTGACCCACGTGTCCAGAAAGCAGCACACGCTTCAGCCAGAGGGTGGGTTTCTGCACGGGCCATCCCTCTCCCTTCCTTGCTGGATGGTGCATCTGCACCAGGACTGTAAGGCAGCCCCAGGTTTTAAGAGAAGATGAGCTAAAAACTGGAGGAAAACACTGCGACCAGCCCATATCTCCAAGCACTTGGCATCTGGAGGTAGGAGGGACCTGTGAGGGCCTCCAGCACATCTGCGTGGGGTTGGTGCAAGGAGAGAACTCTCCATGAGCGCCCGGCCTCGGGGCAGGACACTGAGCGGGTTCAGACCTATGAACGGATCTGGAAGCAGGGAGGTTTGCTGTTCACGTGTTTCTAGGAGATGTTCCTGAGTTAAGATCGTTCATCGGTTGCTCTGGAAGAAGGCTGCTGCTGAAAAGCACAGGTGGAGGACTGAGGGTAGGGCTCAGTGACCGTAAGGAGAGGTCAGTGGCAGCATCCAACCTGACTTCTGGGTCTGGCGGACTCACTCTCTGTAAATACTGAACAGCAACATCGGGCTTCAAGGAGGTATCTTGGCATGCAGCAGCCGGGCAAGCCAGGTGTCCTGGCAGATAACTGGGAGATAAGCTCCCAAAGCAAGACTGAAATGGAGGACAACTGTGATCCATAAGCAGATGACGATGTTTTCCAGGCCTGTGGCTAACGTTGTGTAGCCAGCCCACCTCTAGCCATACGGACTGAGAAAACCTGGTGGAGTCAGTTCTCTGCCGCTCCAGCCCTTGCTCTTTCCTGAAACACGGTTTGTATGTTACATTATCCCTGCACCCACCAGCATCCGTGCAGGAGCGACGTCCCATGGTCACATAGGACCAGAGTGAAGAGGTGGCTCGGCATCGTGATCTGGATGGGAAAGGACTCTGCGAGGTTGTCCGCAAAGATGCTGAGAGGTGGGGTGGTGGTGGGCGCCAGCATGCTCGAGGGTAGCGCTCTGCTCATGCCTGGTTTCAGAAGACCCTGGAGCCACCACAGTTATATCCTGTGGGGCAGCCCTGGGCTGCAGCCCAGGTGGGCCTGAGTAGGCAACGATAAACTCTCTATAAACCCGGCCAGCCCTTCCCCTCATCCTCCTCTTCCTCCTCCATGAGGCTGCTTCCTTGGGCGCCCTGCCCATGCCGGAGCACATCCATCTGTGCCTCCTGGCCGTCCCTCCAGCAAGCGCTGCTGTGCCCTTCCCAGGTGACATCTGTAGACTCGGGTTCAAGCCACAGGGAAGGATGAAGACCCATGTGGGAAAGGGAGCGTTTGGCCCCACAGCAGGGCGAGGAGGAGATACAAGCCTGGAAGCAGCTCCTGCCGTGCTGGTGGGTTCCTTCCCAGCAGTGGTCCATCGTGGTGCAGGGACAGCAGAAGAGGACGGGAGCAGCACTCAGCCAAGATCGCATCCTCCAGGGAGGCTGAACACATCCCTCCTCGCTAAAAATCAGCTTCCAGGAAAATACCTTCATCAGGAAGTGACTACCCAGCCCTCCTGGGTTTCTTTGCTGACTGTGGGATGAGGAGTCCCCACCAGCAGAGACAGAGGGAAACACCTGGGTGGGGATGCCAGCCCTGGCCGGGAGAGCAGGCGAGGGCTGGCGGCTCCGTGCAGGCTGGTGCAGTCCAACCATGAAGTGCTTTTTGACCAAATCTTTGAGCTTTTCCCTTTTTTTTCCCCCTTCCCCTCCATGCCCTGTGAGCTATAACCCCCTGCCCATCCACCTGCCTGTCTCAGCCATCCGGCCAGCCCCCAGCAGGTCCAGACTTGCTTGTATAGATTAACGGGAGGAGAAGAAACCTCAAAAAAAACCCCAGGCACAACTCTCATTTGCCTTGTAACAACCCAGCTTTACCCCCCTGGATTAGCAGTGGAGGAGCATCACCCTCTTTAAAACCGCAACGTGCAAACTGATTTCAGGCTATGGAAGGAAGCCGGGCTCTGCAGCCCAGCAAGGCTTTTTAGCACGTTACAAAATATATGGGGTTTGGTGGTGGTTTTTTTTTTTTTTCCAGAGCATGTCATTGATTCCAGATGCTTTCATTAAAAAAAAAAAAAAAAAAAAATAAATAAAAAAAAAAAAACTAAAC
>JAVJGI010000001.1:116841270-116930688 GCA_035590275.1 Ibycter americanus
CAGGCGGGAGCGCTGGCATGGCAGCCTGGCAGCACGGCCGGGGCTGGCGGGGATGGAGCCCGGCCACGGCCCCAGCTGGCTGCGGGGATGCTGAGCCCTGCTCCGGTAGCTGCTGCTCCCCGGGGACCTGCTCCCGTGTGGGATGCGGCTGGATGGCATCACGCAGTCGGATGGCATCGCGCTGCTGGTGCCCTCCAGCCGCTGCTGGGAACAGCCTGGTGGCACCACGGCCGGGCAGGTGATGTGCCACCCCGTGCCAGCTCCCAGGATCAGTGCTGGCTCCTGGATGTGCTGTCCGTGCACATCCCATATCTCAGCACCCATGGGTGCTAGAGAGGGCCCCCCAGCACCATGGAAACCCCGTATTTGGGGGAAAATGGGACACATCTTGCTGCAGCGGGAGACCTTGCTACAGTGACAGTCCTTGGACATTTCCACCTCTCCCAGCTGCCCACTGGTCCTCCACAGCCACTGCTGGAGACCAGGTATGAAAACCTGCTGAAATGCCACAGTGGAGCCCCAGGGCTCTGCAAGCAGGGTGGGATGCTGGGAAGGTGGGGGATGCTGCCGGTACCCCATGGCCAGCGGACACAGGGTGCCCATAGCCTGCTCCAGGCCACACTGGCAGTGCCAGACCAGAGCCACACTTGTCCATGCAACACACCACACTCTTCAGTGGACCATGACCTGAAACCCTGGGGGAGAGGCTGTGCAGCGTCCCCCTCCATGGCCCCTCTTAGCACAGCTTGGCCACAGCCTCAGCAGGGCTTGAGGCCCCATTTCTTATCCGCTGCAAGAGCCCTTGGAAGCAGCAGTGCTTCCCTCAAGAAGCTAACACTAAGCAGGCTGGGAGGGGAAGCTGAGGCACAGAGTTGGGAGGTGGCTGCACAGCTGCAGCATTTCACGGTGATAGCTCTGTTTGCAGTTCTGCTGCACACACAGGGGCTGCGGCACGAAGCCAGCTTTGGGACAGGGACACCCTGGAGAACATGGTCTCCAGTGGTGGATGCTCAGAGCCAGCACGGGCAAGGCGGGCACTGAGGTCTGCAGATGTGGTGCACTGTCACCAGCCTCAGTACAGGAGGTGTCCCTGGAGTGGGAGGCAGGTTCAGAAATATGGGGAGCTTCTCTAGGTGGAGAGATGCTGCTCCAGGAGGTCTCATGGACCCCAAATCCAACCCTCCCCATGGGCAGCAGAGCCAAACCCAGCCTGAGCCAAGCAGCAGCTTCTTTTTCAGCTTGAGTGGGGGAACCAACAAGAGAAGGAAACCCACAGACCTGAACACACACGCATCTCATGAACATCAGGTACCACCTCAGTACCAACGCCTCCGATCCATGCATGCCCCAGCCTCCCTCAGCATCGCCAGCAGAGTCACCTCACCTCAGCACCATCCTCCTGTCCCATTGCTGCCTGCTGCTCCCGTTCCTGAGGAGAGCACCCACAGTAACACATGGCTTCAGGCTCTTTCAGTATGACCTAGCCAGGGCCAAAAGTGAAAGCTATGATATGAAGTGGGGCACCTTCCTCCTCCAAGAGTCCCAGCTACAACCTGGCCAAAGCCCTTAGAAAACCAGGAGTTGAGCTGATGCCTACCTTTTGCTTTTCTCATCTAATGTGACCCCAAACATCAAGTACAACATGAATTGCACTGAAGAGAGAGTGGATATTCCATAAAAACTGTAGTTCAGGTGATGGAGATTTGCTAGAAAAGTCCCACCCAGCAGGATGCCACCATGCAGAGGGATGTGGCTGCCTGGCATCACCAAGCCCAGGGAACAGAAATATTCCTGATACAACTCACTGATAAGAGGTTCCTGGCCATAAATGCTGAATGAAAACTCTATAAGGGAAATAAATGAGCATGCAGCGATGTAAGAGCCTGGGGTGCTTCCCCTCACCTGCTTAGTGGAGCAGGGGACTGACCAGAGACAGACCATCGGGCTGCTTTGCTGGGCAGCTAGCAGAATTCTGCTCAAGCACAGACTGCTGATGTTTTCAGGACACCAAAGCAGTTATTATAAACATGATGGCTCTCATCTGGCACAAAAATGCCAGAGCTCTGTAAGTATTTATCATTGCTGTTATATCTGAGCCCCTATGCGGTGCTGACCTGCAGAAGAAGCTGATGCAAGGGCAGGCAGGGAGCAAGCAGCTGAGCGGGGACAACACTGCAGAGCTCTGGCTGCAGATCCCTCCTCCCCTGGCCAAATCTAAGTCAGACAAACATGCTGGTGAGCAGCTGGCTCTGAGCACTAGTGATGGGCAGGGGTGGGCAGCAGCTCCCACCCACATGCCCCATGGCTTGCTTGGCCATGGGATCTGCCAAGGGCTCTCCACCAGCCAGGCTGGCGGAGCCCACTGAGAGCAGCTCCTCTCCAGCCCCACAGCACTGCTTCTGGGATCCAGCCCCAAGAAATTGCAACCAGGTAGAAACCATTGCTCTGGGCTTCAGTCCAGAGCACTCATAAGAACAACCCCAAGTCTCTTCAGCAACCTCTCCCCACAGAAGCATCCCTAACCACATCTGAGCTTCCCTACCCTTACACTACTGCCCTGATATTTCCACTCTGCCTGCGATTACAGACCTGCTAGAAGCCCATCCTAGCATTGTTTCCCAGCCAGGAAGGCTGCGGGGTGATGGGCCACCACCCAGCTGCCTCCCACAAGCCCTGCAGGTCAGCACCCCGTGTCCCCACAGCCTCCGCTTGCTTCCAGGGTGCAAACCTGGAGCCAGGTTTGCTGCTCAAGACACCCAGCCACAGCCCCGCTCTGACCCTGCTTTTGCTAAGACGACCCTCGTTCTGCCTTCCTTTTCTCTTTCTTTTTCTCCCAACCCCACAGGCTGTGCCAGACCCTCAGCTGGTTTAAATTGAACTTGATGTGGCCAGAGCCAGCTGGTGTAGATCAGTGTAAATCACCAGATGCCAGGGCTGCCAGGGGTGGGGGATTTGCCCTGGCTCATTTCCTTTGTCTCCTATGTGGAGAGCTCTCCTGCCTCCTGGGTGACTTGGAGGTCCTCCGGGGCCTCTTTGGGAGAGCAAAGGAAATTTCTCAGAGCAAAGTATTGAGCTTGTGCTTGCTGGTGAGCAATGCTACATGTGTGGGGTGATGCTGCAAGATCACTGCTTGCTTAGGGGAAGTGCACAGAGGGGATACTGCAGGATATTATTTCAATGCTGCCTAGTGCCTAGAAAAGGTCCTGCTCTCATCCACCAAGTGACATTTCAGCAGTTTGCTGAGCTGCCGGTCCTCTGATGGAAGGTGACAGCAGAGCCAAGCTCAAAGGCTGGGGAAGGGGTGGGAAGAAGGGGCAGAAGGCTGAAGTGGGAGGAGAGGACTGATCTGGAGCCTGGAGTGCTCTAAATGCTGTTGCAGCGACTCGTGCATGTGTGCAGGAGATTCATATACGATATGAGACTTGCAGAATTTCTCCCCAAGTCTTTTGTTACAAACCTACAGAGTCCCGAGGCATGTGTTGCCTGTCCCGGTGCAAGAGAGGCTCCCTGTCCTGTCCCTCTCGCCCATCTCCCTGAGGTTGTAGAGGATCAGCCTGGGGTAACCTGCCCTTGGAAGGTGATGCCGGAGTCCGACCAAGGCCAGGCTGAGAATAAAAGGAGGCTGCCTGAAGAACTGAAACCCCCTTCTCGATGGGGAGCAACCTGGTACCTGAAGCATGGGGTGGTAAGTGCCCAGGTCCTGTCCACCCAGGCCCCATGGACACGATGGGGTGCACACCACTGGGCTCTGCCCTCCAGGGCTGGTGGATGGGGTCGGCCCCAGCTCTCTGCCCCGTCGCGTTGTGCAGAGGTGTCCTGTGCACACGGGGGTGCAGAGCTAGGGTTGGTCCTCACCCTGGTGCTGTCCTGCCCTGCTCCTCCTCCCAGGCAGACCTGCCCTCTCAGCCTGCCCTCAACAGACCCTGAAGCCTCTCTGAGTCTCTCCTAGCCTGCATTTGGCCTGGCCATCCCCCCTGGGAAGGACTCGAACACCCCTGGCTACAGCACCATGGTGTGGGAGAATTGAGTGGTGATAGCCAAACACCCTCCTCCCCTGCTCCCAGTGCTTTCCTCCCCGAGTTTGCTCAGCTGCACAAATATTTCAGCGCAAATCCCCATTTCAGAGATGCAAACCCAAAGCACAACCAGACCCTAGCGCTTGTTTTTTCATCACCGCATCCTAACGCGCCATGCCCCGCAGCGGGCACAGCCTCCACCTCCCTGCCTGGTGCCCCGGGTGAGGAGCGACCGGCTGCTTCCCTGCAGGAAAGCACAAACTTTCTGTATTTCCCGGACAAACAGAGCGGGAGGAGATCTGGGAAGAGGCGGTTGGCGCTACTTGTTCACAGAGGGCTGGGAGCAGGTGGCGGGCGGCTGTTTCGTGTCCGTAGCAGCTTAGTAAAATGTGTCAGCATAGCATTCAGCAGCTTTGCAGCTCAGCCCATCCCCTTGATATAACTAAGTCTCTGGCTGAGCAAAGAGTTTTCACAGCTAAACACCTTCTTTGTTTTGCTTAATTTTTTTTTTCTTGCAAAAGTTGCATTTTTAATTTTTTTTTTTTTTTTTTTTTTGGTAACGTCTTCATTTTGGGGGGTTGTTTGATCAGGGCTGGGGCTGCTAGCATGACACTGGAAACTGTGGGTAGCTGGGGCCCTGGTCACCCCATGCTTTGTTAATGCACCCCACTCCTGCCAGAGCACTCCTGCCTCCGGGGCTGGGCAGGATGGAGGTGCTGGCAGCCCGGGCTCAGGGCACTGAGCGCCGTTCCCAAGAAGACACTGCACGAGACCGCGTCTTGCTGTGCTTGCAGTTCCGAAATGAGCTTTAAGCCTCTGCGAAAGCCACATGTCGGTAACGGAAATTAAAGGCCCCTTGATTCTGACATGATAGAACGATTAAAGCCACATTTCTTGGCCTGGGTACCTAACTCGAAACACAGATATAAAGCTTAGATCCCCAAGGGGATTCAGATTTCTAATCCCAATTTATGCAGCTAAATTCCTATTGATTTCCCCCAGGTAGGGCCCTAAATACCTTTGTGGGCTGAGATCCAAAGTGGAGGTGTTGTGGCTTAGAAGGGGAGACCCCAGCCTTGCTGGTTTGGCCTCAGCATTTTGGGGGCGAAGGGTGCCTGCCTGCATTCCCTCTGCATGCTCCCGAGGGGCTGCGCCTCTTGCTGGGGCTCTGTGAGTGGGGGCCTGGGTGTTCCCACCTTCTGCTTGCACCGGGTGGGATGTGCAACCAGACTGAGCTGCAAAATGAAGGCGTGGGTCCAAATGCCAAAACTTAAATCCGTGAGCCCATCACTGGAGAGAGCAGGACTGAGAAAATGGAAGTGGGGGTCTGCTTGGGGTCCCAGATACCTCTAGAGCTGGCCGGTTCAGATCAGTGGGGCTGTTTTGATTTGCTCTAATGCAAGGAGGCTGAGGTGATGAACAGCTTTCACCTCCTTTGCTTTTTTCTCTTCCTCCTCAGCATTACTGGTCAGAAATTGCCCGTCGGGCGCTGCTCGCAGGCTGCGGCATCCCTGCATGGAGCCAGGGCACGAGCTGCCCCTGCGATGGGGCTGTGGGGGTGAGCAGCAGTGACCATGGGGGAATGTGGCAGCACCCAGGTCCCCACCAGCTCTGGATGAATCTGTGCTTGGAAATGCTGGCTGTGGCACAGAACAGCCAAACCTCTCTGCAGGCAGCTCCAAACCCGTGCTCCAGCACTTGCGCTGCTGCTGCTTCTGGCTTTCTAACAGCTTCTGAAGTTGCAGGGGGGATTCAGTGCTGCAAAATCCACATGAGTGCCCATGGGGAAGAAGGTGAATGTCTCACTGCTGCATTTTTGTGAGCTCTGGTATCACAGTGATGCAGAAGATAGACCCAAGCGAACTCTCCCTTCACCGGGAGTTGGGGAATCCCAGTTCTCGACTGTGGTCCGTGCCCAGACCCTGCAGCTGAGCCAACAGTGCTCTCAACCAAAGCCCTGATGTGGGTGCTGTCTGCATCAAGATGTTCCCTGAGCCCATCCAACAACCACGAAACTATTCCAGGCCCTCCAAAGAACTGCTACTGCCTGTAGTCCTGTGGGATGTACAGGGCAATGTGTACAACAGCCTGCAACTCCACGGGTCTGCAGAGCTTCATGCTGCCCCATGCCTGTGGGTCTGAGCGCTCCTTCAAACTGCTCAGACTGTGGAAATAAATTTCCACCCCCTTTACAGGCAGCAGCCTGACATCTTCAGCTTGTGGTTGGAAGCACGCAAGAAAAGCACATGAAATAGAAGGGGTGTGCATGGGGGGAGCCAGCGATGGGGAGAGCAGGGGCAGAAACATCGTGTCTCTGCTCTGTGGTTAAGCACAGGCTCAGATGGGTGCTTGATGTACCCAAACTGGGCATGAAAACATTTCTGTAAGTCTTCTCAAAACTTCCCAAAGGCAGTTGGGTGCCATGCTCCCAGGTGACACGGGATAAAATGCAATCCACCACTGCCCAGCACGAGGACAGGAGATGATGACCTCGTGCTGGGGTTGGCCCACGGCAGTTATGGCAGGGATGTCTTTGGCTCTTGGACTTCTGGACATTTCCCCAGATGACCATGAAATCCTGTTCCACTTCCCACAGCACTGAAGCTGCCCCTTGCTTCCATCCCAAGGAATTATTTTAACATCTCCTCCATCAGTCTCAGTGAATGACTGTTAGAGTAATTTCGGAGAGTGCCAGCTCTGCTGGCCAAACATGCTTGCTCCGAGCTTCTAGATTTTGGCCTTTGCTGACCACATGTCCCGAGGGAGGGATGCTCTGGAGTAGCCCTCTCCTTGCACTGGGAGCATGGATGGGTTTCTCCCTGTGGGATGAGCAGCAGGGTCTATACTACCTGGCTTGCAGAGCACATGTTGAATGTGAGGGATCAATGCTGTAATTTAGTTTGGGCTGGACTCCAGCAGGAGTCTTTTTCTCAGAGCAGGCTTCTTTATACAAAAGCAAACTTTAGGCAGAGAATCCCTCCCAGGTTATTCACTTTAGCATAGGGATCACTTCTCCTGGGCTCTGCTGCACCCTCGGCAGCCCCCCTTCCCTGGTCTGGCTGTTGAACAGAGCAGGGGACTCTGTTATGACTTAAATTGGCTCTTCTTCCCCCCACCTGGCAATGACCCAGCTATCATGCATGATACCCTTTGCAAATATAGCATGGAAATTAACGCTCTTCATTTTGGGGCCAGCTGTGGGACAGCCAGTGCCTCTGGCTGGGTGGCCTTGGCCATCTCTCCAGCACAGCCGGGAGCTGATATGGGGAAGCACAGAATTTGCCAGTCTTGGACCTGGGATGAGCTGTGACCGGGCAGCTCCAGTCATGCATGTTGTGTGATCTACAGAATGGTCCCCAGGTTTGAACAGCCTCAGCTTGTGGACGGGGATCCCAAGGGCCTGGGTCTGCTCCCGAAGGGTCTGTGCAAAGTCCTGGTGCAAAGCAAGCCTCTGGCATGGGGTTGCATTTAACCACATGACCTTGTGACTTCATTGTCTGTCCTTGGTCACCTCCTAAGCTGGCCCAGGGCAGTCAGCCTCAGAACAGCGGTCCCCACAGCATGTCCAGGAAAAAGGAGCTGGCAGGGACAGCATCAGCTGAGTCCCAGCCCCATCAGCACCTGGGACAGCCTTGGAGAGGGTCTGTGACCAGGCAGGAGCATCTTCTGGTCTCCAAAGCAGGCTCAGGAGCATTTACACCAGTGGGCATGTGTGTGGGGCACAGAGGGAAGCTCTGCCCCGTAGCGAGTACAGCTGCTGCGGCAGCAAGCTGCACCAGCCCTGTCCAGGCAGAAGTGTGGCAAGTTATTTTTACTTTTTTTTTTTGCTTTTTTTTGGTGCTTTGTAGACCCAAATATTTCCCTAAGACCCTATTGAAATGCCTAGCAATAGGTATACGAAATCTTTTCTGCAGAACAGCACCAGGACTCCTTGGGACCACCTGGCTGGAGTATCCTGTCCCTGCCTGCAGCCCTGCCTGCAGCCCTGCCTGCCCCCGTCTTGCATGCCACAGCCTGGGCCACTGGCTGGCCACTGGCTGCAGAAGGTCCTCACAAGGCAGCGTGCTTCAGAGACATCCTCAGGCAGCGGCCAGGCTGCTGGGTGCCCGAACTGGGAACTTGTTGCACGGTGCTGGGGGAAAAGATGGCTAACCCCACCCGTGCACCAGGCCAGGCAGCCCACTGCAAAGGGAGAGCCAGGTCCGCAGTCCCGCAGGCATCTCCAGCAGGATAACTGCCACTAACCTCCCTCTTGGAACAAGAAGGTGCAAATGAGCCCACAGTAGCCTCCTTTCTTCTGGCTGAGCAAGATTGATTGAAAAACAAATTGGCGCAAATAAAGCATGTAATTAGATTAAAGCCTCTCGCCTGGAGTGGGTGGAAAGCTGCAACGGGTGCTTCACAGGAGCCTGCAGCCCCCTTCCCACCTCCGCAGCATCCAGCATGGCTCAGGGGGGTGACTGGCACCAGCCTCTCTGGCTGGACCACCAGCACTCGGCAGGATGCGGCTGGGGCTGCCCACCACCTCTGGGGAGCTGCCCTTACTGGGACCGACCGTTCCTGGCCACCCTGTTTCAAGCCGTGACCCGATGCAACATCCCGGCACCGGCTCCCGGCATGGTGCGGATGCTGCCGGGGCACACACGTAGTCCAGCCTGTTTGGTCCAGGCCTGGGACCCCTGGCTGTTGCATTCCCGGGGGGAGCCATCCCCAGACACCACCCGAGCCCCACTGCGGGTCGGGGTGGATTTGCTCCCTGCTTCTTTAGCTGCCTGCTGCCAGTTTGGGGATGGGATGGAATGCGCCTGAGCAATTCTTGGTGTTTTGGGACAGGGGTGTCCATAGCAGCATCAGCATCATCATAGCATTTTCATCAGCATCCCGGTTTTTCCCAGATATAAAGAGAAGTGAGTAGGCATGCTATGGTCCCTGGTGACACAGTGGGGACAGCCCAGCTGTGCCAGACACTAATGCACAAGAAAACATCACACGAACATGGGATCCTTATGGCTCATCCAGCTCTTCCTCTGCACCCTCCTCGCCTCTCTTCCGGGAGCATGGGAGCTGGCAGCATGTTTCCTACCCTCTCCCCACAGGAGTAAACCCAGCACTGAGCCCCAGGACACGTGGGGGATGTGGGATGTTGGCCCCAACAGCACTTCATCCTCACCCCGTGCTCTCCCACCGCAAACGTGTCCCCAGCCGCTGGCCGCTGATGAACTCCAGGGCTGCCGCTCCCAGCACCCCCGGGGACACAGCCCTGCCGAGTCACAGTCGACATGATTAAATACGTTAATAGGAAACCATCTGTCTTCAGGAGCGTTGGCCACCCTATAAATTCCTGGCCTGACAGCAGCTCCCCAGCCGAGCGGGTGCTGCACGGGACGTGGGGGCAGGACGCAAACACAGCCGGGGCAAATCAGACTTTCTGCTCCGGGGGAAACACAGCAACAGAGAGCTGGTGTGGGGGACAAGCGCTTTGTTTCGCCAAGGGGAACTGGCACCTGGAAATGTCCCACGATGGGGACAGAATCAGTTCATTTCACATCAAAATCATTATGAATATTTTTTTTGGTTGGGTTTGACAGTGATGCTGGGCTTGCTAGTCCTTGCTCTGAAGCTTGTGTTTTGGCTATGGCACCCAGGGCTTGTGAGTACCTGCGTCCCCTCAGTATCAGAAGAACAGTCCCCGAGGTGGCAGCATCCCAGAGCTGGGGATACGGGGATGGAGGAATGGAGGGATATGGGGATGGGGGGATGCAGGAATGGAGGGATATGGGGATGAAGGGATGTGGGAATGGTGAGATGTGGGGATGGAGGGAAGCAGGGATGCAGGGATGGAAGAATGGAGAGGTTTGGAGATGGAGGGATACAGGGATGGAGGGATGAAGGGATGTGGGGATGCAAGAAGCCCTGCCATAGGATTATAAAAGCACGATGCAATTGTGTGAAGCTTATCTGCATTTCAGCAGAAGTTTGGGGGTGGTTTGCTTTGTGGGTTTTCTTGACAGACATTCCGAAATATTTTGAAGTGACCAGAAGTTTCCTCACTGGAAGCTCGTCACCCCTATTGTGCTCGTAGCCATTCACTGCAGATCACCATGAGAAACCTCTTTTCAGGAGGGAACTGGATGCTGTGGCCAATCAATCAGTCAATCAATCATGCAGTCAATCCATCACCTTGCTTACAGCCCGAGACAAGTGAGAGAATACCCATGCAGGGCTGACTTAATTACTCATTTGGATGGTACAAAGCTGGAGACCCCCAGCCTGAGCCCAGATTTACACCAGGGTGACTGAAATGAGAATTTTGCCTCCTGATTGTACCACAGGCAGCTGTGCAGACCTTTATTCCCAGCCTGTGGAATGCTCCCGGCTCTCTGCAGAGCTCGTGCTCACTGTTAGCGCTTCCTCGGAGCAAAGAGCTGTGATTTTTCTCTCTGCCAGTGCAAAGATCCCCCTGGCCATACCCCATCCCTGGCTCTGGCAGCAGCATCTCCAAGGCAGAACAGGCACCGCTGTGCCCGCAGCCTGGCAGCTCCTCCCCAGCCCAGCGGCAGCCGGGAACCCTTCGGGCAGGAGGCGAGTGCTGTCGAGCCCTGTGCCCAGCTCCAGCGCTGCTGATCCCCTCCCGAGGTGTGAGCACTAACATGAGTGTGCACACATATGCACACACTTTTTTTCATTGAATATCAGTGCTGGGTGATGACCAAGACATGCCACTACTTCAAATCCAAAGAAAAACTAAGGCTAGCCGGTACTCCGCTTGCAAATCTGCAGAGTTAAGAATTTGTGATTTCCTTTGCTGGTCTGGAGACAAATCTGGTTTGAAATCAGACACCTCCTCAGGCTTTTCCTTCTCAATACATAATGTCAATACAACGTCTTTCAATAGTCTTTTTCGCGTTAAATTTGCAAGGTGCTACATAAGTCTATTGTGTGTTAGTCTATTTTCTTTTTCCCAGTTTGCCTCTGCTAAAGGACTCCCCAAGGATCAGCCTTCCCCAGGAGCCTGGGCTCCCTCTGCTCGGTGGAGAGCATCCCTCCCTCCTGGGCAGGGTGCCTGTGGTGGTGCAGCTCCCTGGAGCAGCCGTGCTGGGCTGGTGGAAGGCTGGAGAAGGTTGAGTGGCTGTGCTGAGCCCGGTAGCCCAGACTTGCAGCCAGCTAGCCCAGCCTGAGCACAGACCCGGACCTGCTGGGGTGAATGAGCCTGGGGCTGCCCGTTTGAGATTTCGGAAGGTTGCAATGTTCAGCGCACGCTGGCAGGATTGGTTTGTGGTGACCCCAGCCCAGGGGGACACTCAGCCCAGCCATCACCCCATGGGGCGCCAAGGCCATGGGAGGCAGGGGGAGATGGAGTTTCAAGGAACACCTCCCCAGCCCCTCTGACACAGCCTCCGAGCCTATGTCACCGAGATGCCATGGACAAGTGCCACCATCCAAACACAGCGACCATGTGCAACCCCGGTGCAGAGCTGCCCCCTTCCCTCCCTGCTTGCTCAGTGCTCTGGGAAGGAGGGAAGATTTGACCTTCAGCATGGTGTGGAACTTGCTTCCCCCAGCCCTCCCAGAGCCCACCCAAGAGCTCTGTCCACACACCTGTGCCCAAGCACAGAGTGATGAGCCAGGTCTTCTCTGGCCAAGCCACCGACACCCTTCGCATTTGCCCCTGTGGGCACAATGCTGGGGAGAGATTTGCCACTGACTTCACCCAGGGATGGAGCTGGTCCAGCAGTTTAGATAAGCGTTTGGGAAGGGGCCGTGGAGCAGCAGTCTGGCCCCGTGTCCCGTCCCAGCCGGAGATGCTGCGCAATGCCAGCGGCCCGTCCCCACGCTGTCATTTTCCGAGCAAGCCTCGCACCCCTCGCAGATGTTGTGGAGGCAGCTGGCGGCTCACATGGTGTTGACTCCTAGTTTCCAGCTGCTGCAGCTCATTAAAAGGAGCTCTACGGTACATTTAATCCTTTCCTAATGTCACTTTTCCCTTGAAGCTGTTGCTGCAGTGATGATCACAGTGTTTATGTGACCGTGAGCAGCGAGGACAGTGGTCCACAGCCTCTGCTTGAGAATGGAGCTGTTGAGGCAAAAAGACCACATTCCTGTGGGGATGCATGGATACAAGCTGGCTGGTAGGCTGGAAATCAGGAGGTGGCTCCCGGCTGCCCAAGCCATGATGCCCAGGCACAGCCCCCATACCTGCGGTGGGAGCCAGTGTTTTAACTCATCTAACAGCGCCTGGTGAGGTTTTGCTGGGGTGATGCAGGGGCTGGTGGCATCAGACCTTTCCTCTTCCACGGAGGAAAGGGACCCCTTTTCCTCCATGTCCATCTACAAGGAAAGCCGTGGGGTTGCGTCCGCGCTCTGAAATCTGCATTTTACCCTTCTGCTATGGGATGGACGAGCCCTGTTCCTGCTGCTCGCCCCCATGATTGCGGCAGGGGTGGTGGCATGTACCTGGGAGCAGGGCACTCTCTGAGGGTGGCCTCGTGTCACCTCAATTCATCTAGGTACGGGCAGGCAAAAATTAAAGCTTTTGACCTTCAGACAAAAGAAAAACAACCCTTTTTTAGGGCAGGACTACTCTGACTACCAGCAAATGATGCTGAAATGGGAGTACCAACTCATCAAAGAGGCCAGTTTTCCCCATTCCTGGCTCTTGGTGGAGGATTCTGGCAAAAATTTGGACAATTCAGCCCAAAGCCCAAGGCTGTAAGTAGTGAAAAGCCAGCTGCAGCCTGGGAAGGATGCGCAGCCTCCAGCTCTGCCACGGAGTGGGATGGGAAGGCATCAGGAGGTTCCCAAATCTGGGATGTGGGTACAGGGTGGTAAGGGCTCCAGAGAGCACCACAGAGGTTGCAGGAGGAGGTTTGTGTGGGGTAAGAGTGCAGGTACATGCATGGTGCACAGGGAAGGAGTGGCTGGCATGGGAGCGGTGGCTTGTCCCAAATGCTCCTGGCGGTGTGACATGGTGGCAGTGTGATGGCACTGGGGGCTGCCTGGCCCTGCGAGGCAGATGGAGAGTTCTCCCCCCACGGAATGAACCCTTTCAAGTGAATGTTTTCTACTATTTCCTACAAAGTTTCTATTTTCCCGGACTGAAGCCATAACCTTTGCATGAGTTTTTTCTAAGTGAGACGCAGAAGCAGGAACAGTCTTGAAAGGCTCAGATAGCCTGTGGGATTTGGGGTTTTTTGTTTGTTTTTTTGTTTTGTTTGGTTTTCCTTGAGACTATTCCAGATTGTTCCAGAGCAGAGACCCGACTGCCCATCTCCCTCCTCCAAGCTGCTTCCGGAAGGTATTAATCATCCTCACGTACCACGGCATGCATCCACCTCTGTGCTACGTCGCCTCTGCACCCTGGGAAAGCTGCAACGTGCAGCCAAGCTGCTTCAGATCCGCGCACGTCTGAGAGAGCCCCAGGGGTCCCTACTAGTGGGTTTTTTTCCCCCCTTTTCTGCACTTAACATCCAGCCTCTTCCTCAGCAGCCAGGAACAAAAGGCACCAGCAACACCTTGAGCCCAAATGACTTTTGGAAAGTCCAGGTCTGGTTTTGAAACTGCAGAGGCTGATTTCCAGGGGAAAACCATGCAAAGCTGCATCAATCCAATCACCTGTTTTTATTTAAGCCCACTAGCTGAAATCATCCACCTAAGATAATCATTTCCAAGCCAATCTGGATTTGATTCAGATAAGACAACGACTGACTGGCAGGTTTGTAAACCTTTTCCCTCTGCTTTTTTTTTCTTTTTTTTTTTTTTTTCATTTTTCCTTTCACTGTGTCCTCTTCTGCATCTTTGAATGGGACCAGAAAAGGATGGAATGGTAGCAAGAGCTTGTCTTGCTTGGCCACAAAAATAAGAAGCACCCCCTCCTCATCCTCCAGTCTCCCAGCATGGGAGAGCATGAATGCATTTCATCTAAACAATTCAGTTTTGGACCATTTCCCCAAATTGATTCGGACCTCTGAGAGCCAGACAGGACCCCCCACGCCAAAGTCGACATTGTTCCACCCCTTGTTCCAAGGCCAGCTTTGGCCTGTGCTCTTTTGAAATTTATCCCTCGTTGACTCAGAGCAGTGGTGATGCTAACTCGGCTCTTGGCGAGGAAGGCGCTTTCTGTCCTGTATAGCTACGAGCAAAGGAAATAAAGCAGCATCTCTCCCAGAACCGGCTGCACCCAACGTCTCCCACTAATTTCTTTCTCCATCTCTATAACCCTTTTGCTCCTGTACCATGGGAGCTCTGGCTCACGGACACGCCGATTTAAGGATTTCTCAAGAAGACACTATGAATTTTGGCAGGATGCTTCAGGGTGGCGGGGGGGCTGAGTGATGCCAAGACCCAGGACTGCCTGATGCTCCCCACTGAAGGGAAGAGATGAAATACGGAGGGTTCAAGCTCCCTGGACAAAACAGTGCTTAAAAAGTCCAATAAAAATCACTGCAAGAAGAATTATGATCGGACGTTGGGCCCATCAGATTGCTCAGCTTGGCTCAGCCTCCGCTGGGCTTTCACGGGGAGGCGGCGTGAGAGGCTCCTGGTGAGATGGATTGGTCCCTGGTCACCCCTCAGGGCAGGGAGTGGGGAGATCCAACCCTCCAGTGACACAGGGATCCAAGAGACGCTGTCGAGTCATTTCTCATGGCTCTCAGGCTGTCAGGGCACACGACTTGCTGCCAGCCCATGGATAACCCTCTCCCAGCCTCCAGCGAGGGGTTCCTTTGCTGAAGGGAGATCTCTAACCTTGCTGAGATGTTCTCAGTTACTGGCATCATGCAAACGCAGCTGAGCTTGAGCAGATCCCTAAATAACCCTTCTCTCCACAACAAGGGGGCAGAGTTACAGGACTCACTGCTCCCCCAGTGGGGCTGTTTGCTGCCGGGATCTGCCGGAGCTTGGGACTGGAAGCTGCAACCTTGCCAGCAGCACCAGGGCGAGATGGTCCCTTTGTAGGAAGGCTGGAAGGTGTTGCAGACACCTACCCAAAGCCTCGGTCAAAGGTGAGGGGCACGTCCTGACTGACACGCCGCTGATCCCCACAGCCATCCCTATCGGCACTCACCCAGGGAGGTGCATAGGTGGCAGGGAGCACCTAGCTCTCCCCACTGGCTGCACAGGGACCTGCTCTTCACCAAAGTGTCCGCATTCAGTGCCTAAAATCGGCTGTGCACCCCCTTGTCCTGCTCGAGGGTCCTGTGGCTGCAGGCTCTATGCTTTTGCTTTGCTCACCCTGGCCCTGCTTGTGAGCTGGCCGAGGGGCCACAGGGGCACTGGCCCCAGCCCACCCGGCACAGTGCCTGGCACCGAGCTGGTGGCTGCGACTTGCAGCCCGGGGCTACTGCGGGTCACACTGCCACAGTACATCAGCTCTGGGCAGGCGCTGACAAAGGCTGTGGCCAATCGAGGTGGCACATGGAATTTGGGATGGTCGAATGCAGCTGCCCCAGTTGGCATTTGCCCAGGACAGTGTGGGGAGTTCATGGGAAGGAGCTGCTTCCCAGCGTTGGGATCCGCATGGAGCATGCAGGTGGGAGATGTGTCACCTCCAAAGCAGTCCCCACCCCTGGGGGCAGCAGGGCTGGGGCTTCAGCAGCTCTTCCCTTTCACGCCAGGATGTTGGCTGATGGATGTGGATAAACGCTGCTTCCTCCAAGCCCTTGCCTACATTCATCCCCTCTCCTGGTCACGGTCTGGAAAGATGCGAGAGGACATGGGGATTGGCAGGGAAAGACTGTGAATAATAGAGAATGTCCTCAGAAAGGCCCCTTTGGACTCACAACTAGGAATGTGCCCAGATAAATGAGCTGCTAACAGCAAAAAGACATTGAGAGATCCCTGTGGCCAAGTTCAAACTCAGGGACACTGCTCAAGTCTCACTGCTTGCCACCGGCTCCAAGGCTGGTAGGCAGCTTAGCAGGGCAAGCTGTGTGCAAAACTGGCCTGAGGGATGCTTCCCACCACGGTGATGGACAAAGCAATCGTCTACTCACTCAGAAATGCAGCCTGTGCCCTGCAATGTGATCTCGAGCAGGGGAGGGGATGGCACGAGCCAGATCCTGCCTTAGGAAAGGGCTGGGGCAGCTGCACAGCGTGGGACATGCCCTGGCCCCTGGGAGGAAGGAGCCCAAGGAAAGGAGACTCTGCCAAGGATGAGGTTCTGGCTGGGAGGTCCCCAGTGTCAGTGCTGGGGCTGCCTTTGCTCCCTGGGTCAGCGACGGTGTGAGGAGATTCCAGCAGGGAGATGTTATAGCTTTACACACAGGGCTTCATCTCAGGAGCCCAAGCTCCTTGCAGAAAGGGCTGTGAGAAGACACCTCTGCATCTCCTCAGCTGCCAAACTTCCACAATTATTGGCAGAGCCTGTGATAAGCCTGGTGGCATCGTGGTGCAAGAGGTCTGCTCTGCCATCCCTGCAGCAGGCTGGGAGCAGAGCAGGTCTGGGAGGCTGTGGGGGGACAGACAGATGGATCCTGCTGTAGAGCAAAAAATCTCAGTGTTCTCAGGCCACGAGACAGAATATTTAGTATGCAAATCCCTGTTAAATAGCATGAGCCCATGAGAAATCTGATATTTCATCTGTTGGGTTTTTTGTATTTAAGCGTTGCTTGGGTTTGTTATTACCTGGTGGAGGGTGAGAGCACTGCCCCGCAGGGCTGTAAGGGCTGAGTAGGGCTCGGCTCCCTGCTCAACAGGCTCAGTTTGGAAATTGTGATGCCAGGTGCCAAAGGCCCCAACCCCAAAGATCGGTCAATGAATCAGGCAGGTGAAGATGCTCGGTTTAACGTGATGGCTCTGCGGAGCAGAGCTCGCCCCAGCAGGATCCAGGTAAACCCTTCAGAGCCTGCTCTGTTGCCATCCATCTTCTGCCCCAGAGGGGACCAGCTGGATCGAGCCTCTCCTGCACAGTGCACTCAGCAGTGCAGCAGGCACATTTTTCTGGAAGTCCCACTGATTCTTAAACCACTAGTTGATATGCTCTATCTGCCTATAATTTTTCTATGTATCAGCAGCACAGTCCCATACAGATCCTCTGTATTGCAGCTTGCATAAACATGGTGATCCAGGTCCGTCGGGGCTGTGCTGCTGTCCCCAGGCTGCAGCTGCTACTGCAGGACTTTTTGCTGCAGGACCTGCAGCTGCAGGACCTCCAAGCTAAGATGCTTCCCCTGCTCTTACAGTCACTGGCCTTGGGACACCTCTGAGCACAACTGGCCCCCACAATGCTGCTAACCACAGCCGTGTCCCACCCCGAGGACCTGCAAAGCCAGATATGAGACGCATTGCTGTAACATCCACAGGTCACATCAGCACCTGAGATCGCTTAGCACAAGAAACATACAGATCTAGGCAAATAAAGGAAATGCTCATATGAAGCGGAAAGCAATGTTTAGGGGGTTTGTTCTCTTTTGGAGGATTTTTGGTTGTCCAGTCCTTCTCCACCAGAAAAACTTGGCAGAACAGTTCTCTTAGCCTCTTGAGAAGGTAACCATAAACTTTAATAATCAACCAGTGGTGGTCTTGAGTCCTTACCCCTTTTCCATCAAGCGTCAGTTCCACCTTAGGTAACCCCTGTGAGCTTATAGATTTAGCACCTCTGGGAAAATCTTTCTGCATCTTCTTTACGCTCCCACGTGCTCCTAGAAACCCCCATCTCTCGGGATGCTACACACTTGTTTCAAACACTTGGATGTTTTGGGCATAAAGGGAAACCGCTTGTCCCAGTACAAACAACAGAATTTATGTATTAATTTAATGCAATTTCATCCCAGGCAGACGATTGCTCAAAAGACATTTACCATCTATATGCTTTAAAAGAAGAGATAACATACCTGCAGGCTCCTCTGTGCTGCTGGCAGCGGTGGTGGGGGGAGCGGCCGGGATCTCTGTGCAGGACAGCGATAAGCAGACAGGAAAGGAGGGGAGATAAAAGAAGAAGGTATTATTCCAGATCCCAAAGAGCCTGGCTCTTGCACACAATGTATTTTCCCTTCCCAACCACATCTATCAGCAAGGGGTGTTTCCCAGCTATGTTGTCCGGCCAGGAGCCTTGCAAGAGCCCCAGAAACCAGCACACCAGGACCATACCCACTGGGGAACTGGGCCTCCCAAGAGGATGTGGGAAAGGGATTTTTAAACCAAACATTTTGGCTTGTGGCTGAAAATAAAAGAAGATACAGCTAGCCAAATAACTGCTACAGTGCCATAGCCAGCAGGTGCTATGGTGCCCAGACACAGCCTGCTGCAATTTCTAGGTCCCAGGTTGTACCCCAGGGTGAGGGATGCCCTTGCAGGGGCTCGGCGGGTGCATAACCCAGGCAGGGCAGTGCGGCTGCTGTGCGGTGCCCAGCCCCAGCAGGCAACAGGAGCAGTGCTGCCTCTCCCTGTCCCAGGGTTGTCCCTTCCAGTTGCTGTTTCCATCCTTGTCTGAGGCAGCGTTACCGCTCCTCTCGTGTGAGATAGGACGCAGGTAAAGTATTGCATCTATCTGCTGGGGCGCACGTGTTTCTCTCACACATTTAAAGGAAACACAACAGTAATTGGTGCCAATGCAATGGTCCCTGGTTTTGATTTGAGGCCGGCTATGCATGGCTGAAGCCACATAATGTTTGGGATATTCATACCCAAGTCTGACTGTGTTAATGTTAAAAAGGACGGACTGCAGATGGAGCGCATTATATGGTCCCAGCTTTGGCAAGATGATCTCTTTTCCCCCGTGCACATACACAGCTCTCATTACTGACATCTTTTGTGCATTTAGGACACAGGGCTGCAGTTTCTGGGCATCCCTGAGAATCCTGGCAGGGGAAGACCCTACCAGTCCATTTTGAAAGTGGAATTTAGGCATGAGCTGGGGGGTCAGCATCTGCCTCCTCCTGCTTTAGATCTGGGGAGCCTGCCTGGCCACGGAGGCAGGGTTTGCTGGGGTCTGTCTGCATTGCAGTGACGGCAGCTCGTAGGGGTACAGCCCAATTAGTATTAGATGACTTTTTGAGTTATTCACCTGCATGCAACTAAACACAGGCACAAGTCCATGTAAAACATGTGGTGCGTAGTCAGGCAGTACATGAACAGCCAGCACAGCCAGCCCAAAGCCAGTGGCTGGATGGGTGCTCATGCCTGCCAGCGTGGGCTGCAATGCAAACAGACCCCACTGGTGTCTTTTTCATTCCCCATGTGATGATTTTTGCATGACTGTAAGTCTTTAGGACAAAGAAAATATAAGCATTGATAAATCAGGGAGTAACTGCACTTGCAGACAAGGTGGACAGCCCCTTGCTAGCTGCAGTGTACCTGTCCCTCCCAGTGCCAGATGGGAGAGCCATGTGGGCAGGGATGGAGAGCAAGTGCCCTCCACTACACGTGTATGAAATATGTGTCAACTACACCCCCACACACATGTAGGATATGCTGACTGACATTTTTCAGGGATGAAAATGTGCTGGTTTGAGTTTTTCTAGGATGAGGGAATTGTGAGTTGCTCATATCCTCACTTTAATTGCTTTAGCATCCTATGTGCAGATCAAACTCCCAGCAACTGCACAGTGGCTTGGTAGCCAGAGCGTTGCTTGAAACACATTTTGAACAAAAGTTTTGGCCCCTTGGAAAGGGTGTTTTGCAGTGACACAGAAGTAAGGGGCTCTCATGGGTGCCGGGATGGTGGCTGGGTGGCAGGGCCAGGGGAGGGCAGCCCTGCCAGGCTCACGCCAGTGGGCAGCCATCAGCTGGTTCGGCAGCTGGCGTGAGCACAGCCCGGCTCTAAACGCCTGGTTGGATCGTGTTGAAATTCTGTGTCTGTCTTTATTTAGTGCAATGAATCCCAAGGGAGGTGATGCAAGGAATAATTTACTCTCTGATTTACCATGACCCTGGGGAATGATTAATGATAAACCTTTGCACATACTTGCTGCAAAGCATACTGGAGCCATGACTTGGGGAAACAAGCATCTGGTTTGAGCTCTTGCCGTCCCATTGCGACACAGGGAAGAATGAATCTCAAGTGACCAAAACCACCCTGGAATGTATGTTTTCTTCAGCAGGAGAAGGTGGAGAAAGGGTATCTGCCCCGTAATTTGGCAGGGGCCACCCTGTGAGACAGATGCTGTGAGGGTACAGTGCTGGAGCAAGCTGTGAGTTCCCAACAGAGACTTGATTCTTTCAACCTTCACTTTTCTTTTCTTGTTGGACCTTTTTTCCCCTTTCAGTAGCAGGTAGTCAGGCTTGAGCGGAGCAGCCCCTCCTTCCCAGCCCGTCCCAGGCACCATAATTTTGATGCTTCGTTTTGTTAGGGCAGGTGGAGATGTCTTGCACAAGGTGCCTGAGCTACTGAACGATCCAACAACAGCAAAACCAACAGGCAGCAGAGAGAAGCCCTGGGCTGAAGCACACCTTGCCCGGGCAGTGAGCGCTCGGCAGGGACCGCCTGGGGCTGTGGGTGTTTGCAGAGCAAATGCTGCAGCAGAGAGACGTTGAGAGCTGTACCTGGTGCTTGATGCTGTTGTTTTAAGAGCAGAGAATGAGAGCAACCTTGGAAAGGTAAACTAAAAAGCAAACCCAAGGAAGCAAGCGGTAAAACAGCCCATGTTTCTGGGTGGGTTGTGTGAGTATGAGATCCCCTTTAGCAATCCAGGGGCTATCAGCTGCATTACTGTGATGGCAACTTCATCCAACCAGCAGCTCCTCTTATTTGAGTTATGTGCCAGTGCGGCACAGCCTGATTTTAGAGAGAAAACCCTGTTTGTAGCCATCTGCCTTAGCATCCAGACCTGATGTGGTACCCCAAAGCAAACGTGCTCTCAGGGCACCTTTGCTCTGTGAAGCAAAATCAAATTACTGGCAAACTGGGCTGCAGATGCACTCACACAACCCACCCAACAAGGCAGATGAGCTACTTGGAAGCTGAGTCTGACTTTCAGACTATATGCCCTCCTGTGGGCAGTATGGCTGGCAGGGGTACCCCGGCAGCTCCGTCCCCCAGGCACTGCCCATTGGCACATATATGGTGGGGTTAGTAGCTGCCCAGCCTGGGCAGGGCTCCATCGGGTTTATAAAGGTTAATATCTCTAATCTACAGACATCGAAAGAGCGATCCACCTACTTATGCAGGGGGCAATGGGAGACCGGCTTTGCTGGTAGCCTTTGGCACATCGATTGCACGTGATGCCGGTGACACCGTCTTTACAGGGACATTGGCCCGTGGTTTGGTTACAGGTTTGGCCGGCGGCGCCCACGGGATGGCAATCACACTCTGTGGGGGGAACACACAACAAGAGGGTCAGGGGGAGAGGAGAGCGGGCACAGGCGGCCTTGCGACATCAGCGGGGAGTGGGATGAGTGCCGTGGGGTGCCAGCAGCTCTCACAGCACAGCTCCACCTTGTCCGCAGCTAGTGCTGGATCTCCAGCAAACGTCCCGTCCAGCCAGCGACCGCACTGACCTGAAATAGAAGTGGCATTTGGCAGACGGGGTGCCCGCGCCTGTCACATGGGCACAGTGGGGACAGCACCAGAAAGGGGATGGCCCAGCCACAGCTGGTCCCACTGTGGAGATGGAACTACAGCCAGGACATCTCGCCCAGGGCAGTGAGTGCTCCACAGGTCCAGGGAGGCAGCGTGGGGTGTCGCCACACAACGATACCCACCCATGGACACTGCAACGGCCTCATCCCATGGGCGCTGGGACCAAGGGTTTGCAGGACTTGAAGAGGAGTGGAGCAGGCAAGATATCATTACCAGAGGACTCCGGGAGGCACAGCACCCACTGCCCCCACCCCAGCCAGCTTCAGTCTCCCTTGGGCTCCCTGGAGCAGTGGCGGGGCTGTAAGGAAGAGGTAAAAAATCGAGGAGCATTTCATCACCTCTTCAGCACATGAGATCTCAGGCAGGAAGCAATTGTTGGGAATTCATTTCACGTGCACAACAACAAAAAAAAACCAAACACCAAAAAACGACCCTCCTTTCAGTGCTCTCGGTCGAGCCCTTCCCTGCTGAGCAGCATCCCTGGCAGCTGGCACCACGGGCGCAGGAAGGAAATGCCGTTGTGGGATGCAGGCAGGCTGGAGGACCTGCTGTTCCTGGCCAGATGGATGGAGGCTTGACGGCAGAGCTGGGCAGATGTGAAGGGTTTGGCAGGGGATGTAAATACTGCACTTGAAATCATTCACCATCTCATTTCCCACAGTGGGACTTACCGGCGCAGCTGTTTGTTAAAAAAAAAAAAAGAAAAAAAAGTGCATCGGGGCTTGTTATCATCACTGCTCCAAAAGGATTATGGCCTCGCACATTTGTTAACAGCCCTGATTTCTAAGAGCTGCAAGCGCTGTGCCAGACTGTGGTCTGCCCCTGCTGAGCGGTGGCAGGGAAAGGCAGGAAAGCTTTCCTTTTCTTGTGCAGCATCCTCGGGAAGGAGCCAGCCAAAACCCTCCCCTGGGAGCCCTGATCCTGCTCTCCTTCTGCCCCTCAGGGGAACTGCCTGCCAGCAAGAGGGTTTGGGGGAACACCTGCCCCACTGCCCAAAACCTGGGGGGGCTGCTCTGTGGGTCAGGACCAGTGCAAGTGTCTCCACGGGCTCCAGCGGCTGGGCTTGGCTTTCAAACACCCCCAGAACCCCCAAACTGAGCGTATCACTCCCATTAGGGTTTGTGCTGGACTCTACAATGCTTCTTGACTTGGCTCACACCTCCTGGCTCTGAGACACCCTGAATCTGCCACATTTGGGGATGGTGGATCACATCCCACCTTCATTTGCATTGGGTGTCCAAGGTTTGGTGCTTGGCTGGAGCTTCCCTCCAACCTGCCCCAGCACCATCCTGCCCCTGCTCCCTGCACCAGCAGCTCCCAGTTTGACCTTTACTGGGCAGCAGGTCCCAGGCTGGTCCACCTCCCAGCAGGGTTTGGATGGTGCCTGGAGCCCCCCTGCACCGGGATGTCCCCTTGTCCCCGCACCGGCCATCCCATCCCTGTGCCGCGCACCCCAGAGCATGAGCAAATTGCCGCAATCCCTGGCTCAGTGCTGGGTGGGAAGAGGCCGAGCCTTGCCAAAACCTGATGGTTTTTCACATGGGAGGGGAAAAAAACCCCCAAACAACAAGGCTTTTGCTTCTTTTCTCCTCCTTCCCTAACACGTCTGATTTGGGGTTTTTTGATTAAAAGCCCTCTCCCCCCTGCCTTGAGCTGCCTCTGGGAACCCGCCGCCTGCAGACCTGCCTGTAGCGGAAAACTTACTTTTCTATCAAAACCAGTTTTGATTGGAAAAGTTTTAACATTAAATCAGCGTGTCTGGTGATGAGTGCAGAGAGCAGAGCGATGTTTAGGTGGGAAAATCTGCACGCTGCAGCCCCAGGGGATGGCTTCAATAATGCTGGGGGAGAGGAAATAAAAATACATTAAGCAAGAGCCTGAAGAAGGAACAGGACAGAAAAAAAAGAAGAGCAGAGAGGCAGGAGTTAATACCAAAATAAGCAAATCAGGGAAGGGTTACACAAGAAGAGGCAAAGGGCAGGAGGATGGGGAGGAACATGCCTCATGTTTCAGGCGTCCCCTCTGGGGCTGCTCGTGCTGGTTTCAGGCATCGCCTGCAAACCCCCATCCTGTGAGTAATCCTCCCCCATGTGAACGGATTGCACTGATTTCAGTGGGACCGCTTGGATGAGAGGAGGAAAGGGGGGGGAAGGAAAGAGAAAGAGGAAAAAAAGCCTTTGTGATGAGTAAGATTTACAGAATCAGGCTCTTGGAGGACAGGCTGCAGAGCACAGAGCGCTCTTTTGGACACCACATAAATAAATAGCGATGCTGCTGCTTCCTTCCCTCGTGAGGTAATGCCTCAGCACAGCTTGTCCAAAGCTGCCGTGGTTATTTTTACGGCTGTATCTGTCCGAGGTTGTCTATTCTCTTCCAGGCCGGGCTTCTGTGAGGGCTCTGCAGCACGGCTGTTAGCTGTGTCCCCACGGCACGTGTGATGTGCCCAGGACTACAGAGCAGACAAGTGGCAGAGGAGCAAGGAATCACAAGCCTTCAGTCCAGGACCTCACCAAGAGAAATGCCTGGCTGATTGCTGACATGTTGTGGGGTAAATCCTCTCTGGGTGTAGGGATGTGCTTTCTGCCACCAGCCCCCAGCTCCTCCTTGCAGTACAGGACCCTGCGTGTCTGGGACAACTGCCTTGGGCAGCAGCACTCCAGCTCCTTCAATGCCTGATCCCATTTTGACTTTTCTGTCTTCCAGAAAACTCTCCGAATCAGCAGCAACTCAACCCCTCCGGTGTGGAGAGGCAGGAGGTGGTCTAAGGAGAGTCTGCAGATGTACATTTGCCGTCCCTGTCCTGGAGGAACTGAACCAGTGCCAGCAATTAGGGACAATTAAAGGCAATTTGCAGTTTCCCTGGCCAGTGCGAACACTTGCAGCAGCAATTACAGGCTCTTCTCCCCCAGACATGGAGTAGCCGGGCTGCTGGTGATTAATGCTGATTTTTCCAGTGCAGTTCAAATTCCTTTGGGTTGTAATCCCAAACTGAGGAAAGACTGCACTAGAGTGCAAAGGGGGGATGATTGGTACAGGTGCCCCTTTGGCACCCTCACTGCCTTTCCGATAGGCACCTTTTGGTTTGCAAAACATGTTTTCATGCCTGGACTTCTCTGGGTGCAAGAGTCTGTCCGATACTCACCGTGATGCAGAATATCAGCAGTTGGCTGCACTGAGCAGAGCAGAGACCATGAGGTACCAGAGCTGAGAAAACCTCACTGATCAGAAAACGAGGGTACCTGGGACATCGTTAGAGATAATGAGGGGGATAATAGCTGATTTATCCTCTGTACCCTCACGCCTTGCTTAAAAGCATCCCACCACAGAGGAGAATGCAGTGGTGTAGTGAGTGAGATGTGAGAGGAACAAACAGGAATGATGTTGGTGCAAGAAAATGGTGAGTCTGGTTTGTTAGTTCACACAGCATCAGGGGAAAGGGAAATAACTGGGGTGATTTAGTTCTTTCAGAAAATCTGTAAGAAAAATATTTGATGAGTGACTGTGGCAGAGATGACCAGGAATTACTAGTGGAAAATGAAGTTATTTCCTGTTTAAAAGCCTGACTGTGGAAGAGAAAACAAGGAGTGGGAATACATCGTGGGGTTTTGATGGGGAATGAAGGTAGCAATGGGGGTGCCTTTACCCACAAAAGGTGATTTTTCTTTTTTTTTTTTCCTTATATTATAACCTTGACCTGGAAAGCAGGGAGCTAGCAGCATTTCTAGGTGCCTACCTTCACCTTGGCTAGTCCAAGTGTGAGGAGACCACGTAGGTCTCCTGTAAGACCAACCCAAACTGGCTGAAACGGGGAAAGGAAAGCAGGTGAAAACCAGTGTGCAGAAGGATGCATAATTGGGAGGAGGGAACAGGATGGCTCATACACACTGAAGGGTCCCAATTAACTGCAACCACTCCAGGAAAAGATCTAGGAGTCAATGAAACATCTGGCTGATTGCAACGGAGCTCAGAAGAGCAACAAGATGGTAGATTGTATTATGAAAGGGGTAGAGAGTAACTGAATATAATATCATGACACTATAGAAATCAATAGTACGTTCTCAGCTGGGAAACTGGAGTGAAAGGCACAGAGGCACCCATCTGAGGGCGATGGAAAAGATTAGAAATGCCTTGCCAAGAGACGATGGAGGGATGCCAAGTAATGCACAGCGCCGGGAAGGTCAGACAGGTGCTCCTCTTCACTGGTCCTTAAAATACAGGAACAAAGGGACATTCAATGCGTTTAAAAGGCAACCTTTTTCAATGATAAAAGGAAATGCTTCTTTGCACTGCACGTAATTAACTCGTAGAACTCATGCTACGAGACACCATGGCAAAGGCCCAACAGGATTAGATAGGCCTATGAATGAGAACATCTGTAGTTACATTAGCTGGGATTAATATATATACAGATATAAGCACTCCAAGCCAGCTACTAACTGCCTGCAGTTAGGAAGAGATTTCCCCTGGGGGCATGCTATTGCAAAACTGTCTGTCATAGAGTTTTATATCTCTGTCTGAGGCTTCTAAGACAAGCCACTATTATATGCACGAATCTGCTGAGGCAGAGCATCGCCTGCTCAAGCACAGGCAACGGTGCTTTTCTAGGCTTCAGCTGAGATCTGACTGGTGGGGCTAAAAAATACCTGGAAGCAGATTTTAGGATCATGTATGAAAGGATGCAAAATGCCCTGTGAACGTGGTTGAACTTGTTCGGATGTCTCCGGCCCACCAAAGGTTGACAAATAGCATGACAAAAATGCAAATATTTTTCCACCCCTGAATTTTGGTCGGAGGTATTCCCAGCTGCTAACCTTCCCCCACACGTGTGTGTTGAAGGGTAAACAGACGGATAAATCTCCAGGCTTAGCTCTCTTCAAGTGTGACCTTTTATAAGAAGGTACCTGAAAGGACCTGCATTTTTGGAGAATTAGCATCTTCCTGTTTTGGGGGAAGCTGTTTCCTTGGGAGGTTTTCAGAATGATCAAAAATCCATTTGACTGAACAACAGAAAAAGGTTTGATTTCACGGGCTGTCTGGATTTCCTCTTGTCGCACTGTATCTGCAATGATAACATACATCTTGGGGCTTCCAGATTTAAAAGGCCAAGCGTGACCGCTTTGTGTTACGCCATGCACTAAGCAGTAAACCAGCAATGCAGTACACCAGCAATGCATTAAACTGGGGAAAAAAACACCTTAATTTTCAATAGTCATTGATGAAGGTTCCTGTATTGCGGAAGAACCTTCTTCAGGAAATCGCACTCAGTGTTGAGTATGAATTTAAGTCCCACGTAGCCAATGTGCCTTAGGTACATGTTTATACTTAACCGTGCTTTTAAAAGCTTTTCCAGAACCATGGCCAAAACTGCCTCCCTTTGGTTGCTTTCCTTCTTTCCTCCAAGGACTCCAACTGGAGTAAAAAAATGCGGCTACACAAGATTTCTGCTGGAAAAAAAAATGCACCAAAATCAAGCTTCTTGTTTGGACGCTTTGATTCTAACAACAAAGAGCAAAATGTCAAAACAACTCAACTTAAATTTGCCTGTTGCTTCAGTAACGCAGCCCGTGCCATCCTGAGGCAGTAAACATATTTTACCTCGTATTACATTTTAGTATTTAGAGGTATGGTTCAGATATTGTTACTTAAGCAAGCTTTTTCATAGTGGTAGAGTTACTAAAAACAGTAGAGCAGGAAAAAAAAGTAACTTCGGTACTTTAAATTCCAGTTCCAGTGAACGCAGCTGCCCAGGGAACATGTAAGAAACTCCTGGGCTGGGGCTGGTTGTCCCCCCGTAGCTGTAATCCATTTCAAAGGTAACCCCAGCCTTGAAGCCGTCCAAAAGACCTGACCTGGGCAGGCTTTTTTTAGCAGATTTGCTCTGGCTCCTGTCTTTGGGGAACCAATTCAAAACAAGCAGTGCTCCATCCTTTGGAGACCTGCCCTGGTTATCTGTCCGTGGGCGAGGAGAGTTATGACCTGGTATCTTCACACCTGAGTAGCATGAGGAGGTTTATGGTGGCTCTGGGGATGGGATCCTGCAGGGATGGGCGAGACCATATTTAATGGCAGAGCATCTCCACCATGGGTGGCACGTCCTGCAGATCCCACAGATTTATGTCATGGGGAAAAGAAACTGTGTGGTGTTTAGTGTGTACCCACCCAGTCTGGCCCCAGCTAGTTTGCTAACCAGAAGCAGAGGTTGAAATGTCTCTGTGTTAACTCTGAATACTAATAATGCCTTTAAATATTAACTGTTAACTGCTTTGCAATGAGATAGTCAGCTTGTCTGCGATATTGTGAACTGGATTTAGTTCTCCAAAGGATCATGTTCACGCACAATGTCCCTCAGCACATTCTCTTGGAGATTTAAAGGTTTCTTGCCAGCAGAAAATGAATTCCCCCTTTTATCAGGCAAAGCCAAATAATCTCTTGGCGTTTCACAGTGTCCCTCCTCCTGTGCCGCTTCTCAGGGCTCTCCCATTTCTTCCTCCTGAACTGGCACTCGGGGAAGCCAAGGGCTTTGGCGCCCTGCAGTTTGGGCCAAATTTCACAGATTAGACCTTGTCTTTGTCTTCTCTGTAACAAGTAACAGACGGGGCCCACAATGCCTCCACTGAGCAAGAGTCGCCGCTAATCCGGAGGGGGCTTTGAACCACAGTAATAAATCCACTTTTTGGGCAGGCGCACTATGGGCAGGCATTAGTGATACACACAATAAGACAATTATGGCAGCACTTTCCAAAATGCTCGAAAATCCTCTTGTTAAAAATTCCCCTGTCGTCTGGGAGCTCCACCTTTCGGGTGATTGTAGCGGAGTTGGAGAAGCCATGAGGAAGCGTGGTGGGGATGCTGAGACATCCAGGGATGAAGCACTGGGGCTTCCTTCTCCCCTCTTTGCTGGCAGGACATGGGTTTTGTCATGAAGGATGTCATCCCTTTTATTTTTCCGTTGAAAAACGCCAAGACTGCTCAAAGACCCCTGGGGGCAGCTCTGGCCAGGCACAGAGCAGCTTCGTGGGGCACAGCCCCTCAGCACCGTGTCCCCACGGCTCTAAAGCAAAATAACTCAACCTGCTCTCATGGGAGACGTTGCCTGAGAAAGAGTGGGTTGGAAAATACTTTTATTGGGGGTGGATGGGTGGAGGCAATCATTTTCACCTCCTGATGCATTTTTAGCCTGGCTCCTGAGGAAATGAGGTTCCTACAGGCGTATTCTCTCACTAATAATATTTCAATCAAATCTGGCAGTGGAGCAAAAGTCTCAGAGATAATGAGGTTGCCACAAGCCTCATGGAACAAGGCAGGTGGGTAGATGAGAGGAAAACTCTAGAAAAAGCTCAGCAGAGGGGGATCCCTTTGGTGTGCACAGCCCTTACCAGACACTAAAGCATCCACAGTGGGCAGAGCCCCCTAACACCCCACCTGCCTGTGGAAAATTGCAATGAGAGCTCCCGGGGCACAAATCCAGGCCACCAATTTGTGATGCTCTGAGAAATGTACGTTCAACTTGAAAATCTATCTCTTTCTATCAGAAAAGAGCCTTTTCATTTGAGTATGCTTAAAATCCCAGTAGGGCATGTGGGTGAGCGGGGCTGAACTTTGTTTTAGCGTTCAGGACCTGAGACCCTGGAGGACTTTTTGCAATCCAGAACTGATCTGAAGCAGGAAATTCTCTCAACAGTTTGAAAATATTTTTATGCGGAAGGCAAATTATTCCTTTTCTTTCCTCGCTCTTGGAGATATGCGAAGGTCTAGCTGCACAAATGAATTTAGCAACTTTTGTTGTTAGTCTGAGACTTGTGATGGAGAACTGGGGTTTAGTCTGGCTTTTTTTAATAGGGTGCGAATTCCCCTCTATTGTGTCGCACCCTGCCGCTTCTGAAAAACCACAGTCCAAACCTGCCCTTCAGGATTGCTTGTGGGGGTATTTCTGCTGAAAAAACAAACCCCAAACACAGTTTTGAAGGTGGTCAGCCCCAAATTTAGCCAGTAAATCTCCTCTCAGGCACCATCATTGCAAGGATGTGATTTTTTTCAGAAGTGCAGAGCTGCTGTCAGGGAATCCGCACTGCCTAAGTTTTCCCAATAAGCTAGATTGTCCAAACATCTAACGTGAATTTGGGGCTCAGCTGTGAGCTGTATCTCCCCTCTGAAGGTGCTGGGGGGGAGGCTTTCAGGCTGCAGTGGAGAGCTCAAGGTCCTTCAAAGGGTCTCTAGCTGAGCCTCCTCCATCGCACGTCTTGGCTCCCTGGAGTCAGCAGAGCATTTTGCCCTGACCTCTGTGATTCCCACACAGCGCTGGAACTTTCTGCCATGGCTTTTATCCTTTCTGTATGCTTTTCCAGCTCATCCATTTGTGGGGTTGTTCCTCCCTCCCATGCTAAAAGTGATGAAGGTCTCCCATTGCAGCAGAGATGCATCTCTAAACCAGCTCATCTTGTTGTGTCCTCCTGGGATGTGGTGCTCTGGGTCTTGGTTTTACTTGTTTGGGTGGAAGAAGCAACTGGTGGGTGCTTTTGTGGGAGAGCATCCACCAGAGCAGGACACTGGGCATCACCAGGGTGCTGGCTGCATCTCTGGTGGGAGCGTGTGCTCCTGGCTGCCTGGGGATGCCAAGCGAACACATCAGAGCTGTGCTCGGGGGTCTGAGCTGCAGGTCAGGCCCCTGCCCGGAGAGATGCTGTCTTGTTTGCATCCAGATGTCTTCCCAGCTGTTTGAAGCTATGTCAGCAGCCCCTTCCTCACCTCCCCTTCCCTAACCCAGGTCTGTTTCAAATTTGCCTTTAAATGCAAGTTAGTTTCTACTGATTTGGCAAAGCCCGAAGACGCTCCCAGAAGAGAGGAGAGCTTTGCTGAGAAGGGCCCTGGAAGTGCCAGTGTAGCTTTTTGGAGGAGCATGGGGGGCTCAGACTAGGAAGCAGCCCCCTCGCCCAGCACTGCTGTGGGGCTGGGGTGCACAGCCTCTGCCCAGTCCAGTGGCCCCAAGAGTCTGAGCCTGCAGGAGAGTCAAATCGTGCAGCACAACACGCCTGGGTGGGAGCAAGATGTGAAATCACTGACTTCCCTGGAGCCTGAAGACAGCTGCAGCTTAAGGAAATTTTTGGCATGGAGGTGACTTTGATCTTATCACCAGGCACAGACAAACCTCTCTCTCTTTCTTCTTGTTTCCCTCTCTTTTTTTAATTTCTTTTTTTTGCTTTTTTTTTGGTTAATGACATTCTAAGCCAACTTCTGGAGACTGTAGCAGACCAGAAACCCACAGTATGTGCGCTTCATCAGGGATGTGGATGGCAAAGCCGCCTTGCTCATAGCAATGCCCCTTGGTGCTCTGCCAGCCCCCCGGGGTGGGGTTTCCTACCTCTGTGCTCTCTCCAAGCATCCAGGTTTCAATCCCAGACTGCCTACAATATGTTCCACTGAAAGCAAATATCTTTTTAAATGCTGCTAATTGTGGGAGGTGGCCCTGATCGTAAGCCAGAGAGAGCAGAAAGTTAGCGATGAGTTTCTGGGAAAACCAGTGATCAGGATTTTTACCTTCGTCCCAGTTAATTTGCACCAAAATGAAGAACCAACCCCAATACTGGAGCACTGCCAGGGGCAGATACACAGAGGAACCAAAAGTATGACCACTTCAGATTACCAGTGGCTACAAAGATGAAACTGGAACGTGATTATCTGGGGTCCCTAAATGTGTCCCCAGTGTGTGGCATCACCCCTGAGTGCTGCATGGAGATGGTGGAGCTGCCCTGGGCTGGGGGAAAGGGCTGTGCATGGCTCTGACGTTTGATTTGTTCCTTGCTGATGGCTCACATAGATCAGACTTAATTAGAATGTCCTTGGAACTGGAAGGCACGCGTGAGAGGGAGAGCAGGACGAAGGCTGGCACGTGGTGCCCCATCTGGTTTGAAGCAATTAGGAAGTGTCTCAGTCGCTGTGTTTGCTGCAGGAATATTCCACCACTGCAATGCAACAAACTTCCCACCCTGGCTCACGCAGAAATGGCTGCTTCATTTGACGTAGCTGCTCGTATGTCATTAAAATCATGGATGTTTAAAAGCTGGCGTGGCCAGGTAGACATCTTGCATTGAGCTAAAGTCTTCATTTAAAAAAATAAATTGCTCCTTTTCCATGTTTTCACACTACGAACTCCAAACAGTTTAAGAGTTTCTGTAATAGTCATGTCCTTTCTTTGTTTTGGGACCCTTCCAGCCCAGTGGGTGACTGGTGCAGCTATGCCTGGGGTCCTGGAGGTGTCCTGGAGGTGGTGGCACACGGTGGCACTGGCACCCAAGCCTCCTGCACTGCCCCAGGACACTACCACACAGCGACCTGTGTGCACGGGACAGCCTAAAGCTGCATTTCTATAAACTTTCTCCGACTGGTTTGTGTGTGCCTGGGGGTTGTTGATGACAAGTTTTAGAGTTAGAAACCATAAATCAGTGCTCAGCACTTGGAGTAATATCGATCTAAAGAATTATGGAGCCTTGGGGAAGTAGGTGGCTAAGGCATAGCCACTAACAAATGCAGTACAGAAATAGAGCTAGAAAATTGTTCCTGCAGCAATGGAAGAGCATGCCCTATGGAGGAAAATAAAGTCTGTGCTTGGCAGATCAGTGCCTTGAAAGTCTGGACTTTGTCCAGTGATGTGATTTCTCAGAGGTGACCAAGCCTTGATAGACGAATCCAACCCAAGCCCTGCCAGCACTACAAGTTGGCTCATCTCTCATCTAAACGGTAGCTCCAGCTGGTCTCCAAAGAGGAAGAGAAGGAAGGGAAGGAAGTTTGATGATTAAGGACAACTCCCTGGAGGGAATCAATAGAAAGTATGACCTTGGACTTTGCCTTGTGAAACCACAAATGAGCTGGACTAGAGATTGGCATGAAAATGAGGTTGCCTTGGGGAGAGGAGCGTCTCTTTTAGGATGCACTTCACCTCCTCCTAAGGTGGACACCAAGGGTAGATCTCCTGCGCTGATGCCCAGCAGCAATGGGTTTCCTGCAGTGATGGAAGCGAGCCTGTGGGAAGTGGTACTCACTGCAGCAAGGAAAGGCTGGGGACGGGAGCCCTGCCAGGAGCCACTGCTGGTGGCCCTGCTGCCCCAGAGAGCCCAGCTTTCAGCCAGGCCACCCCCGTGTCTTTGGGATGTGTTAGTTGTGAGCTTGCCTACCCCTTACCTAGCTGTGGATTTGGGGACCGTGGTGGCAGGGGACATCTGCGAGGCTGGAGGGATGCTGACCACAACAGAAACCTGCAGAGATGCTCCATGGGCAGGCTGATCTTCCTGTCCTGCGCTGGAATATGGCCCATTGGACACCAATGGTGGAACACCAGTATGCTGGTGGCAGCGAGCCTGTCCTCAGACCCTGCTATCTAACGTGGGGTTTACCCCGGCTGCCTCCTGCACCCCAACTTCTCAGTGGGGCTGCAGGCAGCAAGAGAGGTTACATCTCCCCTGGCTTCAGCCTTGTGGAAGTGAGTTCTCTGCTCTAAGCTGGTCGTGCAGCTCCCTCTATAGTCAGTGGAGAGAGATGGGGGACTCATCCCACTGTCCCCGTCACCAGTGACTGCTTTTCAGGCAGCACAAGGAGCCAAAGGGGTTCAGCTGTGTCAGTTACCCACCCCACCCACCCCCACCCCCCAAATGCCTGCAGCTGGGTGGGAAAAACCCCTGCATCTACACTCGTGAAATCAAGGACCAGAGGCTGAGCCCCTGGGGACAGCACTCACCTTCTCTGCTTGAACCCAAATTGTCTCCAAAAAGCAAATGTCAAAGACTTGAGCCTTTGCGGTACAAGCCAGGACAGGCAGGTAGGCTGAGAGGGATTTTTTTTTTTTTCCCTCACAAGCCATTAAATAATCCTCCAACGCAGATGGAAAAGTCTGCCAGGCTCGCATGGGCATGGGCTGCAGCAGTGCAGCGGAGGCAGGTGAGCCTTATTTTTTACCAAAACATTGAATCCTAATGAATGTGACCTCTCCGTGTGCCAAATCCTGCCCCTCCACAAGGGGTTTACCCTGGCAGCCTCAGCACAAGTGCATTTATAACACGTATCATTTGTCATCTTTTCATCAAAAAGTGTGTAAATCCTTTCCCCGAAGTGCAGAGCTGTTTTACAGCCAGGCTATAAAATCCTGCAGAGTCTCTGTTCCAATAGAATTACATTAGTGCCAATAATCTGGCAAATATCAGGAGTGAATTTAATCAAAAGAACTAACACCAGGGCTCTGATTTACAGCAGCCCATGACAGAGTGGAGCGGTCAGAGGTTTTCAGGACCCAGATGTGGAATTTTACTTGCAACATCATTTGGAGCAGAGGGAAAGCAGAAGGAATGGGAAGCAGGGCTTCAGCGTTTTGGGAACTCTTTGCACTCTCACAAAAATCAGTGAGAAAAGAGGAACAATTCACCCTTGTTCTGAATTTTAAAAGATGAACATGTGAAATTTCTGATATCTGGGGTTTTGTTGTTTCTTGGGACAGGCCACACACCTAAGGGGTGTGCTCAGGACCAGGGGTTTGATGTATGTGCCCAAGAAAAGGGCACCCTCCCCTGGCACCCGCTGGGGCGAGCCCATCCATCCCCACGGCGCAGGACCAGCACTACGGCCCGACTCCAGCGCAAGAGTCCCCGTCTCAGGCCACGCACAGATCAGTTACGTGGTCTGATCTCAAAACGCCGGGGGAGCCCCAGCCCTTGCTTGAGTAACTGGTGTCCCTGGGTTCGCCTGACCACCCACCCACAGCAGCCACAGTCCTTCAGCTCCCAGCTCCAGCCTGGCAGGCTCTGGCACGCACCCCACGTTGCCACTTCATGCAATATCTCTGCTCCATCTGTCATCAATTCCTTTGCATGTGGTTTGCAGACTTCATGCCACGCTCTGCCTGTTCATGGCTCTGCGACAGGGCATGTCTGATCACCAACAAATTTTTTGCTTTTATCGTTATTACGAGGAAATAACTAGAAGCAAATGCACAGGCAAGGAACATGGCATGGCTGCATCACTGTTAACCATCAGGGTAAAAGTCATCCTTAAAGTCCAACTTCTTATGCCTTCACCTGTGCTGCTAAGACAACTTCAGATGGTTAAATTTAAACTAAGTTTTAATTAAAAATCCCTATAGGTTTGACTGTTAGAAAACCAACCAGCCCTCTGCCAGGGCAGGAGGGCACTGCCCACCTCCACTTTCCGCTCGCCTTCTGCTGCCTGAGCCTCACACCATGCTCTGCAAATATGCAAAAGTTTGAGGCATTTTCTTTTTCTCCACATGAAAAAAAAGTAGACATTGTGCAAACATTTCTGCAATGTGTTATCTTTACATAAATACGCAAACCAACCATTTAACAGAATGCAACTCATGCCTCCATGATTTTCGGATGTTAGATGCGTTATGACTTGAGGTACATAACCCAGCGCATAGGATGGAGTGAGAGATGAGAAACACAAGTGAGAGGAAAGGTAGTTTAGCTGGATGTGTCTGTTAGGGTGAATTAATGAAGTTGAATTAATACAAAATTCTCTTCAGCAGCTCTTTCATGGAACATTTGCTGTGAGTTCGCCTGAGCTGATGCACGCTCGCCAGGGTGGTCAAGCGTGCTGCGTGCTTCCTTGGCAGCTCTGTATCAGCTCACAAGGCACCGGTGCTCTATTCTATGCGTTTGTTTAAATGTGTTACATGTAGGACATGAATGGAGCAATATGATGGTTGAAAGAATCAAGTCTTATAGAGCAAACACAACCTGCTGGGTGAGATGAGACGTCAGGCAGTTGTGAGGGAGATGGCAGATGCTACAGGATGGTTAATTCCTTAATTCTGAACACATTCGGCTGAGATGAGACTCTGGGAGAGCTTTGCTCATCGGCAGATGGCTTGGTGAGATGATAAATTAATATTGTTATCAGTGGAGAAATGGCTGAAGTTGTTAGATGGTAGCGTTTGTTTTTTAAAAATGCCTGTTTTCCACAATTATTTCAGAACAGTCCCTGACTCAGGGAAGAAAAATAGAGGGAACACAAAATCCCCTGTGCCATAAACAGAGCTCAGGAAAACGAGTTTTCAAAGGAATGCCTTTGCAGTAGGAAACTTCATTTTGCCTGCTTTTGTATAGGACGATGGATTACGCCAACAATAAACCATTCCAACTACTGTGAAATTGTGCTAATAGCCTGCGAGTTGGGGAGCTGTTCATGCACCAGCATATTTATTACATACCTTTGTATCTGTTAGCTCCAATAGCTGCATTTTTGTTATAAGCCATGGGGGGTTGGAGAAGTATTTAAATTTGGCGATCTCAAATTTCAATGGCAGGAGCGGTTGGAGAAGGCAGAGGGATGAGAAAAGGACAATTGTAAAGAGCATTTAATAGAGCGAATGACCCAGTGACTGGGAACTTCAGCCATACAAGGTGGTGGAGTGCCTCGCGAAGGCCAGCGCGCATCTTCCCGAGTGCTCGCTTGGGGAAACCGAGGCACAGCATGGCTCTGAGGTGTCCCCCCCACAGGTACCATCCGCCCCCCGGCTGTGATTTTGGGTAAGACCACTGTGCTATCAGCTGTGGGGAGGTTAGCCAGAGTGAGGGGCCAGGGCACAGCAAGGGTAAATGGGCAACAGAGGGGGAGCAGGCTGCCTGGCTGGGGAGGAGAGCTGGGAAAAGTAGGAGTGAGGAAAGTCCTGGGAAATGCCGGGGTCAATGAGACAGAGAGGGTTAAGTGTGGACATCGCTGCCAACACAGGGCAGGCACTGACTTTTCTCGGGATAGAAAAGCTGGGGATGGACAGGGGACAGGGTCCATCCTAGCCTCCAGCCCAGCATCCCCTCCCTGCTCCGTGCTCCCTGTGCTGACCCCAGAGGACTGGAATCCCTATGGATGCACAGTGACCCCGTGGCTGGAAAAGAGCACTCCTCTCCTCCAAATCCCACCACATCCCCAGGAGCCCTCACGCTGGGGAGGCAGCTGGGATAAACCAGAGCCCTGGGAAGGAGTTAACTATGCTTGGGGAGGGGTGGGAATTCCTCCCACTGCCCTGGTACTCCAAACCCCTTTCTGGGGAGCAGGAAGGTAAATGAGAACCAGGCTCTGGCCATCAGAAAATACCTCTGTGAGCCCACCGCTGCCTGGGGGTGACGGGTGCCCGCCTGCATCGCTGCCTGGCCCTGCTCGAGGAGAGCCCATGTCTTCACAATTTCCTTTTGTTTGTCTCAACCTAACGTGCTGTTACTTCAGCTGCGACCCGGCCGTGAAAGCAGAAATATGAACTTTATTACAACACATATCCGCCGGGACCGGGGGGCAAGGCGCGGCCGCGCGCAGCAGGCAGCTCGCTGCTGGAGCGGGGGTCCCATTGGGATGCTGGTGTTGGAGGGGGCATGGAAGTGGCTCAGCCCCTCTGCACCCCTGCATTCTGGCTCCTCGGACCCCCGAAGAGCAGCTGCTCTCCACCCCCCAGAGCCACGGGTTGGGTTCGCATCCCACCAGCCCGCACATCGGCTGAAGCTGTGCCTTGTTAGCAGCCTCAGTGCAGGGCGGGTCGAAAATGTCTCATTGAAATACTTTTTACAAGGTGAAAAAAGGGGGAGTAGGGCTGTCTAAAGAAGCAATTTCTTTTTCTGCTTTGCAAAAGAGTGTCTGCTTTCAGTGGAAAGAAAAAAAAACACCACCATGAAGAAGCGTTTTCATTAAAAATTTGAAAATGCTGAAGACCCAAAGCTTTCCAGCCAAAACTACCCAGCCCAGGCCAAAAAGCTTTTTGTTTCTTGTTGAAACGGGTCTTTAGAGAGAAAAGAGCAGCAGCTTTCTGTGGGAAACCCCAGCATCTTCTAATCTGGCTTTTGAATGTTTGCTTGATTCCTTTACCTGTGTCTCAGGTTCAGGATTTATATCTCTTCCAGCAGGCAGCTGAGAGTTAAAAAAGTTCATTTGCAGGATTTGCTCTTATTGTTGCTCCCGCCCCAGCTGAAGCCCCGCTCGCCTTCGCATCTACTGCAGAAGAGGAAACCTCAAAAAACTCCATTGGCTGAGCTCAAAATAAAATTGTTTCCCATTTTACTGTTCTCGCCTCGTCCTGAGGAGGGAACTGTTTTGTGCGTGGGTTAAGCAGGGCGAGGGTGGAGGGTGGGAGCAGGAGGTGGGTGTTTGGAGGAGGCTGATTTACAGATGCTGCATCTAACCCCTTACCTGGGGTTTTCTGCAACTCTGCCTTTGCATATGTGATGGCCAAGTTAGCTGTGGCTATCAGAGCAGAGGAAGCGTGATCTGTAAGTGATAAAACCTGGAATAATTTGAAGTCATCCTCAGCAGCGAGGACTTTTTGTATTTCAGTGGCCTCGTCCTCACCAGAAGGGTGGGAAGACCGGGAGAGGTGACAGCAGGGAATGTGGGGGCAAGAAAAGTCATTTCAAGGGCTTGGTTTGGGAGAGAGAGGGGTAGGAGGACTTTGGTGAGAGCAAGAGCTGCGGAAGCAGGAGTGGCGGGAAGCGGTCGGAGAAGAAGGAGCTGTGCGGTCCCAGCCATCCCACCCCGACCCGGTACCTTTGCAGGCCTTGCGGTGGGAGATGGGCTTGCTGAGGTCCCGGTAGAAGCCCTCCTTGCAGTAGTGGCAGTGCCGCCCAGCAGTGTTGTGCCGGCAGTTTAGGCAGACGCCACCGCTCTTGCGCCCTGACAGCTTGTAGAGCTCCATGTTGAAGCGGCACCGCCGGGCGTGCAGGTTGCAGTTGCAGGCTGCGAGAGGCGAAGAACAGAAACTGTCAGCATCTGCACGTAGCCACGGAGGTGCCAACCCTGGAGGAGCCCGTGTGCGTGGCGCTGGGCACCGTCGAGGTCCTGCCTGGGCTGCCCTGCTGCAGCAGGGGTGTCACAGGATGGGATGTTCTGGTGGCACCTCTGGCTACGGGAAGCCAACTACTAACCCACCTCCCTCTTCGACCAGTGCTCTGTGGTGAGTCCAGCTTTTTGGAGGGGAAGCTGAGGTCACCGAGACCTCATTTCACCATTGTGACTTGCAGCAAATATGCCTTTTGCCTCCCCTGACTTAATGCGAATTGAAAGCTGGGTGCAGGCAGGGCTGCGAGGGCAGGGAGCCCATCCATGGTGGGGAACCAGCAACGCACAACCTCCCCAGCTGCTCCTCCAGCTTTGTCGCAGGCGCTTTGCCCCTTCTCATCTGCTCTCACACTGCTCAGTACAAAGCCCCCCACCTCCCAGCTGCTGCAAAATCCCCTGCCTCCCAACACCCCGGGAGCCCCTGTGCCTGCCCCAGGGGGCAAGTGGGTTTCCAACATCACCTGCCCGACCTTCCCACTCTTACCAGTCCCGACACATGTGTTTGAGCTCCAAATACTGTTTCAAGACCTTCCTAGCTAACTTCTTCCCCAGCTTTCCTTCCCGTGCTTGGTACCCGGCGCACAAGGTTCGGTTACACGCCTGCAGCCCCGGACACGCCGATGAAACCTCCCCTCTGCCTGCACATCTCTCACCCCACCGCCAGGACAGGGTCGGCCTGACGCCCGGTGGGGCACATACCAAAATGTCCCCCTCTGCTTTGATTGCATGTGCCGTGACTGAACCTGCCGGGAGATGTCCAATTTCTCCACCATATGCAGCCTAATGTCAACACAGGGACTATTTTAACAGGGGGCCTGTGCAAAGGACAGCTTAAGGACTTCAAAAGCTCAGCCCTCGCCTGCCTCTCCCCAGAGCTGTCACGGGAACATCAAGAAGCTGTTGCTGGGGCTCTGTGCTTTGCTGAGAATTTTATAGCTTGTTTTCTTTTCCCTTTGCTTTTATTTGCTCTTCACCCCTGAACAATGCATCTGTGCAATGCCAGCCCACAGCTGGGCCTCTCGGCTCGGCACGAAGGTGTCACGGCTCCGGGCTTGTCACCTTCCTTTAGAGCAGAGACATCTTAATCTCTCATTCCTTCCTGTTTACCTTATGGTGCTTGCCCAAGACAAAGACATGCTATATTTGCTTAATTATCAAATTTCAGCCCAGAAAATTACAGTGCAGTTCCGGATTATTTATTAGGAACAATCCCCAGCTAACCCACGGCGTGAAAGCAAAGGGGAGAGCAAAATCCTCTGGACATGTCCGACCAGCGGGATGGAGACTGTTCTCTCCATGCTCTGCAATCAGAATTCCTCTGGCTGACACGGTGTGGCCCCAACCTCACATCCCCATGAAATGCTGGCAGAGCAAGAGAAACAGCCACCAACACACCAATGGCACAAAGAGTGGCCCGAGAGCGGTTTGCCGGCCGTGGGAAAGTGAGATTCCTGACACCGAGCGGGGCCTCTCCTTAGATGAGCCCACCAGCCTGTGGGTGCATTTGTCGTCTCCCAAAACAGGAGACAACCATCAAGGAGACCAGAGACACAACGCCTGCATGCAGAAGGAATTGCTGCTTTTTAGATCTGGCTGGTCCCGCAGACACATTTGCAAGCGCACTTAATCCACCTGTTTGCATCTAAAAGAAGCACAGGAGCATGCGGTGGAGAAGGCACTGGGTGCTTTCTGCATCTGCCCCTTGCAGGGTTTTCCCTTCTGCCTTAACCTCAGGAAGAACACTTCGTGCTTTGCTAGGCACTCTGGCAGCTGGCTATGGCATTCCTTCCTCCCGGTGTGCCGCGCAGCCACGACGGCTCTGCCGCAGCCGGTGCTGTACACTTAGAGGTGACTTTTGCCCTGTAGAACGCATGAGCTAAACTTTTGGGAAGGAGGTGGTGTTTTTAGAGTCCCGATCCTTGTTTTACAGAGAGGTGACCAAGATGTTGAGGTTAAACCCTTGTCCCAGCCGTGCAGGCACAGGGCTGAGGGCTGGTTCCTCCACTCAGGGCAGATGGACTGGCTGAGGGGTGCACCAGGGCTGCAACACTAAGGATGTGCTCTTGGCTGTAGCTCACCCCCCCAGGCAGCACCTGTATCAACGGCACAGCCTCAGAGCTCAGCTCAGGCAGAGGAAAAAAAGATTTAAGTCCCTCAGTCTGAGGGTCTGTCGTCCCGACTGTAGCCTGTGACCATGCAGGCACATCTCCACTGTTCAAAACCTCGAGACTCACCAGCCGCTCTGCCTTCGGTGCTACAAACCACAGGATTTCAGTCCCTGGTGACAAACGTGAAGAGGCATTTCTCCAGGGGGTGGCATGGCCTCAGAGAAGACCTAGTTTTTCCTGGAATCTGGCAGAAAGGCATGTTTTCCAAAGAGCATGAAAGCTCACCTCCTCCTAAAACTGGACGTGGTACTCACATATGTTGCAAGATTGCACTGGCAAATCCCTTTTTAAAATTCAAAGCTGAGCCCACCCGAAGAGTGAGCGAAAATCTTTGCATTTCTTTGGGTTGCTTGATAGCAGAAATGTTTTTGCAAAGCCAGGAAAGCAGAACTCCTGGGATTTTCTCAAGATCTTTGCAAATATTTCTGCTGGTCCCACCAGGGCAAAGCTGCACGGGAGTGCGGAGGAATGAGCGTGCAGAGCTGCCTGCAGCCCTGCTCCCGGGATCGATTTTACATTGATCTTCCAGGGACGGGAAAATCCAGTGTCTGGAGAAGGGAAGAAGCTGAACCTCACAAGACGCTGCAAAGAGCTCCCCAAAACAGCCATTCCTGTCCTCATCCAGAGCAAACAACCTAAAAATTGTGTATGCCTCAGGGCATAAACCCTCCCGGGAGGGAGTGAATGAGGTGGGCGAAGGTGTGGGCTGGCTGAGCCCCTCTCCATCCCAGTGTCCCTGCACTCGGCCTCCCTGAGAGCTCCCCACAAGCACTGCAAGCAGCCAGGGGGCAACAGCCACCCTTCCCCTGTGACAACTTAGCATTTTTTGGCTCCGACAGCTTAGCCTTGGCTCTGTCCCCGCCTTTCACCTACACTCCTAGGTCACTGAGTACATCCACTGGGCACTGATTGCCTCCTAACCCCACGCACACGGGTGTTTTTCCATCATCCACCCACTCCTGACCCACCTGTTTGTGCAGACAGAAGGGGCCAAACTGACCCAAGGGTTTTAATTGAAATTACTGTCTCTTGTGCTCACCCTGAGTGCCTGGGTCCTGAGTGGCCAGTGCTGTGCACCGCTGGCCACCAGCCAGGGCTAGCTGGCAGCTCTGTCTGTAACCTGACGTCTTTGGAGATGCCTAACGGGAGACACTTGGTCTGACTGAAGGAAAATAGCCATCCCATTTTTTTTCTGACAATACTGCACAGGGATGGAAAAATTTGGGCAATGCAATATATGACCCATCTAGGCGCCAGAAAGTCCTTGCTGGAGACAAGGCTGAGACGTGTCATGATGGGATCCATCACGCTGGTGTTACAGAAAACCGGCAGTGGGGGCCCGAAGTCGCTGGGTGGGGCAGTGTCTGGGTACACTGCTATCACAGGGAGCCAGCCGCTAGGACTGACCGGGACTGAGCAGCAGATCGTGGTGCTTTTGGATCCCAGCTCCGAATCTGTGCGTGGTCCCCGGGTGCCGCAGGCAGGGCGTGCAGCTCGCCTGGCCACATTTTCCCTGGACGGAGGCACTCAGGAAACACAGCTCCCGCCCAACCTCTCCCTCGGCCGATGGTTAATCCCCTGCTGTGCTAAGGCATTTCGCCTTGTTCCTAACATGAATTGGCCTGGCTTTAATTTCCAGCCAGTGCTTCTTGGTTTGAATTTCCCTGCCACAGTAAGCGGCTCTTTAGCAACCCATCTTTTCTTTCTATGAACGCCTTCGCTGCTGTAATAAAAATCAACTCCCAATATTGGCATCACCTACGGTCCTCATCCTTTGCTTTCCACGTGGTGGAGAAGACACCCCTGCACGGGCTGCAGACCCAGCCATAGGCAAAACATGTACCAGGTGCTGAGACCTCTCCGAAGAAAGGTTTTGGCTCAAGTTGCTCGACTAAGCTCAGTGCTGCTGTCTCCTCCTCATTCTTTCTCTTATTTTGCCAAGGACCTCACAAGCCTTTTGTTAGCTGATTTTATTGTGCACAGATGTACAGAGCTTCATCAAACAGCTTCTACCTGGGCCGCCAGGCTCCAGTATGAATAACCAGAAATCACTTAAATGCAGATGTTCAGAAACCTGGAGAAGGTCGGAGCAGAAAAGAGGAAAGCTGTAGTTTGGAGCCGAGTGAAGAAACTACAGCAAAAGTATCTCCACATTAAAAACTGTGTCTTGGCCAAATGGATCCATCGAAGAAGGTCAAGGCGGGCAGGATTTTCCATTTGGGAGAATGAAAGGAGATATGTGAATGGAGGCGCAGGCTGGAGCTGTGCGGTGGCAGCTGTGGTTGTGGTCTTTTGTGCTGCCACCGTGTCCCCCGGGCCCCGCATCCCAGCGCCCTGCATCTCCCAGGACGCATTCCTCTCCGCGGTTTTCATTCAGCAATGACAATGCTGCCCTTTCAAAAGACCCCACCCTTCCAAAACTTATATTTTGGCAATTTTCAAAACGCAAATTGCTTTTTAAACAAACGAAAACCCCAAAACATTTTGTTTTAATTTTTGCAAACAATAATTCAGGGGAGGGGGGAAGGGAAAGGGGAGAATAGAAGAAGCCAGGGGCTGAAAGTAATCTCTAAATTTGACTTGAATTTATGCATAGTCTTAGTCTCCTTAAAAGTGTCCTTTTCCCAGATAAGTGTTTTTGGTTGGGTTTTTTTGCCAGAAAATTGTTAGCTCAGCCTGAACCATTTTTTCTCTTCTTCAGGAGCAAGCCTCGCGTGCATCGCCCCAGCTGCTGAGAGGAACACCCTGCCTGTGCCCATGTGGGGAGGGACTTTGCTCCCAGAGGGCCCCTGGAGATATTCTCAGGGATATTATTTTTGAGGCCCATATTGGTCAAGGAAACATCCACCCTTAAATTAAAGAGAGGGGACAATGGAGATGGAGCATCCAGAGCCAGTGGAGACCTGTCTGCTTGCTGGACTGGGAGGTAAAGAGAAAGTGGGAGACACTGGGAAGGTGTCCCCGGTCCCCTACAGCACCGCATCCCTTCAAACCTGCTACTGGCTGGTTTGAGGTTTTGGAGTAGCTGGCATGAACTGGAGCTGCGGGATGAGCTCCTGCACCACTGCATGCTGCCGGACTGTAATGGTCCAGCACGGGCTGCGGTGCATGGGGCTGCCAGGGCTGCACCCGGTGAGCGATCCCAGGTGGTGTGGCCCTGCAGGGATGTCCCCTGGGGGCCATGGATGCTGCCCGAGCTGGGGAGAGGGTTTCTGTCCATGCTTGCAGCAGCAAAATGGCAAAGCATAGATGAACACTGGCCATGGCAACAGTGAAGTCCTGCACAGTACAGCCACCACATGTGGCCCTGGGAGCTTGGAGCCATCGGGACTGAGCGGCCGGATCCAGCTCTGCTTGCATGGCAGGCAGCCCTGCGCCCTCCCGTGTGGCTCAGTGCCACCCACCACAGACCCAGTTGGCCGACACTGAACAAAAACATTTGCTCGGGAAAATTCATTTGCGTGTGCTGTTAAGTCTGAGTAAGGAGGAGGATCGGAAATTGGTTTGGTTTGCTCAGGCTAATCCACTGAAGGGGAAATCCATCAGGGTGTTGTGGCTGTGAGAGGGAGACACAGGGTCTGCGCCAGGCCCCAGGTCTTCCTGACGGAGCAAAAAGACGGAGGAAAGTGTGTGGACACACCACAAAATATGCAGCTATGGCTGGCATCGCCCACGAAACCGGAGCCACAAACCTGGCTTGCAGTGAAAGCAAGTGTGCACTGGTGGTGGGGGAAGGAAAGCCCCATCCTTGCTGATGCATCCCAGAGACCCCCCACCGCTGGGGCTGGAGGCTTTTTGGGCAGTTCCTGGCACCCCGACCTGCTCCCCTTGAGGCCAAATGCCTCTCACCCCTCTCCTCCCATGAGAAACACCCCTGAAAGCAAGGAAAGGCCAAATGTAGATGCAGCAAGAGAGAGGGGTCCTGGGGAGAAACACGCTGAGAAAATCTTCCCGGTGGCACAAAAAGGCGTTGGGGAACAGAAGACTTTCCTATGCGTGAAAAACCTGAGGGATGGCAATTCTGTGGAAAAACTCTAGTCAAGATGGCATCAGAGTGACGCAGGACCTCCCTGGGGATGCTGCACACCACTTTCCACTTTGCCCAGTTCCCAAACCCCTACATGCGCCAGGGACCGGGAGACCCTGGAGGTGTCCCTGTCAGCACTGGTTTTGCAGAGTATAACATTGCTCTGCAACACTGAAGCCCAAGATGGTAACAGCAACAGCCTGAGATTTCCAGTCGTAAGAAGACACTCATTTTCTTCTACATAAAAAAATGACAAACTCACTGTTTGGGCTGAAATGTTTGAGACTGGGTGTCTGACTCAGGTTGAATAGTTCTGGAAAAGTTCCTGTTAAAATGATTCAGCTGCTAATGAGAAACAAGGCTAGTGAAAAATATAGTGTAGTGCCAATACCAACAAATTTAGGGATTTCTTTCCTTAAAAAAAATCTATTGCCCTTATATTTGAAGCCAAGGCTTAAAAAGAAGAACATTGCTCCCTAGCAGGGATGCCCAGGGAGGTGGTGGAATCACCATCCCTGGAAATGTTCAAAAAATGCATAGATGTGGTGCTTAGGGCCATGGTTTAGTGGTGAACTTGGCAGTCCTGGGTTAACAGTTGGACTTGATAATCTTAAAGGTGTTTTCCAACCTAAACGATTCTACGATTTAGTGGGTCTTTTGCTGTCTCTAAGAAAAACTGCTCAAGCTTGGCTGAGTTTCTCAGTCGCTGAAAAATAGGGGACAACCTAGGCTGAAGTTGATGGAGTTTTGCAGCTAAATTCCCCAAAGATCTTATTTCCACTGGCCAAACCAAGCCTGTAGAGACAGGGCAGTAGGTGCTTATCCTGCTGCTGGACTCTTTGGGTGCTGAGCGTGGCGGTGCCAGCCCGCAGTGCTCCCTCCTCACCTCTGCACAGCAAACCTCCCCAACTGCCACGGGCATTGGCAGGCCCATCAGCAGGAAGAGTGAACTTCCAGCAGGTTCTAGGGAGTGGGTAGGAGAGGAAAGACGCTAAACAGCAGAGCTTGATGGCTTCAACACATGAATGTGTTTTGGGGAGTGCCCTCGTCTCAGCAGACAGTAGGGGTAAACCAGGCATGTCCATGGTAAACCAGCTGTCCCTCAGCACCCATAGCCAGCTCAAATACTGGCTGTCACAACCAGGCAGCAGACAGCTTGGCAAAGCCAACAACCCATATGTGGCCTCTGGCATGTGGTTTTGAGAACAGATACAGGGAGAAAGTCCAGAGCTGCTCACAGATCAATCCCAGAAGAGGAAAGAACAAGTCCCATCAGATCAGCTACTGAGGGCTACTTTGTTGACACTCGCAATTACCAACTTTCCCCCAGTTCTGTGAGACCAAAGCTCTTCCCAACAGCACAAGATGCCTTTGGAGAGCCCCCAGCAGCTGCTGCAGGCCAGGCATGGTGGGTGCCTGTCTGCGCCTCCAGCCCCCCATGTCACGGGAGCTGGTTCCAACAGCAACAGACACTGCTCACAACTTAACCTGTGACATGAAGCTGTCTGACTGAGGTCTGATATGTGTTTTTATTAATTTCAAGGAGGGAGATATTTTCATAACTGCTTCCACATTTATTAGTTCCAGGCTGGATTGGAGCACCGAAAACTCACTAGGGTATTTCCTGGCTGCCCACATGGTATTCCTGGCCCTGCAGGAAGCATCAGAGGAGGAAGAGTGAGACTTATTCCCGGGAGATTTACGGCTCTGGGACATTCAGATTGTGAGCCAGAGTTTAACAACCTCGGAGCAGTGGCCATCTCCCCGTTGCTAGCCTGCACACGTGGCAAACAGCTGCTCACAGCCAGCAGGGTCCCACTGATTTGTGTGTTCCTGCCTTGAACCCCTGGGGACACCTCCAGTGACCTGCGAGGGCTCCTTCAAAGCCACCAGGCAGCTGACTGTCCATCAAGAGGCAACCAGGATGGATGAGAAACCTGTGGGCCTGTTGGCTTGCATTGAAATGTCGTGGCAGCCTCTCACCCAAGGCATTTTATCCCAAGACAAAAGCAATCTTACTCAATACAGGATACAAATCACAAAGCCAGCCTAGCCCTGGTGCAGCACATACTGTTGTACTCAAAGTGCCTGGAAATGGGCTGCAAATTGCCCTTGATGCCTCCAGCCAGTGTGCTGGGAGGGGACACGGGCTGTTCTTCAGCAGAGACTGGAATGGAGTCCTCTTCCCTCTAGAGCACCTCTGAAAGCTGTCCGGAGATGAGGGCTTCAGCCTCATTAGGCTAATCATGAGTCTGCCTCAACAAGGACTGGAGGAACCACCTCTGAGGGGTGGGATGAGAGCTGCAGGTGGACCTTTACCTGGGGACGGATCTGGGGCTGGGAAGGACGTGGGCAGAGTGGGCCAGGCTCTCCTGTCCTGCACTGAAACTGCCAGCACATTGCACCACGCTCAGGTCCCAGCACGGCCATGAAGCGATGCCACTCGCAGGGACACTGTAGATGATCTAGCAAGAGCTCCCCTTTCTTCAGCAGCTGTGGGATTTGACCAGGAATTTTTCTCTGCAAGTCAGGTATTGTGCAGGAAGTTTGCAGATGAGCTTCAGCCTGGCAAGAGCTTAATTAATTTATTTTTGTGAGAAAGGAAAGGTCAAGAAGTGAACTCTTTATTTCAATCTGGAAGATGATACCAGGCTGTCATCAGCTTGCTTTGTTTAACTGCAGGACCCAAATCCAGCCTCCTGAGGTTGTAAATACTTTGAAATGAATTGTTTGCATCCCGTAATTCATCCAGATGCCATCTGAAGGCAGGAGCTAACAGGAGAGCTCACCTGACAACCTAGGGCTTATCAGAGAGAGCACACAGCAACCCACACCCCCCTGCCCACCCCAGCCGAGCTCCTCCGAGGTGCTCGATGTTTATTTGGAGTCCCAGGGAAATCCACTTCGGAACAGTTTATCCACTTGGGCTCTGGCCTTGTGGTTTCCCTCTTATCTGGTACAGATCTCAGCAGCGGCTGTGCTGACTGCTGCAGGGGTGGTGGTACTTTGCAGGAAGACCTTTCTCCTCTCTCTGCCCCACACCACGGTGCTTACCTCCCACCTGTCCAGTCTGCTAACCACAGGCAGTTAGGAACCGCTGCAGGTTGAGCGAATGCTTTTCAAGGTGCCAGAAATCAACATCCCAGTCCCCGAGTGCTTGGTCTGATCAATATTTTTGTAGAACCAGAGCCCCTCAGCTCAAAAGGAGGGCACGTGGTGACAGGGATCTGAGCACAGCTCAAAGTGATGCTCCAACCCAGACAAGGGGCAGGAGCCAGCACACCCAGGGCCATCACTGCCCCAGCGCCAGACATTTTCCTGTTAAGTTTTCCTACATTTCTGATGCAGGATTATATCAACCACTTGAGGGTTAATGTCACAGTAGAAACAGATATTGAAAGAACTTGCACATAGAGAGCAAAGGTTACTCAAAATGCAAAAGACCTGATAATGCAACTAACCCAGCAAAGAGTTGAAAGATTTTAAAGTCTGTATTGAAACTGCTCAGCCTAAAAGGACCAAGGATACAAACAGCCTTAGCTCTGCCTCCATCACTGCCCCGAGGAGCCAGGAAACTTGGCCATGGTTCTCTGACAGCTGAGGGGTGAAAGCAATGCAAAGCGGTTTTAAACTAGCTCAGGCTGTGATTCCTCCAGGGCAGACCCAGCTTAAAATGATGCCACTTGTGCCCAGTCACTGCCTCTCCGGTTGTGCTACTTCAGCTGCCTGTGAGGTCAGGCTGTGTTGGGCTCTGGTTTAAAAACAAACAAAGCATATTCAGGAACGTGTTGTGTTTTTTTAACCCTAGATCATTTCCCAATCTTGTCTGGAGCAGGGCCAGGGGAATTGTTAAACCAGCCCCAGACAGACCCACTGCTGAAGGGACCCTGTGCCTGGGAGCTGCGGGATGCCGCCAGAGCCCGTCACACAGCTGTGCATAACCTGTGGCTGGTCATCTCCCCTCCAAACCCAGCAGCATCCCCTCCGAGGTGACACGGAGTCCAGGTCCCTGTGCTGCTGTACCAGAAACACCTTTCTGAAGATCAGCTCTCGCAGGATTTCCCTTTGAAGGCTGAGTCGGCACTGCTTTCTCCTTTGAATGACTCCTTTGCCCTTCCCCAGCCACCAGTTTGATGCTGTCTCAGCCATCAGTTTGATGTTGCCTTCCCTCCTCTCTGCCAGGATCACATCACCTTGTCGCCCCAGGCAGTGCCAGTGGCTGCATCTGTGTATTTACATCCCCACCCCCAAGACCCCTGTAGCCTGTGCCAGGAAGAAAAAGGGGACCCCTGCCCAGAAGACCTCATCCTTCTCGGAGCCGGGGAAGGATGCTACCCTGCAGGCAGCTCTCATGAGTGATCCACAGAGCTGCTGTGTTACAGCATGGACAAAAGAAACAGGGAGAAGGACTCTCCAATGGGGTGGACCCCTCCGTTTTGTCCGACATTATGGACCTGTTTGGGAGATGGTCCTGCCTGTGCCTGCAGACACTGCTCCAGCCCTTGCCTCGTGCTGGGAGATGGAGCACAGGGTGGTTTTGCGAGTGCTCACCACAGCCTCCTTTCCTTCCCCATGAACTGCAAACCTCAGCTTGGCCACTTGACGTGCCAGACAGTAACATCAGCTTGACAGATGATGGCTCTCGGGAAGGGTTTTGGTTTCTCTTCGAGGCTGAGCTGGCTCAGGGGAGCAGTTGGCAGCTCAGTGCATTCGTTTCCACCCAGTGGAGTGGGGCCGAGCATCTGTGCTGCTGTGGAGAGGCTGGCCATGCAGGCTGTCCCCTCTCTGTGCAACACAGCCTGGACCCGGCCACTTCTGCTCTGTGGCTCTGTCCTTGGAGAGGAGATGCTCCCTGGCACGGCACTCCTTCCCGGCCCAGGAGGGGCAGAAAACCTCATATTTTCCCATGCCATCATCCTCAACTGCAAAGGCCTGGCTGTGTCAAAAAGGACACACAGGTCCAGATGAGAGACCAAAGCCTTGAGCTGCTCTAAGCTGCCAGAACTGAGATTGAGAGTCACCCATTTTTTGAAAATACTTCCCAATCCCGTTATATTAATTAATGCATTTCAAAATACATGAGTGCTTTGTAAGACTGGTTTCTTGTATCAGCTGTTGCGTAGTGAAGACTCAGTGTCTTGAAAAGCAGGGATCAAGCACCACTGGGCTAAAATAAGTCTTGATCTTCCCTGCATGGTGGGTCTCTCTCTGGTTTTTGGGCAATGAGGTTCCCTAATCACTTTGGGCTGGTTCGGTTCAGCAATAAACAACACTGCAAAGGGCCTGAGCCCCTGGAAATCTGCAAAGTGCTCTGCTGAGGCAGGTGTGTACGTGGGAAACATCATTCCAGGAGCCTGGGGCTAGTCAACTGCACAACACTTCCCTGCTTTGCTAATAAAATGCCGTAGATTGCTGCAAATTACTCCCCGTTCAATCAGTCCTATAGTGATTATGAAAACAGGGGCCATCCATCCCCCGTGGCTGGCTGGAGGAAGGTGGGAAGCTGATCACTGGCACATGTGTTTGCTCCCTCTGCTCTGCCCTTGTTCCTGCTCTATAAACACCCCAACATTCGGGAGCTGTCAATGCCAAGGCAACCAGCACCCAGCTCTACCCGCTTCCAAGCCCCCTCCTGCCCACCACCACCTCTCCCAAGGCACATTCTGCCAATGCGTGGGCAGACGTTTCCCTGGGCCACCACAGCTGGTGACAAACACAGCTGCACCATCCCCTTCCCTGCACTCTAGCACACAAATGAACTCCATCAGATGCGGAGAAGGTCCTGCCATGGCTCTGCTCTGAGCCCAGCATAATCCTGGCCAAGCCACCTACCACCACCGTGCCTCATTTTCCCTTCTGGAAGCGGGCACGAGCCTCAGAGGAACCTTGGAAGGGTTTTGTTGTGGGAAAGGCTGAGAGCTCTGTGTAACAGGTGACAGAATTGTCCGTGGGTCTGCAGAAACATGTTAGATGAGTTACAAAAATTCAGCCCTAGCTGGGAAACTCAACAGAGATGGATTTTAATTCTGCTTCCAAGTCTTCCAAAACTTGAGCTAATGCTGCAACCACTCAGGCTCGAACATGGTCTTCCCAGGGGTTGGCGAGGCAAGCATCCACCACCCATCCCGCATTAACAGGGATCCCGTACTGGCTCCGGGCTGGCTTTGAAGCGCCACGCAGGTGTGAAGACCCAGGGACGCCTGTGTTTGCTCAGTGATATTTGCACCTTCGGGGCTGTGGACAAAGCTCTCTTTTGTGGCCACGGCTGAGCCTGGGTAAACAGAGCTATCTTATCGCTGGGACGTTATTGGGGGATCTGAGAAAGAAGGAAAACTCTGGCTTATGTGCCTGACCTCCCAATCAGTGTTATCATCGGCAAGGGCATGAAAGTATTCAGCAGAGGTGTTGGGACAAGCTTGTCTGCTTGTCTGCCCTGCTACCCCCAGCGCTGTGGGACAGCAGCTTTCTGCTCTGTGCTCCCAGCCAGCTGGGCAGTCCCAGGGCTCCCCTGCAAGGCACTGGTGTATTTTGTTTTCCTGGAGACTGGGGTTTTATCAAAAGCTGACAGGCTTATCCTGCCTTATCAGGGGAGCAGTGCTACTGTTAATGGTTTTCTGTAACAGGCTCTGGGCAAAAATGTTGATTGCTGCCTGGGCTCAAGTAGATCCAGGAGGACATGCAGGTGACACGGACGAGCACAGCATCCTCTGCCCACCCTGGAGGTCTCTCTGGAAGGCAGCACTGCAATCCCACATGTGAACAGGACCATCCTGCACTGTCCTGCAACGTTTAATATCAAAACCTCAGCACCTGTGAACATTAAAAGGTCATATCCTAACCTCTGCCAGGGAACAGCTGCCAGCTTAGGTGTCCCACACACATATCCACCTGGAACACGGTATTTCACCTTCTCACTTTCCCTCTGATTGCCATGGGATATGTTATTTTTCCTTCCACCTGCTTCACAGCTGACTAGTGATGGTCTGCACTGGCTGCAGGCTCCCCCCAGAGATGGGTCTGGGCTGCTGTAAGTGACGGGCTATTGCCTTGTTGTTCAGGTGCCAACATCTCAAGGAGCCTTACGGTCTGCATGTGCTCATTCTCACAAGCAGCTATTACCCACTTTTATAAATGGCAAAACCAAGGGATGGAAAGGTTATAGCGTGGGATCACAGGGTTGGTAGGCTCCTTAAAGAATTGATGAGCTGGAAATACAAGTATCTCCAGGGTCATGAGACCTATCGGGCAATGCAGGGCAGGGATTTCAAGCCAAGTTTCCTCTACCTTAAGCCAGTGCCTGAGCATAGTCCTGAGGGCACAGATGGCAAAAATGCTTGGTGGTGCATGACAAAGGGAATGGGTGGGTAGGGACACACTCTGCCAGCACCAGAAGACACCCCATGAAGGATGCTCAGCTCCCAACTCTGCCCAGTCAGCTCAGCCCTGAGGTGATGTGGGGCTGGGAGTGATCTTACTGACACAGCATCACCACGTATGAAGCAGGCAGACGTCTACTCAATCCTGAAGCAAAGTCACCAAATCTGGCCCTACAGCCCCCCTCGGGCAAGGACGATGCACCTGGAAATACAGCACCCCTTCGCTGCCCAGCCCAGAGCCTGCAGCTACCTGCCCGCTTTTAAGGGTCGCTTAGGGCAAACTTTGATGGTGTGAAGTCAAAACATACAGTCCCAGCCTTCCTGGAGCTGTTCCTCTCTTTCTTTCTGAGGGATTTAATCCAGATCAAAGCTAGTCAAACACAAGGATTTCCCAGCTTTTCTGCTGGGGTGAACCTCCCAGGCATGCCACAGCCCTGCGACACTGCCTTGGCCCTCACTGCTCCTTTCACCCAGGCAGGGGGGGCAGGAAAGATTAGAACTCTTTGAAGAGGATGGTTAATCCCCAGAAGTGACAGCATTCATGGCAACTGGGCAGGTCTTTGGAGAAGAGCTTGACATGGATGCCCGAACACGTAAAACTGCATGTGCTTCAGGGCAGCAAAGGCTGTTTTCCGCTCTGGAAACTCTTTGCTTTTCATTTTAGCCCAGACTTGAGGAATGGATGTGCCTGGCAGTGGGTTCCCTGGGGGTGAGAGGAGAATGCTGGGGTTCCCACTTTCCTAATGCCACATTATCCGCATTTCCCAAGCTCCCTGCTCTCCACTGGGCTGTCACTAAGAAGCCCCTGCCAGCACCCAGCAGTCACAGCCATAACCCCAGGGTCACTGCCAACAACCACCCCGGGGCAGAGCAGGGACTGAGCAGTGACAATGAGACAGCCCAGGCCCAAGCAAAGGTGTTGACAACCTCTTGAGGGCAGGGAAGGAGGAGGGGGGTCAATGCAGGGGGTGTAACAGAGCCCGGGGTGTCCCCGCAGCCACCTTCTCCCTTGGCCTGGTGAGACCAGGGCCACCACACCATCCTGCACCTGCCAGGCAGATTTTATCAGAACCCTTTAATTAGCTTATCACGGGCAATTAGCTCCACAGTTCAGACTGCCCCTGGCACAGTCTGCAGATCTGGATCATTTCAAACAAGGGCTGTGGATGTGAAGACATCTCTGGAAACCACGGGGCGGAGTGGCAGCGCTGGTGATGGTGAAGAGGATGATCTGCCACCAGCTTGGGCCACTGGAGCCGAGGGATGGGCCACGAAATTGCCCATATCACCACCTCGAGAGAAAATTTCATTCAGTCCTGGATCTGAGCCTGGTCCATGGCCACCCCTGCAGTGACAGCAAGGACGGAGTGTGACTGGGTGCTTATATGGACATGGGGCAGCCTGGGCACAGATGGGAATGTCCCCACAAATCCTGAAGCCAGCTGTGAATATATTCCCATCCAAAAATACCCTGCAGTTATGCCTATAGCTTAAATCTAACCCACCAAGGACACTTCTCAGCTCACATCCAGACTGTCCTCCCTCCTGTCCATCACAAGTGCCCCGTGGGAAGGGTGTCTGGATGTGTGACCCCACTCTGCAGCTGGAAACTTGGGGAAAGCTGGTCCAAGCCAACCGCATGCCAGGACCATGTGCTGATGGTGCAGGGAGCCAGGCTTAGCTCTCATGGTGAGAGGGTGGCCACAGCGTGACAGTGCCATGTGATGTGGGTCACACCTGGGGTGACATCTTACTGCTGCAGGATGGGGTTGGAAAAGCCACTTGCCCTGGGCTGGAAGATTGATGGTGTGGAGGGCAGGGTGACAGACCTAATCCCTTCAGCTTGGGTTTTTGGGTTTCTTCCGTTCTTCAGTTTTTTGCAGCGATCCCCACTTCCCTGCAGTCCCAGCTGCTGTGGTAGACTGAGATTGAGCCTGTCTCAGTGGGAGACCTGCTCCATGAATCAGCTGAAGTTCACGAATTTTGCCCAAGTTGCAGAGAGGAGATTGCATTTCTTTTAAGGAAACTGCGTTTCCTCCAGTTACAGCAGCTGGCTGGAGTGAGTGAGGAGCCCTGTGTTTTCATCTGGCCTCTACTTTTGAGTCTTGGACGTTGCTCTGAGCCAAACCTCTGATCCTGCTGTGGTTCATTTTCAGGCGTGTGTGCCCCAGAAACTTTTTTTAAAATTAATTTTTCATACAGAATTCTTTTGCTTGATGGATGCAGTGAGAAACTATTTCCCAAACAGGAAAGAGGACCTCCCTCCCCCCCTCCTCTCTCTCATGGATGTTTTTAATAACAACATCAATTGTCTGCAAAAGACTTATTCCTTTCTGACCTCAGAACAACTCCTGGTTAGTGCATTCCAGTATGGCCACAAAACTAGCCTGAATGACTTCACAGGGCTCGGCAAGAGGCTTTCCATAACAATACAGAGCCAGTGAAGGGCCTGATCCTGGCAGACGGGAGCTGCCTTGGCTTTGCTGGGGGCTGAGGATGCTGAGCACCTCAAGAGCAGACCTCAAGTGCTGGGGCTGTGGGGATGCTGTGCCAGTGATTCCTCTGGTGTTTCTAACTTCAGCTGCTCCCTTTCCCCCAGGGTCTCCATCCATGAGGACATCCCTGCTAGTCCTTTGTCCCAAAGCCCCTGTGAGTGGTTTGGGCCAAGGGGTGTTTCTGGTGTGGACGATGGGTTCCTCGTGGCCCAAGCCAGCTGTATGTGTCAGGAGCAGGAGGAGAGACCTCCCAGATGTCTTGCTGATGAACCATCAGCTCAGGGAGGGTTTATGGTGGGGTAACAAAGGGAAGGGGAGCCTGAAGCCCTCCAGTGCCACATCCGAGGGTGGATGTCTCCCCCACTACGCAGCAAGTCATGCCACCCACAGCCCAAGGCTACATGATGACAAAGGTTTAATGTACTAGTGCAAATACAGACCATCATTTAAACCCAAGTCTGCCCTGGGAGGTGGGCATTTCGGAGTCATCTTCCATTTCCATCCCTGACTTCAACAGAAAGCACCACGTAATGGTGATGTGGCCATCACAGCACCAGCTGGCTGGGCATGGGTGAGATGGATGCATCTCACAGCCACCTCCCACGGTGGCACATCTGGTCCTGCCTTGGCTAGGTACAAAATCTGCCATGCCCCTGAAGCAGCCAGACTTGCTCAGCCCCAGCAGCCTCATGAGTGCTCCTGATTAACAGGCTCCTCACTAGGCATCACACATTCACAGCTGTTACAGCCCAATTTTCGAATTTGCAGTCCTGCGTGGCTGGACCGCAGCAATCATCACTGGACCCAGACCCACCAGCCCCGAGACTGCAGGATCCCCACCAGGCCAGGGGGCATTTTCCAGCCAAACAAATTATCGATTGATTAAAGAAGCTTGGGACCAGCTGGAGCTGCTCACAAAGTCACAGTGATTGAGCTGTAAAGAAATGCTGATTTTCCTGTTAGGTCATTGGAAATACCCATCTGGGCATTTTTGAAATGCAGCATTTTGGTTTTCCGCTGTGAAAGGGCGCTGCAAAGCCAAGGTCACCTCAAGGCAGCCAGAGGAGGGAAATCAAGCCACAGACAATCAAACCAAAGGGAATTTTGGGGTGGGGGAGCAGATAAAACACTTATATGGCCTGAAATCCTGGAGGGAAGGGGGGAAGGGAAGTGTGCAGGACAGCAGATGCTTTGGCAAGGAAAAGGAAACAAGCTTGAGCTCAAGCCCACCTCCGGACAGAAAAGCTTTTGCAGTTCCCATCTTGGCCCGAACCGCAGGCGCTCGCCCACTCTTGGGTCCCCTGCCCAGGCGTGCAGGGCTGCACAGCTATGCCCCGGGATGGGACATCCCTCCAGACCAGAGACGACCACCTGAAACCCACCCTTCCCATCCCAGCCAGAGAAGCCAGAGCTGCCTGAAGCAAACCCCTACCTCTACCTTTGCTCACCCCAAAGCAAACCTGGAGGTCTTGGGGAGACCCAGAGACATATTAGCTCCAAAAAGCCTGACTGCAGCAGGGGCTGACGTGCAAAATCCATCCCACAGGAGTTTTTTTGGCTGAGTTTCTGGGCCAGCTGCTACGCGGACCACCAGCCATCTCCATGGGGAATCCCAGCCATGTCCACAGGGGTGATGGGTGCAATGGTCCTGCCTGTGCCAGGTAGCACCCCAGTGGCCACAGCCTCGGAGCTGAGCGGGACAACCACTGCCACCCCACACCCAGCCCCAGAGCAGCTCAAGGTGTTCCTGTGCTCATCAGTTCTTTTGCCTTCCTTTGGACAACCGGTTTCCCAAGCCAAACCTCTGAAGTGTCTGTGGTTTGCCCATTGCTGAACACAAGGCTTTTAAGCACTTGTTTGCCACAGTTTGTATCTCTGGCACAAAGCTTGCTGCAGCCCTGGAAATAACCCTGATCCCCATGGCAGGAAATAAACATAATTTTATAAGCGTTAACAGACAGCAGAGTACCGGCAGGAATACGCGGCATTTCCTAGGAACCCAGATGTTTGTAAATCGACGGGCTGCGCCGTGCTCGCGCTGATGTCAGGGAACGCTCAGGGCCTAAAGGGATGTTCCTACATTAGGAAACAATGTCTTTGAAAACCACAAAAACAGGGACTGTGGGGCTGAGAGGAGGAAAATGAACCCGTGACACCCACCAGAGTATCACCTTGTTGTCAGGCCCCAAGGAGCAGGAGCGATCCGGAGCAACTGCCAGCCTAGCAAGGATGGTACGGCAAGGAGAGGCTGAGATGCAAAGGTGACATGGCTTTTAGCCCTGCCTTTGTGGCTGAAGCTCTTTTAAGTTTTTATGGGCTTGAATTTGGCCCTTAGCATTTTCTGGCTGCCATCCGGGGTGTTGGACTGAGGCCCTGGCAGTCAACAGTGGAATGGTTGCTGACTCCACTTGGAAAACAGACGTGTTTTCACCTGAAAGACCTGGGAACCTCCAATCACAAGCAGAGAAACAAACTTACCTTCACCAGGACAAATATTGCTTCTTTTAAAACCAGGGTTAGACAATCAGCCTAAAGCTTTGTCTGACGTCCCCCCGACCAGGAACTCAAGTCTTCCTCACCTATGGCCAAGCACGTTCCCCCAGAGGGAGAAAACCCTTCTTCTCCCTTTGAAAGCAGCAAAGCAGATTTGTTCCAGCTGCACCATTTCGGGGAGTGCAAGTGAGAGGGATTTATTTATTGCTTTTGTTGACAAGCTAAACTAAACTGACACTTGTAATCTGAAATCGGAGTATCTACTGCAGCTTCGCGCTGAGACTTCTGTGGGTGAGAGCTGAACTGGTGCCATCAGCTGGGCTCTGGGTTCGGCTTAGGCTCATCGCACACCCAGCCCTTCCCGGGATGCTTCCCCCCCGGCCCCGACTGGCACGCAGGGCGAGCAGTGCTGGAGCTGGCAGCACGCGTGAGGTCTTTTGAGCTGTGTTTGCCAGCGAAGGGAAGACACAAAAATTGAGTTTTTCAAATGATGTTTCAAACACAGCCCTTCCCCCAGGATGGGATGGGGATGTCTCTGTCCACGGACCAGCGGTGGGTGGCTGGGAGTGCTGCAGCACAGCTACTCACTGCTGGCTGCTGCTTGGGCAGGCTTCCATACTGCTGGTCTCTGGGGCACAATTTTCCCTGGATTAAAACTGATGGCATGCAGCAGATCTCTCCAGCCACACAGCTCATCTCATCCCAGGAGCTGCTCCTGCGGATGGACTAGGCCACGGTGGGCACAGCATGGTGCTGGCACTGTAGGCAGAGGGGCTGGAGTACCCTGAGCATCCTGGGGATGTGGCACCCTTATGGCACACCGAAGACTGGGCAGAAGTCCTGCCCATGCTCCTGATGCCCTCCTGGGTGCTGCAGGGTATTTCTTCAGCAGCAGCATGGACACAGACAGGTCCTTTCCCCCCTGTTTGGACAGCTGCATGGAAAGCGTCCCAGCTAAGAAACGAAATTTTGGTCTCTTTTTTTTTTTAAACTTCTGTAAGGTCATTTATCATTGGTTCCAGTCCTGGATCTGTTCACTGTGAGGGTGTGGACAGCAGTGCGTAGGCAGGAGAAATGCCCCAGGGACTGTGAAACTGCAGCCTACGCAGCCCCGGCTAAGGAGGGGAGCACGAGCCTCCCTCCACTGTGAGCAGGCGGCTGCCCTCCATCATCACCCACTCAACAGGAGACCCACGCAATAGACATTGCCCCAAACAGGCCGTTTTCTTTGGGAATGCTTTGAAGGGATTGAGGACTAAGGAGCATCAGCCCCAGGGAGTAGGTGGTGTTGCTTGCCCTTGGAAGCAGAGCTGCGAGGACTTTGCAAGTATACCGCCCTAAGGATATAGGATGCATGCTTCTAGTGAGGCTTCCTCAGCAATAAACCCTTGAAAACAACTTTTGTATTTGCTGACACTCAGCTCACATTTTTAATAAACCAAAAAGCCTATTTTTTTCAGGCAAAACAGCCCCAAATAAACATTATTCAGACCGAAGCACAGGGACTCCACCTGGATGGAAGAACCATTGCTTTCAGAATGACTGGAGGTGAGAAGGATGGCCATGGGTCTGGGATGCTCAGCTGGTCTGCGAGAGAGGAGGCCTCAAGTTCGCACTCTGTGATGGCCCTTTGGGATGCTCTCCATCAGCTCCAGCAACACAAGGAATGGAGGAGCACCACCTGCTCCCCCCACCCCGAGGTCCTCAGCGTGACTCCATCCCATCTCATGGGACAACAAAGACACTGCATCTGGGGACAGAGCAGCATGCAGCAGAAACACAGTCCATAACACCTGGCCCACGCCCTGATGCCCTCCAGTATTTATCCCTTCAGCCATAATAATACCCACATCAGGAAACAGGGGCAGAGGGTTTTTTTCCCCCCAACCATACAGGTCTTTAACTCATCCCCATCGACCTTCAACCATACTCCTTATGCAATTCTCTTTTCCTTAAAAATTGCAAGACGTAGCTTCCTTTTGAGAAGTCTTAAGCTTGGTTTCACACCTGCATCCCAATCAGGGCCTCGCCACAGCAAGCTGCCCCCCTGACTGTCTGCAGCCGACAACTCCAAACCCTTTGCTAACAAACCCGGGCAGCACTGGCCGGCATCCCCGTGCGCCCAACACGTCCCTCTGCTCTGGGTGATTGTTCGGCCCGGATCCTGCCCGGATCATTTTTAACCTTCTGCAACTTTGGCTCTGACAGAACTAAGGCTGCTCGGTGGGTAGCCTATTCGAACCAGCGCTCCCTTGTATTTGCCTCTCTAGGTGGTAATAGGCTGAAAAGCGCCTGTAATCCCTCTGAATGAACCGCACAGCACAGAAACAAAGTTGAACTCTATTGTATTATGTTCATCCTCTTTTAACATGGGCTGGTTCAGCCACCCAAGATAAAGCAGGCAAGGATCTCACAGCTTGCTATGCAGGGACCCCAAAGGAAGAGGTAGGAAAGGTCCACCAGACATACACCACCCCCCCAGCCCTGGGGGATTTGTCTGCAAAGCTGCCGGTTCTCTTGCCACCCTTTTTCAACTGCATCAAGAAAAAAAAAATCTCCTGTCCCATCTCCTCCCACAACTGGTGCCTTTCACCATGTTTTTTGGCAAAGTTCAATCTGATTTTTTTCTCCAGCCTTAGTTACATTTCCCAGTTAACTATAAAAGCTCCTTTTAGGACTGTAGTGCATCTCCATGGCTATAGATAGGAGACACCTTGTAGGCTTCATCTGGAAGATATCGACACATGGCTCTGAGCTCAGCTGACCTGCTGAGACAGAGTGTCTCTTTGTAATTTCAAGGTAAATGGCAAGCCTTTTGAAATAGTTCACTCTGTAGTGAATGCAATATATTCCCTATGCCAAGCATCACATTTATGCCTTGTTTCTTCACTTCAGGTTTTCTACAGAGATTTTAGACAGCAAACTCTGGATAATCCTTCTCTGGTTGATCTGGTTTGTGGATCTGCTGCTCTGTACCCTCCCAAGACACCCACCATGACCGAAGGCCTCTCGGCAGACAAGGCTGCTGCCCCAAGGCTGAGAAGCGGCGCTGCTCCCAGCGTGGGCAGAGGACGCAGAGGCAGAACAGACAGAGCTGAGCTCCAGCCCCGAGAGCTGCGCACCGGCTGTCTCATGGAAAAGGGATGCTGAGTATGGAGGTGGCCACACACCTACCACAGCCAGCTCCTGCTACATTCAGCCGCCCTGCTCATATAGAAACTCCTCAGTGTGGCAGCCAGAAAAGATCTATAAGCACCCTTCTAGCATGTCTCTGGGTTAGGGGAAATGCCTTCTTGCTGCTCACAAAGCTGGGCTGTATGGCTGCCCTGCCTGCGGCCCTTGTGCCTGCTCACCCAATCACGCTCATGAGGGCTCACTGTGCCAAGTAGCCAAGTCAGGGATGCTCCACTACCTCCATGTCCAGCTTGTACTCATTTCTAACACCCTCACCCAGTTAAAGCCCTGATGTAGTAAAATTGACTCCAGAGCATCTTCTCTGTGCTGGAGCCCAGATTCATACCAGGGCAGTGCTGAGAATGCTCCAGCTTGGTTTGTCTGCAAGGGATCCTTTGAGCTACCAAGCTGGGAGTGACTGGGATGGGGAGGGAGAGGATCAGGGCAGCTGCTGGACCCCACACCGGCTGGGACTGCCGTGCATCGGCCCTGGCTGGACCCTGCGCTGGCAGCTCAGGAGCCGGCAAGGGGCCATGCCTGCTCACGCCAGACCTGTTCCTGGCTCCAGCTATGTGGACTGTTCTGTCCTGCCCTTTGCATCTCTCCCCTTCCCCTGACTCCCCCACGGATGGATCACAGCTTTGCCTCCCTGACCCAGAGCTGCTTGGGCCAAAATGAACAAGACCTCACTGAAGAAGCAGCCATGAGCTATGTTCTGTGCATAGCTCTGTTTAAGTGAAAACAACTGCCCTGTGCCAGTTTAAATACAACTCCCCTTTTCTTACTTATATGACATGGTAACCTTCTTTCAACAATATCACTTTTTTCCCGGCCCAGCAAAGCATTACAGAGCCCTTATGTTTCTTGGCCACAATGGCCAAGACCCTCTGAGAAAAGCAAAGCTGCTCGGAGTCAGCGCCGGGTACATCGTGCTGGTACATGTCAAGGCTTACGTGAAACACCCTGTGCATTAAGGCCTGGATGTTTGCTAAGGGCAGGGGAAGCTGGCAGGACGCGAGAGCTTTCTTCTGACAGTTTTCTGCCTTGTGTCACTGTGGAGCTGGGTCCAAGTGGAGAAATGTCAGCACAGCTTAGGCTGCTTGGCACCTCCTGGGCAGGGTCTGCCCTCCATCCAGCACACCTTGGGTGGCCCCAAGCATGTCCTTGACTCAGTCTGGGAACATTCCTTGTTCTTCCTTTCTCCAGCTGGACAGGGATCTTGGTTTCCAACAGGAAAGGGCAGAATAAGTTTTCACCTTTGGGTTCTCACAACACTTAAACTGGACCTGCATCCCAGGGCCTTCCCAAGAAATCAGGTTTGGCTTGTAAGGACAGTAGTGGAGAAGGGTTTGGGGCAAAGGTAGGCCTCCCCATCACCAAACCCAGGCAGTGATGGGGAGAGGGAATGAGATGAGACCCAAGGAGATCCTCCTCACTCCTGTTTGCTGGGGAGCGGTGCAAGCTAAGCCAATGGCCAGCCGGTTCGTTAAGTCAGCTGTTGTTTTGGAAAAGTGTCTCATTAGCCTGGTGTTTTCCAAGAACATCAGAGCTTTGGCAGGACCCAAGCAGCAGTTTGAGGTTAACAAAACAACCTGGCGTAGACAGGCGCTCCAGTGCTGTGGAGAAGTCCTCAGTGAGCAGCTCAGTACGTGCCGCGGGGATCAGTGCAGACGCCAGGGATGTCCATTCCTCATCTTCCCAAGCCCTTCCGGAGGCTGGGAACAGCCTATGTCCGCAGAAGGACAGTCCATGAGATGCATCTGGAGAACAAAGTCTCCCAGGCCTGCCGGAGAGACAGCAACTGCCTGGCTCCTGCAGGCATTTCTCCACTACAAATGAATGCTGCAGCCAAGAGCAACCTTTCCGACGTCCAACACGCTGTCTCCTTCAGCAGTACTCGGCCTGCAATAGCAGCAGGCGTCTCAGGGGACAAGCCCGGCTGGAAATGTCATTAGCATGTGTCACCTCTGCCTGCTTGGAAGGATTAATCAGAACGAGGAGCTCACTTTTTTAATGAGCCTTTTCATGGTGCGTTACTGGGGGAGGAAAAAATACAACCCCCCCCAAGCGAAACAGATTTTCCAATAAAATTTATAGAGCATGAAAAGGGCTTCTGGCGCTGGGGTTCAGAGGTGGCTGGCCCCGTGCGTGTGGAGGCACCACCCTCCTCCTCCTCAGAAGATGAAAACAAAACAAACAAGCAGAGAAATCCTGGGAGCAGATAAGTGAAGTCACATCCTTACTGGAATGAGTGAGTTGCCGTTGTTGACAAGTGACCCTTGGATGGATAAACTGAGCCCTCTGAGGCTTCTGTGCTCTGCCACCGCCATGGCCATGGGGGGTCAGATCTTCCAGGAGCCTCCTGGGACATCCCTGTACATCAGGAGCAGACCCACAGGCTTTCCTTATGCTGAAGTAGAGCTTAGAATCCTCAGCCCAAGCTGGGCCACGCTGCACTAGGCACCGTGTGTGTATTTAGAAGATGCTCATCATGGAGAGCTTGCACAGAGTGCACAAAGTGGATAAGCAAACTGTGGCCGCAGTGAAAGCCCACACGCCTTACAGTCTGTGTTCCAGCAGCCATGTGGGATATGTCTGAGCCAGGCACACCAGACTCCCTTTCAGAGCCACCAGGGAGAAGCAGCCACCTCCGGGGTGGTGCATCTCACCCTTGGGCAGGTGTCTGAGGGTGTGATGAGCCGCTGTCTGCAGCAGCCACTCTGGGTGAGAGGCTCAGACTCGATATCCTCCTTCCAGCCCTGGCAAGGGACAGGAGCATCCCCAGGTTATCATTCACCGGGGCTGGCAGTGCAAGGGGAAAGGGATGTCCCTGTGCCAGGCATCCCCCGACCCCCAGCCAGCAGGGAGCAGAGCCTGCCCTGGCCAGCCTCAGGGCAGAGCCGCAGCGTGCAGGACCTTGGGAGCCAGCATCCCCTTGTGGGTGAGGGGCAGGGGGCAGGGGGATGGAGAGCGGGGAAGGGGGAGCGGGATTTCCATGCCCAGTCAAGAGAACAAATTATTCTTGCATAGTCCACCCTTCCCTCCAGTAGCGAGTAATCCTTGCAACCATGACAGCCACTTCTCTTTGCCCCGGAGAACTGTATAAATCAGAGCAGAACAAAAGTCCTTTGCTGGGAGCTGGGCATGTGCACTGCGTTTCAAAGGGTAGGCACATTTCTCTATAGATCTGCGTTCTCTGGGGACTGCAACTCTGACAGCAAAGAGATTAAGCAAAACAACCCACTCAACCTACTCTTCTCCAAGATCTCTCCATGGGTGGAACAAACCCATCACAGTCAAACCACAGGGCAGAGCCATAATTCACACTTGTTACTTTGCTTCTTAGTTGTTTAATGGCCTATTTTTCCTACTTAATGTTTTCAAAGTTTTGAGTAATAATTACATAGAATACAGGCTCCTTTGGCGTTAGAGCTGGAAAACTTAGAAATAATGAGGAAAAGCAAACCAAATGTACCAATTATTAGAGTCCTCGGGGAACCTGGAGAGCTCTAGTGAGCTGTATCCAAACCTTCAGAGAAGCCATTCAAACTACATTCCTTGCTGGACTGGTAAACACGCACACACAAACCCTCGCCCACACACCCCGAGTGAAAAGCCTTAAATCAACCCAACGATACCAAGCAAAATTTTTCAGTTAAAGCAACCACAGCTCCTTTTGTTATTAGCCACACTGCACATTGCAGACCTCGGGCAGGACAGTGCTACTGATGGTGTCCGTCACGCGCAGCACCAAGAACCAGATAACAGGAGAGAGCGAGCACTGGTTTCCTCCCGTGCTTGTAGAGACCAAGATGTGTTTTCTTGCAACTTTTCTAAGCAATCTGGGCAGCAAACTCATTTCTTTTCCAGTTGTATTTGCACCAGCGGAGACTTGGGCTCACGCCAGCTGAATGAGGTACTGAAAAAGAGAGTCGTGGGGAGTTTAAGCCCTTCTGCTCCTCGGGGTGTCTTGGGAATGGGGTATTTTTCTGTGAGCTCCTAATTATACAGCTATTTGCATGGACAAATTTTGGCTTCTGGGTTTCAGGGCTTGGATATTGTTGAGGTGTGGGACCATGACCTCTGCCAGCTGCCATGTCTCTTCACCTGCCCCAGTGCTGGCAGGAGAAGCTCTCAGTGCAGTCTGCGCCTGTTACCCCATCCCTAACCTCCCCCACATCTGCAGAAGACTGTCCTGGAGCTGGGGACCAGCCCCCACCTTGCTGACATTGCTGGAGAGGAGATGAATATCTCTTAGGTGGTGGCTCTCCGCATTGTGGGTGAGGGACCCTCAAAAGGTCCTTTGAGCCACCTTGGAGCTATCCAGCACCTCCATCACCCTGCGGGCACAGCAAAACCAGGGGCAATAACTGCCCTGCAGACAGCCTCTTCCTCCATCTCAGATGAATGTAACTGAAAACCTGGCCTGGCAATGTCTTTGAAGGAAAAGGAAGTATTAAAGAGTAAAGAATGAACAACAACCACATGTGAACATCATTATTCATACAAAGAAGTGCCATCCCCAAAATCTGTGCCAAGAAACCTACTGCCATGAAGTTCCTCTGCATAGGAAATTACAAGGAATTGTGCAACTGCAGTTGTTGTCAGAGCATACAACCAGAGCTGGGAAGTTGAGTTACGGCTTTTGCCAACCTGCCTGGGTGTCAAACCTAAAACTGATCACACAGTATATGTGCTTCAGACAGAAATCACAGGGGTGACCCTTTTGTTGGAGACTCTTGGAGAAAGCATTGTCATTTTTCCAATGAAAAACATCTAAATGTAGTAGAAACATTTTTGGGTTTATTTCAGACTGAAATGGTTTCATTTGGGGTTTTGAAAGCCAAGCCAAGCCAAAAGTTTGGATTTAAAACAAAAAAAGGAAATATTTCTGTCCTGTTTTGAATTGCCTTCCATCAGATAATCAAAAACTTCATGGAAAGGGAAGAGTTTCCTCCAAACATTCACATCCAATTTGAAACAGTAAGTTAAAAGAAGCTGAATGTTTTTAAACAGCTCCCTTATTAGCAGCTATGTAACTTCCTTCCCACCAGCGTCGGGACACAATCTCCCCTGCCTTGCCTGCCGTCATTCCACTAACGGGTGGGTTAGTTTTAGGGTGCCGGGTTTGAAGCTGAATTGTCTCCAGCTGGTTTCCAGCGGAGCTGAGCACCCCCTTTCCCTGCCCATCCTGCCTGCGGCCCCGGCATCACTGCACTGGGGGCACCCAAGCTGGTATTTGCCTGGCGGCGCTTTGCTTTCCTTTTCATGCTACATCTGACAACCACTGCCAGAGGCACAGGAGCCTGGCTCAGGGTCTGGGTCCCCCCAAAATTTGGCTACATACACAAAGAGTAAAAGAGACCCTGTCCCAAAGTGCCTCCAGCCTGCAAACTGGGGCTAAATACTATTTACTCTCTGCAAGCTCTGCATGAAAAATGATAAAATGAGGCTAAATCTCTGCTTTCTTTTTTCCCCCCTCTTTTTAATGTAGAGAAGGTAAGACTCCTGAGCCCTGGGGATTGCCTTTATTTTCTCTTTTATGATATTTACTAAAGACTTAAAGATGGGAAGAGGCAGAAGCCTATGGAGTGTATGGGCTGAGATGAAAAGGTCCCGGATCCCCAGCGGGATAGGAAGGCTTCCAACAGGAGGCACAAGCTGCTCGGCTTTGTTTCTCAATTCAAACATGGTACCATGCACAAAAGGAGGCGAATAATATCGCTCTCCCAGGCGGCAAGCCCACGCCTCGCTGCTGGCCATAATAATAATAATTCAAAACAAAAAAAGGATGCCAGCAAGAAAAATGATTTGGGATTAAGGGTTCCCGTGTCCCACCTGCTGGCTCAGGGTATTCTTCTGCTGAATAGACCTTCAGCTCCCCTAGATCTCAGGCACCCCGGGGCAGTGTCCATCCCTTTCCGGGCCACCATTGACATGCTGTGGGATCAAAATGCCTACAGAAAGATTCCTGGGGAGCTGATGGTGTGAATAAAAGGGCAACCTGTCAACGTCTCCACGCCGGCACAAACACTGGGGCTATGGGGAAGGGGCAGCTCAGGTTTTCCTGCGAGGCAGAGATTGGGGGGAATGGACAGTACAATGCAAGCTAATGCCTGAGCTGACCAGGTCTGGGCAGCTTAATGCCACCCCAGGAACTCCCTGTAATCTGCCATTATATCCCCCTTTTGACATGGCTTTCCTCTGCTTAACAGTCCTCTTTGGACTTTGCTCCTAAGGAACAAGGCTGAGCTGGCCGGCCCCTTCCCCAGTCCTAAGGTGTGCGCACAATGTTCAATTTTCTCCTAACAGCACAAATACAATGAGAGAGTCAAGCTAGCCTTAGATGTCAATGGAGCATCTAAACCCACCTCTTTTTCCCCACAGTCTCCCCTTGAGGCCACAAAACCCATTATTATCCACCACATCCAAGGGTGAGGAGCTCCATAGCTTGCCCACAGTGCTGGAGGAATGACCTCCTTCCGTTTGACTTGGATCAAGATCCTACCATCTTCGTTCTTCCCCTCCTGCATGAAGTCCCACACATTCCCACAGAGCATCCTGCCCCATCAGCATCCACCCACCCCTGTGTCTCACTCCAAGTGGTGCTAAGGGATATGGCTCAAAGGCTCAGAAATGATCTCTGCAGCTCCCCAGCCACTCGGACTCTTCCTGCCCTGTTTGCTGCAGAGGTCAGGCTTTGCCGAGTAGGTTCAGGGGCTGTGAAACCCTCCCACCCACAGCCAGGTTCAAATCCTGCTGCAGGGGCAAGACAAGTGGCTGCTCCTGAGCTTGCGCCATAGCCACTGCAAAACTATCACCACCTGTGTTGGCCAGGCTGGAGGAGCATCATCACCTGCCTTTGCTGGCTGGAAGAACAGCACCACGTGTGTTGGCTTGGGCTGAAGAAGCATCACCACCCACGTTGGCCAGGCTGGAGAAGCATCACTGCCTGCCTTGGTCAGGCTGGAGGAGCATTGCCACCTGCCCTGGCTTGGCTGGAGGAACATCACTGTCCTTCCAGGCTGAGCAGGAGAAGCATCACCAGCCTCCTTGGCTGGCCCCAGAGCACCTTGACAGGCTCTGAATGAAGGTCCTTGCTGTCCTCGCCAAGCCAGAAGGTCAGTGGGGCTGACAAGGTGCCTCAGTGGTAGGGAGAGTAAAAGCTAAAACTGAAGCTGGAGGGAACAGAGCTCTGACTAAGGCTTCCTCAGAAAATAAAACCTCTCTGTTGAGTTTTTCAGCTGGTTTGGAAACCTCTGCGGGCCACCTGGAGAGCTGTGCCCTTTGCGGTTTGTACAGCAGGAGCTGCTCGGACGTGTCGCTCTGTTTGTCCTTGGCATGGTGGGAGCAGCGCAGGTAACCCAGCGCTGGCATTTTCCTGTCGGGGCTCTGCCCTGCTCCCGCTGTGATCAATGGGAATGCTTCAATTAACTCCAGAGAAGAAGCTGAAATCAGCTCTCCCATCAGCTTTATCCAGCATGGAACAAGCCTTTAGAAGCCCATGAATAAATAAAGGCATTTTTATATTGTTTTGCATCAAAGCCGGTAGGATTTTTAACTCATTAACAACCAATGCATCGTGCCCTTCATTTGCCCAGCACATTGCGTAGGTATCGAGCACTTAATGACCAACAACTAAACCGATCCTCCCACAAATTTACGCGGTGACATGCCATTCTGCATATAGGGAGCTGTGGGTGACCCCTGTGATGAGACCACACAGAGGGGACCCCCGCTTTGTCCTTTCAGAGATAACCCCCTGCTTGCAGGGAAGCTTCAGTCCTGCCCAGCGCACAGGGTTATGAGGCACCTATAGAAGCATTACCTCTGAGGCAGCTTCGATGCCCAGCTTGGCTCCTATGGCATGCTCGGGTGTTTCAGACAGAGCCCCAGGCAACTCCTGGATCCAAGGCTGGCCAGCTGAAGAACTGGTATAGGAAGGAGTCGGGAAGGATAAACTTCTGTCTATAGGACTATATATATGCCTATAGGGAGCTGTGGGGTCTTGCTGGAGCAAGGCCACACAAAGAGTTATAGAGCAGTAAGGAGAAGGGCTGCGGAAACGCCCTGTGAAAGGAGCGGTGCTGGGAACAGGAGAGCCTCAGAATGAAGGCAGGGAGGGCACTAACGAATGAGAGCGGCTGCTGGCCGCTGCCCAGCGTCTGCGGCACGGATGGAGCTGATGGATGCGCTGACAGGCGCTGTGCTGAGAGGTGCTTTCAGCTGGCCTGGGGTTTGCTTCCCTTGGAAGGATGCGGCCATGGGGCTCACCTGTCCAAGCAGGGGTGGGGAACACCACAGCCATGTCACTGCTGTGGGCTGACACGCACCCATGCCGATGAGATTGCCTCCTCCTGCCCTTGCCACCACTGCTCTCCTCCGATTCCGATAGAAACAGTCATCATTTCTCACAAACAAATGATGCCAATCAAACCAACTGCACCAAATACAAACCAAGAACGAATACAGCTGGCAGCATGGAGGAACAGATACCCAAGCAGGGGCTGGAGGAAGTAAAGACCTCCGAAATTCACTGGGAGCTGTCAAACACCATTGGCAGCTTCCTCACCACGCAGCGCTGGGGTACGTGAGTATCCATGTTTCAGCTGTTGGCAATTTAGTGGGTGCTTGCAGCTCTCTGTGGGAACCCTGCATAGCCTGTGCTTTGTACAGGTGTTCAGCATGCAGAATTTTTCCCATTTCAAAGATATTTGTGTCTTCTGCAGCTGTTTCAGGGTGAATGCCTAAGCTCCACAGCCGTCTCTGGCGGTAGCACCGAGATACTGCTCTTCTGGCAGAAACTTCTGAACCAGCTACAGACATGCAGAATGGGAGGGTGTGCCACGCTGGCCTGACCCTGCTAAGTCTCATCCTTTCTGTCTGCTGAGGTCTTTTGCATAGAGTCACAGACTGTTAAACACCAAAGTGGACTTTAGGACTAAATCAAAAGGCAGGGTCCCTCACCACATCATCTACATCAACACCACAAGGTCTAATGGAGCCACAGCAAAATTATCAGCCAAAAAACATCACCTGCCTCAGTTTAAAGACTTAGGATGCAGAAGAATCAGCCTCAACACTAGAGACACTTCCTTTGTATTTGCAAAGACTTTCCTGGTCACCGCTTCACATGGGAAAAGGCAGAATTTGCCGCACTTCTTTGAAGAGGTACATCAAAAGGCATTGCTAAAGACGACAATTTGGGGGCATTACAGTCACAATACACCATTGCATCATTCATCAATTATGTGTCAAAGCCGAGCTGAAACACAGCTTTCAGTACGAGACTGTGATGAAGTGACAATCTCGCCCACATCTATGAAAAAGGTCTATACCACATTTATCTCAGTGAGAACTGGGAGCCTCCAGTAATTTTGCTTAATCTTTTATACGAGGTTCTGAATTTACAAGAGATTCAGTCTGGGTATCTGGCCAGAAAGGGAAACCCTGGCATCGTTTAGGTCCTTATGTTCTGCAGTGTTGTGACAATCTCCACAGCATCTCCTTGGACTGGTAATTTTGATGCCCAACAGGGTGTTGACTTTGGAGTTGTCTAAGAGGTTTCAGTTCTCCGTCTAGCATTACTCCCTCCTGCAGGGTTGGGAATTGCTGTGAATTTTATTTTGTTTTGAAAGAAGGGAGTTCTTGACTCCTGTTTGCTTCAGCCTCCAGCTGCTTTGCTCATGGCTTACAGTGCATGACTTCTACAGGTTTGTGGCACCAAAGCCAGGACCTGCTGAGGTGTCATCACGCTTGGTCACTGCAGTCCTCAACCTGCCCAAATCCAGCCCTGGAAGGAGAGACCCAGAGCAGAGCAGGGAGAGGGGCAGGATGGCCTCTCAGAGTGCACTCCCTGTTCCTGCTCTCCCAGTGTTTCTCCTCTAACAGGACGCCTGCATTTGAGGTTCTGCACTTCATCTCGTTCATAAAACTGATGCTAGGCAGAATACTTGGCTCAGCTCGAGCGTGACCCACAGCTATAAATCTGCGCTGCTCCCCCTGCTCTGCCCCCACGGAGCTGCTGTCACTGCCCATTTTGAGTTGAAAAACCAAACATGACATCTCCCAGGTGCAGATGTGTTTGTCTCCCCTCCCTTCCAGACTTCCTTGGCTTCTTTCTCTTTTTGAAGGGGAAGAGATTTAGCAGGCTCTCCTCCTGGATGGAAACGTTGAGGCAACAGCTGGGCTGGGCCAGAGGGACTGCCCTGACACCCCGGGAGATGGCTGGCTCTGGCACTCCAGCCACCCCATCAACCGTCCAGGCTGAGGAGCAGGGCTGAGGTCTTGCCTTGCCCCAGGAGGACTCCAGAGGAAAGGAGTTTCCCCTATCCCAGCCCTGAGGCAGTGGGGAAGATGGGGAAGGTTTCCTGGTGCTCAGTGGCTACAAAAAGAGCCTCATGGAGTAGAGAAACGGCTTGTGAGAGGAAGGCAGTGGGGAGAAGGTCAGACATGGAGGAAAGCTGGTCTTGTGGCAAGACACCGAACTGAGCTCCAGTGCTTCTGCCCTTCCCGTGTGCACCCCATTCAGCCACTAACCCCGCCGCTGCTGCACAGCCCTGCGGGCGGGCGCTCTTATGGGAGAGAACGTGCTGGGGCCATAACATAAATGAAGCCTAGGGGACCTCCTAGCCTTCTGACCTTTATGAAAGAGCAGACAAAATGCAGCACAGCTGAGGATGAGGTTTCTGGACTCCAAATGGTCCCGACTACTTGTAAGCCCCTGTCCCATACCAGTTAATTCATATAAAGAACTTGAAAATGTCCCAGATGTGTGATCCACAGCAGCAAAAGCCATTAAAGTACTCTTACTACTAACACACTACTAGAACTAATTGCAAGGATGCCATCTTTGGTTCAGAAACCCCTAAATTACAGAGAATACACCAGCCAGCTGTGGCTACACGGTTGTCCCATACTCAAACACCTCCCAAGGAGTCCGGTGCTGCTCATATTGGAAACAGGATCCTGCACCAACAGGTCCTTTCTTCTGACCAGTATGGCCAGTCTAAGGGTCAGTTACAAAGCCTGAGGCTGGGATTCATCCCCATTTCTTGCTGGCATTTTAGCTGATGCCCACTTCAGGTGTGTGGCTGCTCTGGCCTGCATTAGCAGCTGTGAAGGGAGGAAGGATTTCCAAGAAGGAAATTCAGAGTGCAAGGGGAAATACCTTCCCACTTCCCAACCAGCACATCTGTGATTCTGCAACCACATCACCATAAGCACAGGTCAAGGATGGCAGCAGTCATTTAAGTGAGCCTTACCTGACGATGGTAAGCCCTGACAACACACCGCTATGAGCCTTCCAGAAAAGCACAAGTTAAGAGCCCCCAGCTGCATCCTGGGGACTGCAGGGTTTTGGGTGAAGGCAGCAGTACTAAGAAGCCACGTCCTGGAGCAGTGCCCGTACAATGTACTCTGGCTGGCCATGTGCCCCCCGATCAACTCACGGGGACAGAAGTATTCCCAAAGCCTGCTCCTGTGGCAGCCCTGTGTGACTTTTATAGCTTGTTGTCTGCTCGAGCGCCAGATTTTCTTCTATCTCGGTGCTATGTGGAGGTGGGTCTTATTTCTGCAGCTGGTGCTAGAAGACTCCTCTTCAGATTGCACAGTGATAAGTGGCTGGGGCTCTTTATGACATTGCTTAACGAACTGATGACATCTTTACGAATTAAGAAAGTCCCAGGATGATTAAACTTGTTGATTTTTCAGAGATGCCCTAACAAACCCGTTCACATTCTTCTCAGTAGATGAAATCTTTGCAGTACACAGTTTCTCCTCCTGCCCTCCACCAAAACTGTCCTCTCCTTCTGACCAGCCTGAAGTCAGATGTGGGAATAACCTTGCCTTCCTTTTGGTGGGAAACTTTGGCTTCTCTCACACAGGATGGGAGGCTCCTGAATTGGAGGTGTCCATGGCACTGTGGATTGGAGCCTCCCAGGCTGGGTAGCTATCAATATGGTGATAGGCACTTTATATATATAAATATAAATATATATCTAATGGGAGAGCAAGTCTGGATATCGGCTGATCTTTTATTAAGGTCAGGAGAGGGATGGGGAATGAGGTGTGCACAAAGGCACTACTGTGTATGGCTTTACAAGAGCCAGTCCTGCCTCTTAATGGATAAGATGGCTTTGAAAGAGCGAGTTAAGTGTGCCAGGGTATATGAAGACTTTGTGAGGGGCTTTTCTAAAATCCCACACAAGAGGCTGTTAAGAAAACCTGGTAACCAGAGTATAAGAGGCAAATTCCCATCTTAAAACCAGCCTCCGGTAGCGGAGACAAAGCGTTTGAACCCTGCAAGGCTTGGCATGCAGGGAGGTGAACGGCGCCTGGGGCGCAGTCATAATTAAAAATAATAACACTGAGCACTTTCAAAGCACTCGGTAAACATGATTAACTAATTAGTCAACTCTTTACTAATTAACCAGTCACAGGACTGGTGTTGCTCAATATGTTTAATGATCCGGAGAGTCGTTGAATAGCTGGGGGCAACGTCTGCGGAGGACGCGGTAGCTGCGTAGGGGATTGACGGGGAGGCTGAGATGAGCTCACAGCGGGAACGGGGCTTGGACAGGAGGGGACGCTCACCCTGGGCATGGGCAGGGGCTGCACCCTCTGGTCCTGCAGAAGACAGGGCGGTCCTCTTCTCCTCTTCCCCTGGCAATCCCCTCCCCACCCCCTGCCTTCCTCTCAGAATAGGGGACTTGCTATGCACCTTCCATACACGTCTGTGGTTAATGCTTATAGATGTTTAGGCATCGCAAGATGCAGATGGAAGTTTTAAGATATACCTGAAACCAGCCCAGGATGAGCTAAACGTGAATCCCCTGAAACGCTGTGCACCTCAAGCTTCGTATTAATGCTCCCCAGCACAGTGAGGGTGAGTCTCCTCTCTCTTCCCTTCCAATAAACCAAGAATTGGAGTAACACCAGTGCAGGATTCAGGACAAGAAGAGAGAAGTAGGATCAATCTCTGGTTGCCACTGCATTGCTCATTGATTAGTTCCCCCACCCATGCCTCAGTTTCCCCAGGGCAGGTACTGTACATCACACCAGATGACACGTTCAGATACTCCAGCATCAATTTGGTTTGTTTTTTAATCAGGGCTGCAGTTGGAAACTTTCCCACAATTTCACAGAAAAACACCTCCCAAGAAGACACACAGGGCTGGTTTTAAACCTACTGCTCATGATTGCCCCACAGCTTTCTCCTTCTGTGTGAGCCCCTGCCTTCTTCTGCCTGCAAGCACTAATCCCAGCAGGTTGTTCCCAGAAATGCTTCTGGTGGCCCCAGGCTGCCTCTATGGCCTTTGACAGGTATCATACCTGAGGGAAAGCAGCTCCTGGCTGGCAGCTCCAGCACATCCCAGAGCCCTGCAGGGCACCTTCATGCCCCTGTGATGATCCTACCAGTGAATGCCACATTTTGGGGCTGAGTTTATGTATTTTTTAGCTGTAATTTGGGCATTTATTGTCCAGGAGTCTCAGAATCCAAGTCACTATGTAATTAAACATTGCATTTCACAGCATCACAGATCTATCGAGAACAGATCGGTATGGCTGTGCCCATAGCAGTTATTAAAACACCTCATCACACAGATCCTTCTTTCCCAGCACCAAGAAGAGTTTATTCCCTGCAGGAGGGATCTGCAGGGACCAAGGGAGCACCATGCAGTCCCACAGGGTGCTGAGCGGGGCTGAGCCCTCAGTCTCCCAGTGCCTTTTTTCCCAGAGTAGCTGGGAATTGCTGACCTTTCCGTGGGACCTGCAAACCTTCAGCACCGCACACTTCACCCAGCGCTGATGGGATCACACAGCATTTCAGCCACTGCTACAGCCTAATCTTACAGGATGCCTGCAAGAAAAGCCAGGCTATGGAGAAGGTCTAACCTCGGGACTGTTCAGTTGGAGCTTTGTTGGCTGGATTGACTTTTTCCATCAGACATCCCCAGTGAGCTGGGGAAGGGCACCCAGTGCCTTGCAGGGAAGAGAGAGGGCTGGAGCAGGACCTGGCAGCTCTTGCCTGATGTGGTGGTACTGGGTGCTCTTCTCATGGTCATGGAGCATCCCACCTTGCTGGAGTCATCACAGAGTGCCTGAACAAAGCATCCTTGACATTTCTCCTAGCTGACCCCTGGACCTTGAGAACTGAAGGCCCACCACTGGGCAAGCGGCTCCTGGCTGAATTACCAGCTCGCTGTTGTGGTAGCAAAAGTTTCCAACTGCAAACACTTGATTCTGCAGTTACCAAGAGAGAAAGAAAGAAAATTCTCCCATGCAGAACAGTGTTTCGAGGTCAATAGAGAAAATCCTGCGGCCTGAATACCCAGTCTGGGGAGCCTGGGGAGCCTGGCAGGGAGGCTGGGGTCTGGGTGTCTGCGTTGCCACACTTGTAGCCAGGTTACCATGGCTCATCCGCGGTGCATCCACACGCCGGGGCTCTGCTGCTTGCCCGCATTCAATGGGTTCTGCTCTTCCAGCATTGAGAGGGACAGTTGATTTGCAGAAGAAAAGCGAGTCCTTAGTGGTCCTGTCATGTCATCACCCCAGGGGTTCACAAAGACGTGTGGGTGCAGCCCAGGAAGGGGCTGCCTGCGCTGCCCCCACAGCCCCAGCACAACCCAGGGACTGGGTGCCCATGGGCACAGTGCCTGCTCCCATCCCCAGGAAGAGGTGCTGTACCCAGGGGTGCCCAGGCATCCACCTCGCCCTGCTCAACTGGGCTCGGACACAGATTGATCCCCTGGTGGCCTCTCTGGGTGTCCCACAATGGGGACCTGAAGCCCAGCGGCAAGTAGTGTGCATGTAGAGATGGCCACGTTGCCTTAAATTCATGGGTTCAGTTAGCATCACCCCTGCACAGCAGCGTTTGGGCGTCAGGGCAAAGGAAGCGCTAGGACCTCGATGCCTTCAGAGACACAGGTCCAAAGCTACCGAAACAGCCAGGAGGGACACGGAGACCCTGGTTTTTTGGGTTTTCTTCCCACATGCTTGAGCTGAGACCCAGAGCAGGATATCCAGTGGGAATGCTTGAGCCACAGATGCTGCTCAGTCTCCAGAGGACACCCCGGCTGCCCGCCCCACGGATGGGGACCCTTACCCAGCTCTTTCAGGGCTCCCCTCCGCCAAGCCCTGCCGGCATTTGCACTTGCAGGGCTGCTGCTGGGGGAGGGGACTTGGGTGCTTCGGCCATGTCTGCCCACCCCCTCCCCTCCTCCCGGGGGATGAGAACCGAAATAAAAGGTCCATTTCTTTAGAAAGCCAGGCCTGACTATGGGAAGGATCCCTGTATCCATGCAGCTCTCCCGGCCTCCCACTCCCCTGTTTAGTAATCTCACTTCTGGGCCTGAATTCATTCAGATGTTGTGAAGGATTAGCTGACCTTTCTTTCAGCACTTGGTAAACTGGAGATGTTAAAGCTTACCAAAAATTAAACTCTCAGGAGGCTGCCTCAGAGGCTGGGAGCCTGGAGGGATGCTCAGCGGCTGCTTCCCCAGCATCCACCCTGGGACAGGGACAGACCTCAGACTGTTCCTTTGCTCCCCCCAAAACTGCTTGGATCCATGCACAGCCTTAGCACCCGGCTGCGCGGTCCTGGTGCAGGGTGAAACCAGCTGGGTTTCTCTCCTATGAGATGGTTTGGTGATTTTTTCTGTTTGCCATACGTGGGTTTCAGTGCCTGCTTTTCCTGGCTTCTCTCAGCCACCATGAAAGGAAGAAGTAAGGGAGAATGTGAGTCCGTGAACCTGGGAGCTGAGGTCTGGGGAGGCAGGTGAAAGCTGCCTGAGAACAGATGATGCTGTCACAGCTAACAGGTGGCACTAGCTAGCAGGGACAAGCTGCTGTCACCTTCACCAGGAAACGTTCACTCTGAAACCTAATGACAATGTGTGGCTTGGGTAGCATTTTGCTGCCTGGGATGTCAAGCTGGGACTGAGCATGAGGAGCTTATTTTAAGCTCCCAAGCACAGACATGACGGAGTGACATATAAATACTTACTGCAGAGGTGGGAATGTGCACACAATGAGGCTGCACTCCCCTGACCTCGTGAATCCGATTCTCAGAGCTGCTCTTTGCTGGATGCACAGGAGATGTAGAAAAAATTCCCTCTTATCCCACATTTTTCTATTAATTTTCCCCTGGCAGTGAATCTCAGAGCTGGGGAACCATACCAGGGCATGAGCAGAGATTCCACTATCAAAGCGCATCTTGCCTCCCCGCAGCCTGGGATGCAGAGCTGGCCCCAGGCACTGGCAAGGGAGGTGGAATTGCTGCTTCCCCCATTTGGGCACCCTAAGAAAGCAGCTGGAGCTGCGGGGGAGCTGGTGGCTGCATGGTCCGTGCCCCACCACCTTGCAAAATGTTGCAGCTGGCTTTGAGGGAGCCCTCCCCCTGCAAAGGAGGGATTGCAGGGATGACCCCGCACCCCAGCCATCAGGGCAGCCAAACTCCTGGAGGCAGCACCTTCCCTGTTTGGTTTCAGACTCTCCTGTTCGGGGTTATGTTGTTGCATCTGGCAGAACAGGAGCAAATTCATCGGTGCGAGCAAAGCCCACATGCAGCCAAGCCCGACCTTCTGCCCAAACCCAGGCAGGGAGAACAAATTGCACAGAGGGAGAGCAGAGCTTCATCCAAAGCCCACGGAAACCGGTGGTGAAACTAGAAATGATTTCTCCTCCTCCCACTTGCTTTCTCTCTCCATCTCATTGGAACTGAAGCTGTTTGCATGCAGAAAGAAGCAAACGAATCCAAACACCGCAGCAGCAGCCGAGCCACGCAGAAGTCTGACTCAAGCAAACACATTGCTGTTCTCCTTTCCATCTAGCTAAACTCAGGTTTTTTACAGAAGCTGTGAGGGGGGCGAGGGGATGCCTTTGTTATCCATTTAAATTGCTTGTTTAAATGGGCAGCCACCTTCTAACAGGGCTAATTTTATAGGCACCATAACCCCGGGCAAGAAGTTTCTTTTACGACTCTCCACTCGCCCTGTTTCAAGCAGGAGCAAGGGCTGCGGCCGAAGCCCCTAGGGAGTTTGCACAGATCTGCCAGTTCTCTGGCAGAAAAAGACATTGGTAATTCAGAAAAATAAAACTGTCTTATGAGATACAAATTAGATTATTGCTCTGGGGAGATGAGCCGCTCTGCTCACCCACAGGGCTGCTGCTGCTGGATAGCATCTGTTGCAATTACAGGTTCTTCAGCCTGCTTGGCAGAAATGACCTCCCAAATATTTCAGCAGCAGCTGGAACTCACACAAACGCTCCATGTTCTTTCTACGGCTGAACAGCAAGTGGTAGGTCTGTGGTAAATTGCTAGCTGGTGGCCCCATCTCCTCTGAGGACTCGGGGAGGGGGGCAGAGTCCCCTCACTGTAACAGGGACCAGATTGTCACCTTGCAGCGGGCGCTGGAGGCTGAGCTTGTCTCTCTTCACGGGTTTGTACAGTGCAAAGTGCACCCTTGGCACTAGATCAGCAATATTAATTGCCCATGAGAGGAAGCATATAATCAGCCTTCAATGCTGTATAATTACACAGAAATTACCAGAAGAAATTAATTCCAAAAGGTGAACATATGGGCCGCAACACTGAAGCCGAAGCTGGATTTTGCCTCTGGTTACCGCCACTCATAACTGAGGGCAGAATCTAGGCCAAAAGTGTGTTTTCTAGTTCGTGATTTATTGTACCAAAATGGAGCTGGTAATGAAAACCGTGCTCCACTTAATACTCAGTCAACTTCCAACAAAAATGCCAGCAGGAACTCTTTCTTCTCCTTCTTGCGTTACAGCTGCCCGTCAGCAGAGGATCTACGAGCTTGGCTCTCCTGCCGCAGCCGTGGGGAGAGGCACCACCACGGCACAAAACCCCAGCGCCTGCCGGCACCGGGCTCAGCGGATGGGCACCCCGCTGTGCCCCACCACCCCCGGCCAGCCCTGGACCCTCCTCTGCCTCTCCCCCATCTCCCCCATCCTTTCACACCTTCCCGCACCTGAGCAGGGCTGAGCCTGAGCTGCAGACTCTTTCAGCAAGCAAATGAAACCAGGCCCTGTGACTATGTATTTTGGCACACCGGGCTCTAAAACACCCGCCACAGGCTGGCTCCGTCATGCCGAACCTGCCTCACTTTGCTGCAGCACTGGCTTGTTCAACACAAGCCGTCTGGGTGCTGAGCACCCTCCACAGCACCTGAAGCTGATGGAGCCGTATGGGCTAAGAGCTTTGCTCCTTCCTGGCCCAACCTGCTGCTTCCTAGCCTGAAAAATGCCATTTTTTTTCTGTGTGCATGAAAGAGCAGGACACCTCCCCTCTCCTTGCTGAGATCAGCAAATGGAGAAAGCTCTGAGGAAGCCCAACAGCAGCGAAGGGACCCTACAGCCCTTCCAACCCCCCCTTGCAAACACGGGGCAACCTGTGGGAAACCGTTGGGAGATGGCCGAGTGCCATGGCTGAGCCCCTTTGCTGCAAACGGGAATTCATTTGCATGCCAAAGTTGTAGTCGGGCACTTTACAACACGGTGCAAGCATATAAATGTATTTGAATCTTCAATATCGCCCAGCCATCACCCAGCAGCGCGCTCCCCTTGGACCGAACCCCTCCAGGGGGGTTGGTGGAAGAGGGTCCCAATTAAAAGATGCCCAAATGAAACCTGGGGTCCCAAGGGCAGCAAAACGATGGAGAGCTGAAATGTACCAAATTCGGGCACATGGCGTATCCGCGGCGGAGTTTTTCCAGCCAAAAACATGCGTGCCAGTGACAACAGGAAACTCGCGGGCTGTGTGACAAGTGTTGTGGCCTCTCCTTAGCTCTCTTACTGCCTCAATGGGTCCCGGGTGACTCTGCAATCAAGGTCCCATTCAAGTCAGGAAGAGTCGAATCCCAGGGCTATGTGTTAGGCCAGCTCTTTCCACTTCTCTTTCAGTTCGTGGACACCTATAAATTTTCCAGTGACAGTGGTACAGTACATGCCTCCACTACAGCCACTTCCACAGACTCCTTAAAAGTAGTCCAGGACCCTGAGAAATTCATTATATTAAGCAATTAACAGGGATGCGTGTGAGTTCATGAACCTCCTCGCTGCCAAGGACCAGAGTACAAACTACATCACCCTTAGTCAAGGCAAGCGAGTCAAATTATTGGCGACAAATACATTTATTCCAAATGTCGACCCACTTTACATTCCTTTATTTAACACAGCTGCTCAAAAGGGGTGCTGGAATAAAGGGAAAATAAAGTCTGAGTCTTCATGCCTCCCTGGTTCTCTCAGCAGAGCTGGCTGAATTCTTGTTGCTATTATTAGTGTTACGATTGTTGTTGTTATTATTATTGTTATGATTATATGCATTTCATTCTCCTTTGGGTAATGAATAATTTATGACTCTGTCTCGATCCGCTTTCAATGGATTCACTATCCAGGGAGACTTGCTGAATAATTTGGATCATTCGTTTTCAAGTGCATGGGCTGCCGACAAATTGTTCGCTTTTCATTACTGGGGACATTCATTGGTCACCCAAATCAGGGGATTTCTTTGGTCGCCCCAAGCACGTGATGTGCCGTCTGGGGTTTTGTCGGGATTTTTTTTTTTTTTTTTTTTTTTTTTTTTTTGGTTGGGTGAACCTTTGTGAAGTGGAGACTAACAAACAGCTCACTTGGGGGGCTGGATTTCTGGAGAAATCAGTTTGCCAAATTTTTGTGAGCATTTGATGGTTTTGCAGAGGCTCATGAAAAGTAAAATCCTGTGGAGCATATTAAACATTATTTAAGGTTTTTATTGTGTTGCTATTTTTGCCATTTTATTTGATCAAAACTGTTATGCAGCTGATAATTAAGATTTTGCTTACTCAGTGCTAACCAGAGAAATATTGCGGTATTACACTTGCTTCTTTGTCTAAAATCCTGGGGTCAAGTGAATTTTTAGGAAACTTGCACGTGGGGATCTTTTTGCTCTAAAACCAAATGAGTGCCCGTATTAACCTGGCTGTGCCCACCAGGGCTGGTTTCAGGACCCGGTAATGCCCTGATCCTGCGCGCATGGTCTGTCCCACGAGAGAAGCATCCCCCAGCCCCGGGCAGGCTCTGAGCCTGACAGACACACACCCCTCGGCACGCACACGGTGCAGTGAGGGAGAGAGCTGCTCCTCGCTCTGCTGCTGGACCACGGGATGGAGACGGCTGACACATCACCACTGGCATCCGCAGTTTGTCTGGGAGGTCCCCGCCTGGGCAAATCTCCGCAGATTCGCTGCCAGCTCCATGAAAATCATCAGAACATGCCACGCTCAGCTGCTAACAGGGCTAAATCCAGGTTCGCCTGGGAATTACCAGGGCTGTGCATCACCACTCCGGCTCAGACGTTCCTGGCACAGCGTGGCGTGATTGCAACCCTGTAGACATGGAGCATCCAACTCCCTGCACCATGACGGCCGCAAAGGACAACCTCACGGTCCCCAGGGCCCCAGGCTGGAGGAGCTCATCCCCTCCCTGTCCTGCACCGCCTGCTGCCTGCGCTGCCTGCTTAGCCCCGATTTACGAGCAGCGTGTGAAGGACAGACACTGGGCCACTGGGCTGAACAATGTGGGAATATTAGCCGAGTTACAAAAACAAACAAACCAAACCCCGCCGGGAGCCCGTTTCATTTATCTTCTTTTGTCCAGTTTTGCTTCAGCGTGAAAGTCGCCCTTTCAAGTCCAGCAGTTGTGTTCCAGCCCCGGCGGGTAGCTGATCCAAAGCGTTACACTGAGAGCTTCCCAATGGCATGTTTGCACAGTTCAATTCATTTCTAAATATTCAGCGGCGTTTCCCTCCCTCCTACCCTCCCAGGACTTTTTGCCCAAGAGCCGAGGGTGTAAAGTACAGGGCCGGGGATACTGGTGCACAGAGCCTTTGTGTGCAAACACAAGCTGCTGTTTGTATTTGCCTTCACACTGTCAGAGCTCAATTGTGTGCGATGCAATACTGGCTACCAGTCTGCTTTCAATATCCGCTCGGCCATCCCCGCTGCCAGAGAGACGCTCCCCCTCCCCGGCCGCTTTGAAGCAAAGTGATTTAATTTCATGAGACTTTCGGTAATCATGTTACAATCTCCAACATTAACCAGAACTGACTCCCTATTGCAAAAGGGCGGGCGAACAACCGAGTAAACAGCCTGGCTCAGGACAGCCTGCAACACCAGAGGAAGGCAAAATGCACGACGGCTGCCTGGCTGGTTCTGCGCCGCTTATCAGATGAGGCTGGAAAACAACAGCCTCTTGCCAGCACCGGGAGGGAGCAGCCGGCTCCGACCATCCCGAGGATGCTCTACGGGCTGCTCTGTTCATCTCCTGCACCACGACGGCTGATTTTTAAAACCAGACCTTTTTCTCCTATGTTCCTTTTACTGATCCCTCTGTCACATCCCCCAGGACTGGATTTGCTTCTGGGAGAGGCTCCTTCTGGTTATGCATTACTGCATGCTGCAGCAGCCAGTGGTCCAGGAAGAGCCAGAGTCTCCCTGCATGGAGAGTGGGGTCTAGGGAAGATCTAGCATGGAGAAGAAGAGGCTGAGAACAGGGACATTCAGCTCTCTTGCCTGCGCTGTCTCTCCCTCACCTGTCCTCACCCCCCTGCATGCATGGCTCAGCTCTTCCCAGAGCATCTCCTGACCAGCCAGCGATCATACATTAAATCCTGAAGGAAAGAACTTCTGGGGCTGTGAGTGCAAACCAAGGTGCTGCAGCAGGCTGCCGGGCACTGGGCAATCCCCAGCGGGTATAAAAAATGCCCTTTTTCCAATCAGATGAGCTATCCTTGATGTCTCCATCCACGCCTAAGACTGGACCCTAAATACCTGGACAGGTAATACCTGACATTAAAGGACATTAATTCACCCCACAGAGCTGCCATGAAAATAGTCAAACTCAGTCAAAATGAAGCACAGATCACAATGATCCATGCGGCACCATGGAGTGCAGCCTGGTAGGGATCTGGGTGATGGATGGCTCCGAAATACCACGGGGAAAATGACACGGACTCCTCATCCATCTTTCCATCCAAATCTGTGAACTTGGAGTACACAGGCATGTGTAAAGATGGTGATCGGGGACGGAACAGCTGGGCTTCGCCTCGCACAAGCTGGGAGCTCGCAGACCCAGCACAGATATGGCACGCAGCCCGGAGAGCGAGCAGGCGAAGCGGGGACTGCTGAGCCAGCAGCTCTTCTCCTGCATTTCTTCTCTAATTCCCACCTGGGACAGGGAGGGAAAAAAATCCCCCCAATCCCTAGCACCCTGAGAAACTGGGGAGTGCTCTTCCCGCTCTATCACGCACCATCGTTGAATCTGTGTCTACTTCTCCACCATCAGAAAGTGTCTCCCATCCCAGCAGCTGCCTGCAGCAGGTAAAAAAGAATAGATTTGCTATAAAACAAACCCACAGAGCCTGGCTGCTCACAGCCTGCGTCAGTCCCTTGACTGCTCCTGCCCCTCATGTCATTTTTGCCCGTTTCCAGGTTAATTTGGGGGTACTGGGTGTAGGCTCCTGGCTCTCCACCCTCCTCTCCCCAAACAAGGGTGTTTGCACCTTGTTGCAGCAGCCCTGACCCTCAGGCAGGGAGCCCCAAGGCTGCTCACCCCCACCCCCACCCGCATTCCCACCTGCCTACCCACACAGTCTCTCTCTCACTGCTCATTTTTGGCAGAAGATGGCAAAGGTCTCCTGGGCTCATCCTTTACCATTACCAGCTCCTCCATCCCCAGGGGCACATCACTGGAGCGGGGCTGGGGGCTGCAGCTCCCCACGTAGCACCCCGGGACACACTGTCCCTGCGCCAGGCTCAGTGCAAAAGGGGATCTCTCTCCGGCTGACACCACAACCTGGGTGACAACGGCCAGTGGACAAAGCAGAGCTGTCTTCCAGCCCATAACCTGCCATGAAAAAATTTAGAAAGACTCTGCGCTTCCAGAGGAAGGTGAAAGAGAGGGGTTTTTCCTTCCTCAGTCTCCAACCCTCTATCAAGGAGGGAGATGCAGATATGATTTTCAACCCTCCCATCACACACAAGACACTGAAAAAATTTGAAAGGAAAACTCCTGCCTGCACCTCCCTGCTCTCACAGCTGTGCGTGGGACATGAAGCTGCGCTCTTTCCCTATCTATCGCTTTCTTTGCCTTCTGCACTCCCCAGCACTGCAGCAGCCACCGTGCACAGACGCATGCTGTGAGCAGCAGCAATTTTGTGCCCAGTTTGCGCTGTTGATGCAGCAGATCCTCCAGTACCAGCTGAGACCTCGGGGTGCCCAACACCATCCCCACTGAGCCCCGGGATGAACCAGTCTCTGGCCCCATCACTTCATCAGTTTTTAAACTCCAGTCTCCACTAACACCAGAGTTCAAAATAAATCCATAAATCAAGTTTCCAGCTGAGCTGTGTGCCCCCTCCATCCCTAACCCACTGCCGACACGGGTGCTTATGCTCTCCCAGGTTAGAACCTGTTTCTTGAGTATCTACTAAAAAAAGGGAAGATTTCGCCGACCCACCCCCCCAAGTTAATCCTCTACCTTCTGCTGAGCCTAACGCAAACTCCCAGCCGGCGTGTGGCTGAGTCCTTCGCGCTGCTGATCTCTGCTGCAAACATGGACTGCTCCCAGCCGGGACAGGAGTGAGAGCAGCCAAGCCCCCCGCTCCGCTCCCCCAACAGCCTCCACGGCTGCACCGGCTCAGCGCAGGGAAAGCCTCCCTGTCTCCTTATCAGTCCCCAGGGCACCCTAATCCCCCTATAACTGAAAGCTGTTATACAGATATCTTTTTAAAAGCCTGCCCGTCACTTCAGCCCAGTCCAAGCCGTCAGGGGATGTTTTGGAGCGTGGCTAGCGGGGCTGAGCCACTGCCACCGGACCGAGCACGGTTTGCACCAGGTGAGGAACTGGCTGTTTCTTTCCCATCTGTGCTTTGATCCCCGCTCAGGCGGAGAGCCGTGTTCCCCCTAACACCGGGCTGCAGCACCAGGCTGAGACCCGCAGCCGTGCCAGGCTCCCTGGCTGTGCCGCGCTGCCTTGCGGGAGGCAGCAGGGATCTGGCAGGGATGCTCGGGGAGGGGAGCTCGGGTTATGCAAAGGAAATGTCCCCCGCTGACTGCAGCAGCAAAGGCCAAACGGCAGCCACCGCTCTGGAGGCACCCTGGGGACAAAGCAGATGTGACTGCTGGGTTCCACCACTGCCGAACCCTTCTCTCGGGTCTAAGCCGCTTGCTCAGGTTGATCCCAGCAGAAAAAACCTCTACCTCCCCTGCTGCTGCCTGAAAAATCAAGGGGACCTGTTTGGTGCAACTATGAACATGCTGCACATAAGTGGTCTGGGTAGGGTCGAGTCTGGGGGCTGTGAACACCACACGCATCCCCCCCGCTGCTGTGTGCTGAGGGCTCAGCCCTGCCGTGGCGAGGGCTGGTGTGTCCTGCATTGCAGGCAGCTGTGTCAGTGCTTTCTAGGAAAGGTTGGATGTGGCATTTGGTGGGTCCTGAGGCTGGTTTGGGTTTATTTCTGCCGTTTGACAGCAACACCAGGGAAATGCTGCACAACCTCTGCAATGCTATGAAGGTAACCAGCTGGTTCCAGTTGTGCTGACCCAAGAACTTTCACCCTGTATGTCCCCCAAGGCAAAACTGGCTGGGGAAGAAACTCATCACAGCACCCCAAAATCCTCCTGAAGGTCCCCAGGAAAACTCTGCTTGCACCGCCCAACCCCAGCACACAATAGCCCATAATAAGCACAAAAGCTTCCAAAATCACTGTATCGAAAAGCAGGGCATCCCAAAAGGGAGGCAGGAGAAACCTAGGGCCAAAGAAGACAGCAAGCCTCCATGGTCAGAAAGCCTGTCCCCCATCCCTAAGGATGAAGGGGACATTACTAAAGATATAAAGACAGGGTTGTGCATCCCAGCTGCCCCACTTCACGGGCCAGGTAGGAAAATTTGAACCCCAGCAGTGTTTTCATAAGCAGGATCCCTACAGGCAGCGGAGATTTAAGAGCCCTCACGTGCTTCTCGCTCCATCCTCGGAGAGGCAGCACGTCCCCCCGGGTGGTCACGGGGAGTTTGCTGAAGCGAGGACAGCGTAGGCTGAATAAGGATGACATGCTTTGGCCCAGAAAGAGGAGGGCAGAGATTAGCCGTGGACAAGCTCAAGGGAAGGCAAGTGTCCAACCCAGAGTGCCAAGCCTGGTTTTGTTTTAGCCTTAACTGCGCTTTTTTGTTTGTTTGTTTGTTGGTGTAAAAACCTTTCTGTTGGAAATCAGTTTAACTTTAAGCTTCCTGAGAATAAAAGCCTGTGAGAAAGCTCTGCCCATGCAAGGCCCCCTTGGGAGGCTACAATGGGAGTCTCAGCATCTTATGGGCCCATATTTCTATGGCTACAGCACCCATCTGCTCAGCAATACAGTGTTACCCACAGCTTGTGCAATTCCCCATGCAGAACAACCCTCCGGGAGCTGAACCAGGGTGGGGTGCAAAGGACTTGCTTCTCCGTGGACAGCACATGGTGCCATGAGAGGTCCTGCCCACACAGGCTCTGTTCCAGCTGCTGGTTGGTGCCATGTCGCTGGTGAAGCTGCCCCACTCGCAGTGTGTCCTGAGACACAAGGATGCTGATACTGCTTCATGCCTTTCCTACCCCAAGTCCAAAGCATTTTGCACAGCCCACCTTTAGTCTCTATAAATAGGGAAACTGAGACACAAGACAAGCCTGGATATCAGAAATATGAGTATGCCTAATATCATCAGAAGATAACGGGTAGTATCTCCACACAGCAGCTCCAAAATCCACCCGTCAGCCTTGCCTGGCTGGCTCAGTCTAGAGACGTTGTTGTGCTGTGCTGTCACAGCAGCGTCCGTCTCGGGCAGAGGCTGTTACACCCTGGGGATCCCGCAGGGACACCTTGGAAGTCCTGCTCAGAGCCTGTTTGCCCAGATAAGAAATGTTGCTGCTTTACAAGGCAAGAAGGGATGCTTGCATCCTTCCCCATCCCTCTGGAAGAGATCTGGCCATAAGCTGGGTGAACACTGGGGACGCTCAGACCCTCCTTCTCCTCACAGAGGGATGTGCAAAGCCACGTAAGTCTTCTGTCTGACTCCCATCCTTCCACAGTGCCCAGAACCAAAGGGAAAGAGGGTACAATGGATGTGCCCTGCTGGGTCAGCTCCCTGCCATCTCTGCTGGTCCTACCCACATGGCACTCCCCACTCTGCTGCAGACAGAGCCCTCTCCCTCTGTTCTCCTCTGAGACAGACCATTTGCAAAACCCTGAATCACCACAGGAGAGAAGATCGAAAGGACATCTTCCACCAGCCCAGTTCTCCCTGGTGTGATGGGTCTCAGCCAGCGTGAACTATTGTCACCTGTCGGTGGTCCCAGGACTTGCCCTGACTCCCTGCTCATCCGTGTGCTCCTGGGGTGCCTCGACCCTGCAGACAGGCATCAGGGGCTGCTCGCCCAGCCAGCACTGGCTGCAGGCATGCTCCGGTGGGTCTGAAGCCATCAGTCACCACCAGCCTGACTCCTCGTACCCTTCAGAGGCCAAGGGGAATGGGAAGGAATCATCGCTACCCACACCCCTCCGTGCCAGCCCCGGGGAGAACAGTTACAGATGGGATGAGAACCACGAAGGCTTTTTAAGCGGAGATGATTAATGCAAGCTAAAGGAAAGGGATCACTTAAATTTAATAAGGGACACCAGGAACTCCCTGAGATGAAATTCCACAGTCCTTACATCCCTCTGCAGGACCAGAGTGAGAGGAGGGCGCTGCTGTGGAAGGGTTTGCTTTCCCTGGTTGGGATGAGGATGGAGGGCAGCCCACTGGTGGTTTCAGTGAGCGCTGCCCTGCAAATACCTCCCCGGACCACCACTGAGATGATAAAGCCCCAGGTTTGCGTGGAAGGAAGTTTTTCATTGGGACTTTTGGCAGGCTCTTCTCTAGTAGTTCCTGCTCCCCTCCTTGTCTGAACTGGAGTTTCCTTTTAGCTGGAGGAGAGAGTTGCTCGCAAATTGCTCTGACATGAGACACATCCCAGCCTGGGAACCCTACTGCAGCGCACGCCGCCGAGCAGAGCCTAACACCAGGCTTCACGTGCGGCTTGTGCCAAATCCCGTATCTGAAAACACAATATGTTTCCTTTCCCTCGCTGCAGTCGCACTTGTTATTGTTAAACGCTCTCTAGGCATCGCATAGGGCCAAAATCCGAGAGGCGCCCAGCACCTGCAAACACCACTGACGTCAGGCACACGTGCAGGTGCCGGGTGCATCTCCCAGTCCCACGGGGGAACGGGCTGCACAGCACCAGAGCCGGCACTGGGAACGGAGCCTGGAGGTCGTTCTCAAAGTGCCTGTCAGCGGGCTGCAGCCTGGGTTTGTCTACTAGTGCTTTCTCCAGCCACGGCAAATACAAAGATATTTTATGCAAACTAAAAGGAGTATTCAAAAGCAGTGCTTGCCCGTGTTCATTTCCAGCACTCAAATAGCACCACAGTTTGTGAAAAATTGTGGAACAGTGTCGATGCATTTTATTGATGCTGCTAAATCTGGTCGAAGCCCCTGCCTGCATTTTCATGTGTCCACACAAGCTCACCAGCGGTTGAGCTCTGACAACATTTTAGTTCAGGCCTTTTCCAGCTGCAATCTCCTCTCACAGGGGAGCTGGAAGCTTCATCAGGACAAACTGGGTTGGAGACACAGGGCTTTGGGCTGGACCAACGCTGAGCAAACGGAGCCAGCCCAGCAACGCTGGAGAGAGGGAGGATGGAGAACAGACCTCCAAGCTTGTCTCCAAGCTGTGTCCTCCCTGGAGCATGCTAGCTCCCAGGCGCCCGGCCAAAGCCAGACGGTAAGGCCAAGCTCTATGTGGATGAGTTATTTGCCAGGTAAAGTTGATGGGAACCTGAATCTGTGAAAAGCTCTGCTGGCTGGGCTCCTTCTGCAGGAGCGGGTCCCTGGAGAACATCTCCTCGGCCAGGCCCTGTGCTCTCCGTGTGCGGTGCCTGGGCTCTTGCAGGCAGCAAGAAGTGATAAAGAAAAATTAGATCTGGCTGGCGAAAAACGTTCCTGTGGGAAATTTTGACTTTTTGTCAGAAACTCCAGCGCGTTTCTTTTTCAGCCCCAAATAAGCATGAATAGGAACAAAGATTCGATTTTGGCAGGGGGAATGGGCTTACCAAAGAAAACACCCAAATTTTTAAGCAAAGCAGACACATTCTATGATTTTTCTCTCTGGTTGAAAAAAAACAAATTTCCAGAAAAAAGAGGAAATTCTGTGAAAAAATTGTAATCGGTTCTCACTTGGGGAAAATTCAGCCAGTTTGGCTAATTCACCTACCCCCTCACCAGTGCTGCTCAGGGGGGTCTGGCCTCCTCTGGCTTCCCTCTCCAGCGGCTGAAGATCCTTCCAGCGTGCAGCCAGCAGCATCGCTGCCGTCACGGCTCGTCCTCTGCCGCTGCCCGGCGCAGGCTGGGTGCGCAGCCCTCGGGTGACCGCAAAGCCTGACTTTCCCTCTGGATTTAGGAGAGAAAGCGGGGTGGGCCGATGGGCATGAGCAAGTGGGTGGGAGCTGAATAGGGTTATTGTGATCTTTATCTAGGGGGATTATTCCAGGCAGTGTGGGCTTGGCAGGGCAACGCAGTTGTTTGGCCGTGCTTGGTTTTGCAGGCTGATAGGTATGACCCCTGGGAACGTGCGGCAGAAATGGGCTGGAGAAAATTTATTTTATGGTAGCTTCATCCTTGTAAAACATTCACTTCCCAGCAAAGTCGGCACAAAAAAGCAAAAAACCCGAGTGATTTTCATTTGCAGAAGTCTGACGCTGCTAGGACTGTGCATGGGCTGAAATGCAAAGCCTGGCACAAAAGTGATACGTTTTACTGGAAACTGGGAACTGTTTCCTTTTTATTGGAAGTAAATTGGAAGGGAGAAGGATGGTAAGTGCACAGGGCCAGCACAATAACTCAACAGAAGCATTTTCAGGAGCATTTCAGGGCCCTGCGGCGTAGACCAAAGGGTCCAACAGCACCCGAGATCGCACCAAATTTTATGGCATTGCTGATAGCCGTAACTTTTTTTCTGCACGCAGGGAGCTCGTCCCAGCTTGTGAGATGGGACCTTCGCCTGGGGGGAGCAAAGCCCCCCCTGCTCCCCGGGACCCGCTGCTGAGGAGGAAGCAGCGCTGGGGAATGGTCGAGATGCAGAGCCCCGGCCCCGAGCGCTGCCGGGCGGGGGGACCCCGTCGGGACGAGGAAAAGCAAAGCCGGAGCTAAAGGCCGGTTCGGCGCTGGTCGCACACCCGGGACCCCCCGGAGCTAAAGGCCGGTTC
>JAVJGI010000001.1:116938782-116953654 GCA_035590275.1 Ibycter americanus
GTCGCTTCTGGCGGGGCGGGGGTGGCCGCGGTGAGGGGGGGAGGAGGGCGGGGGAGCGTGTGTGGCAGGGCTGCTGTCCCGGCCTGGCACGGCTCGGCCTGGCCTGGCTCGGAGGGCTGCAGACACACCGCCGAGAAACGGGAGAAAGACGGGTCTGTCGCCCGAGCTGTCCCCAGGGAACTGGGCAGCGCGGCAGCACTGGCGGTCCCCGGACTGGTGTCCCTGCCAGCACAGATCACATTTGCACATGACGTTCACTCCTCCACCCTAAAGCCCTTTGGCTCTCGGCGGACGTTTGTTATTATTGTTGCCCTAATATTTACGTTTTGCTCCCAAGCAAGTCTAATTCGTGCATAAACGCCTGATCACTTTGTAGATCCCTGGCCTGGAATCCACTTTTCTGTTCCCGTGAAAGCACACCTCTGGCTCCTCTCATTTATGCCAAAAAAATTTGCGCAAATTTTATGCAAAAAAAAAAAAAAAAGTTTAGGGAATGGTGGGTAGAGCCTGACTACCAGTTTTCGGTGGGGGGAGAGGTGGGCATGGGGCTGGTGCTGAACCTTCTGCAGCAAATGCACATGGATGGTGACATCCTGGCTCAGCAGCCAAAACCCTGGGCAGAACTGCTGGCAGCGGCCAGAGCAGAGCTAGGCAAGGCTTTTCCTTACACTAGACAGTCCTTGCAAACCAGGAATAAGCAACGAGGAGATTTCCCAGGGGCTGAGAAGTGGGCTGTAGAAGGAATCAAGCCTTTAATGTAAATTGGCCGTGGCTGGCAGAGACCACTGAACACTGGGCTATTCAGCATCTCTGTGAACCTCTAATGATCAACTCGGTTTTCAATTATACACCCAGAATTGCCACCAAGTGAGATAAGCCTCTGGAATACTATATTTTCTCTTGCAAAATGTTTTCTTTAGGGCAGGCAGACTAGAAAGCTCTGTGTGTAATATTTGATTTATTTTCAGCAGAGCAGCCTGACACCCAGTAGCCCGGAGGGCTCACGGCCATACCAAACAGGTACGGGAATGGCTCACACACCCCTGGGGACTTGCAGGTGGATTCAGCCACTGCTGGGAGCTGCAGCAGCGTGGGTACCAAATATACCCAAGAAAACAGAGGCACTCCTTGATGGTAAAATTGTTAAACCCTGTGATTTATTTGTGTATTTCTCTGCAGGAACAATGGTTTAATTTGTATGGGTGCAGATGTAGCAGAACAAAAATTAATGTGGCTTAGCTGGAAAATGCTGCCAGATTCTGTACATTGGACATACTGCCCAGGTATCACCAGGGTGAGAAGGTGGATGTTGCACGACATGGCCCAGAAACATGCACGGCCCCTCCAGACTTCAGTTGCTCATGCATCCTAAAGAAGGTTACCCTATATTTCTAAGCTATTTTCAAGGGAAAATTGCTTTTCTGAGCAATATATTACAGGGCGAGGGACGAGAGGAGCACAGTGACCTTACAACAATGTTCTGAGCTCAATGGGAAAAAAATACCAGAAGTGAGTTAGGAGCTCAGTGTGCTGGGAACGTCCTGGCACAGCTGAAGAAACCTCGTGGCAATGAATCGATGAAGGCCTGGCAGGACCACCTGCACCCATGGACAGAAGAAATCCTATATGCCTCTGGGCACCGGTGGTGTAACCCACATTTCATGGATCTGGGGGACCCTGTTGTCAGGCTGAGATATGGGAGATGTGAGGTGAAGAAAACAGGTTTTTGGCTTGGAGGAGGCAGATTCTTGTATAAACTTCGCTGAGGATCTGCATGGGGAGGAGGGGAGGGGGACATTCAGTTTATTCAGTAACATGTTTCATCCAAAGAGACTTCTGCCGAGTTTGTGGGCCTTTGGGAAGGCACAGTGCAGTAAACCGTACAACAAAAATGAGCAGTGTTTGTCCTGCACATCTTCAGCGGTGCAGCAGAAACCATTCTGCAGATCTTACTGTTAGATGATCAGAGCATCCACCTGGATCTCAGGGGACCTGGGAGCAAGTCCACCCTTTGCAAAGGACTTTCTACTGGGTTTAGAGCTCTTCTCTTTATATCAAATATTTGTGCCCCTGACTTACAGAGGGACATCAGAGCAATTCACAAATCCCCACTGTCCCCGGTCTCTGGAGGCAAATCTACCTGAGGACCCCAGGCTCTGCACCCACCTAAAAGACCACCCAGCCCACCTCCCATCCCCTGCCTTAAGGTTGCTTGGGACTCAGGGTGAGCATCCCTGCCCGAACCCAGCTCTGGCTGCATGCCACATGTCTCCACTCCAACTGTCCCTCCGTCCCCCATGGAAGGAGGCTTTGGGGCTTGCTGGCTTTCCCATCTGTGCTGGTTGCCGCCAACCCAGGCTTGGTGGACTCAAGCACTTTCGCCACAGCTACTGGCCCTGGCTGTCCCTTGGGCAGAGGGATGCCACCACCCCAGCACGGGCTGCCCCACAGTGACTGCTGCCTTCCTGTGCCGAGGAAGAGCCTGGCAGGGATCCCCACTGTCATCTACGGGTAATTGGCAGCAAATGGAGCAGAAGGGAAGACACTCAGGGTGGGGTCCTTGGGTGCAATCTGACCTCCACAGCCATCAATCGTCCTTGACAGCTTTTTTTATTATTTCTACTTCTTCTTGCAAGTGCTGTGCCTCTGCAGGGCGCAAGGAAAAGTTTCTTTGCTTCCTGCAGAGAAGCAAAGCCAAGCCGAGAGCTGAGCAGGGCTTCCCTGCCCAACCAGTGCTGCCTGACGTGACACATTGAAGGAGTCCCAGGCACCGTGAGCTGCCTGCTGTTCCTTCGGGAGGAAAATTCTGGGCCCTGTTTGGGGAGGGTAACGACAAAGTCTTTTCCTCTTGAGTTTAGACCAGTATTACTCACAGAAAATTGATATTTTTTTTTACTTGCTGCTTTGACTTACTTTAGCAAAATTTGACCAGCAACTCAAACACAGGAGTTCTGGTGCCAAGGGAACCCAGATGGAGAGACAAACTGGTCAGTGTTATGGCAGTGGCCAAACATTGCCCAGAGCAAAGGGAGAGTAGCCAGGACCGTGAAACCACAGCCTTGCTAAGGGCAGGGACATTGCAGTACAAATGAGCAATGAACAATGTTCCTTTAAAATAACTAGCCTTCCTTTAAAATAATTAATGTGAGCAGAGATGATCCATCACCTACATTACAGAAATGTTTGCTGGGCACAATGAACACTATTGAGATCTGTCCAGCCTGCGAGTTCCTTTGGCTCTGGCATGAGAAAACAGCCCATGTAGAGACTTTTTACCTTGAGAGAGATGGTTTAGGAAAGTGAAAGATCATAATTTTATATAGGACCTGTGAAAGGCTGGGGAGCTGAAATGCTGATCTTCTTGCTGCGAATTTTCCTCCCCGTTGATTCAGAATAGAGCTGTGAAAAGGAATTTGATCTTCTTAAGCCGGTGTAAGGTGAAGATGGAACCTGGGCAGAGTTTCAGGGGGAGAGGGAGGGTGCGTGGCTGAGGCTGGGGCCAGGGCAGGCAGGGCTGGAAGTATTTTGGCTACCTAAGGAGCAGGGTTATTGAATCGTGGGTCCCCAGAGCTTCTGGATTCCCACCACCTACTAACTCCCTTTGCCAGGTACTTAATTCTTCTCCAACATTTGCTTTGCAGTGACAAGTGGGCTCACGGGGCTCAGCTCCATTTGCAACTGTGGCAGTCCTGGGACAGGCTCTATTTCAGCATTGAAAGTGGAGGGGGTGTTTTGTTGCTTCCTTTGTTTAAAAATAATAATAAAAAAATATATTCCAGAAAGCATCCTGTTCCCTTAGGGAAGAAGTGGAGGATCTGTAGGGGCTGAGCCAGCCAGGCTGGGTTTACCCGTGGGTCTGGGCAAAGAGGGTCATGGAAACAGCCGTCCAAGTTTTGGGTTTCTACCTTCCTTAAGCAAAGTGTCCTCTTGACACGAGAGAGGGCCCAGTGAGTGCTGGGGGGCTCCCTAACACCCCCAACTCACCTTTGCAAAGGGAGACTGTCGAGACTGTGCTGGGACAAGCCCTGGCCTGGCCCCGCGCGAAGGCATGTCACTCCGGCAAGACAGCGGGAAACATGTTTTTCAGGAGCCTTACCCAGAGTGCTTTGCAGCATTCAGTCTCTTTTTGGCAGCAGTCCTAACCTAATTATAATTAAGTATGTATTAAGCTGGGATGAAGTGGCCTTCGAGAGGCTATAACCTTTTAATAGGGGAACTTGTGGTAAGGCAGCAGGAGCGCAGCTCAGGCTGGGCAGCGAGACGTCGTGTGAGCCCCGGACATGGTGTGTTGGGGATGGGGCCAACAGCTCCATCAGAAGATCCTGCCTGCATCTCCCTCCTGAGGACACAGGGCCCCGGCCCTGCTCCATCCCAGGGCTGAGTTTACACAGAGACCCCAGCTACGCTGGGCTGCCCACCCCAGTGCCAGGGCAGAGCTCTGGCACCTTATCTCAGGGCTGTCCCCACACTTCCAGCCATTATCAGTGTCATGAATTGGTGGTGTGTCCATGCGAGGGTCAGTGATGGGGGCTGGATTCATCTGGGAGACCCTCGCCAATAAGTGCTGCATCTGCCCTGGCACAGCATTCCCTGCACACCGTCCCTGTGCTTTGGGGGTCTGCACCATCCCAAGCCCATCTGGAAGAACCCCTTGCCCCAGCACACTGGGTGCCAGTGCCTGGCGGCGGGCACCGCCCTGTCTCATCCAGCTCCTTGCAAGGGCAGAGCAGCTGGGAGCGCTTGTTTGCAGAGCTGAATTCCTCGCTGTCGACTACTGCTCAGCGGCACCGTTGCCTGCCTGCGAGCTGATCCCCGCTGCGCACGCCCTGGCGTGCCCGAGCACCGGGACTGCCGGCGGGGAGAGGGTCTAAGCATGGAGAGGGATTGAGGCAATGGTGAGAGAAGGCAAGTGGGTGACCCTGGGTCAGCCTCGGTTTCCCCAGATATCCAGCAGGGGAATGGTGCTTGCATCCTTTGTAAAACTTTTTGCTGTCCACAGCAGAAAGGGTTGCAGTTCTCATCCCTTCTCCCAGATGCCTTAGTAACAAGGGGTTGGAGGAGGTAAAAGCTTCTTTTTCTCTCCTGGCATGCTCATACCCCATCCCTACCCTCTATGGCTTCAGTAATCCCCTATTGTTTTTCAGTGTCTGTCATGTGCTAGAGAAAAGCAAAACCATTCTGCCAGCACACTGCCTGGTTTTGTTTCTGCTGGAAAACAGCCTTCTCTCCAGGGTGCTGCTGCCTGTCCCCGTCACCCTGACCAATGCACACAGATGCTGCCCGTTGGAGGAAGGATTCTAGCTGTGACCACCTCACACCCATCAAATGCTGCACCAGGGCCTCACTGCCTGTATCACTGTCCCTCCTTCTGTCCCTGACGCAGGTCTACTGGTCACTTGGTGGCATCAATAGGTGTGCGGTGATGGATGCAGTAAAATGTTACTGTGAGAGTTAATGTATTGGTGTAAGCTGCTCCTGTGCCACTCCAAAACGCAGAGATGAAGATACACAACTCTGCACTGCCTGAGATGCAGAGAGCACGGAGATATCTGTAACACATCCACCCTTGCTGGCCTCCAATAGACCAGGGGGTTTGCTTTTATAATCACCTGATTTGAAAACAAAAGTTTGCAAATCTGAGCCTAGAAGCACTGGTGGGACCTTTGAGGATTTCCCAAGCATTGAGTGGGTTTACTATAAATGTGAATTAGAGCATCAGGATGAAGCTAGCCACTGGGAGGGATGCAAAGGTGACTGAAGTTTAAGGACTTAAGGGCAGCAGAACATCCGTGGGGGCCTCTTGCCTGAAGAGGTCTTGCATTTGCTGTGGTCCTCACTCAGAGCTACTTGCTGCCCATGCAGCTCCCCTTGCCCTGCCTGCTCTGCTCCTCCTGCCCTGTTGCCCCCACAGGAGGGCTGCTGGGGGACTGCTCCAGGGGTTTGCTGGGTCACCTGGCAGGGCAAGTGTTCTGGTATCTTTATAAAAAGCTCCCCAAGGTTGTGTGTTCCCCTGGTGAACGTGATGCAGTTTTGCAGCCCAAGAGCAATCTTAAGCGGTGTTTTGACCAGGGCTCAGGAAAATGCTGTGGTTACAGCTGCTTGCTTTGGGCAGTGAGGTCTCCCTGGGAAAGCCTTTCTGTGGCCGCTACCAGCTTGCAGGCAGTTCCCCATTTTGGTGACTGGCTTGCTGAACCTGGACTGGCCACTCAAGTCTCAGGCATCCTCCACTGCCAGCTTCCTGGTCAGCACATCCATCTTTTCCCACCCCAGGACCTGTAAAACACTGTCCACTGGGGATGTGGCTGTCTGCCCTGTCCCCTTCTCCTGCCCTTCGCTCCTTCCCTGGGACTTATTCCAGTTTGGGGTCTGAAGGTAAGCAGGCTGGTAGGGATCTTCGAAAGGTTTGTGAGGTGCTGTTATTATCACAGTTTGCTTTCCCCAAAGCTCCCAGCATCCTTTGAGCTGCACCCCTCCAGAAAATACCCTTAAAGCATATGCTTAACATTAAATACATGGCCAAAGGCATGTTGGAATCAATGCGATTTCAGCAGCGTCTCACGTACTGGAGTGGGAGGTGAATTCCTGGCACGGAAAGGGCTCACTGCCCGTGGGAGGTTTCCTCTGGGGATTTTGCATGTCAAGGGCATGTGCTGGAGGTTGTTCAGGAGACGGGCACCGGCGTTTCCCTGCCTCCTGCAACCCCTGCATATTCCCAGTCACGGCCAGGTCAGGTCGGGTCCTCCCCGGATCTATGCTGAAAGCATCTCTAGCTTCAGGACAGAGCGGGATGGCTCCAAGCCTTTCCCACTGGAGGCAGCAGTGACCTCAGAGGACATTGCTGCTCCCTTGATGGCTCCTTTGACCGTGTTCCCCGGCTCTGGCAGCCCAGTCGCCGGGGCAGGCAGAGCTCTCCCTGCGCAGCAGAGTCCTCCCCCGGCTGGCACCGGCCAGCCCTGCCCCTCCTGCAGCCCCTTCCCTTGGGTTCCATGGGACCCTGTGCCCGGCAGCGAGAGCTCTGTCCTATTTTGTGGTGACATAAATCCTGCCTGCCAGTACCATTTTCTTGTCACCGCTAATCCGGGTGCGTAATTCAGATGCCTGCAGAGGATGGTGAGTCTGTCACCTGGATAGGTGACTGCCACAGCTGATCAGGACAAATGTCCCTCTCCCAGTTCAGCTTATCCCAAGATGTATCTATAGTGGATTTGCATGGGGCGGCTATTTTCATTTAAAACAAATGTAAAAAAAAAAAAAAGGAATTCGCGACCCCCCTTGCTCTGTGACAGTCCCCCTGGGGCCCTGCTGCCACCTGCCGGGGTCCCAGCACCGAGCCACCGGCGCCAGCCCCGGGGTGGGGATGGGTCCTGCCCGGGGCGGAGGGGCCTCTCCAGGGCGCTGGGAAGCGGGGAAGCCACCGTCCCTGCTGTCCTGGGTCTGGCCCTCTCCTGCTGCAGGCTCATTCAAGAGCAAAACCGCTGGAGAGCCCCAGCAGCCCCAAGTGCCCCCGCTGAGCAGCTTGGCTGTCCCCGCTCCTCTGGGCTGGCACTTGCAGAAGGGTTTTGGCACCTGCATTTGGGGAGGCAGAGCCCAGCTCCGGAGGGATGCAGGAACATGTGGTTTCTACTCACTGATCTGATTTTCAGATTTACACCTGATGCCTGGCTTGTCCATCATAAAATGTGCATCCAAAACGTGCCTCTCCCTTTGGGCAACAGGGATGTGGGCATGGCTGGGTGGGTGCTGCCTCAAGGATCTTGTAGCTCCCCGGGCTGGAAGCCAGGGATGAAGCAGATGCTCCAGGTTCACAGCATCCTTCAAATGCTGCTGCCTCCACATCTGGATATGTGGGCCACCCAGGAGTGTGGCTGGGTCCTCCCAGGGCTGGGGGTAGCACAGCACACTGCCAACGTGTGACCAGCTCTGGTGGTTCCCCAGAAGGTTTATTCAGTCCCACCATAGCATGGAGCAAGACCAACTGGTTACGGCCAAGTCTTCAACCTGCAGTGCCCAGAGCAAGCTCCCTGATCCAGGCTGTGTGTGTGTGTATACATATATATATATATTTTTTGCTGCCAAGGGATTCACCAGGAGCTGAGATGCTCTGGTAAGTGGAAGGTGGTGGTGGCTCTGGAGGCTCAGAGGTGGCTGGGACAGATGATGCTGGGCAAGGGTCCCCGTGGCCACAGCTGTCACGGTGCCCATGCACTTTCACCGGCCTCACACCGCCTCCCCTGCAGGCTGCCCCCAGCAAGGCTGCCAGGGGCAGAGCCCTCCCTGGGGAGGCGCTTTCCAGGGGTGCACAGCCCAGCTGGGGGCGGCCGGGGGGGCTGAGCGCGGTGCTCAGCCCCGGCCCATCGCTGCAGTTCTCCGGCAGGACACAGGGTGGAAACCTCAGCCCGTGCGAAAGCCGCTGCCAGCCCCGGCCGTGCCCCGGGCTCTGCCCCTCGCCCGGGCTGCCTGCGGCCCCCGGGGTGGTCCAGCCCAGGAACCGCCCTGCTGCCGAGCCCTGCGGAAACTGGAGCAGGCCAGGAAGCTCCGAAATGTAAGGACCAGGGTATTCCAGCTCCGGGAGAGAGGTTTTTGTTCAGCAAGGCTGGGACAGGCCAGCTCTCTGCAGCTAAGGGGACTGGCGGCAGCAGCATCTTGCCTCAAGGGGCCATTGAGTACAAGCCTGGCTGCAGCTCTTGCAGCAGCCAAAAAGGCAGCAGCTGAGCGTCTTTGCCTGCTTAAGTGCAAGTGGGGAAATGCCCATTAGGCTGAAAGGAGAGGGGTGATGAGGAGAGATTGTGCAAACCAGCCCTCTGCTCAACTCCGTGCTGAGGAAGTGTCCCTGTGGTGCTGCATCTCATCCGTGGGCTGTGGCTCAAGCTGAGTCGGGTGAGCAAAGGGCTGGGAAACTGGTGACACCGGGGCTGTGTGCTCACGAGAGGACCGAGCCAAGGCAGGTGTTTTGACACAAAGAATAGGTTGGTCACACAACACGATGAAGCGATCTTCTCCATAAGCCACTGGCAGTAAAAGACATCATGGGACTCACTAACACCAGGGAGGTTACCAAGAGAGGCTTTCTAGCTGTAAGGACAGAGCCATGCTGGCATTGCTGGGGATGCTGGGGATCCCCTGTCCCCAGCAGGCTCCAGGACAGGGCAGATTAATGTCTGTCAGGGATAGCTACATAGCAGTTCTGCCTTAGATAAGGGTAACCTTAGATAGATGGTACCCTGAGGTCCAGCTGGCTTCCCTCAGTTGCCATCTCAGCCCTGATTTCTGCATCCCTTTCTTGTCCTTTCCTGCCCTCTTCCACAGCTCTGCCTCACCCACTGCCAGCTACAAACTGGGTCCCAGAAAGAGCACTGGCCACTTGCATAGCAATGCACAGCTTGCTCGGAAAGACAAACCACAGCATGATGTGGCCGTGGGGACAGGAGGGGTGTGTGGCTCTTTCTCTTACAAGTGCCGCTATAATTGTTAATATTACAGAGGGCAAAATGTTTGGTTTTACTGCATCAAAATTTTATTCAGACTTCTACTCATCTTGCTTCTCCCTGTGACAAGTGTGGATGGCTTCCAGCAGGCATCCATGTGGGTTTGAGCATGCAAAAGTCAGAGACTAAAATAGAAATGGTCCTGAGGTCTGGAGGATGGATCAGCCAGAGCGAGACTTGCTGCATGATAACTGGGAAACTGAGGCACAGAGGGCTGAGTGACCTGCTCTTGTCACCCAGGGCATCAGTGACAGTGTGGGAGCCTGAGCCATGACCTTCCAAGACCAGGATCAGACTTTCCCCATGGAAGAAGGCACCTGAGAAAGGAGGTGGAAGAGAGCCAGGAGTTAGAGTGGGTTTCCTGCAGCCACTCCAAGTTCTTGCACGGGGCAGGAGCACAGGAAAGTGCAGATCAGACAAGTGTTCGCCTGCCGAAAGTGTGACAGCTCTGGAGCCCTTCCATCTCAAAGCCTGCCAAGAAACCTTTGGCACATTGCCCGATCAGGTCATTTAAGGTTATGTTTTCACCTCTTACATGGGAGGGGAACATCTGGGGTCAGATCTCCCACTCAGAAGCCTATGGCCATTTTCATTTCTCAAGGGTTGGACTCAGGTGGTGTTGAGCAATCTTTCAGTATCCTTTGAGTTGCACCAGAGAAATGAAAAACACAAGTTGTGGGGGGGAAACAGTGACAAAAAGCAGGTTCCCTTTTCAGTGGATCCTGCTTCCCCTTCCCTCTGAAGTTGTGCAGGCATCAGGGAGAGCCTGCAGAGCTGCTCTGCCCAGGCTGTGAAGCTCCATCATTACGTGAACATGAGGAGAAGGAAGTAACAAGCACACCTAGAGCCACGGCAGCTGAGCCGGTGCAGCCACAGGCACAGCAGCACACGATGGCCTCGGTGTCTGCGTAAGGACAGAGTCTGCCATTCCAAATCCAGTGGAAACTCACAGCCTGGACAGCAGCGAAACCATTTCAGGTAGATGTGCTGGCTGTGGTCTGCAGCCATTGGCTATTGGCCATTGGCCTGTGCCTAGAGATTATGGCATTTTTTGGGAGCTGAGTTATTAGATTTCTACTGTGTGGCTTGGTCCGAGCCCAGCAAGGACACGCAGCACCTCTCTGGCTGAGAGGGCAGCCCGTAGCCAGCCTGTTTTGTTCCTTCTTCCTGCCTGTTCCCTGGATCAGCTGAGTCCTGCATCCCACTGCCTGCTGCATCCCGGGAGATGCTGCCAGGCTCCTGCATGATGCCTGTGCCTCCTGCCCAGGTCTCCAGAGAGTAGCTTGCCCATGGGGAGGGCAGCAGGCTGGGGTGGGTTTAGAGCGGGGGAAAGGTTTCAGGGCAGGCGTGGAGCTGCATGGGGGAATTTGACCTGGCCAAGGGAGACCACAGCCTGCAGAGGGAGAGTTTCTCTGCCTTTGCAGAGGTGCTGCCCAGGGAGAGGGGACCTTCCACTGGGCTTCTTGCAAAGGGTCAGCAGGGCCAGAGACACAGCGCCTGCCTGCACAAACCTGGTGAAAAGCTCCTGCAGGGGAGGAGGATGAGGGGGAAGCCTGCATGGGATTTTTTGGGTGCTTCCCAGCTCCAAAGCCTGCTGCTCCCCCCTTGTTTAGACATAGGGACCCCTTAGCTGGGGTCAGATGAGTGAGGGGCATTGACTGGGGCAATGCGGCGGTGTGAGGGGGTTACCCTGGGTCAGCTTTGCCCCATGGCCTTCCAGCACGTGAGGGGCCCAGCAAGGAGACAGCTTGTGCAAATCCTTGGGGAGATGGGAGGTTGCGAAAGGAGCTTCCTCCCTGCGAGTTGCAGTGATGGCTCAAACCGCCGGCAGAGAGGCAAGGTCTTCACTGCACCCGCAGTGCTCCTTTGGGGCAGCATCCCTGTCCCTGCTGTCCCTGAGCCTCCGGCCACTGGCTGGGTGGGAACCACTGCTGGAGTGGGGAAGGAAAAAAAGTATCTTTGAAAAGATGCGTTTGCAAAAAGTGGTGTCTGCTTGATTTGTAACCTCCTGGTTTCGCTGTGAAGGGTGTGGAGATGGAAAGCAGGAGTTTGTGAGCCCTCCAGCCACGAGCTGGGTGATGAGTCTTTACCCACAGACTTTTTTTCTGCCCAGGTTTTGAGCATTTTTGTCAATAGGACATTCCCAAGTGAGCTTAATGCTCTGGTGGCCATCACACCCTGAGCAATATTCTTACGTTTAGCCTATAAACACTGTGTTCTAAGCAGAAATCTGTATTGCAAGATTTGAGACAGAACAGCCATCTTACAGGTATTTATTGTAGAAATCAGCAGTGTCATTGGTTCAGGGAAGTGTGTATATGTGTAGTACCAATACAGGTTTTAGCAATGTATTGAGTAGAAAGGAATGGGAACGTGACCACGATGAATTTCTGAGCATCTCTGTGAGTCAGGGGTAAGTCCTGTTGTCAGCAGCCTCCTAAGAGGTGCCTTTGTGCTGATTCGGAGGACAAGGAACCAAAATAGAAGTTGGGCAAAGGAGATTAGGGTTTGTGAGTTCACATTCCTGGAAACAAAAAATGATTTGATTGAAGCAGAATGACTGCTTTCGCGGGAAATGTTTACAGCCGGCCAGCCCTCGTGCACCCCAGTGCCTTTGCATACATCGGAAACCTGATTTGCTTAGAAATGTTCTCTATGGAAATCACTTTCTATCACCCAAGGGGTTTTGTGCAGCAATTACTTTGTTGTTCTCCCAGTCAAGTGTTTCCATGTATTACTTTGGAGTTGTTTGTGGAAAAATTGCAGTTATATTTTAATACTTTCTTTCTAGTCCTGTATCGGCTATTGAACATCCTTTGGAGCAGAGGTGGTGTCTCCTGGGCATCTGGAAGCAGTGATGTGGCCAGAATTTGCATTGGCGTGGGCTTTTCTGCCGAGTTAGCTGGAACTTGCAGTTTGATATTTGGGTCTTTTTATCTTGCCACATCAGCTGTGGAAGGACAAACAAGACCAGGTGAGCGCGAAAGCCGAGGAGTGCTGACAGCCCACGCATCTCTGGAGCGAAGCGTGCCCATCGGAGCCGGCTGGCCCCGCGTTTCCCTGGCAGAGGGTGTTTGCCCCAGGTCAGTGTTCCGCGTCACGTGCTGTTTCCGTGTTTACTCTGGTACTGAGAACCCAAAGGTCTAAATAAGCGTGTTGTCAGAGCACAGCCTCAGCTTCCTCCTCCCCGGCCGGGGCTGGCTGGGCAGCTGGAGGTGAAGGAACCGAGCTCTGGAGCTGTGCGACGTGCCCGGCAGGCTGCCGGCGTGCCCCGCAGCACTGCGCCGGCTGGGGCACCTTTGGCTTTGGCATCACCCTCGGTGTCACCGCAGCCGCCCTGAATGCAACCCTGCCGCATGGGTGGGAGCGACTTGGGCTGCCTCCCCTGCTCTCCCTGCGGCCCCTAAAAGCCATCTGGGATCCCTTCCTGCTGCCCTGCTGTCACCCCAGCGCATGGCACTGATGTCCCCAGGGACTTCTGAATTCAAATGAGAAAAACAGTGGTAAGGCGGAGCGCAGCGCCCTGCTCCCAGGAGCTGCCATGAGCATGTTGGTGTCAGCAGCCCTCGGAGGTGCCTCTGCCCTGGAGCCCTTTCCCGAGGTGGCTGCTCCAGCCCGGTGGCCATCACACTGCGGTTTGTCATTCTTGTCGCTGCAGGCTGTGGCAGCCTCCTTGGCGGTGGCTGGGGCATGGCACGGCACCTCCCTGTGCTCCTCCGCTCCCTTCCGCTGGCACAAGCCCCCCGAGCCACCATTTTTGGCAACTTCCTCAGGCTGCAGCATGCCCCCAGGAGCAAAACAAGCAGCTCACAGTAGTCAGGTGGGGAGGACACAGAACGGGAGGGGACACCCTGCAGCTCTGACACCCGGAGAAGTTTGGCCTCTGTAGATTTAACCCCTCTGACATGTCCAGATTCCTCTGGTTCATGGATACCCTTGAAAAGCTGGGTCTGAAACCAGGAGGTAGGAATGGGGCAGAAGGGATGGGAAAGATCAGCTTGCCATCCCAGAAACTAAATCCAGCCTTAAAAGCTTGTGTGAGGAGCCCAGGCCGAGGGGAGGCTGCGGCACAAAGCCAGCTCCACCTGAGTGTCGGGCTGTTTTGCAGCACAGTGCCTCGGGGCAGGCGGGACCGTGACATGAGACTTTCCCCTTCCTGCTATTTTTGCCACCACCGGAGGATTTCTTCTGAATTGCTGGTGGCCACTCAGCTGGTGAAGGTCAAGCTCACGTTCACACGGGTTTCACCTGGTGCAGGGCGATGCCTCGGCGCTGCAGCTGCGGCGGGAGGTAGCCGGGGCCCTGAGCACCCGTGACCCACACAGTTTATGCAGGGGGTGGTTGTCTCAGTGGGTCACCAATTGCAGGGGATTTTGGCTTTGCCTGGGCTTGCTTCTTTTAAAATTCTCTGGAATCTCACTGTGAAACCCACATCTATTTCGGCCCCTGAGCAGCTTTCGAATCTCGGCGCATCAGTAGCAGCGGAAAAACCGAAACCTGCAAAGAAACCCAAAGCCAGGTTCTTGCCCCTGCCCGTGGTATCAGCTGGGCTGGATCCGGCCGCAAGCCCCGTGCGGCAGATGGGCCAGCGGGAAGGCGTGGGGGCGAGCACAGCCCTTCCTCTGGAGCAACCTTGAAGGCAGCAGGACAAGGCCATTCCCAGGTGCCTCCAGAGCAGAAACCAGCAGCATGTCCCCAGCCCGGTGTCACTCAGCCCGGGCCGTAGGGGGCTTTGCACTGTCGGGGAGGTACCGAGGGTTCTTCCAGCAGAGATGGGTAAAGGGCTGCGTAGGGAGGGAAGGAAAACAAGTTCACATAATACATAGGATGAAAGCATGGAGGGAGGGAGAGAGGGATGGGGCAATGGAGAGGTGGGTGGCTGGAGGGATGGACAGATGGATGAAGGGAAGGAAGGATGGAGTGGTAGGTGGAGGGTTGGAAAGGTGCATGGACGACAGGAAAGAAGGAGAGCTTGATGGAGGGAAGGGTAGATGGATGAATAGCAGGGTGGTGGCATGGATGGGTGGGTGGGTGCGTGGATAGACGAATGGAAGGCTGGATGGATGAGTGATGGAATGACAAGAGGAAGGGATGGATGGAGGGGTGGATGAACTGAAGAGTGAAGAGTGGAAGGGGAAGTGGTGGTAGGACACAGGGGCTTTGTCGGGATGGGTGCGTGGCTGAGGGGATGGCTAGCTGGGTGAATGGCAGGGAAGTGAGAGGGAGGGAAGGATGGACGGGTGGACAGGCAGATGGGTGGATGAAGGGGTGGGTGGACAGAGGAGGGTGTAGATGGGTGAATGGGTGGATAGGTGGGTGGATAGGTGGGTGGATGGGTGGGTGAATGGGTGGGTGGATGGATGGGTGAAGGGGTGCATGGGTGGGTG
>JAVJGI010000001.1:116954593-116970874 GCA_035590275.1 Ibycter americanus
AGTGGGCACGGGGGGGTCGGTGTAGCGGGAGAGCGCTGTGCACCGGTGTGCCTGGAGCGAGCTGGGTAATTGGGGGGGCGGGGGGCACTTATAACCGGGGTGCCCCAAGTAACAGGAGGGGGAGTGAACCCGGTGTGGTGAGGGTTCCCGTGTAGCTGGGGGCTTCCACTTAAACCCACCAGTGGGGGTGTCACCAGCCCCGGGCTGGGGGCTTGGGGGTCCCTTGCAGCCTTGGGAGGGGACACCCCGCAGCACGTCTCCCTCGGGGTCCCCTGGCAGCCCGGTGCGGTCTGTGGCCGCCGTGCCCCTGGCCAGGAGGAGCCGGTGTCACCCCGCAGGTGGGGACGGCCCCGCTGCTGTGACTCATTTCTGGACTGTGTACTTGTTTTCCTCCGTGCCGCCCCACAGAGCTGCGGCCGGGGGCCCAGGTGTGGGGCCCTGCCTGGTCCCAGGGGACCACCCGCCCTGCCTGGGTCCCCGGGAAATCCCGGGGGCTCTCCAGCGCCCGCCTGGAGTTTTGGCAGGGCCGGTGACGGGGGTGGCACTGAGTCACCCCGTGTCCCTGCAGCAGGAGCTCTCTTGCCCGGGCTGGGGGGACGCGAGGGCCAGGAGTCGCCTGTTGCTCCCAGCGCCCTCAGCTGGGTCCCCGCAGCCCGAGGGGCCGGAGGTGTAACCCCTGGGAGGGCTCTGCTTTGGCAACAGGATGTGGTTTGGGATGTATGTGACAAACCGAGCAGCGTGTCATCCCTCTGCCATCGGAGTCTGGACATGTGCCAGCCCTGAGATGTCCCTGCGCTGCTTCATGCACCAGCCTGTGCTGGTGGCTGTGCCTGCAAAGGAGCATCTGCCATCAGGAGCTTCTGTGGCCTGACGGTGTGGCCAGTGCTGGCCAGAGGGTGCCCAGCGCCGGCCAGAGGGTGCTCAGCACCGGCCCAACCTCCTGCTACGCTGGCTTCTGCCGCAGCCTCCCCGAAAGGATGTTTAGCTGCTTTGGGCGGTGTAAACCCTAAGGGAGGAAAAGGCTAGGCTGATTCAAATCACTAACGAAAGCGGGAGAAAAGAGATTTCAGACCTTTGTTTTCATGTTTATTAAAATCTCACTGCTGTCGCCCCAGCACCCGTTAACATTGCTAATGGCTTGTTTTCGGTGCTGCTGCTGCTGCTACTGTCAGTGCAGTGAAAACTTGCTCAGGTAGCTGCAGGCAGTGCTGCTTGCCCTGCTGTTGAAGGGGCTAATGCTGAACAGCTGCAAGTTGTTTAGTTTTTCCATTTAGATTAATTTTCTAGATCCTGGTTTGATGCAGAGCCTGCAAACTCCAGGGATATGCAGGATGTCAACGCTTTAATTTTCGTGTGTGTCAGAGGGCTCTGGTTTTTGTTGTTGTTCAGAGCAAAAACTTGCATGGAGTTGCAAATTGTTTCCAAAACATGATTGCAAAGTGTTTTGGAGCTCTGGGTGTTGCTCAGATTAGAGTTTAAACCTAGAAAGATGAGAAGGTAAAGAGCAGGAGCCTAGCGGTGATAGTTGCAGTGGTTCCATCCCTCTGTTACTGTGGCCATGCGAGGCTGGAGGGCTCCGGCGGTGGCTGGGTGTATCCTTTGGAGCTGGGCTGGGGGATGCACTGCAGGTTTCTGCAGGGAGGCAGCTGGGCAGTGCAGAGCCTGGTCTGCTGCACCGTGAGCTGGGGGTGTGTATCTGGTCCGGGGCCAGCTCCAGCCTCATGATGTCCTGTGGAATTTAAGTGGGGGGAGCTCACTGGTCTGCATTCCCTGGCATCGGTGGCCATAGCTCTCCTGGTCCCTGCAAGCTCCGCAGCCTGGTCAGGGTGAGAGGAAAGGGGGTGAAAAGTACTGGAGGTGCTCGTGCAGAGGGAGAAGCTGTCACACCAGCGTGCGCTGATTTGGGGTAGGGGGTTAGGGCTCCTCGCTGGCAGCCCCATATCTCTGGTGCTATAGGATGGTGCAGCTGGCTAGTTCCTCCTGCCCCTTGGAGATCAGGGCACCCCAGTTTGGAGGAAAGCAAACCAAAGCTGTCACCGTGTGCCTTTTGCTGCTGAACGTGAAAATGAAGACGTGATTTTTGCACCGAGAAAGAAGAACTGAATCCAGACGAAAGCACTGGCAAGAGGTACCGTGCACCGCTCCGACGGGGTGTGCTCCCCGTGCTGTAGCAGTCCTCAGGGCTGAGGGATGCTAAATGTGGCAGCAGCTTTGCAGTCAGCGTGGTGCTTCGGCTGCAGTGGGGACCAGGACCTGCTCAGTGGCATGGGGACCGCTGCAGCCTTGCCATGCTGCAGCTCACCTGGGGTGGTTTCGACTTCCCTTTTTTGGGTGACCGCTGAGTTGTTCCTGGCATGAAGGGGCTGCCCGTTTTTGCATTGTTATTTTGCAAATGGAAAATTGTGCATGGGTGTGCTGGGGGAGAGCCCCTCAGGTGAGTGCCCCAAGGTTGTTTTTGAGAGATGGGAAGCTCCTGCTGCATCCGAAATCTGCTCCCATGAGCGCTTTGAACTTGCACCGGGCAGTAGGTGAGAGGATGGAGAAGGGGGTATGAGATTCCAATGGAAGCTGTGCCCCCCTCCCTCCGTCGGGCACTGCACAGCAGCCAGGCTGGTTTTTCCTTGCTGCAGCTCTGTGCTGTGCAGCCATGCTCAGCGGTGGAGGTGTTCTGGGCTGGAAATGTTACTCCTGACTGCAGCAGAGGAGAATGTGACCTGTGGGTGCAATCCAGGCTCCATAGCTGCAGCTCAGGCTCTTTCCCTCCTCTCTACAAGACTTCCCTTCCACTTCCCAAAGAGGCTCGGTATTGCGGGACTCCCCATCCTTGCCTCATCTGTCATGGCCGGAGGCGGTGAGGGGACACTTTTGTCACTGGTCCAGTGTCAACCATTTCTTCGTGAGAGTCCCACCCATCCAAAGCCGTCATCAGAGGGTCTCCAGGTGACCCCTGCAAACCACTCAAAGTTGCGTCCCCCTTGCGCTGCATGTCTTGGGTTGGGGTTTTTCAGCTTCCTGAAAGCACAGCTGGTGACATGGGTGCGATATGCACAAGGCTATGGTGAGCATCGCCCTGTGCTGCAGCTCGGGGGGGTGGATAGGACCTTTCCCTAGTGCTCACTGCTGGCACCGAGCCCTCTTCACCGACTCCTGGGTGGGAGCCTGGGGAGCGGCTGCAGCTCCCGAGAGCCTTTCCCAGCATGGAGACCAAAAACCAGCGTTTCCATTTTTCTGATCTTGGCTTTGGCCGCCAATTAGCACGACGTGAGAACTTGTCTCCCCGATGACGTGCCTATGTGACTCCTCAGATGCTTTAATTGCAGGGTTTTCAGCAGCCAGGGTGCGATGAAATGGTAATTGTTGTGATTGTATGCCGTGCGGTAACTAAAAGACGTGTCTCTCTGGCGAAGCTTAATTAGGAAATAGGGACACTGTTGGGAATGGCTCTGCGATGCGATTTTCCTAATGAAAGCTACTGAATAGGCAGCCTTGTAATGAAGAACAGACTCGCAAGGGGCACTGCCAATTGCTCTTCTCTAGTGTTAATTTTGTATTTCCTCCCCATTGTTTCTAATACCCTCTTGGAAAAGCTTGAAGATAAAATGCTTTATTTTCTTATGCCTCGTATCCTGTTTGGCAAGCTGCGATTATAGCATGTGCATCTGGAATACATGAGTAGCCAGGCATGAGCTCCTTCAGGCTTGTTAATCTCTGATTTCAAGCTCTGCCACTTAAAAAAAAAAAAAAAGCAGCAACTTCGGTTTGCGGTCGGATGATCTGCTCCCTCGCTGGTGTCATGCAGCAGGAGATGCTCGGCTGAGTTCGCAGATGCGTAGCTGGAAGAGAGCTGGCTCCGTCGAGTGTGAAGGCAGCGTGATGCTACGGGAAGCGCGGTTTGTTTGGAAACAACGTGGTGGGGTTTCGTGTTCGAGGCTTGGCTGTTTTTGTCTCAGATGTCCTCTCCTTGCAAGTGTGATTGCTGTATTTAACTGTAACCTGCCACATCTGAGAGTTCACCCAGGTTTGGCTCTCCTGCTGGTAAGACGGAGCCCACAGGCCGGTCCTGGCCATGGCAGCTGTGTGCTTCAGTGCTCCCACCTGTGCTGTGCCATTCCTGTAAGGGGCTGGTGAGTGCCCAGTGTGTGCCCAGGGAAGAGCGGGCTCCAGCACCCCCTCCCTAGCTGCGCCGGGCTGGCCGGCAGTGGAGAGGTCTGCAGAGGTTCTGAGCCAACAGATGTGAGTGACCCTCTTGCTGAGTTAAAAGGGGAATAGGAAAACGCTGCCTGGCTGGGCGACACGGTCCTGTGGTGCTGTGACAAATAATTATGACAGCAATGGTGCTTGGTGCTGCAGGGGGACCATCTGTATTTGTAAGAGTGATGGAGATCAAGCTTGGCTTTCCCTCAAATGCCCAAAATTGCCACAGTGCTTGGGGCGAGAGCAGTTTGGGTGCTCCTGAAAAGCTGCTGGTCCTTATTTTTAGGTGGATTTAAGCAGAAGTGGGCAGCAGCTGGCATGAGCAGCTCATGTGATGAGGGTGCCTGGGTATGGAAGGGCACGCTGGAGCATCGCCTCCCTGGTCACGCTGCTCACGGCTGCCCAACGCTGCTCCAGCAGAGCAGGAAGAGATCAGCTTCAGCCCAGTCTTGTGACTGTCCTTAGCAGCTACTGCAGTAGGGAATTCGTCATCTTTTTTATCCTATGTTGGAGGGTTTTGTGCTGTAATGTCAAGGTATTTTCAATATTGTGTTAATGTCTGTACCAGCGCAGCGCTGCATGGATGGGTGTATGGCTGGTATGTGCACACTGTAGGAGAGACTGTGTTGGCTTGAGCTTGCAAAAGTGTTTTTCATCCCTTCCACAAAGGCCTATTCTTTGTTGTCTCAAATTAGGATGAAACGCTTCCCCTTTCAGCTGCTTCCCCCATCACTCTATGTCTATTTAAACCCTCAGCTCAGAGGCTTCTCTGCAAAAAAGCTCTCATCCTTTCAGGTGGCATTTCCCTTTTCTCATTGTTTCTGGCAATCTGTACATGTGAAACTTCACAAATGTTTCTTCATTCTTGGTGTCTTTGTGTTGATAAACCTTGCAAATCGGTACAGACGCCATGTAAAGCCTCCCACCGCCCGCGGCTGCATGATGGAGTTAGAGCAGCTCTCGAGCGTGGAGGCTTTGCAGTTTGACTGAGCAAATGCCAGCCCTGCAGACCCAGGCTGGGTGACATCCCTGCTGCTCCTCATCCTTGTGTGTGAATGCTGCTTATCTGAGAGGACTTTCGCTTGAGGCTCACCTCCCTGGATCAATTAACCCGATGACAATCAAAGTCAACAAGCCTAGCATCCCCAAAGGACTGCTCATTAAATGCAAATTGTTACCAGGTTGATCTGATCTGAATGGCGTGGGTGCTAATCCTTTAGGGACCTCAGATGGGGTGAAGAAATGGCTGCGTGGGTCTAAATCCATTTTTGCTGGTACCGAGCGCACCTGGAGCATGGGGGTCTTCTTTGTGGTGGACCCTGAGCTGCCAGATTGCGGCGCTGGGTTTAGAAGTGATGGCAGAATAGCGAGTATTCAGCAGCATCCCGCCTGCCCCCTGTGGTCTCCAGCCAGAACACTGAGTGTGATGCTGTAGGCTGAAGGGGGTAGCCTTTGACTCTGGGAGTTGGGCACTTGCAGTCACTCTCATGCCAGGTCCCAGGAGCTCAGCTCCTGGTGAAGAGCTGCAATGAAGGACTGGCCCTGCAAGGGCCTCCTGTGCCGTGATGCTCCTGCCTGTCGTGGGAGGAAGCCGTGATGCTCCTGCCCATCATGGGGCTGGAAGGGGTTCGGGCTGCGTTTGCTGCATGAGCTCTTGTGCTCTTTGCTCACAGATGGGTGACTGGGGGGATTTGGGGACTTCTGCATGTGGGAGACCAGCTGCTCAGGGCTGTGCCAACCTGGCTGCAGGCACTTCAGAGGTGTGTTGCGCTCAGTGCCCCTCACTGCTGTCGTGTCACCTTCAAATATAGTCACCAAGCGAGGGAGAAGGGATGGAGAGTGGTGGCTAGGTCCTTCACGTGGAGCAGAGGATACCTCTCTGCTTGTCTTCTCCAGGGCTGCTTGGGCTAATAGAGGTGTAGCTCTGATGTCAGTACTAGGCCAGGCCAAGGGATGGTCCAGCTCAGGGTCCCACCCTCAGCCAGGGAGAGTCCAGGGGCTTGGGCCTCACTCGCTGCCATGGGATTGTCCCGAGCTCTCCAGTCCCAGCATCTGCAGGATTTGACACATCTGGGGTGCAGCAGTAGCCTCCAGCACAGCTTGTGCTTCTTCCCAGAGATGAATACAGGGTTGGGAAAGGTTTCACGCCCTGGGCTCATCATTCCCCTCTCAAACGGCAAGTGTGGATGCTGCTGTCGTGTTTTGGTGCTGTGGCCTGTTTGAAGATGCTTGGGGGCTGAACAGCCTGGTGGAGTTGGTGGCTGCTGGCCATCCCACTGTTGGATGCATGCCCACCTCTCCTTGGTCTGTCTCCTCATTTGGAGTCTTCCTTTCTTCTCATTGATTACGATGGTGGTGCTGCGGTTGTACTGAGTCCTCTGGTTGAAGTGGGGCTCACACCCTTCTGTGAGCTTCGGAAGCGCGTGTGAATCATGGGCCCGCTTCCCCTTGGGCCACGGGTGGTGGGGAACAGCCAAAACCATCCTTGCCATCATGTGTCTTTTGTGGCGCTGCAGCCAGCGGTGCTGGAAGTAAATCGAAGGTTTTGGGCAACCAAGCCAGGGACTGAAAAGGCTCCTGGGTTCCCAGCAGGGTCTCCACAATGGCAGGAAGCAACTTCTAAAGCTTCCTTTGGATACACAGGGCCTTGGGGGAAAGATTTACTTGCTTGTTTATGCTGTAAGTTAATCTATTTAGTGGGTTTGGCATTAAAGCTCACAAAAAGCCCTCTGAAATGGTCACGCTGCTTGTTTGTAGTGCTTTGTCTCTCACTTACTTTGTTTCACAGCTGGAGTAGTTAAGCAGAGACGGAGCCAATTGAAATCTCACGTGTAAACTTGTTTTTCCGAATAGGCTGAAGGAATTAGCATCAGCTCTTGCTGTCCTTCATCGCAAGGGAGCTGCGGGGGGGAAGGCAGCGTGGGGCAGAGGTTGGGGGCTCCTCTGGGAGGGACCCTTGGTTGTGTGTGCTCTGTGCCACTTTGCTTGGCTGCAGGATGGGGATGGTCCCTGGCCCTACTGAAGCTAATAGGTGATTTTTACAATAGAAAAAAGCCCAACAAACCAAACCCCCCAAACACCAGCACCCCTCCCTGTGAACCAGTGTAGTAGAGTAGGGAGCTTTTTTGGGGCAAGAAGTCTTAGGAAGAGTTTGGAGAAGCATAGGAAAGTGCTGGGTCAGTGGAACAAAGAATAGGTGGTGAGAATTCTTAATGGTGTCATGGTATCACTCTTTCCCTTTGTGTTTGATGCTATCCTAAACATGATAGTGCCACCCACGTGTAACCTTGCACAGTAAAAATGGATGTTACCCAAGGGCCATGTCCAAAGAAGCCCCATGTATGCAGCAACTGCTGTAGAAGGTGCGTGGGACAGCTGGGGTTGAGGTGTGTGCCCACAGGTAGTAGATGCTGGGCTCCCTCCCAAGCTGAAGACTTCGTTGGAGCGTCTTCAGCTTGGGAGGGAGCTTGGCATCTGCAGCCTCAGTCAAGTCTTCAGCTTAGGAGGGAGCTCAGCATGTGCTATGTCTGGGCATGGACCTCAGCCCCAGGTGTCCCGTATGCTTTTGGGAGGGTGTCTCCTGCTGAGCGTGGAAATAGCTGGAGGCTTGTCCCCTTTGCCCCATGTGAGTGGCCACAGGACCCTTCCAACAGGGATGTCTCCTTGGGTCTGGCATACCAAGCTGAGCAGCCACCCTAGGGAGCGTTGGGAGGAACTGTCTGATGTGCTGTCATGTCCTTCACTTTCTTCTTGGCAGGGGCAGCTTGGGCTGCTGCCTTTATTTTGGGAAACACCTTTTTTTTTTTTTTCTTCTCTCTAAATTATGTATTTGCTGAATTTTTTTATTTTTTTCCCCTGGTCCTCTCCTGTGACACACAGCCACTTCTCTGCTGAACTTCCACCTTCCCTGAAAAGCAGCCCTGGAGTTTCCATTACACACTGCTGAGGCCAGGCTGTGCCAAACACCGTCACTATCTCCAGCCTAAATCTTGGGGCTTGACTTGACACTGAGCTTGTAATTGACTGTGATGTTGGGTGAAACTTAAATCTTCACTGTTGTGATAAAGACTGATACAAGCTAAAATTAACTCTTGCATCATGTGGTGAGGGGTTTTCGTAACTGGTGCCAGGAACAAGTACATTTCCTCTCTGAAAAGTGGGTATATATAACTGGTCTTTTCTTACTCAGATCAGATATGTGTCATTTTTGCTGTTTTCTGAGGAGAAAAATAGAGGCTTTTCTCACCCTGGCTGAGCTTTGCCAAACCCGCGCAGCCCATCGGGTGCTGGTGGCTGGGGATGGGGTTGCTGAAGTCCTGGGTCGTCTCTCCGTGCGCGCCGCGGGCTGGCTGAGAGCGGGGTTTGGGTGCCGGGGAGGTGCGGAGTGTTGCCGGCTGCGTGGCAGGTCCGGCAGAGCTGCTGTTGCCGATGAGATGGAGAGGAGAGGAGATGGGCTTTGCTCTCTGCTCCTGGCCAGAAAGTGAAGCACAGGCTGCTGAAACCTGCCAGTTTTGGTCTGGGGTGTCGGAAGGTGAGCAAAGCGCTGATGGAGGGGAGATAGAAAAAGCACAGGGTAGGGCTGGAATTTTTTTTTTTCGTCATTTGAGGTTTTTTAGGAAGTTACTGTTCAGTGTCAATTTGTACTTACAATAGTGAAATCCAAGAAATTCCCACAGACCTCTGTAGCTGCTCATGTGCCTCGAGGCAGGAGGATTGCAAAGGCAATGGGGGCTGGGGAGCACAGACTGGAGGGGCTGTTGGGACTGGAAGGGCTGCTGAGGGTCTCGCCCTGCCCTTGGGGCAGGGACCACTCTCCCTCTGTCATTCAATTTGAGTCTGTTGCTGCTTGTTCTGCCTTCAAGGACATGGGCACGGATAAGTCTCCTTCTCTTCACAGCAGCCTTTCTGTGACTGAGTTTCTCTCGTTTCCCACCTCCAGCAGAGCAGGGCACATGCCCTTCAGTTTGAAGCAGAGTAGGGTGCATTTTCTCCCTGTCCTTCAATTTGAAGCTTGTCCTTGAGCGTCTCCAGGAACGGGATTTTTTGCAGTTTCCTTCAGAAACCATTGCAAAAAAGTAACAGGCCTTATTCTAACAACATCAGGGATACACATTCCTCCCTGTGCCTTTCACTTCCCAAAGCTTGATACTTGAAAAGTTCAGGAGTGATGTGTTACAGGAGCTAAAAATAATGGAATATGGAGATGAAGGGTGCAGCTGGTGTTTTTAGCTGGAGATGGAGGTGAAAGCAGCATCTTGCCAGTGGTAAGAGCATCTCTGATTGAAAAGATCTGCAGTGAGTCACTGGGGTTGCATACAGAGAAATGTCTTTTTGGAGAAAGAGAGAAGGTACCATTGCAACTGTTCTGGGTGATGGCTTGGTGGGACTAATTTAGAGATTTGTATTTCTCGGCATCAAAATACATCATGGCTTTAAAGGGGTAGTGAGTGGAATTCCCCCGTTATCTGTTTGTCAAAATACACTAGATTCTGTCCTGAAAAATAGTAATTGTAAAAAAGAACATTTTAAAAATAAGTCAAAAGGAAGTCTCAGTTTGCAGAATGGTAGGTAGGTTTGCAGACGATTTTGCGCTGGACACTATCACACTGTTGAGGTTTCAGTTTCCCCCAAGTGTGGCTGCTAGGGTCTGGTGCTGGTCATGGTCCCCGTTCACATTGCCAATCTCGCAGCAGAGGAATCGCTCACTTACAGAAAGCCCCAGTATAGTCTGCAAGTGTCTTCAGCTTGTATGAGTCTGCGATGCGTTGCAGGCTACTTCTGTTTCTCAAGGCAATTAATCTAAAATTCAGACCTGACTATGGAAGCAACAAACCTTCAAACGACTGGTTTGAGCTCAGGTCAGGCGAGACGCAAAGCTGATGCAAAATGTTGTAATCCCCTCTCAATTACTGTTGAATATCTGTCTCTGGGAGGTGCCTTGGCTTCCTAAAACTGACTGCTGGTCTACGCAAATCGGGTATGCAAAAGGCTGAACCTGGCACTCACAACTGACGAGCTGTTGCTGTTCTCATTCTCTCCCACCAGTTCCTATGAGACCCCAGGACTGGGTAAGGGGTCTCCTTTGTTTTCATCCCACACCTTCACTTGCGGCCAGCACTGCTGATGGGGAAGGTGGTAGTGATGCTGCAAAACCAGCATATATTTGTCTTTAATCCAACGCTTCTTAAAGTGGACTGGATTGCAGTTTCCAGGTTGCTGTTACTACACATTGCTGAGAGTCCTTTTCTGTTACTTCATCCAGCTGCAGCTGTTACTGCACAGGGACCGACTCTGGAAGGATCAGAGGGGTTTTGTGTGAGCGCTGAGTCTCGTGAGCAGCACATGGTCCTCATGAAGCTGATCCCATGGTATCCCCTGCAGATGATGGGATCAGAGGTTCGTACACATCATGCCAGATGCACAGCACCTTGTTTCTGTGATCACCTTGTGAATTCCCTGGGAGTGGCTGGCACTACCCTCCAAGGCTGCTGGTCCATGTTCAGGTTTCGGCTACCTGCTGTGACTTCTTTGCTAAAACTAGAACCAGTGCGTTGCTCTGGACTTGTCCTGGTGTGACCAGAAGTTGAGCCTGGCTGCAAACTCAACCCTGGGTGCTGTGTGTCTTCTGCCAGCTCTTGCACTGTCTTTTGCAGTATGTTTTACCTTGGTATCTCCAGTCAGGCTTAGGAGACTGTCTTTCCTCTTCATAAATGGAAATAAACTCCTGGAGCTGGAGTCTGATCAGTCATATTGTGATGAGAACTTCATTACCAGGATGATAACATGATGGCAGTTTCACTCTGAAATCACTAAAATTTTGTTGTAGTTTCATTTTGTACATTTTAGGGGCAGCCCCGCTACTTTTCTCTCTTTTTCTTATTAAAAAATGACAGAAAAAAAAAAATGGCTTAAGAGGAGAGCCAGTGACAGCCCCAAACAGCAGTGTTCAGCAGTGATGCTCCCATGGGCAGCTGGGTGCTGGAGCCTTCCTCGCTCCTCTGCCATCACTTCAAGTCCTGCTTGTGTCAGTCAGCCTTAGCAGGCTGGGTAAGAGACTGCATCTTCCCTCCAGGAGTGGTGGGGGGTGCTTGGTTATAGGCACCAGCTCAGCTGATTTCTTCAGTAACCTCAGGTGAGGGTCCATGACTGGTCCTGCCACAGTAGATGGGAATTCTGCTGCTGGCTGAAAGGCTGATGCAGCTTTGGTGTGGAAACGAGACCTCTGCTGCCCTGTCCCACACATGCTGGGCTGTTGGTGTCTTTGTCTGTTGCTAGCCCTCATGTGCTCCAAATAACTAAGTAATGATGCATTAATTTTATCTTATTTCTCTTGTTTTTTGGATTATCAGTACTCTAATGTAGTTCATTTGCGAGACAGCCCTACAAAATTTACCCTGGGTGGTTTTAAAGCGCACACTCCATCTTCAAAGGTGGAAATAACTCTCTGTTTTTACAGCAGAGACTTTAAAGTGGTGCTCTTGGAAAGCTTTCTTGGACTGGTGATTTACTCAGAGCTGCTCCTGCCAGCCTCCGGCACTCTTCCTCAGAGCTTACACCTGGCTGCCCAGAAGTGGAAGTCTAGCAAGGAGTCCCGGGGATCTTGAGTAGAATAAGTTACTTGCAAAAAAATGTTGGCTTCTGCTTTTGTTTGTTATGAATCAAATTTGGGGGTGAAAGAACTGAAAGCTAAACTGAGTCTACTGCAATTTCCGTATTCCCATTATTGTGCTATTTGAGCTTCTTACAGGCTTTGGAACATTTGGTTGCACAACTGCGGGCTAAGGAAGGACGTGTGATTATTTGTGCTTTGCACGTGGGAAGCAGCTTAGGAGAATAGGATGGGAGTTGTCTTGCTTAAGGATGCTTGCCTAAAAATTTAGGCCTCTAATTTAACTTAGTTTGCAGGCTCCTCCTGAAGAGGGGTTCAAGTTGGATTGCATGAACTGACCTCCACACCAGGTGCTTTCTCTGTCTGTAGATGTCGATTTGCCTAGATTCACCTCCTTTTTGCATAGGCAAAGTTGGAGGCAACGCCTCCTACCCCTGAGATAGACCCAGTGTCACCACAGAGCTTTACACCGGAGCAAATGGTTGATGTGGGTTCTCCAAAGCCACTGGATGATTTTTTTTTTGCTTAGTTATCTTGCTTCATGCCTTGGGCTCCATCATTTTTTTTTGGATCTGGATGATAATCCGGAATTTGCCAGCCTTAATTACATTGTTGTAAGAAACAAGATGCCAAGAGTTTTGGCTGATGATCTTTGCCATGATACATTGTTGGCTGTGCAACAGGTTTACCAAGCGCTGGAGTTCCAGAGGCTTTCTCCATGTCGATATGCACTTGGTGTGCTGGTACCTTTGTGGGGATGCCGGCAGGGCTGCTGGTGGTCCAGGGTGTTCAGAGAAGAAGGTGTAAACCATTCTGGCAGAAAGTCTGACTGAACTGTTGTCATGCACATGAATAAGGTCCCTCTGGACCTAAGTGCAGTGCACCTGACCTAGCCATCAAACCAGCTCTGGATGGCTTAATTTCATGAGAATCCTTGTCATGATCAAGCATATTTGTAGGCAAGTAATGGCGCAGTTTTCTTCTTTAGATGGTGGTGAGTATTGACTCACTGTCAGTCTTGCATCTCAAAGTGGTTCTCTCTCCCTCTTTGAGCCGTTGCACTTTGGGGATTTTTTGGAGGGGAACTGAGTTATCCAGCTTAATCCACTCGTCTAGCAGGGTTGTCCTGCTCAGCAGTGATGAAGCCTGGGTGATACCTTCTCTTGGTCCATTGCTCTGAGGTTGCAGCTGGTTATTGCTGTTGGTACTGTCTGTGCATGCAGTGGGAAGTGCGGGAAGTCCTGTCACAGCCTGACTTACTCTCGTGCTTCCTTACCAATTAACTGTTATGCAGTGGAGGAAGCTGTGGGAGAAGAGAGGCTGGTTAGGGTGGGGTCAGCTTATGAACTTCTTGAGGAACGATCTAGATGGCTCAGGAAAGTGAAGCTGCCCATCTGTATGCCCAGTCAACTTAAAACTTTCTCTAATCTTAACTAACCGTTAAAAACGGCAGCTCCATCTCTCAGATTCAGGGTACCCCTGTCACCGGAAAGGTTGAGGCTGCATGTGTCTGTTGTGGAGCATGAATGGCCACTGATACCAAAACGCAAACAAATTTTCTTAGTAGTTTATCCCAGAAGAGCAAGTGTTGACCAATCCTTATCCTCCCACCCTCCAAGCCATCAGTCTGCTGGACAACAGCCTTGCAAGCCCAGGAGTTTCTTTCTAGGGATGGACTCAACGTGCCCGTAGAGCCCCCACTGAGTTTTGCTGTCCATGAGGGTTTGGTCCATCCAAGGTAAATTTTCCCGGTTTGTTCTGGGAAGATGCAAGCCTCTGTGCTCAGAGCCCTTAAAGATGGCAGATCTTATGATGGCTCTTGTATGTTTTGTTTTCTCAGTAACTCCCAACGAGGTGTAAATTATGGATGTGTTTTGACCTTGTGACTGTCAGTATGCCTCTCTCTGCTAATTAATGCGCTGTAATTCCTGTGCTAGCAGATATTACCTCTAAAAATATCTAGAGGTGCCTCTCTGGTGATAAGGCTCCAGCAAGAAGTTTTAAGCAGGGAATATGTTAAGACCCGATCCACTCTTTAGCTGTGCTGTAGAAAGCTTCTGGTAATGGGCCTTATCAAACTCCCTTGGGGAAGGGAGGCAGGAGGTTTTGCCCTCTAAATGGGGATAACATTTCTGTTCGTGTGAGCAGAAACCCAAGCTATTACGGCTGTAAGGAAAGCCTTCTGCATATGGAGTGATGCTTGAATTTGCCATCCAGACTGGAAGACAGACCCAAGCTGCCTGGGGGGAGTGTAAGTCCTGGCCTCCATGACCACACTGAGCAAATGGGGGGAAACTGATGAGAAATGGTGGAAAGAGTCTTTCCACCTCTTTGGTGGTGACACCACCAAAGACATTTGTCAGTGGTACGTAGCTGTTTCTTTAGCATCAAGGTGGGAAGAGTCCAGATCCATGAATGTGCAGGAAGGAGCGGATTTCTTGGCTGTGGATCTGCTCCTTCCCTGTCACAAGACGATGCTGCGAGGCCATGGGAAGGGGCGCAGGGAACTGACCCCCTTCAGACAAGAAGAGAGGACCTCAGGACTGCTTGAGCCCAACCTAACCATGTGTGTTGTCATTGAGGGGAACGCAGAAAGTCCTTGCTTAGGCCTGGACTGCTGCTTTCGTGTGTCTTTCCTTCCCCAGCCTCTCTGCTGCTGAGCCACATGCCCTGCTTTGGTATCTTGCAGCCTTGCGAGCGCCAAGGGACAGCATGGTTATTTCTGACCAGATCATTTGTGTGTGGTCTTTATTTTTGTATTTTCTTGAACACGACTGTTGAGTTTCCTGGAACTGCTTGGCCCAAACCAGAGCCCTTTGCATGTTAACAGCCTCACAGCTCGTTTGCGCGGCGTAGCAGGGACCACGTGTGGCTCTCGGATGTGGCAGGAGAGTGAAATCATCATCCAGAATAGGAAATGGTGGCACAACTTCCCCCCGGCTCCACAGCACTTCTCCTTTTGGCAGCAGCGCGCGGGAAGGTGAAGTAAGAAGATCTCTGTCGAAAATGCAGAAGTGCAAGTTGCTCTTGGAAACCATCTCAATGGGCGAGCTCGTGGTGGAGCACTTGGCTTGGGCCGGTGGGGAGGGGTATGTTTTTGTGTGGATGGATTCAGCCGCATGGCTTGTGGCTTCCTCTTCAGACGGGAAGTCTACTCGGTGTGTAACGAGAGGCAGAGGATGGGTGGGCTGCAGGCTCTGCAGTCTTCGCTCCAGAGAGATGCCTTCTCTAGTTCTTCTGGCCTTGGGAGCTAGCAATCTGTGTCCTTGCTTGCTCGTGCGTTGTCTCGGATGTCAACCCTGCTCGTGGCACGTTGCTTAATCCCGCAGGATTATTCCCACTTTCTGCGATGGTTTGTCCTGTGCTGGCAGAGAGGGAGAGCCATTGTCCAAGTCTGGGCTGTGCTTGTTCAGATGCTGTTGGCTGTTTACAGCGGCTGCTGCTGGGGAGGGACTGAGGCTGCCAGGGTTTGGGCTGGAATTTTCTTTGACCTCATTTGATTACTGAGTCCTACGTGCTCAGCAGTAGGGCACAAACACTGCAGGGAAAGTAGCTTATGCAAAAATACCTAGAGCCAATACATTTGCAGATACACAAATGACTTTCCAAGGTCACACGACAGATCCTGCAGTAGACCCCAAGCCTCACCCACAAAGTCCTTGAGAATGACTCAGCCGTGGCATAAGGCAGCTGATGGGCTGTGCGAGGCCATGGGGGGAAAGGAGGTGTGGACACGCGGGGGAGAGCAGATGCAGTTAAGGGCATGTTAAGGATGAAGATGACTGAGGGTAAGTCACCTTGCCTCCGTGGGCTCCTGGGTCCCACATAGAGCCGTAGCACATTTTTCCTTCTCCAGACTGTGCTGGACACAAGCGCTGTTGCTGCTGCAGCTCCGGGGGCTCTGGGGTGTGTGGTGGAAGGAAGAGAGTGCATCCCCACCGAGGAGAGCAGCGCTCGCATCTCTTACCCCAGCTCTGCTGTCTGCTGGAGCGTGGTGTTCTCAGTCTGTTTAGAGAGAGGGTGAGGTTGGGAGGGGCTGGAAGAAAAGCTGTTGTTGGAGTGTTGTCTAGAGAGGAGGTGCTGTCACAAGGGAAGTGTCTGTGAGCGTTGGCAGCGAGAACACGCAGAGCAGAGTGGTTGTGAGTCCGGCACTACAGCTGGTCCAGGTCCTACGTGGTCTCTTCCCAGATCTACCAGGGGTTTGCCCTGACACCTTGGGTGAGTTACTTCTTCTCCTCTTGGCTCTTGTCAACCCATCTTTCGTGCCAAGGGCACCTTGGAGCAGCAAGTCCATGTGTTTGAGGCCACGGCACTGGGTGCCACCACCATTCCTGCCGGTGAGGGATGCGAAGCGGGACAATCCGTAACTGACCGCGCTGGGCTGCAAGGTGTCCTAGTGCGGATGTGTTGTTCCTGTGAATTGTGTTTCCCTACTTGAGCTTTTCTGCAAGAGAAGGGCTAGATATAAGATTATGAAA
>JAVJGI010000001.1:116970974-116999630 GCA_035590275.1 Ibycter americanus
GATGTGTTGTTCCTGTGAATTGTGTTTCCCTACTTGAGCTTTTCTGCAAGAGAAGGGCTAGATATAAGATTATGAAATATATAGATAGGTAAATGGATAGCATATTATGGAATACACACACGTGCACAGAGATCTAAGAAGTTGGTAGCCCTGGTTAGAAGTGTCTGGCCAGTCCTGTGTGTGTCATTGACATCTGCCAACATGCAGAAGGCCCCGATCTACATCAGCTGCTGCTGGGGGACTGAACTCCTACAGGTAGGGCTGTTCAGCTCTGCTCCAAGCAGAAATGGCCAAGCACAGGGTATGGGCTAAAATATCTTTGATTTGGACAGATCAAGAGTATTTTTGGGTTCCACCTTACTTGGGGTTGCTAATATAAGAAGCTGTGGTTCAGCTCCCGACACTTGCTTGGTTGGATTGTGAATCTCAAGGCAAGACAAACAGCTGCAGCTTTCTGTCTGAGAGGGTGGGGGTGAACTCCAGCATGGAGAGCATCTTCCTGGTGGTGTTTCACCTTGAACTGGAGCTTTTGTCTTTGAAAGTCAAGGCAAAACCAGAAGAGCCAGCTCCATCGCACTGTGGCAGTGAAGCCCCTGCGAGTGTTGCTGTAGGTGGGTCTGCAGGGTCAGCGTTCCCAGCTCGCAGTGTAGCCACAGCAGTGTTCGTGTCGGGCTGTTGAGCTGCTGTGGCACACGTCTGATTGCAAACAGGCAGAGCAGCAATGCCAGGATGCAAACACAATTATTTGGACTGTTTAGACACTATTGCTTAGTATCCAGATTACTGCTGAAACATTCTGAGAGGATGCCTTCATTTGTGATGGTGTGGAGGATCGTTGTCTGTAGCACTGACAATCACTTCGACAGTAGATTTAAACTCAAATCTCTTGTATCCCAGCAGGCAGTCCAGTCTGCAAAGCCATTCTGTCCATGCCAGAGATGCTGTGGTGGGTTGGGAGTGGTCTTAGGAGTTGAGAACATCAAACAGATGAAGCAAAGGCTGTTTGACACCAATATTTTCAGCAGGGGAAGGTCTTGTGTATACAGAATTGAACTTTAGTCCCAAACCCAAAGGCAGGAGGTAAATGCATGTGTGCTGCGCCTGCCTCCTCCAGCCTCCCAGCACCGCGGTGAAGGTGCCGGCAGGGCAGGTGGCATCCTGGAGCTGGTCCTGCTCCGGTCCCCGTCGGGGTGAGCTCCTTTGCCTGCCAGGTGACGTGCTGTTGTGGGAGTGAGAAACTCTTCCAGCCTGGGGGGTGTCTGAGAGCTCCATGTTTCAAAGCTCTTTTTTCTTCCCCAGCTCTGATTTTAACGGCCGCGCTTGGGATGAGTACTTTGAAGCCTTAATTGCAATTATGAATCTTCCTCTGTTCCCAGGTTTTCCCTTAATTGGCTTCCTGTGAGAATTTACAAAGCTGGTAAAAACAAAATTGCTGGTTTTGTGAGGGAGTTGGTAGCGTGAGATTCCTGAGCCCAAATACAACTCTGCTCAGCCGAGACTCCTCGTGTGCTGCTGTGCGGGGCTGTGATCAGCCCCGTGGCCAGGCGCTCACAAGGGTGGCATTATATAAAATGTAAGCTGATTTACATGCTTGCATTTTGAAAGTGCTAATCTATTTTGATTTCTTTTTTTTCTCTCGCCTTTCTTTTTTTTCTTTTCAGCCCTCTCTAATCTTCTGTGATCTCTGCCAGGTTCCCAGCTCCTTTGGCTGGAATAGGCTTCAGCTAAATCCTTTATCTGTCTATTTGGCAACCCTGGGCGAAGTAGTTAGCAAACGAATGACACTTTTCCTGGCTCATTAATTAGATTTACTGAGCGGAGTGGCTGCTGCTGCTGCTGCTGCAATAGTCTGGACAAGGCAGTTCTGTATTTTAATTCTTCGGAATTTGGGTTTTAAAAAAACATAGAACTCCAAGGCAGTTCTGGTACTAGTGGTTGAATCCACAGCTTCCCTGCGTGCACTGTGTGGAGAGTACATGTTTTCTCATGCATAACTTTATTTCTTCAGTTTGCTGCTGCCTGAGAAGTTCTGACTGTGCATCATGGTTTTACTGCTCGACAAGTTTGAGGATAGGTATGTGGGTGCTCTTGAGGTGCCCATGGCAGGATATCTCGGTTAAGGCAAGTGGTTCTTGTGGGTTAGAAATAACCTCTCTGAAATATTAGTATGTTTTAATGTATTATACATATGCTTTTTGACATGTCCTGCTCTGCCAGCCTTACCTGCTGGGGTTATAAATGGGATTGTGAAGGCTACATTGGGAAATAAAAATAACAGGATGAAAGAAAATTATGCTTTCACCTTTACCTGCTGCTGCTTTGCAGCCAGTGGCTAACGGAGCGCGCTGCAGCAGGAGCCCCGTCTCTCCTTTTGGAGGAGGAAACTGAGGCACAGAAAGGTCACTCACCATGCCATGGCACCAGAGCTTTTGGTTTCTCTTGCGGACTTTCGGTTCCCTTTGTAACCACTAGACAACACTGTCTTTTTCTTGGCTCAAGGTCTGAGCAGTTTGGGAGGGAGGCGAGTGTTGGGGGTCTTGTCATCTGTTGCAGCCTGGGAGCCTGGTGCTAGGGCACTGGGGCACCCTGTGGAGGCTGGTGGATGCTCCTGGTGTTGATATGCTGCTGTTGCTGTCATCCCATTTACAAATGGGCAACATGGACATGGAGAGACCAAAGTGGGGGTTAGTCAGGCAGTGTTGGGGACAAGGCGAGGAGGGTCTCTCCAGAGGAGTGGTAGTGCTAAACGGGGCTATATTTAAGCTTCCTGTGTATAGGGTGCTTCATTTGTTGGTATAAACATTTAAAACTAAAATTAATGACTTGCCTGTGATTGTATGCGGTGATGCGGAAGACTGATAGATGTGTTTTGCTGGTTTGTCCTCCTCCAGTCCTGCAGATTTACAGGGAGTGGCTCTGCTTTGGTCTTCTATTCCTTGAGATTGCCAAGGCTTTCCTTATAAAGGGGGACATGCAGGAAGAGACTCGGAGTCTGTTTGCCTGGGTTCAGCTGAGCATTTGACCCAGGCAGATTTGCAGCAGCTGGTACGGAAGGGGTGGCTGCGTGCTGTGCAATGGCATCCTGGGGAGGTGATGCTGCTCCTCTCCTGGGCACACACCCCGCCGTGATGGAGGCTCAGTGCAGAGCTGTGGCTGCTCCAGACTGTGCCCAGGGCAGGGTCTGCCCCATCACTGGTGTCGCTGGATGTGAGAGGGTCTGGTCCTCTTTTCCTGGTCACTGTATCCCGTGTCACTGGGTGGGAGCAGTGGGGTAAAGCTCTGCAAAGCCTGTGCTCGTGGAGCGGAGGTTAGTGCTTTTAGCACAGGCTTCCTAAAGTGACTATCCGTGTTACCCTTTATTGTTTCGTGTCCAACGGGAGACGACTATTTAAAGGCTCTGAAGGAAGGAGGATGTTCAGCAATTTTTAAAAGCCAGGGTTGGTGCCAACTTCAACAGCTGTCAGGCATCGCTGCCTTGAGGGAAGGGCTGGCTTTGATGTTGCATCCTTCAGCTCCTGGAACCACTTTGCCCCTGCAGCTCAAGGGGATCAGAGGGGGGCTGCAGGCAAAACCAGCCGTGTACTGTCTGATCTGGTTACCCTGCCCACTAACTCAGGTCAAACTGGGCTGGATTGTGCCTTGGCTGATACAAAGAGCAAAAACCCTGTAGTGATTTGGGGCTCGAACTGCTTGTGCTTCTAAAAACGATCACGGTGTTTAGAGATGGAGAACTGCTGCAGTTACTGGAAGGAGTTTTGTAGGCAAAGAGCTGGGGGAGAAGAGCAGAAGTAGCTGCAGCATGTCAGAAAGCTGTGACCAAAAGCAATTCGCACTTAACCCACTTGAGAATTGCCCTCCCAGAAAAATAGCAATTGTTTATCTACCAAGGACCCACCGCTGCTAGAGGCAAATTGCCTGCTAATTGGCCTTTCTGCTAAAGGCAGAGGGGTCAGGCTAGCTAATTAGACGGGTCTTTACACCTCCCCAGTTAATTTGGAGAATGGAGCATATTCCCAAAGGGAGGTGGGCTTCCCGGGGAGGTGACTTCTCAGTTCTCTGGGTCTTTTGATCCCTCCCCAGGACGAGCTGGGAGCTGGCAGATGTGAGAGACACGAGCTCGAACTCTGCCAAAATAACCTCACAGTTATTTTGAAATTACAAGCAAAGAAACAACTTCAGGTCTCCCTGGAGGTAAGAGAGAAGGGGAACAGGTTGCTGCCAGCCTGGGAGTGCTGGGGTGGGAAGACTACAGATCTGCTCCAAGCCTCCCAAAGCTGTGCACTGGCAGAGCAGAGTGGCCTCGCTTTGCTGAACCTCTGCTCTTTCTTTTTTTAAAAAAAAAATAAATTCAAAAAAGACCGTCTAGGCACTTCTCAGAAACAAGCAGCAGTCCCTGAGTAACCAGCTAAATTCAGGTGTGACCTGAGCGGTGAGTTTTGCAGATTAAATAGAAAGGGTGGAAAAGCTGAGAAAAGCACAGCATAAATACAGCGACCAGATTTTATAGCAGCTCGGAGGGTGAAATGCTTTGTTTAAAGGTGCTGTCGAGATGCTGGCATGGCCCTTGTCCTGCCACAGTCTTCCTGGGTGACTTCGGCAAAGTCACTTTGCCTTTCCCCATCAGCTCAGTTCCCCATTGCTGCATGGATAGTAGTGTGTTTTTCTTCAATGAAGGAGTGATTTGAGGGTAAGGGCATTAAATAATGTCCAAGTCTGGCACCGAGGGAATGGGGGGGCGGGGGTGAAAAATTCCCAAAGATCTTGGCGGGAGCTGGTGCTAATCTGGGCTTTGGGAATCAAGTGTTTCAGCCTTAGGGCTGTGATAAGTTGTTTCTGAAGCACAGCCTGGAAACTGATTTTTTTTAAATTCTAAAAGCTATGCAAACGTTTGGGCTGGTCTCTCTTTCTGTAGCTCTCTAATAAAGTGGGATGTGTCCCATGTCCCGTTGGAGGGGCTCTGCCCAAACCCAGGCCCATCACAGGGCTGTAATGCATCGCCCTGATCTGAGCCTGATCCAGGAGGTGGCTGTGGTAAGCAGGACTGTGGGGACTGCCGGGCATGGTGTTGGGAATGGAGGAAAAAAGTGATGGAGATGGAGGAAAAAAGTGATGGAGATGGAGAAGCTTGAGGCTGACACCCATACTGTGAGGGTGCAGAATAGAAGTAGGGGGACCCTCAGGCTTGAAACCAAGGTCGAAGTCTTCAGAGCCAGGCAGGGACTGCATGGAGAGCGGTATGGTTGGGCCATCGTGTTTTCGGGGGGCTAAGTCCTGGTTTGCTAAAAATATGGCTTGTCATAGCCTGGCCCCTCCTTGGCAAGCGGCGGGACCTGTGTCTGTGAGCTGCAGCTGGAGTAATTCGCTCCCATCTGTGCTTGTGGCTTGGCTCTGCGAGGGCTTGTGCTTTCAGTAGCTGCGAGCTGTCGCAGGGTGCAGTCGGGCTCAGCCCCGTGCCGGGCTGGCCCAAAACGCTCCGAGCTCCAGTCCCTGGGGAGGGGGATGTGGCGGGCTCTGCTCAAGGGCATCGGTGCTGCGATGGGAACACAGGGGGAGCCCGTTGCATCAGTGTCCCCATGTCCTTCAGGGGTGCTGCTGCTCTGGGGGCTAAAGGGCTTTTTCTGGTCTGCTGGGACCCAAAACCAAGTAGCATCAAGTCCCCAAACTGCCCATGGGCCACCTTGTTGAGCTCTGTTTGCCCCTTTGTCTGGGTGAGAGGAGAAGGACCTGGGTGATGAGCCCATGGGGAGCATGACCAAGAGGTCTTCGTTAGCAGCATCTTCCTGATGAAACCTGTTCGTGTTGGCTTCATGCTTGAGACTCGAAGGAAGCCCTGGCAGGTGGGACTGCAGGAGGATTTGGGTGCCTACAGCAGCAGACCCTGCGTCGGCTCCAGCAGTGCCACTGTAGTTACCTTTTGCAGTGAGGATGCACTTGGGTGACAGTTTGCTGACTGGCTCCCTATCCTCAACTAGATGCTGGTGACAGATTCCATCGTCACTTGAACTGGTCCTCCAGGATGGGGAGCTGGTGGCAGCCCGGCTTCATCCCAGGAAATATGTCCCTGCTGAGAGCCCCAGATTTGGGAGGATCGGACTGGGGTGTGCCTTCATACCAGGGGCTCTGGAGTGCCATTAATCTCTGCTCCAATTCAGCTTAAAAAGAAAAGGTGTGGGGGTTAATCTGGCCATGGTTTGCTTTGGGGTTGGGACCTCTGTGTTTTTTATTAGATAAGAAAATTCAGTGGCACGAAGCATTGGGCTGGTTCTTACTTCAAAGCAATCCCCATGTCATTCAGACCAGGTATCGCCATTGCAACACAATTTTAGAACAAAGAAGACAAAGACAAAACTAAAAACAGGAACCAGCAGATAAACAATACTCCAGTGCTGCGGTGCTGAGCTGAGCTCCTTCCTGCTCTCAGCCATCTGGCGAGTCAGCGGCAGGGCTTGGGGCAGCCCAGCTCTCCCGGACGGCTCTTCCCAGCAGGGAAACCAGCTGGGAAGCGATTGAAAAGCTTTTCCATTCATAAAAAAATACTGTCAGGCTGTGAGCTGAGCACCTGGGCTGCCGCCTCTAAGCATGCTTAGCTGAGATGCCCCAAGTTCACTGCTCTGACCCGGGCAAGACGTTTCTCCTGCCCATGTTGTGGGGTTAATGTCTTGCCCCAGCTTCAAGGAAGCCACAAGTGTTTCCATAGCGGGTGAAGAGCTGAGCAGCAGTGGCCGGTGAGCTCTTGAGGCACAGGAAGGAGCGCAGTCAGTGCTCAGGGTTACAGCAGCCTCAGGGATGCCGGAGGTGGGCAGACCGGCACAGAAGTGTCCTTGGTGGCAGGTACCTGCCTGGGTGCGGTTTTCCTGACCAGTGTCATTGAAAACTGGTGCGATGCTGGTCCTAGGGAGAGCCGGCTTTGTGGGGGCTTGCTCAGTGCAATGTGAACCTAAACACTGGTGCGTGGAGGAAAACGTCTCATTTGATCAGAAATGAGAGTTTCATTTATTTTCTGGCTTGATTTTTACTTTTGGAATCACAGTCAGATAAGTGTAAACACTGTTTCGAAATGATGAGTCAAAAGGTTTCGTTCTGAGTCCTTGAGACCACCCTCTTCAACTTTGCCTTGTGCACCCTCTGAGCAGATGCATTTTGCTGAATTCCAGTCCAATTCACGGAGGAATTCGCTTGCCTCAAAACAGCTTCTCTGATTATGTTGTTCTTTTTGCTAAGTTCCTTCCAGCCCTGTTTTTTGCTCCTGCTGTGATTTAGTTTCTTGCTTTCATTGCACATCATTCTGAAAACTTGACCCTAAGGCAGCATCTCCGTTATCACCAGGGCTGGTCCTGAGGCCACCCCACGTGCTGAGTCGCAGGTGGGACACGGCAGAGCTGCATCCTTGACAGCCAGTACCTGATGCCTGAAGCACGTACGGGCTTGCTTCTAGCTGGCTGCCAGTGAGTGGTTTGAGTCCCGCTCCTGTTGCGGTAAAACATATCTGAGACTTTTATCAGCTCCAGGATAGCAGACCCCAGAGCAAAAGACAGAAAAGGTGTGCAGTATTAGGACCCTGCTTCTGATTGTTAAATTTTTTTTTTTTTTCCTTCTATGTGGAGCCTCTATCTCTTGAGTCTCCAAAGCAAAAAGCAGTTGAAATTCGGAGTTGGTCTTTGTTTGCACCTCTCGGTTTTATTTTTTTGGAGTTCACAGCTGCTTCATCTCATAAGCATTAGCCTTAAGCTCTGGCTGCTTATGCAGGTAATCATGAGGATGGAATTTGGGAAATCCCATTGAATAATTCCCACTTGCAGCAAAAGTGAAGGGCTTGGATGGAAGTGTTTGTGTGGAGCTGACATGTCTTAGGCATATCCCAGCTTCCTGTTGGCTTTCTCTTCTGATCCGCTGAGCTGGGGGTGCTTAGTGCCGACTGAACGGAGCAAAGCCGTACTGGAGAGAGCCGGGGTGATAACCCCTTTGTGATTACCACTGAAAAGTGCTGGTACTGTGAGATCTACAGCCCAAAATCCAGTTGCCCTACTTCACCAAAGGTTCAAAATATTTACCCCCAGCTGCTCCGGAAGCCTGTTGTCGTCGTCCTCGTGCAGCTCTGCAGAGCGGGGCTGCTGGCGCGCAGTGCTACGGCGTCCTGCAGACCTCGGGTAACCTGCTTCCCGTGACTGCGCCGTCCTGCTTTCTATGCACAGGGCGTCGCATTGCTTTTTTTTTTTTTTTTTGTGATGTTGCTCAGGGCTACGTGATGCTGAGCGCTGCTGGCTCCGACGTCACATACGTGTGTGCGGAGGTTTGTGGTTGTTCTGATCCCCTCTCCCTTTCTTGCTCTCCCCCAGGTCTTGCTCCTGCCCCGGGCACAGCCTTGCTGCTCACTGCAGTCCCCGCTTCAGCGTGTTTGCTCTTCCCTGAGAGCAAAGCATCGGGGAGGCCTGTGGTGCCAGGCTGGGAAAGTCACGCTGAGCAATAAAAAGTCAATCCTACCCTGTGTCAGGGACAGTCTCTGCCTGGATTTCTCTGCCTGCAGCATTGCCCGGCCGCGTGGCCCTGGGGTGCAGCAGTGCTCCGTATCTCCTGCTTTTACCTGTTGTACGATGCCTTAGAGGCTTTTTTGGTGGGTTTGCTGTTGCAAGCAAAGTACTAGGCACAAAATTGATAACCAGAGACTGCTTATTACAGGAAGATGGCACAGCAGTTTCCCTTATTTCTGCCTCTCCTGGATGTTTTTTCCCTTGTGCCCAGCTTGGACGATGCTCTGTCCGTCAGTAGCAGTATGTTTTTAAGCTCTTTGCTAAGCTGGAGGCCTTTCCCTTTTACCACAGGTATTTCCTTCTGCTGCATGCTGGTGCGCTGTGTCCGTGGTCAGCAGCCTGACAGACGGAGCAGCAGCAGGAGTGACCATACAGTTGTTAGGTGAGACTTAACATTCAAACTGTCTTAACAGCTTGCTGCTTAGGGATGCTGTCTGTGGACTCTGATGGCAGCTGCACAGAGCCATTTTCTTTTATGAGTGTGTATTGTGAATTAATTTGGACTTCCTTCTGCAAAGAAGCGTCTCATGATCTAAGCCCATGGCTGGGCTCATCCACTCCAGCTCTGCACAACCACGAGCTGGGTGACCGCGTTGCAGCTGATCACCTTGCATTTAGAGGAGAGGGACATGCGTGTCCTGGCAGGACACACGTGACCATCTTAGATACCCCTTGGCACAAGCTGAGCAGCCCCAGGTAAGTAGCTCACAAAGAGGTGTCTGAATGTAGCTGTTGGCAGTTTGATGAGATGAATCACATCTCACGTTTCGATTTCTAGGGCTGGGCTGAGCCCCCCGTCCTGCACTGCTGCAAGGAGCACCCCCGGCCCCCAGCTCCCTCAGCCCTGCGGTGCGGGACTGCCTGGCTGGCACCCAGCAGGGAGCCAGCACCCAAACCTGGACATAAAACCTGGGTGCTGCTTTGCCTCTTCTGTGTCACCTTCTGTAGGTACTCTTTGATATTAAAAGGACTCCGAAACTGCTTTTGCACGTTAGGTGCTTTCCCTGCTCTGTGGTGGGAGTCTCTCATTCAGCCCGGTTCTCAGGCTCAGTGAGAACAAGGAGCGATCTCTGCATCTTAGTAAGCTTTCCAGTTCTCACGTTTTTTGGTGTAAATGAGGCTTTGCAGTTCAGCAAGACAACAACATTGCCCTGCTGCTGGAGGAGGACTCAAGTCCTGTAGTGCTGCTGTGCACTGAGGATCTTTGTCTCAAGGGAGCTGCCAGGCTGGTACCTCTCTTCTTCCTGAGACAGCATTTACCACTAATAAATCAGATCTTCGTTTCCTACCGTTAACATGTAGGGATGACCTGCACCATTTCTGTAGGGAAGTAATGCCCCTTGGCAAGGTTATCGTGTAGGCACAGATGCTGTTACTATTCCAGAATCAGATTTTCTTCTTGCGGCCATGAGTTTTATCTTCTGCTTTAAGATGAAGTTTGCCACAAGTTTTATCTTCTGTGTTATATGCACAACCCACAGGAATTTTAAGGTTGCCGGTTCATATAATGTCTTGTTGCTCATCTATTACCTTAAGATTTTCTACATGTGCTGCTCCAGCCATCCCACAGTAAGGGGCTCATTGCTGCTCATTCCTTCCAGAGCATTCAAGATAATAGGTTGCATCAGTTGCTGGTGGGATCTCCCAGAGGACAGTCCCATCCTTCCCCGCAAATATGCATCCCTGTAGCACGACACCTCAGATGTGGAGTTTGCCAGTGATGAGCAGGTGGGCTCATTCCTGGCTGTGGTCTTGCATATTGGTGTGATTGCTGAAGCCTCTAGACACTCTGTGTGCCCAGGGGGCCATATGATTTCTTGTGTTGGTTGTTCAAACCAGTGCCCAGTTGAGCTTTTGGTGGTTTTGGTCTTCTGAAAAACCACCTTGGTCTCAATGTCTTTAACGTGAGTGGGACACTCGGTGCCTTTCTGTCTGGATGGCTTCTCCTTGGCATTTGTTGCTTCCTGCACACTTGTAATGTGGATCCTCACCACCAAACACCTGAGTCTGCACTGCTCCTTGGAGCTGTTTCTGCTCTGGTTCATTCACTGGTACCCTGATGGCAGCAGATATTCACAGCATTTGCCCCAGTTGCATTTGTTCACTCCTTAGCCTGCCTTTCCAGCCCGGTGCTGGGTGATCCTGTCCTGCTGCCCCTTTCCAACAGCCTGCGTGATTTGTTTACCCCCTAAATCCTGCTCTGATGTGCTTTGCTCAGAGACCCATCACTGAGGTCTTCATGTCCTGCCTTGGAGTAGAGGATGAATGAGATGTCCATGTGCCCTTACGCCTCTCCTGTGCCCACTGTCAAACCAGATGGCACAAGGTGATTGAGCTGGGCTGGCACGGACAGCGCTACGTTACAGCTTTCTGTTTTGGATTCTCCTTTATGTCCTGGAAGAAGATGCTTAATTTCTGGTGTCCTCTTCCTTTCCTCCCTCTGCACCCCGAGAAAAGGAGGAAGATAATAGAGGGGGATAACATCTTTGTGCCTGTGTTTGCCTGTTGGTTGTATTTTGCTACGTGTAAGTAGGTGTACAGGTGGATTTGCAGAGATGCGAGTGCTGACACCTCTGTGGATTTCTCTTGTGTTTGGCCTCACTGGTGGTTAGTTTTTGTCAGTTTTTCCATGGCCAGGATTCAGTAAGGGCTCAGTCTGGGTTGTGCCAGCTGGGTTTTGGAAAAGATTCTTTGTGTTGCTTCTCTGCTGCCTATTCCTCTGTTGGTTCAAGGAGCAGAGACTCCCTGCAGGTGAGGCTTTGCAGTCCAAGGCACAAAGGTCCCTCATGGTCCCTGCTGTGGCTTGCTGTGCTCTTAATCCTCGGGCTAAGAGCAACTTTTGTCCTTGCCTAGCAGGACAGGAACCTGAGGCCCTATAAGGAAATCGCGTGGTGCTGGGGTGTTTGGATGGCACACGCTCCTTTGCGAGCACCCGAAAAGGATGTTTGTCAAACCAGTTGCCTCCTGGATCTTTAGATACGCTGCCTTTGTGTGGTTTGAACGAACATCTTATCACTTCATCTCCCTGCTCTTTGCAGAGCACTTATTTGAGTAGTAAACACATGAAGGCTGAAGTTTGAATCTTAAAAATTGCAGGTCCCTCCCCTCCCCTCCCCTCCCCTCATTGCCCTGATTTCTGCAAAGATTTCCTCCAGCTGCTCCCTCTCTCAGCTCGGAGTTTCTATCTTTGGCTCCTGTATGGGGTGTAGAGGAGACAGTAAAATCTTGCAAGCTAAGGTTAGTTAAAACCCAAGATTTCTTCTGTAATCGAAGAAAACGAGACGCTTTTGTTGGAGGGGCAGGTACCACACATGCGCTGGCTCCACTGCGTGGCACAGCTGCGTATCCAGCTCTTGTGCTGCGGTGGGGATGCATCTCCCAAAGCTCCCGTGCTGCCTGTGGCCCACTGCCCATGCTGCGGATGAAAAGGAGGAGACAGAAAGCTGAGGTCTAGCTCAAGGGAGATGATGACCTTGCTGGAGTACTTTTATGAGAATTTTGCCCTGAAAAAGCTCTGGTTAGAATCCTTTTGCTTTAATTCCCAGTTAAGTGGGTTTCCTTCTATTGCAGTGTCAGCCCGAGCTCCTTTTTTCTTTAGCCTCATCAGGCTTCTTGCCCTTTTCTCCCCGGTGCCCTAAACCCTACCACAGCAGCAAGCCAGGTGCTGAGGCACCTCCTCACGCTAGCCCGTGAGTTAGCATCTCTGCCCGGCAGTCTGTGTCCCTCCACCCGTCGTGATTGCCGGCAAACCTGGGCAGCGTGTTCATGAGCTGATCCCGTGGGCAAAGGGGCTTGTTTTTCCTCTCCCGTTTCCTGCTCAGGATGCTCAGCCAGCAGCCTTGAACAATCGGCCAGGAAAGGGCGTTATCCTGCCGTGAAGGTACCCGGGGGCTTTCTCCGGTGCTAGTGGAGCGGTGCCTTGCTTCCCTGCTGCAGGGCCCCCTCTGGGAAGGTAAAGAATTTTCAGCCAGGTCCTTTCCTGCCTATGGGCATCTCAAGGAGATGCTGCTGGGATTTGCTATCATGGAAGTGGAAATCTCAGTTTATCATGTGGCTGCCTGGCTTTCCTCTCTTGGGAGAGCAGGATTAGAACAGGGCAGGGTGCTGGCTGGGGTGGTGCCTCTGCAGGGCATCGTGCTGGAGCCCTGTGGGGTGGGCGGGTAGGAATTTGCCCTGCTGGTTGGACTGGAGGTGGCCAGTGTCCCAGGAGAGGGTGGTCTAATTCCCTTCACTACTTTATTTGGGAACACCAACTTTGGACTTGATCTTTGAGCTCTTTCCCTCTGTTCCCATCTAATGATGGTTTTCCTGAGCTCCACCGCTACAGGAGGAGGTCAGAGAAGTCCTTTGGATGTTGATGATAGGACTCATGTGGATCTTCACACAAGAAAAGTGCTTCTCTTTGCAGAAAATCCCACGTGACCCCCGATTCGGTTTCTCATGTGCCCTGTCCCGACGGTGTGGGAGCTACTGATGGCCTCAGCCATCTCCTCGATCTGGCTGCTGTGTGCAGAGCGACCTTCTGCTTCTGGGGCAGCGTCATCCTGGACATGGAAGAGTTGAGGTGTTCTCCTTTGCTCTGATACTGAGCAGGGGAAAAGCCACAAAAGGGAAAGGTCCCAGAGCGGTGAAGGCAAGTGGGGGAACCACAGTCTGTCCCAACTGAGTGGAAAGCCCCCGTCATGAAGCTCTGACACCCTGAGGGTTCCCTGTGGCCTCAGGCTTCACTGCCCAGCAGGAAAAGATATTCTTTGTTGTTAGTGGGTTTTTTTTCTTCATATTCTATGAAAACTTTGGGGTTTTGCAAACCTTGCCTCAAAGCAGGACAAGTGAAAATCTAAAAACAATGATCAGCCAGTTCCTGCTTCCCACCAAAGGATAAATGTTTACCTGTTTGATGTTAGTTAACAGGAACGTTGTAATTTATCTGTATAATCATTGTAATTTTAACTGTGACAGAGATGAATGAAGACTTCTAACTAAGCAATCTCAGATGGAAATTCTCTATAAAGATTTTGCATCCATGCAGGGTGCTGAGACAATTTCACAAATACTGTGGAGACACTTTCCAAAGTGAGCGCTGTGACTTTTCTCACTCACTTTAGTAACTTTTTTTTTTTTTTTTGTCGTTAGAAAATTATCAGGTGCCTTTTGGGCAGTCAGGCTTTCTGAGGAGGTAGGTTCAACTCTGCCCCATGCCCACGACATTGCTGATTGTTGGCCATTTGTCAAAAACAGGGCAAAATCTCGAAGCGAATCGGTTTCCCTCAGGACATGGGATTCTTCAAACCAGAGGGCTTAAATATTGTCACTCCTGTGGCCGAGAGCACCGTAACGTTACTGGTGTGATGTAACATTAACGAGAGCAAGCCTTGCTCCCCGCCGGCCCCCTCCTGGGGCTGTTGGCGAGCTGGCCGCCTGCCTGTGCCCTGGTCGGCGTGGCTGTGGTTCCCAGGTTGCCGGTTCCCTTCTCTGTTTCTGTCAGTTCCTCTTGCCACCTCCGTTGGGGCGGTCTGCAGATGCACCCTGCTGATGGTGGGCAGCCATCCCATGTGGGGCAGACGGAGAGGAAGGCGTTACTTGGGTCGTGAAATGATATAGAATGTGTATCTCGGGTGGTCAGCTGTCTGTATGGACCAGCGTGGTGTGAGGTGATGGGGACTCTTGTCTAGGTGAGATCTAGCTACCTTCCTGCAAGAAGTCCTGTCCTTTCTGACTGCACTGATACTGCAGGTGGGAAGAGGATGGCAGGTAAGGAATGTGCCTGGAGAGCTGGGGATTTGCCTTATGCTCCTGGCTGCGCCACAAGTTGCTGCAGGACAGCAGAAAAATTGCTCTAACTTTTCCACACATTGGCTTTTCTGCCTCTTAAATGGTGATTGTATGGTTTGCACGGTGTTTAGAGGCTGCTTTTAAGGTACAAAGTTACTGCAGAAGGGAAACTGATCTCATCTTGGAGAACATCCAGGGCTGAAGTCCCATAGCTTGATTTTGTCGGGCTGGGGTCTGATGCATGAGGGAGTGAAGAGAGGTGGTCAGCGTCTTGTCCAAGGGTGATACGCAGTTGTTGCCTGAGGGTGTTCCCCAGAACTGCAGCGGTGTCCCCTCTGCTCCTGCCTCCTAGGAGCAGTATCTCCAGGTGCTTCACAGAGGCTGAACAGGTGTGTGGGCATCGTGTCGCATTGCCTGCAGAGCTGCTGTCAGGGGAGTTGTGACAATCCGATGTCGGAAGGTCTCTTGTTGTCCTCCCTGCTATTTGGTCTCAAATGGTCCATCAAAGCCCTTCTCTTCTGCCTGCGTGGTGGTTGTGTACTTTCTTGAAAGTGTTGTTGACACCTGGGGAGAAGGCGAGGAAACCCACATCTTTTGCAACACGTTGCTCTGCTTGGAAATGCGCAGAGCAGCAGCCAGCCGGGGTGACGAGGGTGTCCCTGACGGGTGCCGGAGCGTGACCGCTCGCAGGGTTTGCCCTGGCCGTGTTGTGAAATGCTGCGTGGTGCAGCCTGCAGGCACGGCTGTGCCATCCCTTCCACCTGCTCTGAAGAGCACTTTTGCCAAAGCAGCTCTTGTTTAGCAGCTCTGCTACTGGGAGTCCAGCTGGAGGGAGACGATGAAGAGACAGATTCTTTTTTTCGCAGAGTTGCTCAACACCCTCATAAAACATTGCAAAGCATTGATTAAAAACCTTGATCTCAACACTTGTTTTTCTTAGTGTTCTTGAGACGCTTAACAGACTTCCTTGGAAAGTCTGATTACATCCTCCAGAACTGTCCCCTGCCTTGTCATTTTGCTCAGTGTGGGTGGGAAGGAAGGGAGAGTTTGGGGAATAAACAGTAGAAGAGTTTGCAGAGTTTCTGCTCAGTTGTGGTGGACAAACTGAGTTCTCTCCCATGAAAAATGCTTCCGTAAGCACTGCCTTGGGAGAAGAGGTTTAGATTCATGTGTGGTCCGTAGCACACCAGGAAAAAAAAACAACCACTCAAAGACTGTGTTTGGTAATTTGAAAGTTATGATAATACCTTTGTCATATTTTGTCCTTAAATTCCCTGCCTGTTCTGTGCTGGGCATGGGGAAGGGATGGCTGGACCGGTGCAGGGCTCGCCCTGAGCGTTTGCCTCTGAGGACCAAGCTGTGCTCTTAAAACAAGCTGACGTGTGGGGAGGTGTATTTTTGTGAGCTGGGTGTTGTAAAGGGTGCTTATGAGTCATGCTGGGCTCTTAGTCACTGCTTTCCTCTTGCCACAAGTCATGACTAAGGTGCTGATGTGCAGATTGCCTGCTCATTCAGTCCTCGGCACCGCAGCGGAGCACTTCTCTGGCGTTCCTCGTGCATGCACTGTGGATGGATAAAACTTTTGGTGAAGACCATAACCACAGGCTGCAGCAGCGGGGCGCAACAGACAGGAGCCCATGAGCCTCTTTGGGGTGAAGGAGCGAGCTTGTGTTTGGCAGGTCAGTGGTTCCTCGTTGTGTGTTTGCTTTCACCTGTATGGAGCCACTGGTGGCTTCTCTCCAGCATAGGAAGGACTGAGCAGCGGGGCTGGAGCTGCTCCCTTGGCTCTCGGGGAGCTCCAACAGCCGGGCACGGCTTTATTGAGCTCTTTTGGGGGAATTGCCAGGAATTAAATGTGGGTGGAGGTGACCATGCTGAGTGCATCAAGCAGGGGGGACCAGGTGGGAGCTGCTGTCAAAATCACAGAGGCTTTTGCTCCTGCTAGGGCAGAGGTGGGGAGCTGTGATGGGCGCAGCCACAGCTGAATACTGAGTGTCAAACATTGACCAAATACGCAGAGAATCGGGCATTTTGGGGTAGCTTTGGGAACGACATCAGCATGTGGCATAGGTACAGGAGTGTGCTGTCCTGGATGAAAGCAAAGGCCTCCTTGGCAGGTGTCTTTTGTAGTATTGGCAGGTTTTATTGCTTCATCCTGGATTATTTTTGTGCATTTGTGTTGCCTGTAACCAAGAGGCAAAGAGTTTGTGGGATGGGCCCATCTCTGTGCTTTGGGAGAGGAGAGGTACCTGCCCCAGGGTCCCTCTGAACACCAGGGCTGGCACTGTGGGGGAGGAGGGATCTCTGCCTGGGCACCTCTTTGGTTGCTCATGGTCATGGCAGATCTGAGAAGTAAACCTGCTGGGCAAGCTGCTTTTATTTTCATGGTGTCCCAGACCGATGCATATGAGTTGAGTGGGATAAAATCTTCCTCCCTCCAGCAGGCTCTGCCAGCCCTAGGTTTAGGTTTGCACCCTGGGCCATGGAGGAGAGGTGAGATGCGCAGAGCCGTGTTGTGAAGAGGTTGCAGCCAGGCACGCAATCCGCAGTTTCACAATGTCCTCGGATGTTGGGGCTGAGATCCCCTCTGTATTTTCCTGCATTGCTACAAGGGCACGTGGACCTTTTCTTTACATTGGCTGTGTGGCAGCAAGGTGACAGTGCCGGAGGCTCTTCTGGCTGTACAAGGTTGGCACTTGGCAGTGAGTTTGTGACCGTCGCCAGCGGACACTAGAGCTGTCAAGGACAATCCATGCCTAGCGCAAGGAGCAGGAGCTTGGGCTCTGCGGTTAGTCTTCCCAGGTTGGACCAGGTGATCTCTTGAGATCCTTTCCAGCCTGGGCTGTTCTATGATTCCCATCTGAGCCCATTGCAAGGTGCTCCAGCTGTAATCTTTGCTGGAGGCTAACCCAAGATTATCTCCTTGCCACAAACTCGTGAGGGAGTCTTGATGTGTCCCACAGACGGAAGCTGTGAGAAGGCAGATGTGCCTGCAGCAGGTCAGGGGGAGGGGGCCTTGGCCCCACAGCCTCTCATGGTGGGGCCATGGACATGTGCACCTCCATTTCTTTGGTTGGGTTGGGAGAGATTGGGGGAGCGGAGGGGAGGATGACAGCTAGCAGAGTGGGGTGCATCGTTGGCGTTGGGCTTGGCGAGGGTGACAGGAGGCAGTGACAGGGTGGTGTTTCACCAGGACTGTCTTTTCTGTGCTACTGTACAAATGTTGCAGTGCTCTCTTCCTTGCACTGAACTAAGGGCCTGGTATACTAACTTTCTTCTTCCTTCTCTTTAGGAGATGAATTAAAATGCAGCACACCACGTGCACGGAGGACAGGATTTACCACGCACTGGAAAGATGTCTACATGGGCTTAGCAGAGATGCTGTCTCCAGCAGATGGGCTGGTAGGTGACCTATTAACCATGGGCTTGCTCTGTCTTTGCATGATCTGCTGACCTACCTGGGCACCTGGGTAAGAGAGAGCTGCCTGGAGGCTTGGAGACCTTTTCTCCCTTCCAGTGTGGATGGGATCCAACCTAGTCAGTCTTCTGGGCCTCTTGTTGCAGTAGGAAGATGTACCAAGATGCTGAACAAGTCATGTTAGGTCTTACATGTGTCAAGACTCAGCAGAGAAGTTGTGCATCTTGCCAGTCGTCCATGCATGAGCTGGAGAGAGGAGGAGCCTTCTCTCATGGTGAGGAAAGGCTCCTTTGTGTGACCAGCCAGCCGTGCCTTGCTTTGATGCATATAGTCCTCAAAGCCTCTGGGTGTAATCTTGGCCGCATTGTCAGAAGCAAGTGTGGAGATAGTGTTATCGACTTTCTTTAAATCTAGATCAGATACCATGGTGGCTGTAAAGATGTGAGCCATGTTCAGAGAGCTGCAAAGGGATTTGGAATGGCAGTGGTGAGAGCAGAGCAGCAGTGAGCACAAGTCATTTCTGAATGTCATTTTGACGTCTCTTCCTCATACTCACACTTGTAGGCTGCAATTAAATCACTCCCAAATCCTTTTGCGGACAAAAGAAATGAAATTAATTTGGGGAGCTGTCAGATTCAGATTTCTTTTTGTCTGTGCAGTTCTTTCAACCTCCTCTGCTTTTCTGTTTACCTATAAGTCAACAAAGAGATGCAAACAATATCCTGCCTGCTGCCAAATACTGGAGTAATCCCTTTTGCCGTGCCCATTTCCTCTCACCCACCGGAGTGATGCCAGCTGCCCAGGCTGTAGCATCACCCTGGGTCTTGGTTCATGCATTTGTGACCAGGACTCCTGGGTCCTTTTGGTCTCCCCATGTTCTGGAAAACATGCCCTGAGGTGTGACCTACATTCCTGGTTCCTGGAAGCATGACCTTGTATTTGGCACCATTACAGTGCATGTCCAAAGGAGTCCATCTCGCCAAGCGATTCATTCTGTGCCTCATAACTCACCTCTTCCTGTAATTATAATTAATCAGTTCCTGTGTCACTCACAAACTCTGCCCTTCTCTAATCCCAGCCCCTCAGCGCTGGCGTTTGTGTTAGGGTAGCCTTTAAAAAACAACTTCATAATTTTTCTGGCTCATTAGCAAAGACCAGACTGTACGGGGCAGGGGTCGGTGGTGGTGGGCTCCATTGGAAGCAGCTGTGCTTCCCAGTGATTCCTCATTTCTAATGATTTTCCCCCATCTCTCCGCCTCCTGGCTTTCAGTCCTCTTCATGTGGGTTTTATGGGGTTTGACAGAATGACCTGGCATTCCTGGGAGAATCTCAGGCATTTTACACATCAGAAAGTTCCCTTTCATCAAAAGCATTTGTGCTGTTGCCAAAAATCTTCAGCGTGACCGGCACACCCCGTTTCCACAGCTGTTGGTGGATGTGAACAGCTTTGCTGTGCCCAGGGTACCGCTGCTGGGCATCCCCCGGCCAGCGCCCTGGCCAGCGCCTCCAGTGCTCTTCCCTGCGGGCTCTCCCTGTCAGCCCTGCTGGTGTTTAACACGACTGCTTTGAAGAGCTGCTGTTTCACATCCTACCCCCTTGCAGTTGGAGTAGGAAGTATTTCATTATTGCAGGAACATATATGATTTAGGGAAAACAGAGCGTAACACGCAGGTGTACCTACACCCCTTAACAGTGTGTCCTGTTTCTTTTCAAAAACAGAGCAGAAATGGTTTCACAATCTTCTGCCTTCCCCGTGTTACAAGCAACAGTTTAATTATTGCTGACCTGTGTCAGATCCAGTCTGTTATTTATGGTAGGACTCTGTTCCTCATATAGTCAATGAATCCCTCCATCTTGTTCTTAACTGTGCCGTAGCCTTCTCCTTTCTCATTTTTAACTTCTTATATCACTTCTATTTCCCAATTTATTTGCTTTCCCCTCTTTTTTTTTTACCATTTCTGTACATCAAAATAGCGTGCACCACGTTGCAGCTTTTTGGGCTGAGACCTTGCTAGGATTTTGTTAATTTTTAAATTATTTAATACTTTATTTTTATATGAGAATTTTAGAAGAGGTTGCTCCAGAGTGGGTGAGTAATCGCTTCCGATGCATTGTTTCCCCTCCACGTTAGTGACTGAACAGCTGAGGTCTGTGAAGTCAGCAGGGAGCAGTGTGGGTGCTTTGACCATCACAGATTTATACCCTGAATAAGCCCGTGGTCAGCTCTTGGGTGTGAACAGAAAATCTTTCCTGGACTGTAGCATTTATTGGAGGAACTAAATTAAAATGAATTCTCTTGGACCCACAAAAAACCCCGTTAGAGGAGTGCTAGGAAAGACAACCTGCTTTTCCTTGTGGAGACCCTCTTCGGAGAGCTTGCCTTTCTCCATGTTGCTGGAGAGAGATGATAGTCAAATCCGTGTACTAAAGGGAGAGAAATATTTTATTTCTAGCTGGTGAGAGTGAAACAGGGAGCCTTTGGTGAAGGAGCGTGCTGGGCTTGGGTCTGGCAGCTGGTGGTGCTGGGGATGCTGGACTGCGGAGTCAGAGGTGGGTGGGGAGCTGCCGGCAAGGCTGTAGGGCAGCCCAGTGCCTGAAGGGTCCCAGGGGTGGGAAGGAGCTGTTGTGTCTGCCACGGGGCTGCGCACCAGGCAGGGGGGATGAAGGATGCTGGTGAGGAGGGTGGAGGAATGTCACTGGTGAGCTGGAGGAGGAGAGGAGTGTTCGATGATAGTATGTCTCACGTGATGCTCAGGGAGTTTGGTCTGCTCAGCTCTGATGAGGAGAAGCTTCAGACCCTGCTGAGCTGCAGTCATCTAAATATCCTCATGTGGAGCGAACAGAGGCTGGTGTGGGGATCCTCCAGCTTGGTCACCAAGTAGCAAAGTGCAATGTCTGAAATTCTTCCAGCTCTAAGTGCAGAATTAAAGTGCACTGGTTACTAAACCTTGCAAATTTTAACCTCTGGATTGATTTCTCCAGGCTTGTGGTGGGTTTTCTTGCTGAAATCACTGCCCAGGCTGGGTGGAAGTGGCTCCAGCCCTGGGAGGTGCTGCTGTGCCCTGCTCTGGGGGCTCTAAGCAGCTGCTTGGGTATGGAAGCTGTGGGTTGGACCGCTGTGCAGCGCAGGATGCATCTCAAGGGGATGCTGTCACTGTGAGGCTTTTGCTGTCCCCTGGGCTTTGGGAACCTCCAACCCCCCCTACTTACAAACTGCTGTGAGTTGGCCCTTCCTCTGGGCAGTCCCTTGCAAAAAACCACCTTATTCTGGTGAGGACATAATGGAAATGGTGGGAGCACGTCTGGGGGAGGGAGGAAATGGAGACATCTGCTTTTCACCCCTCCAACTGTATCGCTTCTGACGGCACTGGGAGCTGATGCCCAGCCTGAGTGCCGTGGGCGAAGGCAGCTTGGGCATGCGGTATTTCTGCTTTATTTCTCTTTTTTCCGACTTGACAGTTGCCCCCTGTGAAGAGCAGCAGAGGGGAAATGTCAACCACTGAGGTCAGGAACAAGCTGCTCTAGGAGGAGGGCATCTCGGTGCACTTCTCAGAAAAGAAATTGTGAAGCCTCATCCTTCCGAGGCCGCCCACGGGGCCACTGCTGCCCGGCTCCTGGCACGCTGCAGGCATCTTCCTCGATGCTGATAGCGATCAAAGCAAGAGCGTACGCTGCGTTGAGCTCCCTGCCAGTGCGGGGGTCTTGGTGCAGCCTCTGCCCAGCACTGGTTCCCTGCTTGGTGGCTTTGCTGTGGGCTTTGCTCTCCCAAAGGGAGTTTTTTCTTTGGGTCTGCCTTGTACTGGGCTCAGTCTAAGCGTGCTACGTAGGATGCTGGGATAAGCACAGCTTGGAGCTGCAGCAAAAGCAGGACTGTGTGCTGCAGCACCTGCATCCCACAACCGGGGCCGCAGTGTGCCCTGGGCTGTCTGTGCTGCTGGCAGATAAATCTGACTCACTCTCCATGTACAAAGAAAAAAAACCATACCGCTAGGTCACTGTTTTAGTGAAGCAAAGCCAGATGGATGGGCGTGAGAGCAGGGTGGGTGTAAGTAGGTTTTTTCGCTGTGGGTCTTCCCACTGCCCTGTCGGGAGGTCTCTGGTGCCTGTTGTGACAAATTCATAGGATTTAGGGGCTGGAAGGAGAAGTTCTGGTTTGTGCTGCCTGCACAAGATGCATCTTTAAAAGCTGATCTTGACCCCACCAGAGCCAGAGGTGACCCTGCAGCTCCTGCGTGGACCACTCTCTTTTAAGGCATTGAGCAGTTTGTGTGTGTGGTTTTACTTCCCATGTCCCTCAGCCAAGTGGCACCTGCCTGAGCGCTGCAAACCCTGCCCTGCGATGGGCTTAGGCGAGTGAGGTGAAGTGTTTCCCCACCAGCACAGGACTTTCCAGTGCTTGCACAGCTTGATAGAGGGGAGGTAATGGGGAGCACGCTCCTGTTTGCAGGGAGCATCCTTCTGCTTGACTTTGGGAACATCCCAGGGCATCCCTGAGCTGTGCACTCCATGTAGATTCCAGGCCTCCCTTGCCTCTCATAGTGAGAAATCTTGTTTTGGGAATTAAAGAGCAAGTGCAAAGTTCAGGAGAATGCCTGGTTCAAGCTTCTTGCATGCCCTCAGTGTGTGTCCTACCCTCATCCCCCCGGGACAGGGAGGGTCCCTGGCATGGTCTGGCACTGCTGGTTTTGAGCACAGTGGAATGAAACCAGTTTGGACTTCATGTGCTGTGCTGCTCTGACCTGGTGTAAAATACCACTGCTGGGTTTTCCCTGGGATCTGTGGTCTGACCCAGCTGGTGGCATGATTCGCCATTGCTGCAAAGCACCAGCTGAGCATCTGCTCAGGCGTACAGAGATGGAGGAGTGGCTGCAAATAAAACTTTCTGGAGTTGGTTTCTTACCTGGCGGCAGCCTCTCCCTGGCCTGGGAATAAACCAAGTGCTGCTTTGCAGTTCGTAAAGGTCCCCAGGTGCTACTGCATCACCCAGCTGTGTCCCAGGTGGATGCAGGATATCTGCAGAAGGATGGAGAGGGCACCTGCAGGTGGGTGGCTCCATTCTGCTTTCACTGTCACCTGGGGCTTTTGTTCCTGATCTGTGCACATTAAGAGCATCATCCTCCATGCTCAAATAACCCTTTTAGCCTGATGCAGGGGATATGGCTACAGGGACTAACTCTGCTCCCAGTGGTTGGGAGGTGGATGCTGGTGGCCTGGACTGTGTGCGGAGGGAAGGGAATTCCCATCCAGGTCTGAATCCCCTGTCCTGACTGGTGCCTGGTGGTGCCGAACACTTCGCTTTGCCGCGTGGTCTTTGTTTATTGTGTCCAGGATTTCCGAGCTGCATTTTGTACTTGAGATTATTTTTAGCAAGGATGCAGCTGTTTTGGTGTGTCTCTGGCTAATGCTGCTTTGCCAAGTTTAGGAGCTCAGACCCTAGCAGCCTGCTGCTTCCCAGCACCATTTAGCTTAATCCCAGTGCCTTGCCGTGACCACCAGTTAAACAGAGATTCTGCTTATCGCGATGTTATTCAAATATACCTGGCTGTATCCTTGTGCTTCAGCTCACAGTTCCTGTAGAAGACCCAAAGACGAGTCAGAAGACCCTCAGGTCTGAATTGTATTTGTAAGATGCTTCCCTCGAGCCCTGCCCTTGTCCCTGCTACCTGCCTGCCCTTCCAGCCCGTTCCCAGCGGGCTTGCCCCAGCTCCTCTCCAGCCTAGCACTGCTCCCTCTGCCCCATTCAGTGCAGAATAACACAGCGAGCCGCTGCCGCCGCAATTTCCACCTCCCTCGCTAGAAGTGAGAGGAAGGAAAGAGCCTGCGTCTTGCTGAGCTATTTGTATTTGTGGTTATGCTGGCGCAGGAAGCAGCGTTCCCCTCGCCTGGTGATGGACGCCGCCGGGGCTCAGCTCGGCTGCTCTCGCACGGCCAGGCTTACCCTGGGCAGCCACAGCAGGGCTGGGCTCTCACGGGTGAAATAATCCTCCCGGCCGAAGCGGGACAGGTTGTTTCAAGGCAGCGTGTGAACCCAGCCACTTCTTGCTGAGGCCAGCAAAGCTCCTGGCAGCTCTGACCGCTTCTGCTGGGCTGGTTGCTTTTTTGACTATCTCACAGGTGCGGGGGCTTTCCCTGGAGGATGCTGCACTCTGGGACAGTATTGATTTATCTGAGCAGTCTGCCAGAGTCATCCTAGGCAGAGCCATGGCTTTGTGCCATTGCACTGCCTTATGAAAGCAGCTCAAAGGAAAACCGGAGCATCACTGAATTACCAGGTTGCTGTGGCGGTGCCCTCGCTGACAAGGTACCACAATCTATGGCGGCACTCTGGGTGTCAGCAAACTGAGCAATATGCCAGAAGTACCGGAGGCAAATTAAAAATTGCAACTGTAATTAACAGCGAGTGCATCTGAGCTTCTTGGAAACTTTCCAGCGGGATCTTTCTCCCCTGGAAGATGTTGATTCATTGAAAGTAAAAAGTTGTGTGGCAGCAGGGGGGCTTTCCCGTGAGGGAAGACTCCTGCCCTGTTAATTCACCTACAAGCTAGGCATAAAGCTACAGAAATAGCGTGTGTCCGGGTGAGCAAACGCCTGTCCATGGCAGGGACACACACACAAATGAAGGCTGTTTTTGCAACCTTAGCACTAGTTTTGCTTGTCTTGGCATTGGCTTTTCCCAACTGGGCTGTGGCAGACCTCTCCCCTGGTTTAAATTCATCTTGCTTATCACCTAGAAGGTGTGTAAAGGTAGTTCTGTGGTATGTCTTTACTTCTGATGAATTTGTAGCCTCTGCAGCTGGGGCTAACATTTGAGGGATGGACAGCGTGACCTGTAGGTTTGTGATGGATACCACTGTCCCCTTGCCAGCTCATGGTGTTGTTTCTTCCTTGCCATCTCCAACGCAACAGCCAACACACGTGGGTTGGTGTTTCTGTGCCGCTTAATAGACTGTGTGAGTGAAAAGCAGGTGGATTTATATGTATTTTTCCTCTCTGGTCATTAGCCCCACTTCCCTGCAGTGACAAGCTCTGTTTCTCTTGGCTTTGCTTTTGGACTGAGATTGGAAGAGCCCTGGTACCAGCACCCCCTGAACCATGCCATGGGCTGTAGCTGAGCTGTGTGATGTCTGCACTGCATCCACTCCTGGGGAAAAAATTCATGGCAATGCAGGATGGGGGAGGTGAAAACATGGACCCTTATCAGATATTTGTTAGGCTGTTTGCTTGAAATTTCCCCGTAACTTTTCTCCACGGGTTTTTGTGCGGTGCCTGGGGAGGAGGAGGAAGAGGAGGAGGAGGTGCTGCTCCCTCCTTGCTCCGCAGATCCTAGTCTGCCGGAGTTGGCGAGCACCGCCTCCTCCCCTGGGATGCAAGGCCGGGATGAATGGAGGCACCCAGCAGCCTTTGCGCAGAACATTTCCTCTAAGACCATCTGGGAGGTGGCCCTGACCACCAAGAAGAGCGACGGCCTCGGGAAACACCTTGGGCCATTGTCAACGGTCGGGTCCCAGCAGCGGGAGGCAGATGCCTGGGAACAGAGGCCAGGGGGGTTTCAATCAACGGAGGTGAAGGACCCTCCATCCTTTTGCATGGCAATTCTCTCTTGCTCTGGCTAATCTTCTGCTGGGGTTTTAATACATTTAACAAAGATTTGAAGGTGCTAAGAGATGGAAAAAATGCTGGGCAGGCTTAACAGTGATGCTGACGTGAGCTCTGACTGCTGCGATGCTGATGTGATGCTGCACCTCCAGGGTGTGGGGAAGCTGGTCAGGGCGATGCAGCACCTTCCCTCAGACGTGATGTGACTGGAGAGGGTTGGAGGTGTGCCCAGCGGGGAGCTGAGTTTTGCAGGATTTGAGTGAGTTTGTAGTTGGGATAGTGCATCTGGGGTGTTTGAGCCTGGGGGCAGCAGGGCAAGGGGCCGCACTAGTGGGTTTTGTGTGCTTGGGCAGAATGAAGGTGGGCATCCAGCCATGCCATGCGCATCCCTCTGGCCTCTGCAGCACGCGTGTGGCAGTGCAGGCACGTCAGCTACCCTGCCTGCCTCGGCGAGAGGCATCCGACCCAGCTGAGCGCGTTGGGCAGCGTGAGCGCGGAGGTGCTGGGGTATGAAGTGATGCTGCTGAGATAAGCCCCATTTGGTGAGATTAGATCTGTCCAGAATGAGGGCGCGAGGTTTCTTCCTCTGCCGTGACCTGATGCAGGCAGTGAACACCTTTGCCCTGACCCTTTCCCATTATTCATCCCTCCTGCGACCTTAATCGGGGCTGTGAGTGACGGCAGCTCTATCTCCCCCGCAGCTGGGCTGTGCCTGAACTGCTGGAGCCTGCAGGAGCTGGTGAGCCGAGATGCTGGCAACTACCTCATCCTTGTGGAGAAGATCCTTGGCAAAGCTAAAGAGGTGAGTCAAAGGGCTGCTGAGGAGGGCTGTGGGCTTTGAGGAGGTGTCAGCTCTGGGGCTTGACCCAAACGGAGTTTTGTGGAGTTAGGTGGGTGATTCTGGGTTGTGGTAAGGTATTGCTGGGGCACTGGACTTTGGGGTCAGGTGATGCTGGGTTGGCGGGTCCAAAACTCTAGTGGGAGCAGCCCTATGTGTCCTGTTGGCTTTCAGTACATGGGAACTACAAGGGAAAAACCCAGCTCCGATACGTGCTCTTTGGGCAGCACTGCAGATTCACGGGGAAGGGGTTTGATTTCCCAAAGTGCTGCTTGGCACTGTGCCGGGACAGCCCGGGTTGTAGGGCTGCGCAGACAGAGCCAGCCTTCCCCAGACCTGTCCCTGGCGTAAGCTGGGAGCTGCTACTCCAAATCAGAGCAAATTGAAAGTTTCCTGTTATTTTTGATGGAAACTTTGCTGTGGCTCTGCTAGGCTTCCTGCAGAGCCAGGAGCGGAGCTGGGGCGTTGGGGACCACGAGCAGGGTTTGCACCGTGTAGCAGCCCGGCAGGCGACAGTCAGGTCAAGCCCAGTGGGGTGGTGGAGCGGCCGCGGGGCTGATCATATCAGCCAGCCGCAGTCCCATCATGTGCTGGAGAAGCTCGAGGCGTTGTTGGTCAAGCAGGGTCACCCCAGGCTGCGGCCAGGAAGACCTTGGAGGAATCCCTTCATGTGGCAGGAAACAGTGATGTGTTTCCTAAATCCTCAGCTCTGGGATTCATGTGATGGGGTAAATGCTGCCTTTCATTTTTTGGGAAAGAAAGGCTGTCTAGCTGCCGGGCTGCAGAGCCGATACTAGTTAAAATTAGCACAATTCAGTTTAATTCATTTTATATTCTTTTTAAATGTCTGGAATTGATCTAGTTGCAGACAGCGTTTTATTACATTAGGGTTTCCGTAAGGGTTTATCGCACTTTGTGCTGTGCTCATGAACAAGAGGAGACAGTGTCTGCAAGCATATCCTTGAGCCATCGCTGTGTCCCTCGGTGCAGTAATTCTGCTGGTTATTCGCTGGTAAAGGCTGGGACAGAAATACATGGTTTGCACCGTGCTGTCGAACTTTGCAAGCCGCTTGCAGGGGCCGGGCTGCCTGCTTGCCTCTCCAAACTGCCTGCTTCGAGCCACTTCCATAGAATTTCATGCAACTCTGCAAGGATCGGGAGCTTGGCCACATTGGCTTCTCGAGGGTAAAGGCAGGGCAGCAGTCTGTGCTTCTCTGCCTGTCCCGCCAGTGGGGGTTACTGGGGCTTTAGGGGTTATTTTCCCTTGGAGATGAGGGAGTTGCTGGGGATAGTGATGTGATGGTGCGGGTCGGGTACCGGCTGCACTGCTGGGGAGTCTCCCAGCACCTCCAAGGCTGCTTTTGGGTAACGCTCATGGCGAGCAACCCGGCTCATCCTCTGCCCTTGGGCTGTTTCCTACAGGTGCAGGAGAAGTGCGACTACGATCTCGTAACGCCCCTGGCTCTGCTCTTCTACTATGCGGTCCTGTATGTAAGTCCCGAGGCTGCTGCACGTAGCTTGATCCCAGCCCCCAGGGAGGCCACGGGGTCTGGGGTCCCACGGAGCCGCACAGAACAGCCACCGAAATCGGGGCGGCTTTTGTCTGAAACATCACAGTCTGCTTCGATCGATTCATCTCAAAAAAGGATCCTGTATGAATCTACAGGGATCAAGACCAGGCAACCATTGCACAAGCTGAGAGATGAAAAAATACGAGCTTCAGTGTTTTAGGCTTTTTATTTAAAGATAGGCTAATCAGAAAGGCAGACTGACAATATCTCTGTGCAGAGAGGGCACATTTTTTTCATTACCCTTTGTACTTGTGCAAAATACTTAGGCAACACTGATGAAAAGAAGGAGCGGAGCCTTCACAGGAAATAGTTTTTTTATTATTATTATTATTAGCACAATGCATCATTATCCCGAGGAAATCATTGCTGCCAGATCTTGCAAAAGCACGGGCTGTAGTGAGATTCATCTGTATGGATCTGTGGCTGTTAAAGAGAAATTTATATATAGGCTTTGGCACGTGAGCCACAGCCGGGAGGTTTGGGGAGGTACAGAGCGGATGGAGGTTTCTGGGGGCTGTGCCCAGTGGGGATCCTTTGACCCTTCCTTGGGAGAGGATGGGGTGTCAGGGGTGACCCTCTGCTCCGATCCGCTTCTCCTCCTCCCACGGCCAGCCTGCACCCTCGAGTTTTTATGCAGCGCTCGAGGCCTGTGTCCTTGCTGCCTTTCTAACCATGTCTTCCCATCCCCCGCAGGCTCCGCACTTCCCACCGGGCTCTGACCTGCTCCTGAAAGCCGCCAGTGTGTACCACAGCTTCCTGACCTGGCCCGTGCCTTACTGCGACATCTTCCGCGAGCTGCTCACCTTCATCAGCAATGAGCTCAAGGCTCCCGGTAAGCTCCTGCCCTGCCACGCGGTTTTTGTGTGCTGCTGGTGCTGCTTCCCCCAAAACACCTGCTGCCACAACTGCCCCGTGTTTGTTCCTGAGACTCTG
>JAVJGI010000001.1:117007016-117028099 GCA_035590275.1 Ibycter americanus
GTCCTGAGCCAGCGGCTGCCGGCCCCGCTCACCCCGCGGTACCTCCGCCTCCACCGGCGGCCCTTCCTCAGCTACGATGAGGATGCCAAGGTGTCCACGCTGCGTGTCGTGGTCTTCGGCTCTGACCGCATCTCAGGGAAAGTGGCCCGAGCATACAGCAACCTCAGGTGAGCTGGGCAGTGCAGGGGGTCTGGCCACAGGTACCTGGCCCTGCTGGGACACGACGGAGGGCTTTGCTCACCCAGCCCTCTCCCACCTTCTCCCTAGGCTCAAGGAGAGCACCTGCCCCTCACTGACAAGGTACTTCAAGCTGCAATTTTTCTACGTCCCCGTGAAGAGGAGCTGCTTGGCTCCGTCAGCTCCACTGATGCATCCCTCCCCCTCCCTGGGGGACCCACAGCTCCGCTCCTCGGCACAGGTGGTAGGTGTCCTGCTCACTGCAGGGCTTGCGGTGCCACCAGTGCTCTGCTTGGCCCCAAGAGCAGTGTGCACGGAGGTCGGCAGGGCAGGCTGAGGGGAGCACTGGTGTCTCTTCCACCAGCCCCAGGTGTGGATTGAGGAGCCTGGTGGGGGGCACAGAGTGACCCCAGTGTGTCTGGTTTCAGGATCACACCTTGGCTGGGATGGAGAGCAGCACCAACGACGTCTCCCACTACATCGGTATGTTGGACCCATGGTACGAGCGCAACATTCTTGGGCTGATGAACCTGCCCATGGACGTGCTGTGTCAGGTACGTGCATGCCAGCTGACAGGGCTTGGCATCCCCCTTCCCCAAGGTACAGGGGAGCTGGAGAGCTTCTGGCCACCACAGTCCTGTGCGGAAGGGTGTCCTGCAGGGACACGGGATGGAGATGGGGGGTTCCTGGTGGTCAGGAGGAGGGTTTCTGTCCCCAGTGTGGTGGGATGAGCAGTTCTTGGCACTGGACTGTGGGTACCACGTACCCCATCAGGCTTGTGACTTACTCTCACCGCAGTCTGCCAAGCTGGAGGCTGAGCCCCAGGAGGACTCCCAGGAGCAGCTGCCCATCCTGGCAGACATGATCCTCTACTACTGCCGCTTCGCCACGCGCCCTGTCCTGCTGCAGCTCTACCAGACGGAGGTAGGCAAAGGGGCTCAGCCCCGCCTTGGTGAGGGGGAAAGCGGGGGGGGGGGTCTTTTACCTGTGCCACCAACTTGGGACCTGCCTGCGAAGCGATGGGGCTGTGGCACAGCCACCACGTGCTGGTGAGGCACGTCTTATTCCCAGGGTGCCCATGGTGCTTCGGCTCAGGGACTGAGAGCATGCAGGTCCTGCCCAGACAATCCCTGAGTCACACGAGCAGTTTTCCATCCAAATACCTTTCTCCATGACACAAAGTGACTCCTGTCAGTCAGACTCCTGACAGGTTATCCACACTGCTGGAAGTCCCTCCAGTGCTCTGCTTTCCAAACCAAGCCCCTCCATGAAGCCTGTTTTCCATGCCATGCTGTGTGCAGGGGGTGGACATGGTGGGAAGGGGTGAATGCACGGCTGCAATGCCTGCTTGGGTGCTGTGGCACAGGACTGGCTGCAGCAGGGCCGTGGCAAGCGGAGTTGCTGCTGGGCACAGGATCTGTGTCACCCAAAGCGATGCCCAGACCCTGCCCTTAGGCTCATCATGGGTTTTCTTTTCAGTGGGCTGGGGAGTTTTCTTTAAATGAAAATGAGGTTTTTGGGTTGTTTTGCTTGCTGGTGGTCTGTTAAAACTGTATGAAGTGCAGCTGAAGGCAAGCGTCACCCAAGGCAGTTGTTGAAAGGTGTATTTTGAAAACGTGAAAGGATTTTCCCAAAGTGACCTGTTCCCTGTAGAAAGGAGTGGGAGGGGTGAACGTTGCCTGGCATGGGCTGGGTCTCCTCACCACCACATCTTCACTCTTCTCCTGGCAGCTCACCTTCATCGGGGGAGAAAAGATGACTGAAGTCTTCATCCATTCCCTCGAGCTGGGCCACTCGGCAGCCACGCGGGCCATCAAGGCGTCAGGTCTGTAGCTGCTTCTGCACCCGCAGCCTCGGGGTGGGGGTCTGCAAACCGCTGGGCTGGGAGGTGAAGGGAAAGAGGGGCTGGAGGGAATGTGGGCTGCGAGAGGTGTCAGAGCCCAGGCTGCATCGTGAGCAAATCCAGGCGTCTTTTCACAAATTTGGAGCTGAAGCAGCATAGTTCTTGCGTTCCTCTTCAGGAGCGAAGCCGTGACAGTGCCTTGTTGTTTTTACTACTCTTAACTCTATGTATTTGCAATAAAACAGCCGCACACCCTTTTCCTTCCTCTCATCCGCACCTGGCCAAATGCAGCTCTTCATCTTTTCTCTTTGCTGCTTTCTGTTGTTTGTACTTTGTCCAGGAGTGTCATTTATAAAGTCGCCCTTTCCATTCTTTTAGTTTACTGGGCCAAGCAAGGTTTGTGCATGTGCTTGGAGCCTTTCTGCAAGGGAGATCCGTGAGCTTTTATGCTAGGAATCTATAAAATTATTAGAAGAAGTAATGGCAGAAGCATCTGCCTGCAGTGTGGTCCTCAGCTGCCTTCTGGGTACCACCGGCAACGTGCTGCCTGGTGCGGTGCAGCTCGCGGAGACACCTCATGGCCAACCAGTAATACTGCATTTAAACATGTTGCTTAATGTTTTTTAACCAACTGCTTTTCTGTGATCTCACCTTGTCTTTCTAATCAGAGCCCATAAAATATCCTCCATATGAAGTGTCACCACCCCACGCCCCCAAAACACAGGCTTGGCCAAGATCTCTTCCCAGTAACTCATGAAACCACCAATCCTTCTGATTATTTTTTTTTTTTTCTTTTTCCCTTGGGTTGTCTGGCAGCACTTAACATCTGCAAAAAATTATCCAGGAGAAAAAAAAAGTTAGTAAGTGTTGGGCACAGTATTTCAAGGCTAATTTAATGTGGGCAGAAATATGCTGGGAAAAACAGGAGCCGGGTGAGCAATGCGGCCTTTTATTGCTTTGTGTTTTCCCTGGAGCGCTGACCCCTCTGCACCGGCTTAGCCAGCACCGCTTTCAGTTTTGCAGAGCTGCTTGTTGTGCTTTGTGTTGAAATTTCTGCACTGGATTAATTGCTTTCTGGCAGCTTTTAAGCCACCTTTTCTTTTTGCCTTTTTGCTCCACAGCTGTGTTCAGCAAACCATTTCCCCCCCGGTCTTTCTGTAGGTACTGAGTGTGCTGCTGTATCAGTAGCCAGCTGAAGAATGGGGATGAAAGGGCGCTGGGTGACATTTGCTCCTTGTTTTGTGCAGGTCCAGGCAGCAAAAGGCTGGGCATAGATGGAGACAGAGAAGCAATCCCGCTAACACTACAGATCGCCTACAGCAAGGTGAGCGCACGGGACTTGCACAAAGACAAATGGGGCAGAAAACCACTTCAGTGCTGAGCAAACATGTCTCAGCTGGGGGCTGAGAGAGGCCAATGTTGACAGTCTGCTGGAGGAGCCCAGCTCCAAGCCCAGATGAGCCAAACTCAAGCTAATTGTCTAGTTACTGGCTAATTGGGAGTGGCTTTCTGCTCCTCTTCAGCCCAGTAAAATAGGGAACATGCAGCCAGTTTCCATAGACTGGATGTATACTCGATGCCGCTTTACACTGATGGGTTTTGCTTCCAAGGAGCAACCTTCTGCTGGTCACAGCAGCCCTCCTGTTTTGTTGGTTCATCTGCAGTTATTTAGTGTTAAGCCTGGGCAATATTTTATAAATCCAATGTTAAATGAATTTTAATGCCTGCTCAAATTTTATCTGTGCAGCTCCAGGTAAATCCAGGTCTGAGCTAGCGCAGACAGAGGGGGTGGGAGGTAGGGTAATGTCAGCCTGAAGTGTGGCATCTGCCCGTGGGTCACAGCAGCCCCAGGCAGCGCTGCCGGCTGGGGCACAGCGGCTGGGAAGCTGCCCAGCAGGAAAGGGCCTGGGGGGGCTGGCTGATGGCTGGCTGGGCATGAGCCAGCAGTGAGCCCAGGTGGCCAAGAAGGCCAACAGCATCCTGGCTTGTGTCTGAAACAGCGTGGCCAGCAGGACCAGGGCAGTGACCGTCCCCCTGAGCTCGGCACTGGTGCAGCCGCCCCTTGAACCCTGGGTTCAGCTTTGGGCCCCTCACTCCAAGAGGGACGCAGAGGGGCTGGATCTTGTCCAGAGCTGGGCAGTGGGGCTGGGAAAGGGGCTGGGGGACCAGTCTGATGGGGGGCGGCTGGGGGAACTGTGGAGGTTCAGCCTGGAGAGGAGGGGGCTCAGGGGGGAACCTGATCACTCTCCGCAGCTGCCTGACAGGGGCTGTAGGCAGGGGGGGTCGGTCTCTTCTCCCAAGTAACAAGCAACAGGACAAGAGGAAACGGCCTCAAGCTGCACCAGGGGAGGTTTAGATTGGATGGCAGGAAAATGTCTTCATGGAAAGGGTGGTCAGGCATTGGAACAGGCTGCCCAGGGACAGGCTGGAGTCACCATCCCTGAAGGTACTTAAAAGACGTGTAGATGCAGTGCTTAGGGACATGGTTTAGTGAAGGGCTTGCCAGTGCTGGGTTAATGGCTGGACTTGGTGATCTTAAAGGTCTTTTCCAACCTAAATGGTTCTAGGATTTTATTATTCTATCTCACGGGTTTCGGTTGGTCCCTGCAGACAGCCATCAGTGGAAGAAGTCACTGGAACGATGTCGAGAAGGTTTGCACATCCGTCAACCTTAGCAAAGCCTGCAAGAAGTATGAAGAACTAGGTGGGTAGAGGATGTCTTTGTGGCTTTGCCTAGGGAGCAGTGGGAGGGACTGGTGGGGTGAGAGGACAATGTGGATCTTCTGGCTGGAGCAAATGAGGGATGTGGCAGGTGTCTGGTGTTCCCTGGGACATACTGTAGTCCTTGGCACCACATCAGGAACAAAGGACATTTGATGTCCCGCTGTGCTAAAGCTTCCAGCCAGGGAAATGTGATGCCCATTAGGAATGGGGCTGGGGTGGTCCAAAAAGCAGGATGATCACTGGAGAGTTGTGCTTTCCAGAACAACACTTGCTTAGTAAGGAGGAGGAGAGAGTGGTAAACCTGTTGTTAAATGAAGTGGGACCAAGGGAGAGGGTGCTGGCCCTGCCATCCGCGGCAGCCGTGCCTTGCAGCCAGCTTGCAGCAGGCTCTGGCTAAGCGGGTGCTTCAGCCTGGTTTCCTTCCTGCAGCTCGGCGATAGCTGCCTGCCACATGGGTTTGCTTCATTGTTTATTTTCTAATCAGGTTTCCGATTGGGTATTAATAAGGCTTTGAGCCTTTTAAAAGCAGCAAGACTTTTAGGCTGTGTGTGTATTTAGAAGCAATACCTGTTCATTCTTTCTTAAGAACTGCTGTTTTGGCAATCAGACGCCCAGTTCGGAGTAAACAGAGGTTTTTTAGTTCCTCTTTCCTTGTGTACTTTGTATCTGGCAGATGTGTTGTTTGTGAGCAGAGCAGTCAGGGCAAACGGATGATCTACCAAACAGGAGGCATCTCCTACACGCCCCATGGAGCTCAGCCTAAACCTCTATCCCTCCTGTCCCTCCTGTCACTGCCCCATCCACGAAGCCATGCAGACAACCCTGGAAAAAACCCAGCAGGAATTAATTTCTCACCTCCTCTATACTCTGAGTTGGATATTTCTGCACTAGTTCAGGAGTTCACTTGTGTTGCCAGCGCTGTGGGTTTGCATCGGGGGGTGTCCTCAGCTCCACGGTGGGGAGAAACTTCTCCTTCATGAGTCTCCTTCCTCCCAAGAGGAGTCCAGTCCCCTTGGTTGTCTCACGTTCAGCAGTTTGACCATGGGATGTCACTGTAATTCCAGGCACAGGAAGGATCTCCAGGTGGATTGCGGGAAGGCTGTGCTGGGAGAGAATTTCCTCCTGATGGAGAGGCAATGTTTTCTCTCCTGTTTAGGTCCCAAGACAGTTAAATGTCCTTTTCTGCGATGTTTGGGAAGCAGTTGGAAATTACAGAGGCTGTTTCCCTCCGTGTCTTTGATTGCTTTCTTGGCGCATGGGTTAGCATGAGCGAAGGAAAGCTGAAACCGTCCTGCGTTTCCCCCACCAGTGGGGTCCTGCTGGAGCCACTGGCTCTGGGATGCTTTGAGGGGCAGAGGGACCACCTGGGTTCCCACCAGCGGCCCAGAAGCCCCAGGTGATGATGGTTTTCTTTTATTACAGCCTCAAAGACAGAGTGTCTCAACTTAACCATGACAGAGGTGGTCAAAAGGCAAAACTCCAAATCCAAAAAAAGTTTCAATCAGGTAACTCACGTCCTGGTGCTTTTACATTTGGTAAGAGGATGGCTGACTCCAGGTGGGAGGGAAGCAGGGCAGGACTGAGTAGCTCCCTGGGGGATACATTTGCTGTTGGCCACCAGGCCTGCCTTAGCGGTGCCCAGCTCCCCTGCCCTGCGCAGGGAGATGCACTGAGCCTGGCAGCTCCCTCACTCAGACTTTTTTCTATCAGCAGATCAGCGTGTCCCAGATAAAAGTAGACAAGGTCCAGATTATTGGTGTCCAGTCCTCCTTCGCCGTGTGCCTGGACCAGGATGAGCAGAAGATCCTGCAGAGTGTAACCAGGTAGGAACTGCAATGTGGCCACCTGCCCGCTGTAGTCAGCACTTGGATGGTGCATCCCATGTGTAGGGACTTGTCCATGGAGCGTGGGTGGCTACTGGGGGGAGGAGGTCCTAAGCACCATGGTGGATCTATGCTGGGTGACATTGCTCCAAGCTCTGTAATGTGGCTGAGCTCAGGTGGGATGGATGGTCCTGCCCAGATCCCAGCAGTATTACACCTCCATGACTGCCACAGCGTGAAGGGTGGTCCCCAGTAAAGACAGCTCTTTCAGCAAGACCAGTCATAAGCCAGAGGAAGGCTATGTGACATGAATGAGGCATTTGAAGAACATTGGGTATATGAGCAGAGCCTTCAACTTCTGAACCTCATTTGGGTTCTCCACCGCTTTTGGCATACCCATTGTAGAAGGAACCCAGGATCTTCATGGGGCAGACTGGGGTAGAGCAAGAGCTGTTCATTTGTCTGTTCATCCACCAGTTGTGTCCCCAGGGCACTGAGCTGGCTCCCCAGGTGATGGAATTTGAAAACTCACTGTAGACAACATAATTCCATGAGCACAAAATGATCAAACTGACTGATCCACGGGTCTTAAAAATGTACAAGCATTTTAATTTCTCCCTCAGAGAGAGCAGAACTCTGCGACGTTAGCCGGCCTCCAATGGAAAAAGATTTTTGGATCTTACTTCTTAAATAATTCCAAAGAAAAGTGTTTTACTTATCTTGTTTGTTGTGCAACTCAGGGCTCGTGAGAGAATTCAAGGCATGAAATGGAAAAGGAGCTACTTCCCTCTCCCCAAAACTTCGGGGATACAAAAGTTCTCATATTCCCTAATGAGTTTCAGAAATTACTTTTTATGGATGCTTCTGCTCTAGGTCCCAGTCTGAGCCAGCTTAAAGACCTGAACTCTCAGCACTCAAACTCCAGTCCTGTTAAAGACTGCACTGATTCCCATTTCTTTGCTGATACTTCTGCTGCACCTGAGGACTGTGATTCTCAGCCACACACCTTACTTATATCTTGGTTTCTTTTTGTTCCCCTGCAGGTGTGAGATCTCCGTGTGCTACAAACCCAGGGACAGCGATCCCTTTGCACTGAGAAGGTCCTCTTTGCCTCCCCAGGACCCCTCTGAGTTTCATTCCCTCCTGTGTTTACCCATTGCCACCTTCAGTGGAGCACTGCCGTAGAAGAACCCTGTGTCCTTTCAGACCAGACTCCCATCTAACACCAGTATAGGCTCAGGAAAAGGCAGCAGACTGTCCTCCTTTGGGCTGGAGACCCAGCCGTGCTTCTCCAAGACATCCTGCAGCCAAAGCGCTAGCATGATGGCTGAGCTGCTCCTGGCCTGGGCTTGGCCCATCCTTGGGACATGGGAATACTGGTGGTGTGCTCTGGTATCTCTCAAGGTTCCTCAGCAGTGGGAGGAAAGTGGTTTCCTTGAGATCTCCACCTGGTTCTGCAGACTGCCAACACCTGGATTGAGAGGGCAAGCAAGGACAGTGACATTTTCCTGCCAGCAAATGGTGCTGTGACTGTATTTGACAGTGACTGCAAGGCCAGTGTGATCTGGGGGGAGCTCATGGGGGGACATTTTGGGAAATGAATGTCCTTGGCTGAGTGGTGGTAGGTGGCCTTCAATGCATGCGGTGTTGCAGGTCACCCAACCAATGTCCTGATGGCATTTCACCCGTAACAGGTCGAGGATGCTCAGGACAGTTCTGTGGGAAATGGGAACAGCCTTTCTGAAGGTTTCCTTTAAATTATGACGGTTGGGTGTCTTGCAGAGAAACAGCGCAGAGCAGAGCAACCCAGCTGATGCCCAGAAAGACCCCAGCACGGGCTGTAGACTGCTGCTTGTGTTCCAGTGCATTGAGTGCAACAGGCCATACCAGGGGGTGGACAGCTTGTCATGTGTACGTGTATTTACTGTAAATCCAGGACCTGCAGGAGATGAACTTCCAATTTCTGCAGAATTTCAGAGTTCACCCATGAGATGTGGGCTGAACAGGGAGTATGTTCTCGCATCCTGCTCCCTAGCACTGTATGCTAGAGACATCCCAGAGGCTGAATCCTCAATAGTTGCTTGAAATATGGCAGGAACCACGCTCATACTCATAGGAGGGAGTGAGTACTAGGGAAACCACTAGGATTGCCTTAAGGTCACCTGAAGAGGCAGCTTTGCTGGAGAAGGACCCAGCACCAAAACCACTAGTGACACTTGCAGGCAGCAATTGGATTTGCGATCCTCCCTCCCCTGCAGAGAGGCTTTCTGCCCTCTTCCTTCCCTCTGCAAGGCTGTAGGTACAGAAAGGTGCAATATTTGAGGGTATTTAGAGGTGTTCTGATCCCATGAGGCAAAAAAAAGGAGACTGGAAAAGCCTTGCCTGGTTTCATAGCCCTCAAGCTGTTTCTCAGTAGTTTTTGGTGATTGCACTAATGACAGCAGGCAGAAGAGCATGCTGCCTGCTACAGGATCTGAATGCTGAGGGCATGGGCTCCGTGAAATGTCTGGAAGGGATCCTTGATGCTGCTGGGGGGCTGTAGGGTTCAGCCAGAGTGTGTAAGTTCAGTGTGGGTCCCTTGTTCCTCCAGAAAGCAGGACCTGGTCAGCTCTTAGCACTAGTTAGAACAAGGTTGGGCTTTGTCCCCAAAGACTGGTGGCACAGCAGCAGTGTCATTTGAGGTTAAATCTGCCAGGAAAAGCCCCTGGGGACTTCAGTTTTCTTGGAGGAGCATGGGTCAGGTTTGTCTGCTGGATTCTTCCACATCCCTCTTGGAAGTGTTTGGGAGATCCCTCCTGTGCCATTGACTCTGGCCCTGGCCCCGCTGGCTGCTGGACCTGCTTTCTGTTCCTACTGCCTCTGTTGTTCGGGGACAGCTTGTTCTGGCCCCAGCAGTGAACATCTTGGGTTAAGAAGGTGCTAGCTGGCTCTTTGGTGTCTGCAGCAGCTCTGGATGCAGCTTCTGCCACTGGCTAGAGATGAGCAAAAAAGAGACGTGAATGTGCTCCTGAGGCCTCTGCACTTCATCCTTCTACTTGAATAAACCACCCCAAGGGTGGTGTTGCCTTGTGGACTCCAAGACAAGACCCTCACGCAGGGCAAAGCATCACTTGAACATAAGCCGGCTCTGCCTCCACCATGATGCAAAGCTGGCTTGGACTCCTGGCAAGGACCCACCTCCTCCAGCCACGCAGCAGCTCCAGGAGCACCCATCTTTCCCTTCGTGCATGGAGCAGTGTCCATTCCTTGTTTGCAGCATGGACTTGGCAGGGACACCGAGATGCGGCCAGGTCGTGGTGGGCTGCCTCCTCTCTCACGGGGTGCCTGCGGGCGTTGTGGGAGCACACGCCGAGGTTGCTGTGGTGCACTCCTGCACAGCGGTATTTTAAGTCCAGTAGGCTCCAGGGATCAGAACAGATTTTAATAGCTCTTTCCATGCACTTGGAAAAAAAGTTTTCTCGCTGACTTTTCATTTCCCAAACAGGTTTGTGCACGTCTTCTCAGATGGGGCTGAAATTTGACAGCTGGGTTGGTTGGGTTTTTTTTGTTGTTCAATACTTTAAAATAGCACCTTATCCTGTGAAAACATTGCTGTTTGTGATCTTGATATCCGTGGCTAAATATATCCTTGCCGCTGTTAATGATATAAACCTCTTTTGTTTCATCTGGCCCTGCAGAAATAGTAGAGAAGAGAATTTCCATCTTCTAGAGAAAAACAAGCACAAACTCTAGGGACTCATAATCCCAGCTAGGGTTTTGACCTCTGATGCTTTCTGGAAATGAAAGAAGTTGGAGGTTCTTTCAGGTGATCTTTGTACACGTGTGCAGCCTCACCAAATCTGTGTCATGTCTGTGCTGAGCTGTAAAGTAACTGTTCAAAGAACTTTTAAAGTAATTGTAAAATATTAAATGTTGATTTATTTCCAGTACAAGTACAGTGTTTGAGTCCAGTAATTCCTGAGCAGGTGGGAGGCACAGGAGGAGGCTCCGTATCTCTGGGAGGAGAGCAGGGAGCCCCTGGGGTGCTTTGCAGAGGGGCTGACCTGGGAGCAGGAAAAGGCTCATAAACTCATTATGTTCATGAGCCTGGTCCCAGAGGGCACGACACGGTGACCTGCAGAGGTTAATTGAGCTGCTTCTGTTAATTGAGCTGCTTCTGTGCTGTGAGTAAAAAGCAGGTTTTGATGTTGTGAATCCAAAACTGGTTTCACGCTGGATTAAGGAGAAAAACTAGCAGAGCTGCTGTGTGCAAGGTGAGATCTGTGCATACCTTTCCCTTCTGGGAGGCTCCGTGACCTTTCCTGTGTTGCCTTGCAGAGAACTGGGAATCATGCCCGGAGCTGGGGAGCCGGGCGCCTGGCAGCTCCTAGGGCCAGGGCAAGGTCCAGCCCTGGGGTGCACAGCAGAGCCCTGGGATGAAGGTGGCTGCTCCGGGGCAGCAGGGTTTTGCCCAGCAGCCAGGTCTTTGGGAGATTTCTGTCTTGGAAATCTCTTCAGCATCTTTGGGGATGCGGACTTTGCAGATGGAGCTGTTGCTACTGAAGGTGCTCTGAAATATGAAATGGCACTTGCAAATTTTAGCTGTGTCAAGTGTCACCTTCTCTTCCTGTGGATATTCAAAGAAAGAGGCTTAGTTGGTAGGTGTGAGGCCAGTGTGTTGTAATCAAATAAACAACGTGAGAAAAGTAATTTCAGCTCAGATGAGCCAAAACCCAGATGAGAGTAACTTTTGTTAATGAGCACTTTGTTAAAGATTAGCTATCAATTTTTTTTCTGATTAGAGAATAACAAAAGGTGTTTTTTAAATAAAAAGAAAAGGGTCTTTTGAAAAGGCAAATAAGGAAAATATTTTCCGAGCTGGAATGATAATCTGCTTTTGTTTGTTCTCACCAACAAACAAAAAAACCAAATCCTAAACCATAAATCCCCCTTCCCTGTTCTTTTCTTTTTAAAAAGAAAAGAGGAACACGCATGCTTAAATCTGAAACAGAAAGAAAGTACTTTGTTCTAAAACTCTGCATGATGAAAAGTTTAGGATCAGGGTTCAGGTCTGGTCCTTGAAGTGCTGTGTAGCTGAGGGTTTTGTTCTTGTAAGTATAAAAGATTTAGCAAACAGCTGCTGATAAATAAGCAAGGCTGGGTTAAGGCTAGGCTATTTAACACTAGTTTTGCATCTTGCAGGCATGGTCAAATCAAGTCGACGGAGCTTTTTACTCTCGCAGCACCAAAGCTGAGCTGGTCTGGAGCCTGTCTGTGCTAGTGAGGGATGGGAAAGCAGTGGGTAAGGTGTGTTCAGCATTTCAGGCTGGGAGCACCAGCTTATATTGGGCTTCCCAAATGGGATAGGTTTTACCCAAAATAAAGTGCCCTGGGGGTTTCGGTACATGTTAATTTATCAGGGTGCAGTGGCACTTTCGAATGGTCCCCTGCTCTGTCAGGGGTTATCATCCCACAGCCACCTCAGCCGAAGCTGCTGGGCTCGGCACAGCTGGAACGGGACATGCTCTGCTGCTGGTGGGGTGGCACATGGAGATGGGTGTGGGAGTACTGCGGGGTGACTTCTCACCACCCATCACCGGTGGTGACCCTCCATCCTCTGCTTTTCTCCAGTGGTGCTTTGTGCATAGGTGCTTCTCATCTGTACTGGTGTGATCACCCCAGCTTCTCCCTGCCAGCTCCACCAGGAACCATCTTGGTGTGGATGCTTGTATCAGGTACTGGTGTGCTACAGGAGTTGGCTGAGAGCCAAATCTGTCACTGCAGAGCCACCATGGCTCGGTGCTGGCAGAAAGCAAAGAGCTTAACGCGTGCAGGCAGCGTCAGTCAGGTTGCTCAGGGTCCAGGCAATGGACCAGCTTCAGGGTTAGCTTCAGGGATGAAGATGTTCTAGTGCATGAGGTGAAGAACAGCAGGAGGCAATGCTCACCCAGAGAAGGGGTCCTTGAGTGGCCATTCCTGATCTGATGGCTAATTAGAAATACAGAATGAATTAGGATCAGTAGGCAGAAATGAGGTTACCTGTCCTGGACCCACCGTTGCAGGGGTTAAGATACTCCCCTGAAAGTTGGAAAATACAGGTGCCCTCCTCTTTCTTGCAGGTGGGCAATCAAACCCACCTTCCATGGTCTGTGTAGGTCATCATCAGGTTGTTTGCATGGAGACATTGCTGTGGGGCATGACGAATGCTCCCAAACAATTACAGTTGTATCTTGAAGCACGTTGAGTGAGGGGAAAAAAGACATTCACTCCTCAGTACGGAATTTGTTGAGACTGATTTTTCTTTAGTTTTACTGTCACGTTGGGAAAGAAGTTTGTTTGCAAAGTTCATGTGGTCTGCCAGAGGTGAGCAGAGGTCTGCCAGGCGCAGGATCAGGATGGCTGCCTGGAGAAAGCTGGAATCCACACCTGGGCTTGGTGTGCTGGGACAAAAACAGCCTAAGCATTCCGCTGGCAATGGGACCTGCCCACGTGCTTCTGCCGCTCAGCACCTCTGCCCCCTTCCTCGTGCTCAGCTACTGGTTTGGCAGCATTGCCAGGGCCAACCTTCCTCTTGTACTCTTGTTTCCTGGTAGATGTATAGTTTTGTGGGTGTCATTTCTAGGTGGCCCAGAGCAAGAGACCAGCAGATCGGGGACAACACAGGGTGTGGAAGCCTGCAAGGATCTGGGGATTTGGGTTATGGGACCTGAACCGGGCTGTTTCCAGGGGATGTCTTACAAGGAGGTATTTCAAAGGCACTCCTCTGCTATTTCTTGCTACAGCTGAGAGAGCAGATAGCGGAGCCAGGCTTCCCGGCAGCTCTCAGTCCCCACATGCCATTACAGGATTAGGCTTAACGTGCCCAGGGCGTCTCCTTGGCTGGAGGTCACAGCCCCACAAGCACCGTCCCCTCCTTTCTGTCTTCCCGCTGCCTGTCTGCTCCCGTCGCTGTATCTCCGATTACCCTCAGCCGAAGTGGAGGTGCCTGGGGACGGCTCAGGTCCTGCTGGCAGCGAGCCCCGAGCTTGGCTCCCTGCCTGCGGGTCGGTGACCGGCTAACCGAGCCACGGCACGACAGCCAAATTCACCCCTCCGGCAGGGACAGGGTCTGCCTGACCCAGAGGGGTTTGTCGAGAGACCTTCCAGCACTTTCAAAAGAGACAAGCAGGAGAAAATCCATGGGGTATCTTCTGCCAAATTCCCTGCCCTAGTTCCCTTTTGTGGCTGCAGGTTTCTGGGCTGGTAGATCAAGGCTGTTTCTCACGTGCATGGTTTAGCTGCTCTTACAGGCAGTTGTAAAGTAGAAAAGATGGGAAATTTCTGTGAATTTTGCTAATTTCTTAAGGGTTTTGGCCAGCACCTGTGACTGAAAAGGGCATCCGAGTCCATTTGTCTTGGGACTGACCTTTGCTCAGGACTAATGAGAGTGAAGCTGGACAAGTGAAACATTTCTGGGCTGCAGGCGGCTGTTTATCTCTCCTGGCAATGCCTGCTGCTCCACTATCTTTATCTTACTTGTGCTAATCAATGATCAATTAAAAGTTAACAAGGCTCCCTGTGCCTGCATGAGGAACAGTTTTCCTAGCAGAGCAAATTCATTTGAGAACAGTAACGGTGTGCTAATGATGCAAAATTGCATAATTATCAGTGTGTTTAGATGCAGCAGCTATAGCCGGTGTGCCTGTGCCAGTTGGTGCAGACAGCTGAGTGCATGAGAAATGGGGTGGGCTTTTCTGCGCCAGTCCCAATCTTGCCTTCTTCCAAATTTGCATCTGTGCCTTCATAATCCCCTCTCCTGTCTGCAGGCATCTCCCCTACAGCACTTGGAGGAAGAAATGCAAAGGCTAAGGTTTGGCAGCCAAAGCAAAGGCGTCCAAAAACTGAAATGCAAATCAAAGCAAGCACAAAAAATATTTTGGGGGGTTTACCCATCTCTGGGATAACCTAGGCTTGGGTTTGACTCCATAAAACTTCCTGGACAGCAGTGGGAAGTGTAATGCAGTGTATTTAGCTGGTGTTTCCATCCATAGAGAGGACCTCAAGCAGGGTGGCTCAGCCAGCCAAGCATGCTGTCCTTACGAGGACTGCACCTGCTTTGGGCCATGGCCCCTCTTGCATCAGGTCTCCTGTCTGATCACTCTATGGCCAAAGCAGTTCACTTCTTGTTGATTGAGTCTCCCCTGGCTTAGGAAGCTGAACGGCCTGTGAAAAGGTCCAGACCTGGTGTGGCTGGAACCAGGGAGAGTACGCAAATATCATCTTCAGTGGTGATGAGATGGAGATTGGCTCAGTCCACCCTGCCTGTGTCCTGATGATTGCGGTGGCATTCTAGGAGACACCTATGAACTGCAGGCTGAGCTGTGGTCCCTGTAACCGCACATCTGGGGAGGATCTGTCAGGATACTCAGGACCTGGGTCCTCCACACTCTGGTGTACTGGGAGACCTTTGCTGATGGCAGGCTGTCGCACCTCCCAGGAGCGGGTCACAGTGCTGCCCCTCTGCGCTGTCTGTGGGCACCGGCTGGGTGCTGACTTACAGGGGAAAACAAGACCCTGAATCGTGAGTACTTTCTCTGTGCAACAGTGTGTATTTTTTCCACTAATTGGTCTCTGTGTTGACTTACTGTTGTCTGTGGTCCAGGTTAACCACTTGAGGATGATGCTCTTGTGAGAGATGCCTGGAAGAAAGTTCAGCCCATTGAAGGTTTTTGTGCCCAGGTATCCAGCTGAACTGTAATTCTAAAGCTGTTGACTGAATTTTTGCTGCTGTTTTGTGGCTAGTTTTAATAGTGCACTGGGTAAAGAAGCAAAGGGATAGCTCCAGCTGTGGTGGCAAATGCAGCACTCTGTAGCCAGTCCCTGGATTTGGGCAAGGCATGAAAGAAAAGACTGAGTGCAGGCAGCTTCGCATATCTCTCCGTGCTCCAGACCGTGATCTAAACCCCTTCCTGCTGCGGGCGCGTGACTGAAGGCATGTGGTTCCTCTGAGATGTGACACGCTGGAACCGGCATGAACAATCTGGGTAGGGGTGAAATGGAGCGATAGCTGAGGTTTCTCCTCGGTTTAACTTCACAGCCATCACGAAAGGAAATAGGTGCTAACTTTTAGTTAGAAGGCAACCTCTTCCCATCCTAAGGAGCCACCTGTACTTCAACACATGGCTCAAGCCTGTGTGTAACCCAGATGGTTAGGGTAACTGTGCCACTCCTGCAGGCCAGAGGCTGTCCAGACAGCGGGGAGGGTTGAAGCCTTAAAAAACTGGGGATAATGCTGTGTTTGTGATGCTTTCTCGGCTTGTTTTCTGAAGGAAGAGCAGAGGAGGCACCTGCATTGGAAATTGCCCAAGGAAAGCTGCTTTAGTGACGAGAAATGATGCCCGTCGCTGGTGCAAGCAAGGATGGAAACGTCTGGCTTCTAACTTGTCTCTACTCATCTGTTTCCTGGAAGCCAGCAGTAAGGACTGACTTCCCTCCCGCACCTGTGACAGTTTATGTGGGACCAAGGTGAGGTGCTCTGGCAGCCTTCCTACGCTGTCCTCTGTCCCTGGGATGCTCAGGACAAATTACCTCCACTGCAGTGAACGAGTAGCCTGGTGGGCTGTGTGCTGATAACTGGAGCCTGTTGCTGTGGCTGGTCCACAGGTCCCCTTGTCACCCCCCCAGCACCTCCCAGCTTGGCCATGTTGGCTGGATTGAGCGGTGGGGCTCCTTCCCCCGTGCCACGGAGCATGATTGATGCAGAATGGAGGAACAGACTGATCCTACACAGCCCTTCATCCCTCTCTCCCCAGGTATGGCTCTCAGCAGCCACGTGAGTATTTCATTTTGCTGGAGCCTGGAGGTCCCTTGGTGGGGATGGGCGCCCGGGGGGTGGCTGCAGCCCGTAAGTCACGCTCTTCGCTGCCAGGCAGAGTGGGCGTAGGTTACAGCTACAGTTGATTAGTGATTGCAAAACATGGCTAAAGGAGGTTGTGATGCATGTCTCACTTTCTGTTAGAATGTGTTTACAAATAGTTTAAGAGAGTGAGACATGTTTTCTGAACTCTCCTGGTATGACTAGTGTGTCTAAATATGCAAGCTGTGGGACTCTGATCTGCGTGAACTGAGTTCTCTATTAGTCATTTTAAAGCCTTTGAATACCCCTTCTGTGTACAACCACATAACTGTATTGATCTGTCTACCTGCGTACCTATCAATGAACCATTTGTATAACATACATATTCAGCTTGTGTGTATGTATATGCATATATGTGCTGTAATATAAATGACACACTGCACATTCCTTTTTAGCCTGTAAAATAGATCCACATACTTTCTATGGGAAAAGAAGTATAGATATGTGTGTGGGTCTGTGTGCAGTGTGAATCTTTGTTACTTATTAAGTATAGTAACTAATGTGATATAGATAGATATGGTTTGGTTTTTAACATATGCTGGTCAGATAGAGCAGGTAGGTGGACGTTGCATATGCATGCTCCTTATGTAAAGTGTCTCTTTCAACAGACACATGGAAACAAAATTTAACCAGCCCCTTGCTCTGCAGCCAGGCAGCAAAAAACCTCTGACCGTGAAGGTTTTGCTCCAGCACACACTCAGCTCTGCCCGCAGGTGGGATATGGGGGGGGGGGCATGTTAGCCCCGTGGGTGCTCGGGGCGGAGATGCCTGCTCCTGCTGCAGCATCAGCGTGGCCAGCCCCATGCACGTTGGGGCTTGGTCCTTCCTCACTCATGGAGAGGCCCTGGAGGAGATGCCTCATCTCCTCTCACCAAGACTGCTAGGGTGTTCCCACAGTCGAGGGGAAGATGAATTTTGGCTGCTAGCAGGTGGGGTGGGCTGAAAAAAATGGGAAAGTAACTGAAGAGTAAAGGCATAATCATTACATTGCAGGGTCCTAGAAAGAGATGCTTCAGCTATTCCTCCCAAATTCTGTTTTTTCTCTGGGAAATTAAGTGTCATTTGTCATGATTTATTATTTCTCCTTTGTGGTTTCTCCTGTCTGTCTTCTTTTCCCAGCTTTCCACCCCTGGCTTTAAAAAGCCCCAAGAAATAAAATCCCTAAGGTGTTGAACTTTAGGAAGAAGATCCTCAGCAGTGAAGAAATGAGCAGAGAAAAATGAAATGGTAAATAAATAAAACTGTCATTTTGTTGATGTGTTTAAAACAAACCTGTTTTACCTAGTTGTGATGTCCTTTTTTAAGAAATGTGGAGCTGGCCTGTGAAGAAGAGACAACAAGAAGGGATGAGTCAACGCCAACGAAGGCATTCCTGTGGGGAAATTCTTCACACCTACAAAGGTAAGAAAGCGTGGTTGGTATCGGCAAAAGCTTCTGCTTCTTCAGGAAGCAACTTTCTATATCTTTGATAGCATCAGCAATCCCTCACTTTCACTGGGTGACACCAGTAGATCTCCCCATGGCTCACCCAAGAGGACAGTACCATTTTCCTCATCCTACACATGCAGGTCATGCCATCGTGGAGGAAAGAGGACATACAGTGCAGGCCCACCTGGCTAAGCTGCGGGTTCCTCGCTGACCTGCCATGAGGAGGACATGGCTGAGGTACTGGGCTGAAAACAGGTGACAAACCACAAACACAGGGGCATCTCAGCATCAGGAAAGGAAAAGGAGACACTGGGCTCCAGGAGCATGACAGCAACCTATGCTCGACCTGTAAGCATGTTAGCAGTGAGACAAGGAGCCAAGGAAAAGCTGGTCAGGTCCTTGATGGAGAGGGAAAGCTATCGATGGATGATGTTGAAAGTTTTAAAGACATGTTTGCATGAACTGGGAAGAGTCCAGTTAGGAGCTGGTGGCTTCAGTACAACTGTCAGCCACAGGGCCAGGTCCCCCTACGCAAGGCAGGTGCACTCAGGAATGTTAAGCGCTTTAAATCACCTGACATGAAGAAATTCCTGCCAGGGTGCTTCTGGACTCAGCTAAGGGCTTCCTCTTGCAGTGACTTTTGGGAATGGGTGGAGAAAAAGTGAGGTTGCGAGACTGGAGAAGGACAAATGAAGGACCAGCCTTTGGAAAGGGGGCAGGAGCTGGAGCTCTCTCAGCTTAATTCAACTGCTGGGAAAATGCCAGCGCAAACCAACCGACCCTTAGCAAGGACCTGGAAACAACAGGGGAGTGAGTGATTGATCAGAACCAAACTGAGTTTAAACAAACGCGGTTTTGCTGCTGTGACAGCACAATGAAACGTGAGGACGCTGAGGAGCTGTCTGAATGTGGTGGAGTTTCTGCAGCCGCCTCTTGTCCTGCCTGTAAGGGGTGGGGGGAAACACAGACCTGGTGCATCCACCGCAAGCCAGCAGCCACAGTCTGAGCACAGGTTCATTGCCAAGCTGGGAGGATGGAGGAAGGTGGCTGTGCAGGGCCTGTCCTGCTGGTGCAGTGTTCCAATCTGTTCATTAATGAGACGGGAGATGGAGCAAAAGCGTCTGAATCACCTTCATAGGTGAACCTGTGCAGGATGGCAAGTGCACTAGAGAACTGGGATTTAAAGTGAACGGAGTTCAGTCCAGGTTTTTAACCTCTCCCTAGGTTGCTGTTCAACAGGGACAAGCACCAGGTTTCCCCTTGGAGCAGGACTGACAGCTACTGGGTAGGGGGTGGGGAGGCAGCGGTTCTGTTGGAAAAGCTGTGGGGATGCTGGGGGTCACAGCCTGGCTCTGAGCTGCTGTACCCCACTCAAGTGTCATGGGTCACGCTCTACTGGCATGAAACAGCCAGGTCCGCCCTCTTGCCTCTGCAAACTGCCAAATGTGGCCTCTGAGACGAGATGTATTATTTAGACCCCACTGGAGAAGGCTGATGATAGGGGATGTTGCAAGGCACATTCGGGGCAGGCAGGGGGGACAGCAATGGTCACTGAGCGTCGGGCACACTCTGGGGGCAGTTTCTGGATCCAGCCCTGTTGTGGGATTCTTGGAAGCGGCAAGCATTGGGCTTAAGCAACAACCTGCCCCTTTCTCTCCCTTACGCAGCAGGCTGGAAGCTTAAGCAGCATTTCAAGCCCTGCTTGTTGGTTCTGAAAAACAGCTGTAGAAACAGCTTCTCCACTCAGCTTATCAGCTGCACGAGCGGAGCAGAGTGCCTGTGATTAAGGAGAACTGTTTCCTGTTGCACATTATCGCTGGCAGAACCAATATACTGAGAATTTGGTCTCATTCCAAAACTGTCACCTTGGTATTCATGGGAGAGCCGTAAATTCTGGGAAAAAGATCCTGGGAGGTGTGAGCTGCAGGCAGCGGAAGCCTATAGCCCTTGGCGTATGTATATGCAGCACTTTTGGACAAAAAGCCATCTCTCGCCGTTTCAGCGGCTGATCTCTTCCTCGGCGCTGGCAAGTCACTGACAACCCGTGCGAGCACAGCGTGCCCAGCCATCGGCACGAGGCAGCTGTGGCACCTGCCAGCGGCCCCGGCCCCTTTCCTACAGGTGCCGCAAAGCTTTCTGCTCACAACTGGCTGACCTCCACTGGCAGCGGGTTTTCCATCGCCTGCACTGCTGGGTGGGTTGTGATACCAGGCGTGTAATTGCAGCCCTGAGGATGGCGAGAGCTGGTCTCTGAACAGGATGAAAAGCCAAACCTTGCTGGTTTCTTATCAGCTCTTTGCTCATGCTTATCGCAATCAATTTGCGATTTTCAAACCTGTTATTAACCTGTAGGTGAGTGGTTGCGTCTGCTGGTACCTGTACAGTCTTTATCAAGTAAGATAGTTTCCACCCATGCAGGGCGTACTGAGATGCTGCTCAGACTAGAAAAGAAGTCTATGATTATTTATTATTATTATTATTATTATTTTCTGCTGCTGCTCTCTTCTTATTATGAGGTTTTTTCAAGGAAAAAAAAATGTTGGAGATGGCTTAGTTTGGAGAAATGAAAAAGGCAACTTAAATACCATCAAACTGGCTGTCTGCTTGGCTTTCCCCCTCCCCGAACCTCCAGTCTTCTATATTTGCTAAAGCTGGAGTAAAACGAGAATTGATCTGAATTCCAGGGTGGGAAAACAGAGATGCAGCATTAAAATATTGCTTGGGTTGTGACCTCTTCCCTTATAAACTTTAGAGAAATCATCCATTGACTAAAGCGCTGGGGATTTGGACATCTGTCAGGAGGAGGCTTCCCTGCAGGATGGGTGGTTTAGAAGGAGTGGAGCTCAAACAGCATCATTTTCTTTGCACAAATACCTTTGCTTCCCTCAGAAACTTGGTCGACTTGCTAGGTATGTTATTAAAGCAACCACATAATGATGGAAAATTAAAGCAGGGAAAACTAAATCATCCCTGAATAGAAACCAGGGCAGAAGGAGAGGTGTCCAGAGCTCCCCTCTGACAGAAGCCTCTGTGTGTTTGCGGGGTGTGGACCAGTGGCCAAAATGGGAAGGGAACATCAGCACCACGATGGGGAGGAGAAACAGCCCCATCTCCACCAGCCCTGCTTGCTGCCAGCCCTGGCATCGCCGCTGGCACCCCTTCGGCCCCGCCGGGGCCGGTGTGCAGCAAGGGGCAGCGGGAGGCAGCCAGCCCC
>JAVJGI010000001.1:117028234-117069497 GCA_035590275.1 Ibycter americanus
GTACCTCAAGGGGAGAGAGGGCTGCGTACTGCTCCCACGGCAGGAAAGCCCCTGTCTGGGCAGTAAATTCCTCTCCGAGCTGGAAAGCCCCTCCGGAATTAGTCCTTCAGGTAAGCTCTTTCTGTTTATTTTGGGAGACAGACTGCTTCCATGCGAGGGAGATTCAGACCAGTTCAAAACTGTTGTGTATCCCGGTCATGCACCGAAGCTTGCAGGCATGGCTTTTTACGATGCTCCTGCAATACCTGTAAATCACAGAGGACAGCGTTTGCAGGGACAAAGAACTGTTTTGTACCTGGTCCATAGTGCTTGCCACACAAAGGTTCTCTCTCTACTTTATTTTAGTTCTTTTTTTTTATGTTATTTTGTTTTCTTTTTGTTTTCTGACTGCAGCCTTTGTTTGAGCAGCGTTATGCCTGGCTCTTCCTCTTGCTGTTGCCGGCACAAGTTGGCAGAGGTGTGATGTTATCTGGGGTGATTTGAGCGTTCCCTGTTCTGTTCTCTGGGTGATGGTTGGCTGTGTTTCAGTGTCTAATGATATCAGTGGCTAACTGGCAGCTCGATACAGAAAACACAGAGAACCAACCCCTTCCTCCCTGTTACATGTGTTGCCACAAGAGAATATAACCCTGTGCTCGGAGGACGGCTGATGCTGAAATCCAGCTGCCGCTATGACTAGAGACAGCGGGTACAGAAAAAGCAGGAGGGAAGATCTCCAGAAGGGCCCTTTAGCCAAAGGAATTTTGGGTTGGGATCACAAAGTTGGTGGCAATGAGGGGAGTGCTGGCTGTGTGCTACAGCAACTGTCCAAGGAAGCTCACTGGCATCCTCTGTCTGTAGCTGTGCAGCGGGAGAGAATCCAATTCAGCAAAAATAAGGGGGGGATGAAAGTTTGGCACCTGCAGTGGCCAGCTGAGGGGTGAGGAGTGAAAACATCCAGTAGCAAGTGGGAGATCCTGGACTTGAAAGATGCTTGTGAAGCATTACCAAGGCAAGAGCACATCCAACAAAGCAGTGCCATGCAGCCGGTGCCACTTTTTTCCCCTCCTATGCAATCGCGTGGGGCTCATACCCCCACTCGTGTCAGTGCATTGGCTTCACAGCTTACTTTTCTCTGGCATTTGAATGGGAAGCAGTATCTGTGTGGTGGTTCCTGCCTGCGGCCAGAGCTCCTGCGCGCTGGCTAACTCCTGCGGAGGAAGGACAGATGCACCATGGCATCAGAACTGATGGACAGGCATGGGACAATAAGCTGTTTAACAGTGATGCCCAAAACCTTAGCCCGAGCATGCTGAAGAAGCTAATTCTGGTGCTAGCAGGGACAAAGCTTTTGCAAAGAGGTTCCCTGTGTATAAGCCACAACCATGCTGCCCACAGGGCTGGTCTGGGGTCCGCCGGTGCCGATGTGCTCTGCAGCAATTCTGTACCGGGGCCAGGACACCTGCGTGCATCCTTCATGAATGGGAGTGAATGTGAATGAAAATAAGACAGGGGAAATGAGGATGTTATCAGCTGCTGTTGTGTGCTGCTGTTGCTTCCCTGGAGCCTTCCTGCCTGCAGGACGGCTGCTCGGGGTGGCGAGCCCACCGGGGGGAAGGGGATGCTGCTCAACACAGCAGCTTGGCACCAGCGCGAGTAGGAATTGAATGCAAGTAATTCTGACAGCCAGTTAAACTGCCTCCTCCTGCCTTTCTCTCCCAGTCAGGAAGGAAGTAGGTTATTTTTAAATCTGGGCCCCAGGTATGTAACTATACCTAATGCTTTTTCTCATGTAAAAGAAGATAGGAAGTGATACAGTATCAGCTGCAGTTCCCACGCTCCCTCTATAAGTACTTTCTCCCCCTAACCCGCTCACCCCAGAAAAGCTCAGCGCCTCAGGCACTGCTGTAGATGACACTTGGGGTGAGGAGCTGATCTAGCAGGGCGCTGGCCATGAGTGGGGACAGCACTGGTTGTGGCGGTCGCTGGCTGGAGGGGTCAGGCGATGCTACGGAGCTTTCCCGAGCACTTTGCGCAGTGAAGCGTGGGGGTGTGCACCCACACTCCATCAGAGCTGGTGGGCTGCCCACAGCCCTGCACCCACATCCCATAGGGATGAACATTTATCTCCTGATTTGTGCTGGTCCACGCATCCCTCCCATGTGCCAGCCTGGGCTTATGCTAATGTGCAGACGGATCTCAGCCTTACCTGAGCGTCAGGGCACAACTAGACCTCAGCAGCCCTGAGCAGCCTCACCCCGGGCCCCGTTTGGGCTCATCCCGGGAGCTGCACTCCTGACACTGAGTCACAAGTGGTGACAACGTGACCCCCTGCTGAGCACAGCCAGACCTGCTCTGACCAACGTGCAGCCAACACCTCTGTCAACGCAATGTCAGACTTAGTGTTCCAAAAGGGGCCGAGCATCCCCTGCCTGGACTGCATCCCCGTGCTGGCAGCAGGCAGGGGCTGCACTGGGCAGCTGCAGGGGCTGGCATTGAGCGAAAGCAGATGTGTGCAAGATGCTCTGGATGGGAGGTGCTGGCAGAGGTGCAAAACGCGTGCTTGGAACGGGGAAGCTGGAAAAGTGTCTCCTTGGACAGACTCCTCCTTGTCTCTCGTAGCAACACCGTTTATTTCGAGGCGCTGGGTATGCAGCCTCAGGCACTCTCTCCGCCTCGGCTGGGACAGCAGCACCGCAGGGGTTGCCCTGGCGCAGGGTGGTCGGTGGCATGGCAGAGGCTGTGCCAGCACCAGAGCTTACCACGTCTGTCCCGGGACAGGCTTGTCCCAGAGCAGCCTGACCTGCACGGCTGGTTTTGGAGGATTAGAGGCAGGGCACGGCTGAGCCCTCTTCCACCTGGTCCTGCACGTCCACAGAGCAGCAGGCGAGTGCGACCCGCATGGGGACAGCTTTCTCCTTGAGGGGCTGCCCTATGAAAGAGGAAGTTGTCTTGAAATAACTCCAGCGCTTCCCTTTTCGCTTTGCAGACTTTGAAGTGTGCTGCGGAGCCTGACAGCCGCCCCGTCTCTCTCCCAGCACCCACTGACCTCCTCGCCAGGCAGAGTGGACCCTGCGATGACTCCTCCAGGACCCTGCTCTGTCCCCCCACGCTGGATGGCACCTCGGGAGCACGTGTGACTTGCAGGGCTCCCCAGTGCCTGCCCTGAAGAAGCAGGTAGAGTCCCGGAGGGTGCGTTGCTCCTGGGTCCGTGCATGGGGAAATGCAGTGCTCATCCTCTGTCTTGTCTACTCTCTGCTGCTTTGAGGGGGACCTGCTGCTCTGCTGGTCCCCAGTGCCGTGCTTTTACTGGGGAGTGCTTTATGTCTTAAAGGTTGGCAGTGTGTGTGTGAGTGCCGCATGCCCGCGGATGAAAGACCCTGGGAAGTCCTTCAATGGGGTCTGTTTGGTTTCCTTTCTCAGGAAGAATTAGGGGAGGGGGCACTGATGGTGCTGGAGAAGAGGAACATGCTGCTTCTCTGCAGGAAGGGAGTATTTGTGCAAGCTTCCCCTGCTGCACCCTGCCAGCGAGCAGGATCCTGGTGGGAAACACAGGATTTGCCCTGGAGCCTGTCCCAGGGAGAAGAGTGGGGACTTTGCTGCCTGCGCCCCTGGAGCAGACGCGGGTAGTTTTGATGTTGTTACTGCTCTGGCACTCATTCAGGGCCCCTGGCCTCTCGCTGCACATGCATCCCCAATGCACACCCCGCAGCCAGCCGACAACTGCTTGCTGCTCAGCCCAGATGGGGTGAGCGAAGCACATCACTGACTTGGGGCTGTTTCAGCACTAGCTCACGCTTATTCATTTTGCTGTGTGTGAAAAAACTCCCAATTGCAAGGAACAGAGTCACTTGCCCAGACCTGCTCCCAGCCGGTGCCCACTCTTGCCCTGGCCTTGCTGGGGCTCCCTGCTTCCAGCTCCTTGCCCTGTAGGGCAGGCAGTGCCCATGCACCCAGCTCTGGGGCTGGTTGTGCTCCGGGTTTTGCTGCAGGCTGGGGGTGGCTGGGTGGTGCAGGCTGTTTGCAGGCGTGTGGCTGCTCAGCTTCCCCTCCCCTTGGCCTGGGGCCTCATCTGTCCCTTGGGGGCCCTGAGGCTGCAGCAGTGACATGAGCAGCGATGGTAGTGGTGATAAAGAGGAGAGTGCAGCAACCCCGTCCAGAAAGGAAACAAAAAGGGGAGTGCCTGGCACCCGAGCTTCAGGAAAGTGTAGGTGAGCCAACTCTGTACAACAGGCAGCTTTTAGTCCTCCTCCCCTCTGTGCTCTGTTGAATATTTTCCTCTGCATCCTCTGGCAGCAACCTCTGGCTGCATCAGAGGCACCGAGCCTGAGCCACTGCCCCGTGACCACTCAGCCCTGGGATGCCGTTGCCCTCCCGTGGGAACTCTGTGAGTGTCTGTGCAACTTAGCAGCGGTTTTTCTTTCTGTCTCTTGACTAAGCCTGAACACAGAAACAAATTCCTCTGGGTGTCAAGGTTTGATTTAGCACCTCTGAGTATTATGCAAACTTTTAGGTGTGTACTTGTTTGGTACTTCGGTCATGGAGTGAGCATGTGGCTCCAAAGGCTTTCTCAGCCAGTTTCCAAGTTTCTCTGTGGATGACCCAAATCCATGAGATATTAATTTAGCCTGCTGCTGGCAGCAGGCACTGGCCTCTGCACAGCGCTGCCCTGCAGCCTCTCCCCGCCGCCGTGAGCCGCTGAGGCTCCAGCGTTGGCACAGAGCTGTCGGGACAGCAAGTACCACAGGGCTGCTGTGAAGCTCAGCTGTGATGGTGTTTCTACCCCAAAACAGTTTGCCATATATTTTGATTTTTTTAGTCCTGTTTCCTATAGAGATAGAGCTATGAGACTTCACTGTCTGTTGCCCGTCCATCATTCTGGGATAGCCCATATTCCTGGCTGGGTAGTCCCATATCAGACAGATGACTTTTTGGCACTGGGCAAGATGGCACAGGGCAGCTAGCAATGGTTTTACTGGAGTTTACTGGACCTTATGGGACAACATGTTCAGGTTGTTGTATACCAGAAACATTGCCTTGTGTTTTGCTACAAAAATAAAATAATCTCTGCTTCATGGAAGGGCTGTAGGGGAGGGACTGGCCACTGTTCCCCATTGCCAGGCACCAGCTTGCACATCCCCATTGCAGCAGTTTCCATTTTCTCTTTGGTGTTCAGCTGGTTTCCCTCTGGGATTCCTGTGAACACTTTCTCAGAGCAGTCCTGCTTGTATTGGACAAGGTCTTGTTCCACTGGTGACAGGGACCTTCGTGTAAAACCTGTCTATGGCCCCTTTGGCAGGGGTTGCCCTGTGTGCTGTCTCACTGAGATATACTGACTTCCCACCCCCCCACCCACATGGGCTGGGCACGGCTGTGCTTGTGGCAGGGCCATAATGACCTTTTATCAGCCACCTTAGCATGGGTTCACAGCCAGCATCCCCCGTGTGCACAGCCCCAGTGGGGATCTGACAGAGGGAGCTCAGATTTTCACCAGAAATGAGAGCTCCCCTGCTCCAAGTGTTTGGGAAGGAGCTGACCCAAGAGGACTCCTGGTTTGGTTGTGTCCAGCCTTCCCAGCGCTGACCACATCTCTTACCCAGACATGGGGGCTCTCAGGAGGTGCTTTCCCAGTTGCCTGCTTGCTTTTGTGAGCTTTGCTGGTGTTAATGGCTGTTCCGAAGGCAGATGCTGTGTTGGCTGAGTCACGTCTTTCTATTTTGAGGTGCGACATGCCTTGGAAGACAGCACCGTCCATCAAATGTGGTTTGGGCAGGAGCTCTCCAAGGGAGCTGCTGTTGTGAGTGATCTGTGCTGGGACGGGTTTTGCTTGTGAGTCTCTAATGTGCTTCTTCAGCCCAGACTGGTGTTACTGGTGGTATTCGTGGTCCTGCTGAAAGCAGTGGTTTCTGTTGTTGCCTGCACCATGTAATTAAATCTCGTTATTGACCTTGTCCTCCTGGTGCAATGCTATATACTTGCCTTTCCTTGCTAATCTGCTTCTCTTAGCTCAGGGGGTTGCCCTGCCAGCAGTTGTCACGTTGTTTGTTTCCCCACTGCCAGAGCAATGCCAAGAGAACGCCACTAGCCTGGTCATCTGCTGACAGCAGAGGAAGGCACCAGGCATGACATACTGGGGTCACTTTGGCTCTGGTCACCCTCTTCCTGTGGCCCCCCCCAAGCCCATGAGCAATTGCCCTGTGCCCTCCTGGAGCCCCGGTGCCCTGCCCTCCGCTGCCCGGCAGATGTGGCCCCCCGGGTGCAGCTTCCAGCAAAGGCTGGGTGGAAGATCCTCCGCTGTGGAGGGGAACAGCACCGTGTCCCTGTCACAGCCGGCACTGGGACACCGTTGCATCGCCTGGGGAGAAGAGACCTGAGTTACACACAGCGCTGGGTTCACCACTGAGGCTTCTGGATGCAGGTACCGCCGCGGTGGTGCCTTACGGTCTGGTGTCCAGGTTGTGCCTGTGGTCGGGCGAGGCAGGTGGGTGCTGGCGTGCTGCCCTGGCCGCTGCCGGGGCGCTGCGGGGAACAGGAACGCGGCATCGTGGCACCTGCTCAGCCGCATCCAGCAGCTCCTTCCCACCCGAGCGCATCTCACTGCAGCCCGGCGCGAGCTGCTGGCTCCACAGCACAAGATGCTGAACACACCCTGAAACTGCTGTTGAAACCCTGAATTTCTTTGTGAAGGTTAAAGGATTTGCTGTCAACACAAAACTGCTTTATCCCAGCGGGTGACAGAGCACGTCTGTAGAGTGAAGGGGCTGTACCACCAGTGGCTGTACCACCGGTGGCTGTGCTGGTGAGGGCACTGTACAAGGCAGGGATTGCTCAGGGAACGGGGCTGTACGGAGGCAGGGAGCAGCTGCGCCATCCCACAGCCCCTTCCACCTCACGAAAGCAACCGTCTCCCTGCCTGGCCTCTCCCAGGCTGGCCCCATGTGGCACCCTGAGCTCTGCCTGCTTTTATTTCCCCCTCAGGTGGACAGACAGCACTTGCCTGGGCTGTTTGTGTGAGCAAACCTGGCAGCGGTTTTTGAAATGCACTTATTTTTTCCCTCTGATTGTTTTTTCCAAAGCCGACTCTGGGAATGGAAAGAGATGCTAAATCTAAAAAGCTGATGCTTCCGGAAAACTCATTTCTTTCCTTAGAAAGAATGAAATGTGACGTTGTTGAGGAAGTCTCCAAAGAGTCATTAGTGTCCAGGAAGCCGCTCAATTTCCACGCCAGCTTTAGCAAAGGGCTTCTGGGCTCATCCAGTCCTGATGGGCAGATGAACACCCGCTACAGTGTGAGCTGCAGAGGTGTTTCATTAGTGAAATGACTGTAAGAGCTGTTCTCACCTTCTCCCTCCATGGGCATGAGTCTCCCGGCAGGGACGTGCCTCGCCAGAGCAGCCAGCAGGCAAGCGGCGCAGCAAAGCGTTGCTGGAAAGCAGAGTCTGAGCTTGAGATGTGTTTCCTTGGCAGTGACAGCCTGAGGGAGAGCATCTGGTTTCGCATCAGAGCTGTCTGAAACCATGAGCCCTGCCAGGTTTTGAGCTGAAACTGAAAATCGGTGCAGACGGGGGGCTCCAGGCTGGCCCGCAGCACGCGTGGCCCCCCCGCCGCCCCCACAGCCTGTCCAGACAGGGCCAGGAATGAGGCAGGGGATCTCTGTGGTTTTTGACTTTCATAATGAAAGTTTGGGTTTGTTTTCATTCTAACTGAGACACCTTGCTCTGGGGCAGCTGATGTAAGGTGAGATGGAGCCAGATCCTGCCCTTGGTGTTCACCCATGGTTCAGGTCCTCAGGGGACTCTGGAGCCGCTGTTGCCTGGACAGTATGGTGGGCTGGAGGCTGGAAGCTGCGTTTGTCCCACTTTCCTACCTGAGCTGCGCAGCTGGGCTGGAGGTCAGGATCAGGGCCAAAAAGAGCAGCTGCTCCACTGGCAGATGGATGCGGTTTAAGAGGAGGATGCAAACAGGATGTCAAACCTGCCTCTGATGGACTCCCCTGGATGATTTTGCTGCAGCACCAGTTTGTCCCAGTGTAAGCGATGATGCTGGGTCCAGAGGAGCAATTGCACAGTGTTTTGGGAGCTGTCGGCTGCAGTTTTGAGCAGCGCAGAGGATGCAATGGCAGATCCTCAGGTTAGCTTGGGGGAAACAGCCCTTCAGCTCATGCAGTGAAGAAATCTCCCTTTGGCTCACATCTGATACTTGTGTTCCAGCCGCTCTTGCCAGAGCTAAAAGGGAATGCAGGCTGGGCAGCCGCCCCGGAGCTTTGTAACGTTAGACGAAGCCTCTGATGTGCTACTTTCATAACCGATCTTGCTTGAAGGCAATTGCAGGGAGCAGGGGGAGGGCAGTGCAAGGGGGGTGGTGAATTCTGGTCTCCTCTGCAGGACATCTGTCATCTCGTGATGAAACACTGCGAGTGCATGCGCTCATGTGTCTCCCCTACAGCTGAGCACTTGCCACGTCTCCCTTCAGGACACCCCGGCGCTGAACACCTCACTTGCTGCTGCCAATGGTATTTGTACAATCCTTCCTTGCACTGGGAGCAAGCTGGGGTGTCTGACGCAGGAATGGGAAGAGCTGGGATCAGGGCGGTAGCTCGTGGTGGGATGGGGGAGAGGGGAGAGGAGGAGCGCAACCGGAGGAACAGCTTTCCATACTTTGTTCCTGTGCAATATGAGGGTTTTTCTTAGTGAGTGTCTGTAGCTGAGCTGATAAACAACCACAGGAAACCTCAGACGTACCCGTGTAGTGAATTTGTAACTAAATACAGGGCTGCAGAAGGCGTGGAGAGGCTGGCTTTGGAGTGGGACTAAATATAACTCGGAGAAAGCAAGCGTGTGCGCACCACGGGCTGCGCTTGCCGTGCCGTGTCACTGCTGTCCTTGGGCAAAGCAGGGAGGTGGTAGAGGGGACATCCCCCAAGGCTGGCTATGGTCAGCAGAGCTGTGGGTAATGGCATTCGGGACCCAAGGAGGGTGTGCTGGGCAGCGGAGGATGCCCGGACACGTAGGAGAGCCGGGGCAGGATGGTGCAACCAAGCTTCCCAGGGAAGCCCGCCCGCCTGGTGCTAGCCCAGCTCCCACCGCCAAAGGATTCAGGTTCAGGTTTTCTCTCACAGCTTCAGGCATTTGTGCATCGTTCAGTCTGTGTCTCGTGTGTTTCACCTCGGCGAGGGGTTTTGGTTTTTAGTGATTTCCACTAGCTTTTGATAATCCGTGAGACAGAGCAGCAGGTCTTTCGGGGAGGCTGTGCATCCCCGTGTTGAATGTCTCCAGGGGACGGCCTGAGTCAGTTCTCTCCACTGAGTGCAGTTGGGTTGGGATGACTTGTGTGGATGGACACATCTCCATCCTTCTACCATGGGATTTTCAATCTCACCCCAGCATCCTCACATATTGAGGGCTTAAAAAGGACTGAGCTTCAACTCCTGCCATGGATCGGAGCTAAAAGGGAAATACCCTTGTCTTGGGACAGGGACGTGCTTTCCTGCGGAGCTGGACTGTTCCTCCAGCTTGTGCACCAGGCTGTGGAGGCAATCCCATTGCTGGGCCACATGCTTGCTGGGAAGTTTGCCTGGCTGGGCTTTGTTGTAATGCTCAGCAGAATGGAAGAGACTGGGGGAGCTGGGTTGCTGTGGGGTGGGACATGGCCCAGGCAGCCTCCTGGGACTCAGCTCTCATTCCAGTCAGGCTTGAATCACTGGTAGAGGTGTTTGCTGGCAGTGTGTTGGCAGCACTCTGAAAATCCCCCGGCTGTCTTGGTGGTGCGGCTGTGACTGTGCTTTGACACAGGTCTTGACAGTCTCTACTCAGGCTGCAGCTGCTCAGGGGTGCTTGGAGGCTGGTGCTCAGGTGAGCTCTCTGCTGGTGTGGGACTACGTAGTGCTGAGCCTGATCCAGGGTCCTTTGGGACTGCAGGACCCATAGCCTGACACCTACAAGGATGCTAGCCCGTGTTGTAATTAGAACCGTCTAACAAGGGCTGAGTGAGCATGGATCCTCCTTCATGGAGGACAAGAGCAGCCCAGCCTGGTCTCTACGTGCAGTAGGGACTGATGAACCTACAGGGACCAATGTCTGTACAACCTGGTGGTGCCCACCCAGCCGTAGCTAGGACCCTCCAGACGCATCCAAAAATCAGAATAATGTGTGATCTGCTGAAACCTGCCTGGTGACAGTGTCTTTGGTGTCTGTCCTGCTAATGACCAGCCCTCAGAAAAAGGAGAGGGCATCGGTGTGGTCTCCCCACTATGCCTGCCTGGCTGTAAGCACTGGGCAGGGGAGGAAGGTGACTATTTCCTTGTGCAGGCCTGGGCCAGAGCATGATGCAAATGGGAAACCCCTTCGTAGAAGGAAGGTGGTTTGATGGGGTGAGCGTTGGAAGGATGGAGAGGTGAGGAGGGGGGGCAGACAGCTGGAGGATCTCAGCCCCAGTGGCCTCACCTCTGAATGGGACTGCACTTCATCTTGCATTAGCTTGGCTAAAGTAGTGCAGCCATCACAAACTGTTCCCTGCCACTGGGTCCCCATTAACTGCTGCCCTGCAGAGGAGGGACACTGAAGATGGGTTTACTGGGAGCTCAGCACCTGATGCTCAGCCAGCTCTGGCTCACGCTGTCTCTGGCACCCTGGTAGTTTGGAAAAGGAGGATGAGGCTGCAAAGCTTTTTAACCCATGGTCTTATCTGCAGGTTTCCAGGATGAACTGTGCTTCCAATGCAAAGTTCTTCATTTTAAAGAATATAGCCAGGTGGTTCCTATAAACTACCCCAAAGTCTTGGGAAAGGTGGCTTTTGAGTCACTAAGGTTTTTTCACTAAACCCCTCATAGTTATTGAAAACTGAAAGGAGGAATGTGACTTCCCTTCTCACCCTTCCTTTTTAATTTTTTGCTGCAAATGAAATAAAATACAGCTGATGCCATGGGTATTTTAAGAATTGCAGAGAGGAAGCAGGGATTTGCAGCTCTGCAAAGAAGTGGGATGAATGCAGAGAAGACTGGTCTTGCTGAGCTGGCAGACAGCAAAATAACCAGTTACGGGATGAAATGTGTCTCGTGTCTGCTGCAGGGAAGGGAAGAGATCCAAAGGAGGAGGAGGGGGACAGAAAGCAGAGAAGCCCTCACGGGTGTGGAGCTTCTGAACTGAGCGGCTTCTACCTCTTGCCAGCACTTTTGCAGGGCTGGCTTTTATACCCCACACCATCATATTTCCCCTCAACTCATCTATCGTCTCCCCGTGGTCATGTGCGTTGGCTGGGGCCCGTCAGCCCTTCCTGTTCCTGGGTAGAAAGCCTGTGGTCACCGTTGAGCTCAGACTTGCACACAGAGCAGAAGCCAGCCCCGTCCGTGTTCGGCAGTGGTGTGGGGGCTCCGGTGCAGATGCCACCAGGATTGCTGCTTCGCCGTCTAGCTCCTGCCTGCCGCACCTCGGCCGAGGAGCCGGTGCTCTTCGGCTGTGCCTGATCCGCTGCTGCCTCCTCCCTCCTCCTCCTCACAATGTGCCTGCTGGAACAGTCCTGTACCCCGAAGGGAGCTGTGACCCTGGGAGCTGGAAGGACTCAAGAGAAGGTGAGTGCAGCCTGGAGATGAGCAGTCTGGGACAGGGTCCGTCCTTGCATGGTCCCTCTGCTCCCGCTCGCAGTGGGGACGATGGTGGGGTTCTACCCCCAGCCTTCAGGGGAGTGGGCCAGGGGTTCCCAGGCGAAAGGTCTGAGTTACTCCAGCAGGCACTAGGACCAGTGCAGAGCTCATCCCCCAAAATGGGGACAATATCCCCCTGCTTGCGCCAGGGACCAGTCATTTCGGGAGGGCTGAGGCAGGCAGAGAGGGCTGTCTGTAGTGGGGGGCTCTGTCTTGTGCTCCCCTTTTCTGGGGACTGTGCTGACACTTGCTGCCAGCAACCACCCCCGCCTGCTGTGCTGGGATCTTGGGATGCGGCAGTTAGTGTCGAGGGTCTGGTCCTAGGGACTCAGTGGAGTCCCATCGGCTGAGGGTGTCCCTGTGTGAGACTCCAGGCCAGCAGTGCCAACCTGGGAGAGGTGACCTGGCTCGCCTGGATCCCTGGATGAAGAGGAAGGGCTGCAGTGCAGCTCAGACACGTTTCTGCACCTGCCACCCCCACACAGCACCTGGGCAAGCCGCGGGCATGGGGGCCCCCAGCTGGCTCACAGCTCATGGTGGGTCAGGGCTAAACGGGCACAAAGTGCAGAGGTGGCTGTAACAAGGGTCTTTAGCCCCAGAAGGGGTGACAATGGCAAAGGAGCCAGCAGGACGGAACTTGCCACTGCATACAGAGGATGCAGGGATATCCCTCTCCATCTTCCCCAGGGAAAGAGTGATCACAACATCACATCCCAGCATGTCACATCTGGTCTTGCAGGGGATTTATTCCTGTCCCGGGAATGGCCTGGCAGGCAGAGGCACACAGGGTGGGTGTTGGGGACTGACCCTGTCCCAGCAAGCCAAGAAACAGCCTGGTGCAATGATGGGGATCCTGCTACACCTCATGTTTCTCTGTGCCAGTGACATCTCCCACTGCTCTGACACCAGCACTGGGATCTCCATGGCGTGTGCCTGCAGTTCCATACACCCTCTGCTAAAATACGTTTTCACCCAAATCAGCAGCTCTAAGTGTGTCATTAGAGCTTCAGGTGGTTGTCATGTCCCTGCAGTGACACATGGCTTCTAGGTGGTGTTCAAGGAATCCCTCCTGCCAGGTGATGGGCTTCATCCCCTATGGTCAGCTTCTGCCCAGAGCAGTGTCACTGCCAGGGCAGGGGCTGGCAGTCTCCTTTCCAGGGGTGCATAGGCTGGGTCTTTGCTCCCTGCCACTCTCTGCTCAGCCAAAGAGGTGCCAAGGTCAAATCATCTGGCATAAATCAGCCTGGCTTTGTTAATGTCACTCAGAATCTACCCATGCACCATGGCTGGGGAGCAGCCTCCATCTCCACAGGCAAGGAACTGCAGAAACGCTCTGCGTAAAGGCTGAATTTAGTCCTTGGTTACAGCACAGGCTCTTGCATCTTCAAAGCCTTCCTCACCGTGTTACTGGGTTTGGATTTGTGCCGGGGTGATTGCAGGGCCGGCTGCTGTTGGGAAAGTCCTAATGAAACCTGGGAGGAAAGGGCAGGCAGCATCCCCATCTGTCGTGACCGGGCAGGGCAGATGTGGTCCTGCTGTCTGAACGGCTCCGACCTGGGACTGGTGCTGTCCAGTCCTTCCCATCCTCAGCCCTGCATCCCTCCTCCTCCTCTGGGAGCCCTGGTACCCTCACCCTTGGGGAACAAAGCAGGCAGAAAACATCCCCAGTGAGAGTGGATGATTTTCTGCTCATTTAGGTCCCTGTGCTGGCTATGGCCAGGCCAAATGACAACCAGCAGCTGGTGCCTGGCAGGAACCAGAGTGACCCCAGTCTTCCTCGCCAGCCTGTTTCTATGTATGTCCTTTCGTGGTTCTTCTCATACGACATTCACCTGTTCTCCTGCAGGCGGCATGATGGGCTCTGAATATGCTGGGGACCAGTTTTGGGCATTTTATGTTGAATTTTCTTGGGAGAGCCAAGCACTCAGGGCAGGCAGGTGGACTGTGGATTCAATCTCAGCTCCTCTTTGCTGACACTGCGGGAAACGAGCACTTTTTAAACAGACAGGTGAGCCAAGAATCGAAGTTTCTCAGGCTGGAGGAGCTCACATTGCTCTGGCCCCATTAAGTCCTTTTCTAAATTTGGAAACAGCGCTGGCAAGCAGGTTCCGTGTTTGGTCACCAGATAGCCTCCCATGTGTGGGCAGGTAGGATGCGGATGTGGAAAACCACGGACGCAATTAGCAGTGGGCTGTGTTTCGCTTTGGCAGGCAGCCCCGTGGAGCTCCGAGGCAGGCGTGCCGGAGAAGCCCGGCGTGCAGCCCCGGCTCTGCCACTCTGCGCAGGCACCGCAGGTCTCCCACAGCATCGGGGACCCTCATGATGCAGTTCCCAGCAGGAAATATCATTTTGAGAACTGCAGTGCCAACCAGCCCGCTGGCTGTGTAACGCTGCTGTGTGGTATTTGATGCTTTTATGCATGCAAGGCATTGCGAGAATCATTCACTTTCCTTCTCTAGCCGGTGATTCAAGGGGGTGATGTGTAATTTTTGAAACTAGAAGATTAATAGATGTTCTCCTCCTCTGGCCCAGACCCTGGCATACCAGGAGGTATGTCCCATTTCTGCCTGTAGAAGCAAAGCCCCATTTGTCTGCAGACGTACGGCTGATGCTTGGTGCAGGCTGCCAGCGCTGCGGTCAGCTGTGGCTGAGCATGACAGCATCCTTCCCTTGCTCACCGCTCTGCACCAGGGGTGCTGAGCATCTCCGGGGAGTCACCTGGTGCCCAGCCAGGGGTGGCATGGTGGGTGCAGTGGAGAAGGCAGGTGGCTGTGCCATCGGCAGAACAACCTGTGGGCAGCACCGTGACTCAGCCGCAGGCAGTGCTGCTGCCATCAGCATGGCATGCAGAGGGGGAAATGCTTTACTGACCTTAGTAGATACCCTCTGCCCTGCCAGGCACCCCTGGTGCACCCCAGGGTGGTCACCTTAGAGGAAAGGGCAGGTCCATTGCTGCAGCAGTATCCATGTGTCGCAGAGATGCGATTCCGAGGTTGGTGTCAGGCATCAGCTGAGCTAGAAGAGGGTTGGCATTTCCTCCCCTCTCCTGGCCCTGGGCCCCTGCCAGCTGTGCAAGCAGAGGCAGGGGTTTTGCTACAGTAAGCCCCTGGCCTGCAGAAGGTCCCCTGTCCTCGCCTCCCTTGTCCTCTCCATTCCCAGCCATGGCCGGGAGCTGCCCCCACGGCACTGCTGCTCAGCAGGCGGTGGAAATCCGCCGCGGTGGCTCAGCGCCAGACCTTGTTATCCAGCCCCGGGGCCAGAAATAAAGGCCACATGGGTCTGGGGTGGGTTTGAAAACTTCGCGTGCTGCAGGAAACCTTTAATGAGCTTCTTCAAGCTGCTGAGAGCAGGATGCTCCCGGGGCTCGCGTGGTGCATGGCAGGGGCGTTCCTGCACGTGTCTGTCTGTGTCCCACTGCAGCTGCAGAGCTGTTAGGTTTGGTGATGGGTATTTACAGATCTAAAACCTACCTGAGTAGAGTTAGGTACTAAATCTACAAGTTAAATAGAGAGAATCCTAAACAGAGCAAAGACATGAGCACAAGTGTGGGCTGATGGTCCGGCTGTGCTTGGAGGGACGCAGAGGACTGCCAGGACTGCGTTGTTGCTGCCTGTGCTGGTTTGGGGACCGCTGGAAGTGGGCCACGTTTATCAGCCATAAATGGGGGTGTTTCAGGAAAATCATAGAATTCAGATCTATGGGCTGGTGTTTTTTTCCATCCCTAAAGGCAAGCAGAGAGGGCAAAACCTGCAGGCTGGAAAAGCCTCAATCTAGAAATGCTGAAAGTGGTGTTGCAGCTCACTCAGGCTGTAAATACAGGCAGCGCAGTCCTGCCATCGCTGCTGTGCCCATGAATGGGGAGATGGGAGAGAGCAATGCACTGGGAGAGGCTGCCTTGCCCTGGGCATGGCACGGGGGGCAGGACCATGAGGTGCCGGAGCCATGGGCTGGGAGGTACCCGGCCACGGAGTAGGTCGCTGCGGCTGAGCATCTCAGTGATGGTATTTTTGCATAGAAGATGCCGATGTCTCCTCCACTCCCCCGTGGCTGCCCCATGCTGGCTCCCCAGCCTGCTTGTACTTATGTCACAGACAAATCTCCCTTCCTTCCTCCTCAGCTCTTAGGATTATTTTTTCTTCCTCTTTCTTTGGAGAGAACAATGCTGGAGGGCAAGGGAAGCTGTCCGGCTCCAGGCTGGCTTTCCTCTGCAGCATAACCAGATGCCGAGCTTTCCTCAGGGTTTGTTTCTCTGGGATGCTGGATCGGAATGGCAGCGGATCAGCACACCAAGCATAGAAGTCTCATGGAAATTTGCGATCTTTTTTTGTTGTTGTTGTTTTCTGGTTGGACTTTGCATTTCGGACTCGCTTTGTCTTAACCTGAACATTTATTCTTAAATCCTGGGGAAGACAAGGTTCTTGATCCTGCCCTGCTCAGTGATGCTGATGCTCATCCCTGGGCACCTCCTTGCTGTGGGAGGCTTTGGGAGCCAAGTGTTCAGAGGGGTTCAGCTTTAAGTTGAAGCTGTCTGCAGCAAAACACAGCCCCTGAGGCATGCTGTGCTCACCCTTTGGGCTCTGCCTCCCTGCCACCCTGGGGTCCCATGCCCACGGTGTCCCGGTGGCTTGGCGCTCCCCCACAAGGTTCAGGCTGATCCTGATTTCCATCGCCAGCCTGAGCCAAGCATGCTCTGGTTTTTTTGCAGGTGAGACACAGGACCCAAGGCCATGCCCATGTGGAGTGAGGAGCAGCTGCGCACTCACCCCATCATTGCAGACGCCCTGCAGCCCCCGTGCCCACCCCGTGCTGCAGCCTCAGCTCAGCCATGGAGAGCACAGGTGGGTGATGCTGAGCCCCCCGGGGTGCCAGGGTGAGGGGGATGCCAACTGAATGAACCCACCTCACCCGTCTTCTTGTGCCTCCATTACCCTCTGATATAGTACGTGGGTAGCTAAGGAGGATTCACTGCCCCTGGGCAGACCTTGCTCTTTGCAAGGTGTTGGCAGATGCTGCTGGACAGATGGGAAATGAGGCACGGAGCAACTGAGGGGCAGCTAACAGGTCTGCGGTAGGGGGGCACTGCGAAAACACCAGATCTGGCAACAATTCACATTTGAATTTTAAAGTACTTTCATGTTTTATTGTAATTTTTTTGTCCATTTTCCCCCCCATCTGTGTTTTATTTTCACACTGTTTCACAAGCTGGTATTGGTCTCCCAGCACCCCCAGGTCAGGATATCAACACTCAAATGTTTTATTTCATTATTTGTTGTTGGTAGGTTAAGACTGTTTTTAGATCAAAGTGCCTCTTGTTTGTGTTGGAACAAACGCTTTGACGCTCTGCTCCCCATGAAGAAACTTCAGTATATCATGACTGTAGATGCTTTGATTTAGAAAAAGAGGACAGTATTTATATTAGTGCTCAGGAAAAAACTTCCCCTGGTAATTAAAAACATAGACAAACGAAAAGAATAGGAAATTTCAGATAGTCCATTATTGTGTGATTCCCTAGTGCAAAATCAATGGACATAATAGTGAAATAGAGGAACTTTACCAAATCACTGGAGAGGGAACAAAAAGGAGAGAAAATACAAATTTCCAAGATGTTTCCCCAAACAACACTTCCAAAATGAGAAAAATCCCATTTCAAAGGATGTTTGTGCACTGTAGTTTCTCCCCCCCGGAGGGAACGATGGCATGAACTGTGCTGGCAGAGATGGGACTTCCCGTGTACACACACACGGCTTCACAACAGCGTGTAACACACGTGAATGATTGTGAACTTGAGTGTGTGTTGTTTTCTGACACGGCTTCGACTGAAGCCATGGCAGTAAGTACCGCTCTGCAGAAACCTCAATTGAATGGACCCTCCGTATGAGCATCCTTGAGGGGATGCATTTCCCTGGGGTCAGCAGCTAGAACTATTTTGGTTATGGGAGTGCATTCAGGAATAGGCCATCCCCATTTAAATTTTGCATTTCCCAGTTGTCTTTCATGCAGGGCTAGTGTCTGCTGCCCCTGTGCCCCGGTCACCATCTCATTGGACCCATGGCACTGCAGTCTTGGGCTTGGAGAGGGCAGGAGTGGCTTGTCATGTGTCTGGCCATGCTGCCTGCCTTGAGAGTGATGAGGAGGCAGCGAGGATGCTGTGAGGGGCAGAGTGCTCCTGCTCTGTCATGTACATCACCAGTGGGAACAGTGGCAGCTGTGGGGTGCCATGTCCACTTCCCTGCATGATGACCCTGGGCCACTGCTAAAAGACACAGTAGAAGAGCAAAAAAATCATCTCTATTTGCTTCAAACCCATCCTGAGATGGTGCATGGGTCTGCATGGCGTGAGGGACCAGATACTCCAAGCTGCCCCGCCTCCTGCATGATCATGTCTTGATGGATCTCTGCCCCCAGGAACTCCCAGTGGAGATAACCCTGTTGCTCTGACTCACCAGCTGAGCTGTAAAATCCCCTCAGTATTTTCCTGTTTCCCTTCCCATAGCTCCCAACCAGCCAGCTCCCATCCCACCTCCCCCAGTTGCTGTTCCTTGCGAAGCCCTGGGATGTGGTTGCCACAGACATCTGAGTTCCTCCCCTGGATCAGACCATGTTCTGACTGCTCCAGCCTACATGCTACAGAAAGAGAACATAACCTAATAATACCCAACTTTATGTAATGGTTTTTTTTTTTATTATTACAAAGGAACAATAATCATTTTGCTGATAGAGGGAGAGTAGCCCAGTGTAAGGAGGGACACAAAGGTGGTGGAGTAAAGGGACCTTGCAGCTTTCCTGACCAATACCCCACGTGCTTTCGGGGCTGACTTGTATTTTACATCTGCAACATGTTGGCACACAAAGCCAGCCAGCTGTCGTGCAAGCGAGCTCATGATCATGAGTCCTCACCCCACGTACGAGTCATACCCCAAACTGGGTCTGAGGTTGTTGGGCTTATTTTTGGCCGAGAGCAGGATGCAGTTTGGTTTTGACATGTACGAGGCTTGTGTGGCAGCTGCCAGGCAGAAGCATCAACTTCGGGTCCCTGCCTGGGGGAGCAGAAGGTACCTGGGGCCCACGGGTGGGTGGCTGAGCATTGAGGAGAGGCTGCGAGGGGTCGTGGGTGGAAGGCAGGAGGTGACATGCCAGCCTGGTGGCTCTGCCTGAGTTTCCCACGAGGGGTGAGCTGCTGATGTGAGCAACAGTCCTTGTTGCAAGAAGGCTTCTTGTGACAGGCATGAGGCTGAGGCTGAACCCATGCAGTACCAAAACGCAGAGGTGTTTCTGCTCTTGCATGGTGACAAACTGTGGTTTAATTTTGTTAGTTTCTATATTTAATGTGTGTGGGTTTTTTATTTTATTTTTTTTATTTTAATTGAACAGGGAGAGAGGGGCTCTGCAGAGCTTGTCCATCAGCAGTCCTCTGCAGAGCTTCTCTACCAACACATCCCTGCAGGAGCACTTTGCTCTCCAGTATGGCTCCAGGGGCCACCAGTCCGTGGGGTGGCATTCACCCCCAGCTCCAGTGGCCCTGGGGAGAGCTCTGCCCTGTTTCTATTGAGGCTCATCCAGGCTTGAAACCTGCTGAGACAGCCATCCTGAGGGGTGCAGTCCCCATACTCCCCCAAAGCAGTGTCTCCTGCCCTGGGGCTGTCCCCTGGGGGCCAGTCTCCCAGGGGTGCTGGTCTGGCTGTTCACGTCCTCTTTGTCCCTGCAGAGGTAGAGTCGGACATCCTGCGCCGCGTCCGCACGCTGCTGCGAGAGCTGGATGGGCACCACCCCGCCTGCCAGTGTGACCGAGGTGAGAGGGACCCCTGGCACAGCTTCTGGGGGTCGGTGCCACCCCCCATGCTGCCTTGCTGGGGGATTTGCTTGGCCCCAAACCCCTCACTGCTCGCCTCTTTGTCAGTGCCAGGGTGGGGGGACACAGGGTGGCTTCACCTCTCTAGCAGTGCTCTGCTCTTTCTAACCTGCTTTTGGAGGTGCTGAATCTTTGGCAAGCTCCTGGTGTCTTTGTGCAGTGGCTTTCATCCCTCCTCTACGTGACTGTTACACCCTTTACACCCTTCACTCACCCAGGAGGTCCAGCACTGAGGTGGGACATCAAATGCCAGAGTCTGTGATGCTGTTCCCAGCTCTGACACTGACTTGCCGCATAGCCCTGTCCAAGTCACTTAACACCCCTGAGCTGCAGTGTCCCCATCCCCCACTGCGGGGATATCGCTTTGCCACGCACTGCTCAGGTCCTTGCTAAAGAGTCAGTTGAAATCCCTGCATTATGGTTTTGGAGAATAAAACTCTGGCTGACCCAGCAACTGGACTGCTATAGCCGTAGGAAACTTAATTAATTTTGAAAAATTGATTTTGCTTGGAGTGCACGGAATATTTTCCAGTTAATTAAATTTCATTTTGTCTGGAATGAGCCTTGACATCTGCAGGACTGAGATGCTTTGTGGTCCTTGCTCTGAGTGTGAGCTATTGGCAGTCAGCGTTCAGATGCTGTGTGCAGGAACCCAAATTCCTCAGGACAGGCGGTGAAAGCAGACAGTCATAAACAGAGGGAACGGGAAAAAAATTTCATGTCCATTGCCCTGCCTTGCTTTCCTCCAGCCTCCCAATACTAGGAGCTCTAGGACCTTTTTCCAAAGGTCCCCCAGTATTAGAGGTATGATACATCAATGCTGCATCCAGAATCGGGGCAGCAGTGTGATTTGTCCCTTGCGGAGGGTGGATGACTGAAGCAGAGTGCAGGGAAGCCTGCTTCAGCTCTGAGAGTGATGTCAGTGTAGCATCCCAGCAGGTGATTTTGGCTGCAACAGTGCCCAGGTCTCCCAATTCCTCTGTGATCCAGCGCTGCTCTCCTTGGCAACCTGACCTCTTTCTTGGCTTTCATTTCTCAGGGATGCTGCGGTGGACTCTGCATAAAAAGATTGACCAGAATCCCAGCAACAGCTCCATCCTGGTCAGGATCCTAGTGAAGGAGCTGGAAAGGGTGAGTGCCTAGGTGCAGGGTGCAGGGCTCAGCCCCTCCGCAGCACGTGCCCTGCTGTGGGGCCCAGGGGAGCAGAGGGAGGTTTTTAGGCACCTTGAGCCTGGCTGGAGACTCTGGCTCATAGCACAGAGTGAAAAACTCTGTGGAACAGCGGCGCAGAGCTGTAGCTCGTCCCCAGCTGGCGGCCGCAGGGACCAGGGTTTGCCACAAAAGTGACGGTGAGTCACTTTTGGCAGAGCAGGGAGCCTCCCCAGGCTCCTTGACCTTTGCAGTTTTCAAACAGCACAGAGCACTCCTGACCACTGCAAACCTCCCTCAGCCTACCCCAGCCAGCTGTAGTCACAGGCAGAGTGGAAATTTCTCCTCTGTGTCACACATTTCCACCCCAGAGAGTGTCAGAGCAGAAACATCTAACTCAGTGTCCTGTCCTGCGAGCATCTGATGGAAACCTTGCGATGGATTCTTTGTTCCGTTGATTTGTCTTGTCATTTTCTGTTCTTGTGTAAATCTTTAGTGCCCTCAGCATCCTGTCACTACTTGGTTTGTAGCTTAATGAGATGTCATGTGTAGGAGTGGCACCTGTTCTTTCTTATGAGTGTGCCTCATTTCACCCAGCGCCCTCTCATTCCGGTGCAGGGAGGAACAGCCCTTGTCCCCCCTCCACCTCCTCCTCCCCACCGCGGTGATGAGCCCCTGCAAGTCATCCTTTGTGCAGAAACCTCCCTGTACCATTTTCTCTGCACCTTTGCTATTTCTTCTTTCGAGCTGGAAGGACGGAGTTGCCTTGCTCAGCATCGCTCAGCTCCAGTGTGCCTGGCCAGCTGCAGCTCACCGCGCTGGGGGGCCAGCCACCCTCCGCAGTGGCCGTCACCTCGCTCTGTCAGCACACCCGTCTCACACAGCTGAGCCCCGGCAGCCCAGCGCAGACCCCTGTGTACGCATCGCAGTGATTCCTGCCTGCCTTTTAAGCAGCTCTGAGGCTCTTTGCAGGCTGCCGTTCTCATGCTGTGGCAGTTGAGCTTCCGTCAGTGCCTTGGGAAGGGAATTTACCAAGTGGCTTTGGCAAATCCAGATAGACAGGAACACCCTTGGCTATGGATGCAGGGATTCCCCTGGAGGGCTTAAGGTCTGCTTTCCTCTGCAAAAGCCATGTCCGTCCCTCCCAGTTATGCCTATTATCACTCTGCTACTCTTATCTTTCCTTGCCCAGGAGGGGTGTCAGGCCTCCTGGACTGTAATTCCCTTCATCTCCCTGAAGCTCTTCTTTGGAAATCAGTGTCACTTTTTCTTGGGTTTTTTTCTTGTTTGGTTTTTTGTTTTGGTTTGGTTTTTTTGTTTGTTTGGTTGGTTTTTTACCCCATTCCTCTGGTACTGCAGCAGCTCTGAGCAGTCAGTATCAACCACAGATGACAATTTAGCAATTTCATGCTTGAATTTCTCTGGGGCCTGGGGCAAATATCAGCTGGTCTCAGCAATTCAGTGATTATTCATTTTATTGATCATTTCTAAAGCTTTGCTGCCATCAGTTCCATTTAGCTTAGATCCGTCAGCACAGCAGCCCTGAAGAAAGATGCTGAAAATATCTTTGGGGTGGAAGTGTCTTTCCCAGGTTTATCCAGGGGCATTCCTGTTGCTGGAGCTGTTGTTAGGGCCAGGCCAGGCTGAAGGGAGGGGCCAGAGCTGTGTCAGCTTGAGCATCCATCTGGCTTCCCCTGGGCCAGAATGGGGACGCAAGAGCATCTCTCCTCCCTGTTCACTCTGGTCCCACACCCACCAAATGTAAGTCAGGCTTTTTCCAGAGGTTTTGTATTTCCACATGAGTTTTCACAACAGAAAGGAACTCCTCAGTGAGCTCAGTTAGAAACTTTTGCTCGCCCGCTCCCACCGTGGCTGCTGTGTGTGTGCTGCACAGCTCTGTGCAAACCATCTCTCAGCAGCTCCCGGAGCCCTCACATCCCTACATCCATCTCTAGCCCTGCAGTGCGGCGGTGGCCATGGCAGTGTAGTCCACCCTCCACCAGGGCTTGGCTTGTATGCACGGGATGCCCACCATGCCCCAGGGACATCCTGGCCACCCTGATAGCCCGTGGAGGGATCCCAAACCACACCCTGACCCTGGGAGCATCACCCCTAAGCCAGGGTGAATGCCTGTGCTCACCCTGTGTGTCTGAGCTGCTGAGCAGGCAGAACTCAGCACATCCTGGGGGCTCCGGTGGCTCCCCCAGCTCTGGTGTCTGATGCTGCCCACCCTAGCATCCTGCCAGGCGCTGCCTGCACTGACTGTGCCTTTCGGTTCCACAGGCGGAGCGAGGTGACTTCAGACATTACATCATCCCCTTGCTGCACACGCTGATGTACACCTTGATAAAGGTAATCTACCGTGGGCTTCGCTGGGGCAAGAGCCAGGGAAATCAGAAGCCACAGGAGGGGTCACCTGAAGTCACTCAGCACCTATTCCTGTGCTGAAATATCCCAGTACCTGCCCAGCAAAGCCCTGGGACTACCATGGGTGGACTCAGTTGTGCATTTCCCAGTGTGCTGTTTGATGGCTAAGACACTGTCACCTGCGACATGTATGGGAGTGACAGGTTCTTCCAGCTGACCCCCTTTCCCGGAGGTGTTTTGGTGCCTGATGGTGTAGGGAGCCACAGCCTGGCAAAAATGTGTGCCCACAGCCCTTCAGTGGGTATTGCTGGAGGCTTCCAAACAACTGTAGGGCCTGATTCTGCTTCATATATTGCATTTAAATCCATATTGAATTTGGTGTAGCTCTGTGCCCTCCCACCCTGGGGTCTGCTGTGGGGAGCGCACCGCTAGGGATCACTGCCTGTGGCATCTCCTTATCTGTCCCTTTCTCGCTCCAGGCTCCCTGCATCTCCGACGAGCTCTGCAGCAGAGTGTATGATTTCTGTAAGAAGCTGCTCACCCTGCCCAAGCCTTTCTGCACCATCGGTTTGGACTACGCCATCAGGCTGAAGATGGAAAGGACAGCACCAGGTACACGAGGTCTTCTCCTCAGGGGTCCTCGAGGCAATGGTAGTGGGGGTCTGGGGGGATTCCATACCTGAGATGGCCTTTGTCTAATGCAGTGAGACATGGCAGGGATTTTTGCAGGGGGCTAGCCAAACGCTTGGAGGTCTTAGGGATGTATTTGGATGGGACGGTTCCCCTGATTTCAGGCTGCTGAGCCTGAGTTACGCAGAAAACCTTGGGGTCCTCCTGCTGTCAGTGTAGGCACCACCAGAGTCAAGTCCAGCCCGTCTAAGGCCAGGTGTATATACACCCTCTGTCTGTATGGGACACATGGTGGTTACGCTCCCAGCCTGAGCATCTGAGTACATTTTGTAGACGTCTCCTGTTTGCAAAGTGAAGTCTCCATATGAGACTGAGTTGCAGGCTGCCCAGCATGGGCTCCCCCTCCACTAGCTGTGCATCAGGTTTTAGACATTAATATGTCATTACTGTCTGCAGAGAACAGTCCGTTTTATAAAGCAAGACAGAAGACAACTCTATTTTCTTTTTTCTCTACATTGCTCATTAAAGTTCTTCTTGTTAAAGATTTCTTTAATAAGAGTCCTTAAAAGCAATCCTGTAAAACAGTGCAAGGTGTATACACCTTGTGAGGTGGAGGTAAAATATGAGAAACCTGGTGGGAAATCAGAAAGTGCCAGCCTTGGTAGTGTCAGCCCATCACCATCACCCCGACCACCCTTCCCCAGCACAGCTTTGTCTGGAGCTCCAAGGTCTGCCTTCATCTCACCTGACTTCTGGTAAAAGAATGATTCCATGTGGAGAGATGAGGATCAATGGCAGGGCTGCTCCCAGAGCACCACAAGGCTCACAGGATGATTACACCTGAGCGATGCGGGGTGGATGTATCTTCCCTGCCCCAGAGCTGGGTGAGGGTAAAGTACACCTCTCCTGATTCAGAAACACGTTGTGTTCTTCATACCCACCCAAGCACTGTCCCCCACTGTGGCCATGGGGATGGAGGCTGGGGGTAGGGCTCTTCCTCCTGCTTCCGACCCTGCTCCCAAGCTCATAATCCACTAAACAAAGGAAGGTAAATACAGGAAACCATCCCTGAATAGAAAGGGTTTTCCTTTTATGTAGCATGGCCTATCTTTATCCTTGACTTTTTTTAACTCTGGGCCTGATTCTTGGCTCTTTTACACCATCTCTCCAGCAATGGGTGTTGGCCAGCTTGGCAGAGCTGCCGCCAGCCTCTACAACCGGGAGCAGCACTGAGCTGCTCCGGTGAGTCGCGTTGCTATTTCTCATGCTCTCACTCCTGCATGTTTATCCTCTTGCATTTGCTAGGTACATTGTACCAAAGAATGGTCATTTCCGAACAAAGCCTCAAAAGTGACCCGTACCCTTATCAGGAAAAGTGAGTACACCTCTTTGAATGTATCGTTACTTTTATTTCTTTCATAGTCCCACAGTGAAACCTCCTTTTCCTGCACTGTGAATTAATGTCAGGCGGAACAGACAATTTGGACATAAACCACATGGCAGACGTGGTCTTGGGGGACACAATTTGGTGGCATCCACTGCCTCACTAAAATGAGCTTTGCATTGGGAGGAGCACATCCCTCCCACGTGTCCCGATTTATTTCTGCAGTCCTGGGAGGCAGGAAGCTTCCCTTGGTGGGAGGCAGGGCAGAGAAGGGGAATATCAGCAGCGACCGTTTTCCTCTGCACAGGGTAATGGAGACGTGAGCTGCTCATGCCAGCCCTGATGTCAGTAACAGGGAGTCCTCATCTCATCTCCCTCTTTTCCCATCCTTTTGCCCCACGCAGGATTTTCATCTTTGCTGATCCCGAGCTGCTCTCTGAAGCCATCTGCAATGCACTGCTCACCGACACGGAGGCAGCTCAGGTCTCCCAGAGCCCCCGGGCGTGCATGTGCTACGTGATCCTCCACACCATGCAGGCGGCCCTGGGCGAGGGCTGCGACATCAGCAGCTTGAAGGCGACTCTGCAGGTAACTGGCAGCACTTCTGCAGCACCACGTATGGTTTTCCAATGGTCCTGCGCTTGCCGGGCACCAGGGGAAGGTTTTTTGGCAAGTGGAGAGACCCCCAGCCTCTTCACTGCTGGTCTCCAACCCTTGTACTTGCTGTAACCCCATGTTACCCCATGTTACTTGCCAGGCTGGGCTACAGGCAGAGCAAGTGTTAGACTAAAAAATTCTTCAAATATTAAAACAGTTGCTGTAGCAGAAGCCAGAGGTTTTGAATCTTCACTCTGAGTCTTCAGTTTTGCACAGCAAAGCTGGGTTCTGCAGCTGAAATATAGGCTCCTCTGTGAGCCACCGGTCATGCAAAAGCATCTCAGCAGAAATGTTTCAACCAGTTTTCTCCAAAACCTCCTGCAAGGAGCTGTGGGGCCACAGTAGGACAAATGCCTGGTGCAGAAAGGCAACTTTGCAGGGGCTCTCAGGGATTTCCCCTCCAAGGACACCTTTGTGTGTCCGCTGTCCCCTCCTGAGGGCTGTTTGAGCTGCCAGCTCTGCTGCTGGCTCTCTGAGCTTGTGGCAGCTGGCAGCACAGTGCCCATCAACTGCAAACCCGCCAGAAAAAAGCTTTAAGCAGACAGTACAACCAACATCTCTCCTCCTGCAGCCTTCCGCAGGGACAAGGGAGCGTTTGTGTCCTCTGCCGAGAAATAACAATTCTTGCAGGACACATTTGCCCTCTTTCTGCCCCCTCCCACAGCCCTACCCGTGGAGCATCTTCTCTTTTCACCACACCCCCCGGTGTTAATAGCTGCTCCTCGCACAGGAGATGCCCACGAGCGACGTCGAGCACTGGTTCCGGCAAGTGGTGGTGGCAGTCGAGTGTGCAGGAAACGAGGCGAGCGCAGACCGCGGCCAGCACGCGGCCAGGCTGGAGGAGATTTCCCACGCCATCCTCAGCTCCGGCCAAGCGGGTGAGCCTCCGGCCAGCCATGCACGGTGGGTTAAGGGAGCTGTGCAAGCTGGCAGGCCCTTGCCTCACTGCTGTATCTTCACCGTCGCCCTCCTAGAGCTGTCCATCCCCAGCTCCCGTCTGCCTCTACTTCAGCAGCATCCATCACCCGACCAGGTCCTTGCAGCCTGGCTCCTTGCAGGGACCTGATGTCCAGGATGGCAAACTGCATGTGGCAGTGGAAGGCACCTGAGGAAAGGGACTGTGGCAATCTCTGCTGCTAGTTCAGCTGCCCTGAGGCCCAGAGACATGTCTCTGTTGTTTGCAAAGGGTGCCACAGATGTCAGCTGAGGGGGCTGGACAGACTCTCTAGGGCTCTGCTGGTGTACTGGGGAGTCACTATGCACCACTCCATGAAACCTTGCGCTGACGTGGTGGACAATGGCACTGCCATCTCCTTCCATCCCTGGCAGAGCTCTGTTCCAGCCTGGTGCCATCGAGGCTACACAGACTATAACAAATGTACCCATCTGTCACAGCTCCTCACACAAATCTGGGGTAGACCAGAGGGAAATGGGGGTCATGTTTCCCTCTTCCTGGCTACTACCGCTGGAAGGTCCCTACATCCCAGCCCCCTCCTCAGAAAGAGCTGGAGACTGAACCATATGAGGAGGAACAGCCAGTGGTGCAGGGAGAGGAGTGGGACCATCTCCTTCTGATGGCAGTGAGCTATTAAATTGTCTCACTGCTTCTCACAGAGCTATGATGGGTTAAAAATAGCCAGTGATGGTGGGGTCAAAGGGCTCCCTTGAATCTCAGCTGATATCACTGAGGCAGGTCCTGCACATGGTTTGAAGGCCCAGTGCCAGAATAATGTTTTCTTTATTCTGCAATTCCTCTGCTGTCCGTAGCAAAGCAAGGTCCTTAACTCGCCCATGCCTCAGTTTCCCCATCTTCATATCTCCCTTCCACCAACAGTGCAGATATCTTCTTATGGCTCAGTCTGTGAGAGCAGAGGTCTGTGATTACAACCTCACATCTGGCCAGAAGGCAACGAGGGTGGGAGAGCCCCTGGGGGCTCAGCATGGGCCATCTCAGCCAGTGTCTAAAGCACAGCACCAGTGGGGGCTCATGCATCTGCGGGGGAAAGCTGGTCCCGTGTGTTACAAGCATCCTTGTTTCCCCCAGGCAATGCTCCCCTGGGAGGACTGCAGGGCACCCCTCTGCCCAACCCCAACATCAGCTTTCACCTCTGGACAGAAGACGACCAGCTCTGTGAGTAAACTGGAGGGCCGTGGGGAGTTTGGACAGTGCCTGAGGCTAGGAAGCCGGTGCAAAATGTATAATTTAGCCCTGATTATTGAGCAGTGAGTTTCATAACCGTCACCCAAGGGCCAAGCTCATGGAGGCTCGTGCTGACTGCACCAGCCTTCCTTCTTGTGTGGTGTCGGGGTCAGATCAGGGGATCAGTGGGGAGAGAGGGGTGAAGGAGATGAGGAGAGGACCCTTGTGGGACAGGCTGCAGCAGAATGTGCCCACAGTAGCTGATTTGAGTGATACTGAGCTCTTTTCATGGTACAGTGTGAAAGGGGACTGAAAGACTGACTCCTCTTGGACCCGCTGGTGGAGGTCTTGGCCCTACAGTTTGCGTGAGAAGAGGGGTGCTGAGGCAGGACTATGCTCAGCCTGGCTTTGGTTGTATTTCCCTCCTCAAGCTCCCTTTTGCCTGCAGGGAAGGAATTGGTGCTGTTCACTCGCCCGCTGTCGCAGAGCTGCGAGCCGGACTGCCTAAGCCAGGACCTGGACAACTTCGAGATCCAGGACATCATTTCGGATTGCGAGTGCTGTGAGCAGACCCGCTTCTCCGTGCTCTCCACTGACAGTGGCATCGAACGAGACCTGCTCGTGGCAGTCGAGGAGCCCTTCGCCCCTTGTGGCACTGAAACAGAGCAATCCCGGCTCCACAGGAAGGGTGGCATTAAAAAAAAGCCGTTGCCGCTGGAGAGCATGGCCTTCCTGCAGGCTGGCTGCAACGGTGCCGGGGCGAAGTCCCCTGTGAAGCTGCAGAGGAGACCAGGCATCACCCCGGAGCCTGCAGCCCCGCTCCAGAGGCTGCACACTGCCCGCATCGTGCTGCTGGGGGATGACCGGGTCCTGGGGCGCCTGGCCCAAGCCTACCACTCTTTGAGGTAACCAGTGGCCATGGCCTCTTTGGCTTTGGGGGCTTAGGGGAAGGGAGGACAAAGTGTGGGCTTTGCATCTTTCCCACGATGGCTGGGGATGGGCTTGGGCTCCAGCAGTACCTGGGACAGGATGGGACTCAGGTATTTTGCACTCAAATGCATCTGACTTCACTGGCTGCATGGCATCATTTGGCTCTGTTGGCCCAAGTGATGCACACGGTGAGGTTTTTCCCCTTCTGCCCATGGAATGGGTTGAATGAACCATAACGGAGGCAAGACATTTTTCTATGCAAAAGGAAAAAATCCTAAAGAAAGCTTTTTTCCATCTGGCTCTTCCCAGGTGCTTCACCTGGGCCAGGAGAGCAGTGTGGGGTGGGTCTGAGTCGCAGTGCAGGCAGCAGAGCTGGGTGCAGAAGGGACCACCAGTCCCGGCCAAGAGCCTGTCTGCGGGATGCCCCTTACCCCCACCATCTCGCCTGGCTCAGTGTGGGAGCCCGGGGGCATTACTGCCATCCTGTTGCACTGGGCAAGGGAGGTGTGTGCGGAGGGCATGCGCTCCTGTTGCAGAGCAGCTGCGGTGTCCTGGCGCTGCCCAGCCTTGGCCAAGAGCCATGTTCTTCCACCTTCCCCTTGCGACACAGCTATTTATTTTTTCCATTTCAAGGAAACGAGAAACACGGCGAGTTTTCCTGACTCCCAGGCTGAACCTGCAGTTCTACTACATCCCGGTCGTGACAGAGCAGCCAAACACCTTGGCCGTGACGGTGAGTCTGGGCTTGGCAGCTCTGGCTGCTGCCGCTGGCTGCCAGCAAATGATGGTGTTTTTGGAGGAAGAAGAGGGAGGGGGTTACAGGAATTCACATCCATTAATGCCTTGTTCCTAGAACAAGGAGGATGGGAGCCAAGGCAGGGCGGCTGGGCTCCGTTTGCAGACTGCCTTCGGGAATCCATCAGCCCTGGAGACATTCAGGTTGCTCCAGTCCCCCTGGCAGGTGATAACTCACAGCCTAGAAATGCATGCAGTTCTGCTTCTATGCCCCAGCTATAGGAGGATCGAGGGATGTCATTAACAAATGACTGATGCTCTTCTCACCTCCCAAACACTTAAGGGAAGCAGTTGCCCCTTACTGAGGGCTTTGCCTGCTTGGTCATGGCCCCAGTTTTAGTTCTGCAAGTCACTACCTTGCAGTTTATCTTGGGCACATCTCTTCCCCTCTGACAGCCTCGAGACAGCTATAAATAAACAGTTGCACTCCTCACAATATTTTGTCTGGCCCAGAGCTGGCTGTGAGTCCTGACAAACGTGCCATTATAAAAATGAGTATTTCTTCTTTCTGATCTTCACTTAGTTTTAGTTCTTGAGCATCTGCTAAAGGAGTGCTGCAAGAAGTGTTTTGCCATCTTCTCTGGACCAAGCAGGGAAGTGGGAGGGATGGGGAAGCTGCTTGTGGGGCATTCGTGCCACAGCTCCCTCTGCTTCTCTACAGCTCCTGCTATTTTGAGCCATGATCATACCCTGAGCCGTGTGTTTCTCCCGCAGGACCACAGTGCCGCCGCCGCCGAGGAGCTCTGCGAGGTGGCCGGCTACCTGGGCAGAGCCGACCCGTGGTACGAGAGCAACATCAACACTCTGTGCCACATGATTCCCAAGCTGGCCGCTATGGTATGAGTGAAATCTTCCCACCTCCCCAGCCCAGCCAGTTTCCCAAACACATTTGCCGTACCGAGGACGAGCTCATGCTCTGCAGGGCTCCTCCGTGCCCCACACAGAGGCTTTCTCCCTGCAAACCCACCCCAGTGCCCAGCACCCAGGAAGGTGCATGCGGCTGACACTACCACAGCCCACAAGACGCATTTGCTGCATTCGAAGAGGTTTTTTTGGCCAAGGGACAGGAAATGGCAGGTTTCAAGAAAGAAAATGTAAATGAGGCATTGCTGAAATAGCCCCAGCTCTCGTTTCCTGGCAGTTTGAGCCACCATTGATAGCCTACAGAAAGCCTGGGAGGTGGGTGTAAGTCTTTGTTTCTCCCACACACTTTGACTAGTTGTGGGAGAGCAGGTCAGTGCTGCCCTGGGCGACAGCTCATTGCTCATTATTTATCTAGGAAGACATAAGAGTTTGTGGCAGCGTTTTTGAGAAGTGACTGTGGCTGATGCATAATGTGATTTGCCCCACCAGCCTTCCTCTCCAAGCAAACATCTTGTGACTGATCTGTTCATCACCGATGTGATCGCTTACTACGTTCGCATGGGCACCCAGCCCGTCTGCTTCCAGGTCTACGCTGTGAAGGTGGGTGCTGCAGCTCTTGTGCCTTCACGTGGCCCTGCAGGAGCTTGCAGAGCCCCGCTGCGGGCAGAGCTGTGCAAAGCCAGAGGGGTCTGGGGGCTTACAGAAGACCTGAGCCTGGATCTCCATGCTCCCCAGCCTGTCCCCTCCTTGCCAAGCTCCCAGATCTAGCAACTCCATGTCGCACAGCTCAGCTGGAGTCAATGGTCCCGGGAAGGCTATTTCAGGATCAGACAGGTCAGCAAAGTTAGCCTTGAAATTACCTGGTAAGGACACAGATTTCCTGCTCCACTGGATTCAGGTTTGCTCAGGAGCTCTGGCATCTCCTGCTGCTTTAGACGCTGTGAGCAAACAGGAGTTTTCTGAGTGGTTTTGCCAAAACCTTCTTGTACCTTGCAGGGGCTTTGCAGGGCTTCCTGAAACACCATTTTATTTATTTCCTGCCAGCTTTTCTCTGAAATGGTATCAGAGTGAGACCTGACACTTGATACGAGAGCAAAGAACTACTGTATTCAGTCATGCAACCCCCCCATCTGCTCCTCTGGCAGTTTTCCCCCTTCAAAGCTTAGGGTGGCATTGATGCACATCCCTCCTTTTAATCTACCTGTAGCCAACGTGGTAACCTATTGCAGCAAAGGAACAGCCATTACATGAGCAAACTGGCATGTGGCTTGCAAAGAGCTGGAAGGTAACTACTGATAGAGCATCACCAGGACTTGAACTGATAACACGTAGCTTGTAAATGCTTGGAGCACCTGGTCCTCAGCTTGTGTGGCTGGGGACGCGGGTTTTTTCGGTGAATTTTTATTCCACTCATTTCTCCTCCAAGACAAAAATCAAAAGCAGGCGTGAGAGTGGGTGACTCAAGCAGGGGAAGAGGAACCGACTCCAGATGTGGTTTTCAGATAGAGGCATCTAACCTACCTTGTTGTCATACAGGGTGTGATGCTGCTTCATCTGGAAATGCTAAGCCTGTTTTGCCTCTTTGGTTAAGACCATGCTGTTCCTCTTTGGCTGCAGAGAATTTCCCTGGAAGTGAGGGTCAAGTCCCACAGGAGTTGGACATAAGGCTAGGAGTGGTTAGGTGAGGTTCTCCAGGACCTTATCTTCACATTTTGCTCAAAACAAGCCCGTGAAAAGAAAATAATTCATAGGTCTGAAGTGACCGGTTGACTTAGGTGTATCAGACAGAAATGACATGCCTTGAAGCCAAGCCAGCATCTGCAGTCAGGCCCAGCTGCTCCCCTGGACCTGGGCTGTGGTTGGTAGGTGGCTGGGAACGGGCTGGTCTGTGAGTGCACAGTGACACACAGTGGCAGGGGACACCTGGCTGGCCAGGTCCACCGCCCTCCTGCCAGTGCCTGCCACGCTCCTGGGCTTCAGGAGGCTGAGCAACAGCAATTCCCCCCACCCCACAGGCTGCTATGGTGAAGTCATAGATTCCCTCTCGTAATGTCACACCTGGGTGCTCTGGAGAACCTTCTCATGCCACAAGCTCAGAGTGATGCCGCAGGGTGACCGAGGAGGAGCTGTTCTTAGAGATTTTCCTCTCTTTCAGATTTTCTTCAATGACCCAGCGCAGGAGCCGGCCGAGGATGTGTTCCTCACGGAGCTGCGCACCCAGGTGCAGGAGAGCATCTCCTACAGAGGTGTGTGCATCCCCCCACGCTGAGCCCTGCAGCAGGGGCTGCCATCCTGGGTGGGGGTCCTGCTGGCTCCAGCTCCCACTCACCCTGTCCCTCAGCCTGCAGCAGTCAAGGCCATGCCATGGGGTGATATCCCTTGCTCCCTGATGAGCAGGAGACTTCCCTAAACATCTCCATCTCCCTCTCAGGCTCATGACACCAGGCTAAATGAGAGACCTTGTGGTCACTGGCTCCTGGTCTCAACCAGGTTTTGTAGACTGTGCCTTTGGCTGGCTCCAGGACCCTCAAGTTTGGCCAGCACCGTATTTTTATTGAGGAAACAAGCTGGGCTTTATAGCCGTCCCCTTTGTCAGATGTTTTGCCTATTAGCAATTCAGCTTCCTTGAGTTGCCAGTGATGGGAAAAGGGTGCTTGAAGGCTGGACCATTACAGAGGTCACATCCAGCCCTTCCACCAGTGCACCCCAGTGTCCCATCCGATGCCTGTTTGCCATTGTGGGTGGGCACAGACCCTCAGGTGAGTCCATCTCACTGGAATTGTTGAGTGCACAGTCTCAGCTCCTGTAGGCAAGGAGAGAAGGACCAGTGTGTCAGACCACAACTGCTGTGTGATGGAGGGGGTGACTTGTCCCAGGGGAGGACCCCTCCCTGCTGACCACAGATGGGTGTGACAAGTGAAACCTCAATCCTACCCGCTTCCCTCCTTGCAGAGTTAAGCATGACCAAGAAGAAAACAACCCTGGATGGCCCTGGCATAGATCTCACAGTAACATACAGAAAGGTAAGTGGGGCTCTTGGCAGCCCAAAATGTCTCTGCTCACAGGGATCCCCAGCATGGCACAGATCTCCCAGGAGTGCTCTAGCCCTCCTTTTTTCCTCTGGAGTTGCACTCCAGGAGAGGACAGAGACCTCACCACAGGTTGTGGTGAACTTTAAAAACCTGTTAGCTAACCTTGCCTTTGTGAAAAAACTGCCCCCAGACTTCTCCATGTCTCACCTCGCTGCTAGGGTGCATTAACAGAGCCTTGCCTGCAGGTTGTGGTGAGCGACCGGGCGAAGGAGCTGGTGGTGTCCCTGCGCTCCACAGGTCTGGTGATGAAAGCCATCCCTGCCGATGAGGCTGAAGGTGGGTTCTTCCTGCTTGGAACCCTGTGAAGAGAGTTTGCTGGCTTTTCTGGTGCTTGATAGAATAAATTTGACCATGGTATTTAGCGCAAATTGTGCTTGGGCTGCGGGGGTTGAATCAGTGATGTGCGTGTATTGGTGTCACCACGGTCTGTGGTTGTGTGTTTTCTCGGGAATGACGTGTCTGGGGTTCCCTGTAATGTGGGGTTCCGGTGTAACTAGAATCTAGGCTTGGCAGCACCTTCCTCTTGCTGCAACCTTCCTCTTTCACCTTGCCCTTAGCATAGCCTCTGAGTTTTCCACCCTGAGCATGATCCCACGCAAACCCTTAGCCCATGGAGCTTGCTAGAGTCTTCCTTTTCTGCTGTTCTGTGTGTCCCACGGACCTCTGGCAATGCACCTGAATGTGGGATCTAGCAGCAGCCCCTCTCCAAGCTGAGCTGGGATTGTGTCATGGCCTGAGGCTAACATGCTGCTTCTGTTGCAGACCTGGTGTGTCTGAATGTGAACATCACTGAAATCGTTAGGATCAACAACTTGTCAGGACGATCGTTCTCAGTAAGTAGCTGTGGATGCTCATGGCCCTGGAGGGGTCGGCCAATGCGTGGAAATCCCTTATGACAGCAGTGGAAGGGGGAACACTGTGGGGACCACAAGGCTTTGGGGCCACCCTGCTCAGAGAGTTTTGCAACGAGTTTCCATGGAAAAGTCTAGATTTCTGAGCTAAAGCCCCAGATGCCATCCTTGCCGGTCAATGCCACGTTGTATCCTGTCTTAGGAGACCCTGAAGGACAGAGCTGCTGTTGGGGTTATTCTGTGACCCCAGGGACAATGTGGAGAAAGAAAGCTTGGTCCCAGTCATCGTGGCTCCACCTGGGTACAGGAAAGGGTCTGTAGTTCTGTGATCAACTCCATTAGTTCAATGAATCTAATTGTCAGCTCAGAAAGATAGATTTGCAAGAGATGGGGTTAAAAACTTGGGCTCCTGTCCTCTTCATTTTACATGTGAGTTCAAGTAGACCCCAGAGGACACGCTGCCCCATGGGAACATGTCACTACAGTTTGGGTGGCAGTAAGTGTTACTGTGCCTTGTCATTTGGGCCCTGGAACTTCCAGTCTCTCAGCTGGTATTTTTAGCTAGCCGGCACACTTTTGCTTATTTTCACCTGGCTTTTGGAAACACCAAGGTACTGCAGCCCATGCTCTCCACAAAGATACACCATGGGCCTGGAGAACAGACCATGCCCCACATCAGACATCCGAAAGCTTGCAACCTGTGCAAGCATTGCCAGTTTGGAAAGTTTGCCCTTGCAAAATTTGACCAGGTTGTGATTACAGCAAAAGGATTCACCTTACGTCACGTCTGAGATTATATATATAAAAAAAAAAGAAATGTCATAATTTGTCCCTTTCATAGCCAGGAGGCACACAGCACCCACCACCCAAGGGAAGGGAAGCGAGACACTCACTGGGCTCTTCCTCCTCCTCTCAATCCAGGCTGTGGCAAACAGGTTGAAAACATGCAATATCAAAATCAGGAGCACAGAGCAGAGGCCCTTCATGGTGTGTCTGGACAAGGACAGCAGAAGAGTCTACAGGAACGTGATCAGGTGAGAATGCCATGCGTGCCAGGCTCTGCGATCTTGCTGGTGACCTTGCCTTCCTCCCTGGAAGGGCTCCCAAGGTGGCAGAGCTGTTTCCCAGGGAGTCCTAGTCCTGACCCTTATGCATGACAAAAGACCCACGGGCAAATACATCGTTTCCCCAGGGAAAGCGGGGCAGAGTGGTACTCCTCTACCTTTATGGTTTTGGGTGATGGTGTGTGAAACAAAATGATTCTTCCATTTTAAGGTGCTGTCATTAAGACAGTAGAAGGATAGGCACCTCCATGGACAAACTGAGATCTCAGATCTCCTTAATTATATCGTGGAGCTGAAGCTCTCCCCACTGACTGCATTCCTCACCATGGGCTCAAGCATTTGAAGGTAGAGAGAGAGAATTCAACGCTGTGAAAACAGCAGGGATAGATGTGCCTATAGCAGCTGCAGCGATGTGTGATGTGTTGGAAGCAAAGAGACAGGTGGTTCGAGGTCCACGGACCGTGTGGAACAAACATAAAATATGAATTTCTGAGAATCAAACTGAGCCAGGTCAAGGACACTGGCTTTGTGGTCAAACACTAATACACATCAGCTCATCTTTCCAGCCAAAACAAGTTGAAAAAGCATAAAAGCAGCTGCAGGTCTCAGTATGGCAACCCTCCCTCAGCAGTCAGTGGAGAGACCTGATGTTCAGTCTGAGATCAGCCTCCAGCCCTCAAGGCAGATTTGCACATTGCAGTAAATATGTTCTTGTGCTCTTGCAGCGTGGAAGTGTCCCCTTGCCTAGAGCCCAGCTACTGCCTGCAAAAGACAAGGACAATGAAATTCAACCTGCACGAAACAGAAGATGTGGGGCTTGTGAAATACATGCCCAAGTCTCTGCTGTTGCCTATCAACACATTTGCAGGCATCATCCAATGAAGAAAACGAGAAAAAGCTGATGTGAGAGACGTGACATGGGGTCATCACAGAGGAGGTGGAAAAACAAAACACACTAAAAGCCACCAACAGTGATTTTATGATAATGGTGTAAAAAGCTGCAGAAGCAGCTCAGGATAGGGCTCAGGGAGGGCAGCCGTGCCCTGCTGAGTGACAGTGATGACCACAGTGAACACCCCCTGGCAAGGGGCAGACCCTTGCTGAAGAACTGAGTTTTAACTTTTTGCACAAGTCAGGGAAAACCTTTGAGCTTCCTCATTTCAGGAAGACTGGGGAAAATACAGCTGAGGTGATGGTGCTTGCTGTGCTTGTGGGTCGGAGAGCAGTTGCTATCAGTAATGTTTATTGCCGTGATGTCTCACAGCCTGGCAGGGGCTCAGGGCCTGCTGTGCAGGGTTCTGCACGGCAAACTCCTCATGCTGGCACGGGGTGATGTATTTGGGCAAACCAGCAATTATTCTCCTGACTGATTTAGGAAACCTCATTGTAAGCCTGACCACAACCGGGACAGCATGTGTTTAACGCAGCTTCTATGGAAGTCGGTGGAAAACCTGCTGTTGTTTCAAAGGGGCCACACAAAATAATGATGAATGGTGTGAAACAGGGACATGGGAAATCTAGTGCAGTGTTTGGCAGTGATGAATGGTGCAAGAACAGCCCAGGCTGCCCAGGCAATGCTGTGGGATACACTCACTGTGACTGGTACAGGTCTGCTTGAAGAAGAAACCTTCATTGAACAGGCGATGGAGGCTGCACAAGAGCTCTTCGATGTCTGAGCTGTACCTTTGAGTCCATCTGGGATTTTGCTGTGGCTTTGGCTGGGCAACCTCTCCACATCTGGTCTGGAGCCTCACAAGCACCGGTTGCATCTCTCCAGGTGTACATCCCAGGAACAACCACCTACAACCCCACGGACCTCCTCAGTGAGGCCAGCCAACAATACCTCTGCGCCCAGTCTGCCTTGCGGTCCTGGTTTGGTCTGTGTCTGCTGTGCAGGTAAGAGATGTACGAGAGCGGAGTAATGCTCCTGGGGTTGCTGGATGGGCAGGATGCCTGCAGGACTTCTCTGTTCCTTTCCTCTGTTGCTACCATGGTGTAGAAACCCTCCCCTGGTTTGCAGAGGAACCAGGCTGAGCAGCGACAGCACAGCTGCTGCTCCCACCCAGGCTCAGACTAACCCAGGGTCAAGGATGATCGTGTAGGAGGACCCTGTCTTTGTTCCAGTTTGTGACAGCCTGAAATAATGGAAGAAACACGGTGTGTATTTATTGACTTTCTGAATGTGACCTGTGCTTTCTGGAGCATCTCTGGGGAGCCTTCCCCAGATTCATGTTGGAGGGAATTGGGGGACATTCCTTCTATGACACTATTGGTTTTTTTATTCTCTCAGCTCCCAGATAATTCATTACCTGGGTTGCCTTCACTCAGGGGTGCTTGCTTGGATCAGCAGCCCAAAGAAAGTGTCCTTTAGCTTTGTATATGTGCATAGCAGCTATTCCCAGTCATCTCTGGCTGTCCCTGGAGCCAGCTCCGTGCTACAGGGTGATGCTGACCCAGCTGCAGTGGCACTGGCAAACCTCTGTTAGCTGGTGACAAATCCACCCCCCTGCCCTGCCTGTGCCGGGTCTGCCCAGCCCTGGGGAGCTGCACCTCTGGAGAGTCACTTCTGCTTAACCACCCAAACCTGGAACAAGGAGCCCACCTGCAGGAATCCCAGTCTGGGGTTCTGGAGAGGGGTTTCCCTTATGCAGAACTGCTCTGAGCTTGCGGGATGTCTTGGCTGGTTAGGCCTCGTGGAAATCTTCCTTGCATTTCTTGCCACGTGCACAAGGCTTTGGGGGTTCAGCCTCAGACTTGCCTGGTCTGTCTTTGCCGACAAGCAGAGGGCTGCTGTGTTCCTGCTCCTGCCCTGCACTGTCACCTGGCACAGCAGGCAGTCGCTTCTGTTCCTGAGCTGAAAGTTTACTCACTCTCACTTTGAATGCACCAGTGCAGTCCAGAACAACGCTGGAATACACTACTGGGGGCACAGCAGCTCCAGAGCTGCCAGCAGCTGGTGGGTTATTTTGCAGCATAAAAAGCCTTCAGGTCTCAAGAAATATTTCATTCCAAACCAGCACCAACAGTTGAAAAATCATGTTGGGCAACAGCAACAAGACCGTTTCCTAAGGAAGATCCCTCGAAATGCTGGCAGACGTAGCCCCTTGCTTCCAGCTGAGCCAGGCACCATCCCCGAGCCTTAATGTCCCCCCAGAGGAGTCACTAGGCTGCAAGAGCTCAGCAACAACATTTCGTTCTTCAGTCCTGTTTTTCACTTCACAGGTCAAAAATTGTTGATGCCCACTAATGCCAGACTTAGCAAACATTTTGGCCCTGAAGGAAGCTGAAACTAGGCAGGAGGCTCAGAAACAAGCCACCAAATGCCTGCTTGCACCAGCTGTTTTCCTCTGTGAGCTGCTGTGTAGGGTAACACGGGGTTTAAGGGGTGACCTTAACACCTTTGCCTCTTTGGGGCTTCATTGGGGGGTTCATGTACCCTGGCACACAAGGCAAACGCTTACAAAGCCAAGAGACCGTGCGCTGGGTCGGAGCGTGGTCTGTGGTGCCCAGAGTTTACTCTGTACAGTTGTAAATGATGTAGATGGATTATAAGTTATTTGTATAGGTGTCAGAGATGATCTGTATCAGAAGGTGCAATCCTTTTCATGCCAATTAAAAAAAAAATGAACAGAACCAGCAGAAACTGTCAGTTTAGTTGGCTTTTTATGTTTGCACGTGGCTAGCATGGGTGGGAAATAAGCTGGTAGGAAAAGACAGACATCAGTGTCATTTGGCCCTCTATGGCTGATGTCTTCTCCTCCCCGCCTGTGTGCTCTGTTACACACAGAGAGACTTCACGGCCAAAGAGCTCTTTTGTGATGGGATGGGCAGAAATGGCTGAATTGCAGCAACGCGGAAGCAGCAGTGCATAGCGCCCATGCTGGCTGCCCCTCCATCCCCTCTGTGCCAGTACACTCTGCCCCCGCAGCCTGTTCCCCTCGAAGTCTGTCACTTCAAAACACCCCGTTCCCTGAACAGGGCCAGCACTTGGCCCAGCACACACAGGCTTGGGCTGGGAAAAGTGAAATGCTGGCTTTCTCCAAACATCCCTTAAAGCCCGCTGATCCTACCAACCGCAGGAGAGCTGCTCAGTGACAGAGCAGAAACAGTTCATGAACTCATGCTAATGAGTTAGCACAGCTGTGAGAGAATTTCACAGGTGGTTTTATTTACCTCTGGAAATGATGGGCAGCTAATGCAGATCACAGAGCAATCATAGAACAGGAACGGTGTTCAGGTATACCCCGTACCCGGGAACTGCCAGCTTCGGAGCAACTTCATCTTCTGCGTAGGGTCTGGGTGAAATGCCTGGAGAAACACGGCAGGTGGACCTAAGGGTGGACATGATTGCCTGGAGACTGGGAGAGCACAGAAACCTGAGTGCAGGGTGCATTCATAAATAACACAGCCTGGAGGTAGGGCTTGCAGGCACAAACCCTCCAGGCACAGCTGTGTTAGGGGTTTCACCTGGCAGGATTCCCCACCTCATTGGAAAGACTCCCAGCCTGTCAAAGTCCCTTCTGAATACATTTATTTAAGCCATTATATCACACTTGTCTTTATTACATCAAAATGCCCTCAGCGGTGCTCTGCATGCCCAGCTTGATGCCGAGCAGAGATGCAAACAGCTCTCCAGTGGATGGTGGCTGATGCCAAGCTGGCTTGGCCAGAGTCTGTGTGCATCCCTGCATGGTGGCCTGCTGTGTCCTGGCTGCGTCATGCCAGGTCTGGCCCCAGCACGAGTCCCTGCTGCCTCCTGTCCCTGCTGCCTCCTCCTCCTGCACAAACCCAGCGCAGCCCCGGCAGCAAACTGTGCTTTGGCACCTGCAGGTAACGGCGATGCCCAGCCGGCTGCCCGGGAGCTCTGCATTGCGAACAGCCTTCTCCTTCCAGCACCTCTCCCGAAATACCACCTAGGACAACCTGAAAGCACCCACTGGCTGTAAATTATTACACACTTTGTGAAAAAAGAATACGAATCACCTCTTTTCCAGCAAGCATTCTGTACCAAAATTAAAACCTCCAGAGGCAGAACAAACCCGGCAATAAGAGATCTTAGTATGGATCATTTTTACATATGGAAAGAAAATTCATCTCCCACCAGCTCCATGAGAAAACTTACAGACTGATTAAGGGGGAGGACTGTGCTGCGTGGCCACTGTTACCAGCGTCCTCATCACAGCACCTCCCCAGCAGCACCGCCGCAAGGTGCCAGGAATAAACTGGCTCCAACAGCAGCATTCCCAGCCCCAGCAGCCGTGTTCCCAGTCCCACCAGCAGTGTTCCCAGCCCCAGCAGCCGTGTTCCCAGTCCCACCAGCAGTGTTCCCAGCCCCAGCAGCAGTGTTCCCAACCCCACCAGCAGTGTTCCCAGCCCCAGCAGCCGTGTTCCCGGCCCCACCAGCAGTGTTCCCGGCCCCACCAGCAGTGTTCCCAGTTCCAGCAGCACTGTTCCACGCCCTCCCGGGGTGACTGCCATAGCTCTCTCTGTTCAGGCAGTTCTTGCCTTTCCTTGGCCGCACTGGCTGAGCCTTCCGCAGGCGCCCGGTGCCCGGGCTGTCCCGCCTGCCCGTGCTCCGCAGCGGACGGACCCTAAAGCCGGGCGAGAGCAGCCTTCGAGGCGGGATGGAGCAGAGGAGGGGAAAAGCCCCTCTTAAGGGTGTTTCAAAGCCAGGAAGATGCGATCTCCCCATGCCTTGCGGTGGGTTCATTAGAAGCGAGGCTCTCCTGCTTGCTGCGCTGCGCTGCGCTGCTGCTTTGTCCCGGAAGCAGCTCCGCGGGATGTCGGTGTCGCGATAGCCCCCGTGATGCTGTTTGCGCGGACCCGTGACACGGCCCGCTGGGGCGCCCCGCCCGGCCCGGCGCCGCTCTCCTC
>JAVJGI010000001.1:117084588-117162227 GCA_035590275.1 Ibycter americanus
CGTGGCTCTGTGCAGCATCTCTAGGAGAGCTGCTTCAGCAGCGGGGTGGGCTGGGTGGTCTCCTGAGGTGCCTTCCAGCCCCAGCTGTTCTGAGATTCTGTGACAGTCTTGTGCAAACCAGTGGGACATCAGAGGGACAGCTGTGTGTAAATCAGTGGAGGGGGGTGGGGAAGGTGGAGCTGGTGCTCAGAGCGATGGATCGAGGTTGCTGGGCGTTGTCCTGTCTGACCCTGGGCTTGCCACTGTGCTCTTCTAAGATAAAAATTACAGCCCCTTTTTCCTGCATTTTGCTGTGAGGTTCTTGACTCTTGCCTTGAGCAAGTGACATCCCCTTTCCCTGCCTCAGTTTCCCCAAGTGGGTTATAGGGGTGACAGTCAGCACTCCAGGGGATGAGGAAGCCAAACTGGCCTGCCGGGTACCATGGGGGCTTGTTCCCCCAGTGAGTTGGGAAGGATGGGGGGTCTTCACCCAGCCTGTGATGGAAGGGGAGCAGCTGCAGGAACTTTACCTCCATGACTCCTTAGCTCTGTGCTATGTGGGCCCAGCATTTGTTCCTCACATGCACTGGAGGGGAGGAGGGTGCACACACAGGCTCATGTCTCTGTGCTGGAGATCCCAGAGTCTTACATGGTTCTGGAAAAAGGAGACATTCCTGTCCTTCCCTCCAGCAGTTTTTAGCTCCCTTGGCCTGCCAGTGTTCAGCAGAGGGGGAGACCCCGGGAAACGTGGGGCTTTCTCAGCAGCGCAGAGCCCAGCCCAGCATTGGTGTGAGCAGGCTGTGCTGCAAAGCCGGCACAGGCAGGCGAAACGATGCTTGTTTCTAAGGCTCAGAGAGCTGCAAGCTCAGACGAGGTGGCCTGCTGGCCTCTGAGGTCCTCTTTCAAGCAGACGCTTCATGCATATTGCATGCGTGTTTGGAGCTGTGCTCAGCAAGCCGAGCCGGCTTTGACGCTAAGGCAGCAGCGAGCAGAGCCGTTCCAGCGCCCGGCCTCACATGAAGCACAAATAAAGGCGAAACGCAGCCGCCGGCAGCTCAGCACCCTTGTGTGTCGCTGACTTTCCGTGTGCCTGCTGGGCTGTCTCCTCTTGCAGCACCCCAGCAGAGCAGCATGGAATCTGGAAATGAGTTTAAAACTCTGCACGTGCTTAGTGGTTATACTGGTCTGGTGTTTGCAGGGGGGGTCCTCGCGGCAGCCCTGTGGTCCCCGTTGTCCTCAGCACCCGTTTGCTGTCTCTGGCTGGCTAACGTGGCTCCCCTTTCGTTACCAGAGGATGAGATTGTTTCCATGGCTGACTCGACCACCACCATCGATGACATTGAAGGGGAGCTCTTCAAAATCGAGAGGATCAGGGAGATCCTGGTGAGGAGGGAGTCAGAGCTGCGGTACATGTGAGTACCTGCCCTCCTCCTGTGCTGCCCCCCCTTTCCAGTCTCCCCAGCATTTTCTGCCTGCCTGATCAAACACGGATCATCCCCAGGGATGGGCAGAGCTGAGGCTGCTTTACACCTTGTTTTCCATGTGGAAGTGCAGCTTCTCCCACCGCTCTGGCCTTGCTCTCGGAAGCAAGGGTCCCTGTTACAAAGCTGCCACTGCTGCTGTGATGATTTGAGCCAGCCCATTTCTATGCAAACAGTTTATAACACGAGTTTATCTACACTAAACGTTTCCCATATTCAACCACAAGCACCTCACCTTCCCAGTGGGTCCATACTCTTCCTCAGTGCACAGGTATTGGGCTGGGCTTGGAAAGGGACCTGAGGTTTGGTGGCTTATTGCTGCTCTCTGGAGATACTGCTTTGGCCCAGCACACAGATCTGCAGCTGCTGAACAGCCACACGACCGCAGTTTACTCTCTGCAGATTGAAGTATTACAGATCCTTCCAGCTTCTCCTTTTCTTCTCCATCCCCTGGCTGCTGGGGCCATCAGGACACAGCAGGGCTGGACCGGCACTGGGGCTGCACCAACATCGGTGCCCGGTGCCTGTCTCCACGCCGCATCCTGCTCTCCTCTCCCAGCACAGCCTCTGCAGCCAGATGAGGGGGGAAGGGTTTTCTCCAGGGTCCATTTCAATAATCAAAACAGTTTTTCAGAAAAATCTGTAGGCCTTTCACATTTAAGGCAATCAAATTGCCACTGTGTTGCAGTTGGTACTAACCAGCAATTAAGGTGATAAAGAACATTTTCCCTGGGTATATTGGGAGATTTTATGGTTTGGGAGGAAAAGGACTGACTAGCATTCATAGTTTGGGTTGATTAAGCTTTTTAATACCACTAAACTGCTATAGTCAGCCCAGTCCTGAGATCCCATGCTGTCAGGGACTTCTTACTGGTAATGGCAAAGATTGCATTTACTGGGCTGCAGCGCTTGATACGCTGCTTTCTTAATGTGCCTGAGTCCCCACTGGTACCTGCACTACAGGGATCACCAAAGCCTGGAAATGCATGTGTAAATCCACTGTCTGGGGAAGCTGTGAGCTGCACTGTGGTTTAGAGGCTCAGATTTGGAGTGGTGACCACTCTGAGGCATCTTCTCCCTGAATATATTGTTGAAAAGGATTTTTGGAAATCATAAAGTGTAGTTCTTACATGCTTTCCATGGCAACCAGTACTTAAATCTCACAGGTGCTGTCGAAACTCACATCTCTTGCTTTTTCTTATCCCTTTATTTGTTTTCTTCTTTGGCTTGCACTTGGAAAACAAAAACAAATCACCTACAGAAACCAAATATCAGGGTGGGCATGGCTGCAAAAGTGATCACCTGGAAGCTGGAAACGCCAGGATGACAAGTCTGAGTGGTTGGGAGGTGCTGTGGGGAACTCGAGCATCAGCTCTGCGGAGCGCAGCAGTGGGGAGGAGCGTGGCTCGGCAAGGCAGGGAAAGCTGAGGGCTTCCCTGAGCATTGCTGCTGGAGAGGAGGGATCCCAGACCTGGATGGGGACCTGGGGCTGGAAGGGCTTTTTTTTTTTCCCAGTGGGAAAAAAATGTGATATTCCAGATGGTTGGACTGTGGGACTCAGAGAGATGGACATCTCCATTGATGTGCTGCCAAACATAGGAGTGACTTGTCTGGTCAGTTGATAGCAATCAGTGTTCTCTTCTCATTGGAAATGCCAAACTAAAATGTTCCCACATTTCTGAGATATGTGCGCTCTGGAAAACAATGCCGCTCCCAATATTTCTCCTTTTATAGGGCAAAAAGAAAGATCTGAAATTCCCCTGGGAGATGTAGCTCCACACCTCACCCGCTCAGTGCTCTGCTCTGCTCCCCGGGGCCAGGCAGGGGTAGCATGGCTATGGCTGATGCTGCTGGAAGTTTTATCCCCCGTGGTAGAGGTAATTTTCAGCTCCTGCAGCAGCCTTCTGGGTGCTTGTCTTTGCAACCTTTCCCAAGTTTTATTGAAATGAGAATTTTAATTATTGCCCATTTATTATTCTCAGTATCGGGTTTTGCAGAATTAAATTCCAATTTAGTAATATTTCAGTTATCATTTGACTGTTTATTTTAACTTTACTAAGTGTGTCACTAGCAATCAGCCTGTTGCCCCTGTGTCGTGTGCAGATCTCCCCACTGGTGCTCTTTGTATAATCTCAGGGCTTAGCCACCACAGGACTATGAGCAGGCAATAAAAGGACAAACAGACCTCCCTGTTCTCCATATGCAGCTCTCAGACGTTGGCATCGATGGACCTGCTCAATACGGTGTGCAAACAAATGGAGGCACTGGCAGATGGAGCAAAAATCTGACAGAGCCAAGAGGAACTTCTCTCCTCTACCCGAGATGATCTCCTCCTATAGCAATCTCACAGGGTCCCTCTTCATTAGTCTGTTTTCCCTTCCCTTATTAATATTTCTGGTGTCCTCGGCTCAGCTGACAAAGCTGCATCTTCAAGTGGCTCCAGCAGATATGACTCATCCCAGAAGGGGTGGACAGCATGACTCAGTGGAAGGACCAGCGGGATTATTGAAGATGCAGACAGGGCTTCTAGTAACACATGCCTCAAAAGGAACCAAAGGCACATCTGTTCAAGGTGGCACCAGCTCGTAAGTTAATCACGTATTATCTGTAGACACAGATCATGTGTTATGGTTTCTTGTCACTCACAGCCATGGAGCTTGCTAGAAATCTAGGCTGTGCTCTCCCAGGTTGGACGATGTGCCCTGCAAAGCATCCAAGGAGTCCTTCTGCATCGAAGGCTTGGACAACCTTGGGATGCTCATGCTAAGATGTTGGGGTGCTTGGCAGGGCTTAGGAGGATGTATGGTGCCTCTGTCTAGGTGAAAAATGGGTTGGCTGATTCCTCACAGCCAACGTTTGGATATGCTGCTCCTCTTGGAGGCTCGGTGCAGGCAGGTTGAGCTCTGTGCCCTGCTGTGTTGGTGCTTACCAGCTTCTACATGAAACTGGTCAGTGAACGTGATGTTTAATGGGGGAAAATGCTTCCCATCCCACCCCATGTAGGCAAGACACCGTGCACAGTGCAGTGCAGGGTCAAATCCTGTACAGACATGTCTGTTCTCTAGGTGAGAGGTTTGTGCCACTGGGTATTTTCCCAGCACAGACTGCTCATGGCTCAGCACCCACGTCTGTTGTCTAAAACATCCAGGCCTGCAGTCATAAGTCTCTGGGGTCTAGGGAGCCCTTAGATACAGATGTTTCTGAGGGATCAGTGGATTAGTTGCACTGTCATAGGGAAATGGTCCTGGTCAGCGCCCACATCTACCCCAGGCTGATGATGGGAGCCCCCTTTTCTGCAGGTGGAGCTACTCAGGACCATTTGAATGTGCTGCCTGACGCCAGCCCCTCTGCCATATGAGTTACTGGCAGAAAGCAGGAGGACTTTGAGGAAAGGACCCAAAAGGGCAAAGCAAGGAGGTCTCCAAAGCCAGAAGCTGCGGGCATGAGAGGGGCCAGAAGGTGGGGAGCACAGCCTGCAGACCAGAGGCAACACTGAGGGTTATTGGAGTCGTGACTTGTCTTGTCCTCTGTGGTGTCACCTACCCAGGGGAGATACTCAAGGATGGCTTGGTTCGTGGTGGAGAGAGGTCCCAGCTGCGAGTACTGTCTGCTCTTGGGGTTTCCCTCACTGCGGGTGAGTGCATGAAGCTCTTCAAACTGAAGCACTGATGGTCATCATGGCCAGACACTGTTGTTCCTTGGTCTTGTTCAAGCATGGCTTTAGCGAGGGCATAGGCATGTGATTTTTCAGAATGAATCAATAACTACATTGGGCTAAGTGTCCCCTGCCAGCCCTAGCGAGCAGCCCTTGAGCTGGGACACCCATGGAGGGGCTGAGTGTCTGTGTCAAACTGCCTCCAGCACAGACAGGGACGCGCGTCCCCCGTCTGCTCCCTCAGCAGCTGCTGCTGGCATTTGAGCTGAGCCCTTCCTGATGGGTATCTTGCTGCTGTTGTGTCGCCTGAGCCAGAGATGATGCCGTTGCCTGCGGCTTCGGCAGGCCCCTTCTCTCCGGCTGAAATGACCTTGTTTCTCAGTGGACACCTGCAAAGTTTGTGCATTTCCCCCCTCTGTTGTGTTCCATCTTCCTACCTTTTTTAATTCTGCAGAAAGGCGGTATAGAAAAATGTCAGATCTTTTAATGTGGCAGAAGCTTCCATTTGTTTTTGAATTTTGCTGTTTGGGGATTGTTTTTTGGGAGAAGGAGAAACACAGCTGCTATTTTGTGGTGGATGTGCCAGGTTTTAATAAGGCTTCATTGTCGTTAGTGATGAAACTTTTCCTTTGCCAACAACCAGTGACACAACCCATGTAGCTCCAACAAAAGCTCTGAGATGAAGTGGGCTGCCATTTCCCATGGAAAAGCAGGTAAATCTGTGCTCCCCGCCGTGGGCACTGAGTGCATTGCCTTCCAGCATTGGCTGGGTGTTGCTCTAGAGGTTTGGAACCTTTCCTCTCCCAGACTTTCCCTCAGTGGTTTAATTTGTGTCTCTGCAGGATGGATGACATTCAACTTTGTAAAGAAATCAGCCGGCTGAAAAAGGAGCTTCAAAAACTCATAGCTCTTCCAGGTAAGGCTTTGCAAAGCTTCAGAGAACTGCACCCTGCTGCTGCAATCAGCAGAGAGGTTTCCATGAAATACAAGAAGCTCTTGAGCAGCTCCCACCCGGGGTGCTCCCAGACACAGCTGCTGCAGGCACTGCATGAGCATCAAGAAATGTGGCTCCCCAGGTCTGACCTGAGATCTTTCTTGGGAGTTTTGCTGCTTGCAGTACTGCCAGGGAGTCCTTGTCCAGGCCTGGGCTTGATGGGCAGAGGAAACAGAAAAGGAGAAAAACCCCAAGTCCTTTGAAGGAGAGCATTGGTCTGGTATAGGAGGAGAACAGGAGTTGAGTGCCGGGGGACGTCATGCCAGGGGGCTTGGCAACACCCCTGGTTTAGGTGAATTCATCATTCAGGATGTTGGAAAGAGGAAAACAGTCCGGGGCAACATACGTGAAAACTTCAGCTGGGAGGGAATGTTGCTTTTGTCACCCACCCTTACCGTGACCAGGGTCACTCCATGTCCCTGTCACAGCCAGAGCCACCCTTGTCCCTCCACATCCCAGGAAAGGCCAAACCTTTCTTTAAAGGATCCCCCTGAGCCAAAGTATTCAAATGAAAGGGCACACCAAACAGCTCAGGGTTTGAATGAGAATGAGCAAGAGAGGCTTCCCCACCAGCTGTGTCCATCACTGTTCGTAGGGCTTTGCCTCCTCCTAGGACATCCTCATCCATCCCCCAGTAGGGACTGTATGTCCTATTTCAGAACCAGATGGGAGGCACATCCCCGCTTATTTGTACCCATCCAAGCATTAAGATTTGGACCCCAGTTATTTCCACCACAGGTATCTCTGAACATGCTGCGCTCACTGAGATCAGTGAGTGTGTAGCAGGGGGCGATGCCTGGATGCAGATGAGGGACCAGCCGTGCGTGTTTTCCAGAGTAGCAGCTCAGCTCGTCGGTTCCATACCCAAGGTTATCTCAAAGCCAAGCGCGGCAAGAAACCTTGACCCCTTCTAATGCCAGTTTTGCTGTGCTGCCTCTGCTTGTGAATCTTCAGCATGCAGTTAGAGCCCAAACGCTGCTTAATATGCAGGGCTTGATCAGTTTAATACAACCTGGCTGCATCCAGAGGGAGGTTCAGACAGGGGAGGGGAGGATTCTGCCATAAAAATGGGAGCTGCTTGCAAAATGTAGACCCAAATCCCATGTGGGCTTATAATTCAAACAACTTCTGGTTCATAAAACAAGACTTGACCTAAACGATGGCTCAGGATCAGAGATAAACTTTCTGAAGCTGGAGAAATGTGGCTGGTTTTCCTCCATCTGCTTTGGTCTTTCATTTCCAGCCTTTTCAGCATTCCCAGATGTATCGGAGAGCAGAAATGGTGCTTGCGTCAGGGATGCTCTTTTTACCTTCTCTATAACTTGTCTCAAATCAGACTGTGCTGGAAAAATCCTGCAAATCACTGGTCTTGTGAGACTGTCACAGCAGATCATTTGTAAAACTGGGCGCTGAGCTTTGGTTCAGCCAAAGATTCAAACATGTCAGTGCTTACTCAGAGCTCAGCCAGACCCGTGGCTTGAAATCTCACCAGACCCAGGTGCCTTTAATAATTCAGAGATATCGTGGTCATGATGGACTCTGACATAGGCAAGTCAGAAAAAAAGTGCGGTGTTTATACAGCGGTGTGTTAACTCTGACATGCTCTGACTCAGGAATGCAGATTGTTGCCTGACTCCAAACAGCCGGTATGTTTGTGGACAACCTGATGTTTCCGATTTGTACGGCATCCAAGTGACACTGGCAGGGGCTCCTACTCCCACCAGGCAGGTGGGAGCTACTGCCCAGAGGCAGTGCCCATGGCCAGGTGGCTTTGCATTAACTCTTCATGGTAGAAGACCAGCAGCTGTGGGCCAGACCTCAGCCAGATCAGCTTTCTCTGCCAGAAAGCTTGAGCTCACTCCCTGCACCAGGCCAACGCTGTAGGAGAAGCCTCTGTTTGCTGGGCATGTTTCTAACAACATGATGATTATGAGAAGTTCTTCCTACCCAGGCTCTGCAGCAGCACCTCCGATCAATACATAGCAGACTTTAAACTACAAATCAATACATAGTTGAGGTAACTGCTGAGATCCAGCCTACAGGGTTTGCTTCATACTGTGAATTTTGCTGCATTTTTATTTAGCTAAAGGAAGACTGGAGATTGATCCATCCTGTGCTGGATTGATTTTGGGGCTGGCTGCTGAATTCAGAAATGGTATTAAATAGCTGCAGCACAGTCAGTCATTGCTTCCACCTAAAGGTAGCTCTCCTTTTGTATTTAACACTCCTTAGCCCTGTCTCTATTGTCTTCACGTATCCCACATACCATTAAGTACCAGTTTATACAGGACATGACTTCAGAGTCATGTGAGAGTTTTCCAGGTCTTCACTAACTCACTGCCCAAATATATGGGGCACAAGTGGGTTCCACCACGCTCAAGGTAGGTCAGTCTGGGGGTTCAAGTGACAGCCAAGACTAACACCTTCAAAATAGCTTGGCAGACACTTGTCATCCTTGTCACTGGAGTGGGAGTGGGCTGACAGTGGTTTGAAAGGTCAGATGTAGAGGATGAGATCACTGGGACCATGTTCAGCAATGGAATAAGGCTACAAAGGCAGCGGATCGTATTGGGTTTTGTGTCTCTGTATGTATGGGATAAATGGTGGTGTGCAGTGTTCCCAAGGCATCTGGGCATTGTTGGTAATTCCCTGTGCACTTCAATCCTGGCTGGTTTCTCAGCCACATGGAGGACCTGGCTCAGAGGTGTCTGGACCCCTACACAGCTCAGAGCCAAGCTGAGACTGGTTGGGTGTACTGGTATGGGAAATGTGGGTTAAGCACATCCTGGCTGAACGATGACATCTGGATCTGACATTTCTGAGCTTGTTGAGATCCGGTACCCAGCCTCTTCAGCAGTGCAGGGCGAAGGCCCCAGAGGAGCCATGCTGTCTCCCACCAGAGAGATCACCTTGCTGAGGAGCCCTTTCTCTGCTCTGCAAAGCTCACAGTTGCATCTTGCAGTGCTCAGCCTCATGAAAATTTTGGAGAGAAGCTAAAAATTCAAAATTTGGTGACACCGGACCTGTCCCCTCCCAGCCAGGCTGGTTTTGGATGAGGTTGTTGCCTATTTAGCAGCCTGTCTCTGGATCCAGGTGCTTATTTTGGGTGGGCTTTTACCCCCACTCTCATGTCTGCTCCTGGGCTGAGAAGAAGCAGAGCAAGCTTGGCTTTGGTACGGGTGGGATGGACCCTGTTTGTGTCTTAAATGTGTTCCCTGTGCTGCAGAAAACGAGAAGTCCAATGAGGAGAAACAGAAGGAAGAGGAGCTGGTACAGCAGATACACAAGCTGGTGGAAACACGGGATTTCCTGGTGGATGATGTGGAGTTTGAGAGGCTCAGGTAGCTGGGTGCAATTTCTTCTTGTACTGAGGGTAATGCAGTCTGGTCTGTGTCATGCCTTGCCAGATGCTCCTGGATGCCTTGCTGCTCCTTTCCTGAGTGGTAACCAATCTCTTTGTCATAGGGAAAGGGAAGAAGACAAGGAAATGGCAGAGTTCCTGCAAAGTAAGCTCTCCAAAAGCTACCTCCAGAAAGCAAGTAGGTGGTTGATGAGTTTTATCCCTTGCGTTGAACGTGCAGTTTCTCCCCTTTCCTAAGCACTGTCTCCAAGACTTTGTTGCTCTGCACGGGGCTAGCTTACCTGGAGGCCATCTGCTGCTGGAGGAGGGTGTGGGGAAACGGCCACTGGGGGATGCTGGTGCTTGAGATCACATTGTGGAAACATCCCGAATCGGTACAGACCTTATGCTTCCATTTCCCTCCTGGCATTCCCCAGCCACCATGTCCTGTGAGAATGGGGATGGGTGGGTGTCCTTTTATAGTTGATGTACTTCATCTGACCCTTCCCAACCAAGTCCTTACATTTCATCACACCATTACCTAAGGTCACAACTTGTGGTATCCATCGAGTCCTCCTCTCTTCATGGCCTCTGATGGCAAGCCACCCTCTCCCCTGTGCCTCCATCATTGCTGGAGGAACACCTCTGCAGTGTGGTGGGAGGAATTACCAGCCCAGGGTCCCTGTGCCTGTGTCCTGCCTGTGGACACCCACGAAGCACACGTGGTGACATGCCTCCTGGGTGCAGGAGCTTGTGCCCAGGTGGGGGCCTCAGGAGGGTCAGCATCTTAGCCCTGAAAGGAGCTCTAAGAAGCAGCAATGGACATGTGCCCTTACCACCAGGCAGACACTGATTCCTCTTTCCATAGCTCCTGTCAAAGAGAAGAAAATGACTTCCAGAGGACAGCAAACCTCAGCACCGTACATGACCAAAACGGGCCTCACCCTGCTCAAGGAGTGCTGTGGCTTCACCTGCTCCATCATGTAGGCCAGCCCCCAGCCCCTCTGCACAGGACATGACCACGGTAGCGTACACGTCCCAGGAAGCTGGGCTGGGCAAGAGGGGCTTCTTGGTGTGCTGGAACGGCCAAGTGCCTGTGTGGGCTGGGTGAGCACCAGCATCTGGGACACACACACAAGGTGAGGGACCGCCAGGCTGCAGCCCTGCTCTGGAGGGGATGCCATTGGGGAAAAGTGCTGGAGCCCCGCCGAGCCCGAGAGAGGGGCTGGAAGGGAAACAGCAGCGATAGTGGCCGGGAGGAGGACAAGGAGATGGAGGGAGCTGGGTGGAGGGGGAAGAGAGATGGAGGGCAGAGAGGAGAGGGGCCAGGCACACTGCAGGTAGTGTACCCCCGGCACCACGGCATCTCCCTGTGAGCACATACAGGAGGGAGCTGTCGGTCAAGTGTACTTGTCTGTCAAGTGCACCTGGTGCTCACACCCAAGAGTTAATCTTATTGGCATTAGGCGCTCTATAAAGCAGGGTTGCTGCTCTAGCCATTGGAGAAGGGAGGCACCAAGCGGATCCCATGGCTGCAACCCATGGTTTCCTATCTCCTGCCTTTCCTCCCCAGGTCTCCAGCCAGAGTCCACGATCTGCTCTCCTCCAAGAGGTTCAACCTCCCGTCATTGTTCATGCTTCCCACTGCAGCACCACCACCGAAGAGACTTCCCAAGCAGGCTGGTGCAGCCTTGAATGGTGGCGAGTGTCCTTGGTGCCATGTCAGCGGTCATCTCATCCATGACATCAGCAAATGCCAAATTCCACCCGAGCTCAGCTTGGAAGAGGTACGTGCAGCAGCGGCAAGCGAGCCCATGACAAAGAGGACTGGTGCAGTCCTTTACCTGGACAGAGCAATAAAAAAAGCACTGGGAGCTGATGTTTGGAGGACATTGTGCTCCACCAAGACATGCTGTTGCCACAGATGATGTCTCATCCCTAGCCTTGTACCACTTTGTGAGTCTCTATGGGATGATTCCTGAGGACTCTTGGTGGGGAATGTCTCCGGTCTGGGTTTTGTTGTGTTTGCATCAGTTTTATTGCAAGGTGCTGTATGGCTCTGGGTAGAGCTGAGCAAAGCGTGAAGGGCAGTCCCCAGAGCCAGCTGAATGAAGGGCTAGTTCTTGTGCAGTTGTCACCTGAGCACAGACCTGGTGTGTTGAACTATGGGCAGATGCATTGCTTTCCCCACCTCACTGTTCCTGGATTCAGTTTTCAGTTCCAAGAAAGAGCAGGAAATTAAAGCAAAAGAGAACAGGAGAAAAATTCAGAAGAACAGGGCAACATGCAGAGGGAAATGAAAACCAAACAGGAGACTGGAAAAATGGCAGGGGAAGGTGGAGATAGCAGGTGAGAGACACTCTCACTGCCAAGAGGGCATTCAGTCCTGCACTCCCGTGCCCCAGCCAGCGCCTCTGCGCTTGGCACCGTGAGCTGGACATAAAGTCCTGTGCAAAAGACTCATGGCACCCCGAGGTCACCCACTGTCTCAGTTTCTGTTGTCGCTTCTGGGTATCCACCCGTGCTGAGGTGGCACAGCCAGAGCTGCTAACGCCCATCGCAGCAGGACAGGGGCTCACTGGGTGTGAAGGCCCCTCTCACCCCCCACCCTGCCTGCCCTTCTGCCCCGTAGGCTGCTGTGGCTTCCCTGGGTGGCCTGGGGTGGCCCGCCATTTGTGTGGCTGCCCTCTGGCCAAAATGCTGATTCCTCCAGCTCAGTTCTGCTGCAGCTTGCTGTAGGGTCTTGAGATGGTGTTCCTGCCTGGGTCACTGTCTGACATGCCCGTGCCAGTGAGATGGTCACAACTCATTTGCCTCTTTCCATTGCCCCTAATAGCATATTCATCCTCATAAAACACAATGCAGGTGGGATCCTTCCTAGGGCAATGCCATAAGTAGGTCTAAATTCCTCCTGCATTTCTTTATCATCACTGCCAGAAAACTCGGTGTGTGGGAACCTGTTCTCTAAGCGACACTTTGGTTCGTGTCACCTGAGTTGACTTCAGTGGCCTCAGTCTGAAGCCCGCTTAGTTTGTGCTGCTGATTGTTAATGTCCTACAGCATCCTACAGGCACCACCTGCCAGCTCCTGGTGCACTCCTTGCTTGGGGGAGGCTTCAGTGTGGGCTGGAGGGAGCACCCTGTAGATCACAGGGGCAAACTAGGTCACAGAGAGCTCCACTCTGCTTTGCCATACCTGTGTAACAGAGTGAGGTGCAGTACACAGCTGGGACTGTTGTCCAAGCAAGGGTGACAGACCATCATCGGTAGCATCCATCCTGGAGTTAATGGGACAGATTGGGCTCCCTGCTCTTCCAGAAACTGTTGAGTGGCTGCTTTGCTCGATCATTCTGCAGTCACGCATGTGGTACAATATGGGTGTTTGCTTCGATCCACACTGACCAAAGGCTCAAGACCTAGAAGCCCCCCCTCACTGTCCTTGCCTTCCCCAGGGTCTTCCTGGGAAGGGTGAGCAACTAAGCCAGTTTGGGTGGTTGGAGTGAGAGGGAGCCAAAGGCAGGGAAGAGCCCTTGATTCAGAGCTCGCTCTCCTAATTCATCCCTCCCTCCAGCCGACAAGGCCCAGACTCCAGCTGCTGAGCAGGCAGGGAGGATGGCCAGGGGGAGATGGGCAAGGTCCTGGCATGTTTTGTTCTGTGTTTACTGCCTGTGTTTGTGTGGCTGGTCATGGAGAAGGAGGCGGGCTGCTGTCCTGGTCATATGATACTATTTGGTCTGTATTTTCACTGATGGCAGAGGTGTGCAGCACACGGGAGCGACACTGTTTCATGTGCATTGATTTCAACCCAAACAAATAAATGTCTGTTGGAAGCTTGGTTCGTAGATATTTTCCCCACCTGGAACCTTTGCGGAGAGATGTCTCAGGCTGTGTCACAGCAGGGTGGTTGAAGTGGAACAGAAACAAGATCCTAAAAAGTCAGGCTGGGCTGACTAGTGTGGGAATCACGGGACACAGCCAGCAAACTCTCTGCTCCTGCTTGCATACCATGGGGCTGCGTCCTGTCAGTGAGGACATCCTCCTGCCTGCCTTGCTGTCACCTTAGCTCCTTCCCTTGAGGAGCTGCCCACTCTTGCCCCTCCCTGACAGTTATTATCCCTGCTTTACAGAATGAATAGAATCATTAAACTGTAGGCACATGGTGGCTGCATAAAGTTGCAACAGCTTTTACTTCTCCTTGCCAGCTGAAATGCAAACTGCCACTCACCTCCCACTGCTCTGGGGAACTATTCAGAACACAGGGCATATCGTGGCCCACACTGCATTGACACGTCAAGGTTTCAGAAAGAAATGAGCTCTTCTGCCACATATAGCAGCTGAGAAGCAATTACTACCCTTGCCTCTGCAGCGGAGGCTTTCGCTATTGTGTTTTCTTCTGCACTGGCGTCACACTGGGGACACTGCACAGGGTCATTTTCTGCTGATGGACGGTAACTCACTAAGCTTCGATGGCCCAGCATGGGTCTGAGCTCCGAGGCTTGAGGGAAATTGGATTTCCTGGTCGAGTTCTTACTGAGACCTGACCTAAGGTACTGTGTTTCTAATTGAGTTTATCCCTAGGAACTCAAGCTTGCAGAGATAACAGCGAAGATGTGGAGGGAGCATCCTCTGTTCAGACTCTGCAGCAAGCATTCTGGCTGGGAACTCATCCTTCCTCCTTTCCAAACAGGCAGCCAGCACCAGCTTTGAGGTGCATCCATTTTCCTTGTCACTCATGAAAGCACAGGTTTGGGGAAGGGAGGGGGTTAATTTGTGCCTTCCTTGCTCTCGAAGGAAGGGGTCAGGTGCCTGAGCGACCCCCAAGCATTATGAACATGGACTGGCTGGACTCAGACTTTTCTGGAAGACGAATTAGCTGAATGCACTGGCTCAGGACAGGAGTAACTACTGGAAAGAAGGGAGCAAGAGCATGTGTCAGTGGTCTCTTGCCTCAAAATCTCTAAGCTTATGTCATTGGGTCCTTGGTCCATTAAAAGTTCCTCCCCAAAAGACTCTGAGCCTGGCCTGAAGTCCACAGTGTGTCTCCAGAGCCACTGTTAGTCCTCTTGTTTTGTATTCCTCACGCTAGCACTCATGATGGACAGCTGAATGCTCAGAGTAATAGCTCTGACTGTTTCATCCTTCACCTGCACCCATTCCCCACACTTTCCCTAACAGCTTGAGCAGGAAGGTGAGTTTTAGTACATAGCACGTGGCTGCACGGAGAAATCCACATCCACAGATATGCTGGCTGTGGTGGTGGAGAAACTCTGAAGCTCTCCTGAAGCACAGTCCCCCCACCCCATTGTAACATCCCTCTCAAATATCTCAGAGCTTAGGCTGAGTGGGACATCCAAATGTGAACACTAGTGCTAACCCCTGTTTGAGGCTACATCCCTGTCCCAGCCTGCTCTCCCCATGCTTTGCTGGGACACCATCACCTTCATGCAGAAGACACACCAATGGTGTCTGGGGTGGAGCTGTGAGATAGAGCTCCTCTGGTATTTCCAATCATCCCAGGAAATGAAGAGACACCTTAAAATATTTGGTTATTTTTAATAGTATAAAAGGTGTCAGCAACTGTCAGGACAGAAAAGCCAGAAAGGTATGAAACTTCACTGGTACAACCTATGGTGGAATCTACGATATCTGTAGGGCCCTCTGTCCTCCTCTTTCCCTTCCCACCCTGCTGAGCCTTTGTTGGCAGAGCAGGTCATGTTGGCACGTCCCTTACAGCTCCGTAGGTATAGCTTCTTCATCCGTGGTACTACATGTCCTTCTGTTTCACCTCCATAGAGATGTCTCTGAGGTCTTGGATCAACTGCTGAATCTAGGGTGGGGAAGAGAGATAGCAGAGCTCAGGGCAGGGATGGGAACTGGAGGCAGAGGGGACCTTGTTGGCCCTTTTGGAGAGCAAATTTCACCAACCAAACTGAGCAGGAGGATGAGGCATTTGCCTTGCTGGATCTGCACCACCAGAATGGGCTTTTGTGCTGAGTCTGAGTTCGGGCAAGGGGGATTGAAACCAAACCTTGGCCACGGGTTGATCTGCATCCCCTGCCCCAGCCTGCCTGGCTTCCACTCCTCCTGCCCCCACAGGGACCCACACCCTGCTCCACCTCCTGGGACAAGACAGGTTTGCCTGGCATCCTCTGCCCGCTCCCCGTGCTCAAGAGAGAGCCTGGGTGAAAAGAAGGTGACTGCTGGGCACGCCGATTTCGCTGGGCTCTCCCTTCCCTTTGGGCAGCTAAGAGTCATTACTGCTCCACTTTCTGGGCAGGGAGAAGGGGTCTGGCTTGGCTCTACCATGTTCAGCTGTCTGTGGCTGTCATCTGCTGACACGTTCAGGTTTACATTCAGCCACGTGCTCGCACACTGGAAGAGGTTGAGGATGGCCATCTTGATGGTCCCCAGCCTCAGGGTTTCCTTGGCAGTCATGCTCTGGATGTCATCCCAGAAAGCCTCCTGAGAAGAGAAGAGACATGCAGCATGGGGATGTGCCCCAGCAAAGATGCTGCTTCAGCACTGGAGTCCCTGGCTTGGAGACCCCAACTTCCACACTCATTTATTTTGCTAGGAAGAACCTGTCCTTGCCCAGGGTTGCGCTGGAGGTGGTTCAGCTCGGTGTGGTGGGAGCAGATCCAGGAACCACCACAGCTGTTCCTTGCCCTAGGAACCTGCCCATCTCTCTGCCAGCTCCTGCAGCCCGCCCTCTGGCAGGTCTGCCCTGCAGACACCATTTGCGCTCCCCACAGCAGGGCTAGCTGATACCCTGGGAGCAGCACATCCCACTGCCACCCTCCCAGACCAGCTTCTCCTGACGGGACCCAACTCCTGGAGCCTGGAGTGTCCAATAAGCGAATTGGGCAAGGCCCCCTCTGAGTGATGCAAAAGGAGCAGAGGCTGGTAGAACTGAGGGCAGTTCTGCAAACTGAGCACTGGCTACACACTGATGTGCCTCATTGCAGCCCAGTTTATCACCAGTCTGGTCACTTTTGGACCAGTAAGAAGGTAAGAGAAGGGGCGAGCCCTGGTGGGCAGATACTGTGCAAAGAATGAAAACAAATAATAAAAATCAGCAAACCCAACTTCACTCTGAGGCCGGAGCCATGAACAGTGGAGACGATGAGACTTGCCACACTGAAGCCCAGTTACAGGGATGGTGCGTGGAAATGAATATGACCAGGCTAGACAAACCCAATGGGCACGTGGCAGAGTGTGCTTGGGGTTTGTGCCAGGGCAGACCAAAAAGCCTGGTTAGCTGATCTCTTTTGACTATGAGTTCAAGCAAGAACTGAAAGATCATGATGGCTTTGTGAGGACCTTGTTTTAACCCCTGATGTAACCTGGTCTGTCATTCTTCATTCTACAAGCCCTTGGAGGGATGCAGTTAGGCATCTTCTCCAATCACAAAGGCTGCTACTGGGCCTTGCCATGACCCCACGGCTTAGGGATGAGCCATCAGCTAGTCTTGACAGAGCCAGACCTTGAAGATCTTCCCATGCCCATCCCACATTTCCTCACCCAAGAGAGGACGTCCTTTTGAACCTGGTCAAAATATAGCTGGAGCTGCACCAGTTCGTTTTCATACTGCAGGATCTCAGCTTCCTTCTCTGCTGTATACTGGTCCAGGAACACCTTGGCTTGCTCAGACATTTCCTTGCGCCTCTGTTGTGACTGCAGCAGGTCCTTCTGTATTGTCATCAGTGTCTGGTAGCGCCAAATGACTTCCTGGCTCTCCTCAAACTGCAGAACAGGGCTCCTGGTGTTAGTAATCCCGCTCCCCTCATCATGATGGCAAGTCTCCTGCTGTTTGGCACCCTGCCCTGCCACAACACCTCCCCCAGCTGAAAGATCTTCCCTTCCTGACAAGATTATGGCCTCAGGTAGTTTGTGAGCATTGCCACAATCCCTGTATGATGGCATCCGCTATGCCAGTCCCAGAGCTGTCGCTGCCATAAGCAAGGGAGATGCTGCACCCCTCCCACAGGTGGGCTGCGCTCTGCTAAAACACAAAGCACGACTGCAACTGCCAGCGCTGGCACCTAGGCATGAGCGGGGAGCAGCTGGGACTGCAGGAATATAGGTGATGCATGGAGTGATGCCCGGGCATCCCTGAGAGAGAGCACAGTGTTTTTGACAAATGCCTGGGTTCCCATTCCCAGGCAGGTTTTCAATTCTCCCCCACCATCAATGTGACATGAAAGAGTGACACAAAGGGGTGCCCATTCCCCTCAGCCCTGTGCTTTTCCCCCTTCTAACAGTTTTTCTTTGGTTTTCTCAAGCTTTCACCTCCTTTTCTGGTTCTCCTCCCCTAGCTCTGGTCCCCTTGGCTCACCTTGGTTGCAGGGAACCTCTTCCCATCCCATCTGAGGTCTCTGGGTTTGACGAAGTGTTATGATTTCCCTGGACTTGCCTTATCTCCTCTAGGTTTAACACCCACATAAGGCTCTCCTCAAGGCCATGATCTCTCTCTCTCACATCCAAACCCACCTGCGAGACCTTCACCACATCCTCCAGGTATTTCTTGAAGATTGAGTACTTCTGCACTTTCTTGCAGAGTTTCTGGTGCTTATTTTTCAGGGTTTCCAGTTGTCTCTTAGCTTCCAAAAGCTCAGCCTCCTTTTGTATCTTCCTCTCTCTCTCTTTGCTGGCTTTCTGCAGGGCCCGGACTCGCATCTTATCATTTTCCTGGTGATGTTTCCCCCACCAACACACACACACAGAGGGAAAAGAAGGCAAGGGAAGATGGAGCTGGGTCACACAACAGCACTGGGAGGAGATACCCTCACAGAGGAGGGATCAGTGCTGGAGCACCGTTGGGAGCATTCTCCCCTCCCTGTTTAGCAGGGCCATCCCTCTTGTGTTGACCCTTCAGTCTTGGAGACAGGCATCTGGGACTGCACTCTGATCTTCAGACCTACTGGTATCTGTCCCTGTAAGCCACCCGGGTGTCAACAGTGGGGACAAGCTGAGACCCTTCTTGGGGGATGTTTGGGATCCTCAGGAGATCACACTGGTACAGGACAAGCTCCTCCCACCCAAGTCCTCCCAGGGCTTTCCACATCTGTGGTGCAAAACCCCGTGCCCTGCCAATCTCATTCTTTGCACCTGCAGGCTCGAGGGAGGCTTGGCCAGACATGGGTTCCCAAGGGGAGGGGAGGAGGTGCTGGTGTGGCTCAGGGTCATGTCAGGCGAGCTGATCAGGGACAGGCGTACCTTTGAAATCTTCCCAAATTTCTCCATGTAGATTTTCAGCTGAGCCTCCTTGATGCAGAGGTCCCTCCACCTACAGGCTATGGCTTTCATCCTCTCCTTGAAGGCCTAGCAGCACCAGGGTGAGTGTGACATAGCTGCCCTCGCCCAGAGCCAGCCACCCACCCGCTGCTGCCCTCCAAAAACCCACCAGCCCTCCCAACCATGCCCCAGCACCCTCCCACCTGTCTCACCTCTTCCTTCACCTCCAAAGACTTTTGCATCAGTCTGGCTTCTTTCCTCTTCTTCTGGAGGTAAATAAATCGGGACACGGAGTCCTCTTCTGTCAGTCCCAGTTTCCTGCCACACAAGTTCTCCTCAAGGTTACACACTGGATCCAGTACCTTGGCGGGGTGTTGGATTGCTCTGCTCCGTCACCCCACTCAGAATCATGTCCCGGGTGAGACGATGGGGCAGAGCAACCCAACACCACTTCAGATCCCATCTGGCAGCATGGCATCGCCCCCTTCCCCAGCAGGGATCCCACTGACAGAGAAAGGGGGTGTTACAGGGGGGAACAGGGTCAGGGAAGGGATGTACAAGAGGAGACAGAAGTGGTGGAGATAAGGGATGGGAGTTTGCCGTGGTGCGAAAGGAGGAGACAGGAGAAGAAGATGAAGGGGATGGAGGCAGGTGGAGGAGCCCCCTCACCTGAGCGAGGGCAGCAGGTTCTGCCTCCACTGCATGTGGAAATAGTCCAACAGCTCCTTGTTGTCCATGGTGGCCATCGCTCCAGTCACCAGCAGGGCCAAGAGAGCCCAGGTTCTCCCAGCACTGCTCCCAAGTCAGCCCAGGAGCTGCCCTGCAAGCCTGAGGGCTTGGTGGTGCATGGGGAGGCAGCTGGGCAGGGAGTGAGCCCCTGGGTGCCTCTGGCCTCTGCTTTCGCTGGACCTTCCTTGCCCCAGTCGTGCCTGTGGCTGGTTGGCACGGAATGGTTGCCGGGGCAGTTGGAAGATGCTCAGGTGGTTACTTGGCAACTGAAGCAGGGCAACGCCCCCAGCCAGCAAGGGCTACTGACCACTGTGTCCAGGACCAGGACTCTTCAGCACTAAAGGAAAGCTGAACAAATGCAGGTTTCTTTCCTTTCCTCTGGTTCTTCCTCTGCTAAAAATCAGCCCCTCCGTCCTGTGACCTCTGCTCTCTTGGGCAGGTATTTCAGCGCCTCTGACATGCACATCCCACTGTCTCAGAGCTCAGGGCAGGAGCTTGCTCCTTCTCTCCCAAAACACCAGGTGGAAAGACAGTTAAACTGAGGCACAGCCTCAGGGATGCTTGATGAGTGTACTGCTCACTGTTCCCTCTCCGTGTGGGACTGATGTCTACCATTTGCTAAAAAATTAACTGATTTTTTAAAATTTGTTTCACTTTTTCCCCCCAGAACAAGGCACTAGAGCCAGATCCATTGCTCAAAATAAAGGGGTGATATTCAGGGGCAGGTGAGGGAAGACCTACAGATGACGGTGACCTTGGGGTTTGCTCCTTCCACAAGAGATTTCACCCTCTGATGGTTGCTTCTGGCAGTCTCTGGCTTCCCCACTGGTTTAACATACAAGAGCATTTCTGTGAGCTACTGAAGCTGAAACACCCCTGGCTTGGCAGAAAAGGGAATGACTCTCAGAGGGGAGAAGTCTTCATGTCTGTTACAACCCTGACTTGCATCGGGGAAATTGTTTTCAGGCAGACACCGCCCCTTGCTCATTATAAACCAGTAGGAGCTGGGGAAAGTCTGCCAGATCCGTCTGGCACTTTAAACATCAGGAAGATGTATGGCCCAGGAAGGGACCATTTGTTACATGAAGTGCTTCATTTAGAGGCAAATGGCCCAAGGTAAAGCAGTAAATATGCCTGGCTTTTATTACTGAGGCTCAAATTGGTCCCATCAGTGACAGGTGATTTGCCCTCTGCCCATCCCAAGGCCATCATGGGGCTGTTCGATCCCAACAGGTCAGGCGGATTAAACCTGGTCTTACAAAGCAGGTTCTGGACCTTGGCAGGGACAAGTCTTACCTGGGAGTGGGGCTTGTGCCTGCCTGTGAGGTGAGGGGGCTCAGCCCTTCCTCCAGCAGGCAGGGACCCTCTCTGGATAAGTCCTGCCTACCCTTGCATTCCCTGGGCTGGAGGAGCTGCTGGTCCCCAGCAGAGCACAGGAACCCACTGGGTGAGCAACCAAAAAGGTCTCAGCACGTTTGAATTTCAAGTACTTACTGCAGAGCCAGGAGTCAGGGACAGAGTCTGTCTGGGAAGCCACAGTGACCTGCTCTTCCAGAGCTGCAGAGCTATATGTGTCCTTGTCCTCCAGTGGCTGAAGTGTGCTCTGTCAAATTAAAAAGACCCTGCAACTTTGGGGAGGGCAGTCTGAGACAGGTGCTGGGCATCAGGATCAGCACTTCAAGCAATTAAAGTTCATTACCATAATGAATAAGTGGAGACAGACACTTCCAAGGGGAAGCACTGGCTGACTTCCCAATCTGACTGAGAATTCCCCATTGTATGACATTTTGTCACACAAATGACAGACGGGCTCTAGGGAGCAAGTGATTTCATCAGTTGCCTTCCTGCTGGTTAGGCACGTGTAACACTGAGGGGCTGCCCTGTCCCTTCGGCTTCAATTTTGTTGTTTCCGAGGAGATGCTGCCCTTCCACAGCCAGGATAGAAAGTAGAGGCCATCATAAAGTCCCTGGGGTTTTACCTTCCCTCACAGGCAGCTCTGGGATTCTCCCTTTCCATGCTGAACACTGAGCAGAGCTGCTGCTGCCTGCAGGCTTCTGAATGAAGAAGTCACCACGGGGTTTTGTTCTTACTGATAAGGAGAAGCTGCAGCTGAGTCCAGGGAAGGTCAATCCCATGGTAGAGGGATGGAGGGAGGCAGAATGCTGAGATGGCTGGAGAGGGAAAGACATGGGTGACCAAGCAGGACTGAAAATACACCTTGTGTGTATTTTCCCCTGAAGATGGAAAAGCTGCTGGCTGACCTGGCACAAAAAGACCTGAATTTTAAGCACCCAGTGACACGCAAGGACCTGTCGTGCAGCACCATGATCCTCTGTGCATCTGTACTGCCTCCCTCCTCTGCCTTGCAGCATCCCTGCAGGACGGGCAAACCCAGCCCATGCATCACCCAAACCCACGTACCCTCCTGGCTCTTTCCTGCTGCCAAACCAAGACCCCAGGAGCAGACCTGCTTCCTGCGGTGCTGGAGCCTCCTGGGCTGGTGTCCACTGGGTGGGAAACCCTGGGCTGGGGTCAGTCCTTTACCCACCTGAAGGGAAGCTGAGCAGGATGAGATCACACCCTGCATTTCACAGCTGTGGTGAAAGTGCTTGCAGACAGCTTTTTTTTTTTTTTTTTTAATGTTCCTAATCACCATTTGCTGCTTTTAGCCTCACACTGAGGTTTTATCTTTGACAAATGCTTTCCTCCTGAATACACTATGCATTAAAAAAAAGTTTCTTCCTATTATGCTCTCCATAGTAACTGCATCAGCTTGCTATGAATAAATTACCTCTGACTTGACAGCCCTTATTACAATATAGAAAATGCCATTTCTGAGTCATAGCTACCCAGGAGAAACCTTTTTTGTTCATCCCTTAGGTACATTCCCCACCTTTCTACACTTTGAAGGAAACGGCATTATTTTTTTTCTTTTTTCTTTTAGATCTCCTCTGTTCTTGAAGCCCCTGGAGTTGAAGGCAGATGGAAAGCTGACACAGACTTTCCCTTCTGGCCTTCAAAAGCTCCCAGCGCAGTACAGAATGCCCTTGCTGATAGCTGATTCCTCTAAATCACGTTAGGCCCTGTACTGGCATGATTTTGAATGGCCAAATCTCTTCCCAGCATCTTTCCCCAGTCCTTAGGTCCCCAAGGGCTGGGTTTAAGGGACAAGACGAGCTGCTCTCCCGGCAGAGCACGAGGCTGTACCTCGGTGGGCACGGACAGCGCGGGGCTGCTCAGGCACGGTGTCTTCGTGGAGCGCCCAGGGCTTTTTGGAGTTGGGGAGCAGTTCCCATGTGGAGCCGAGGGAAGATCCCTGCCCCGCTCCAGGAGTCTGTCCAGCCTGAGATACCTCCCAGCTTGCCAAAGTACTTAAATTTTCTCTGGGACAGTGTGGCCACAGCCCCGGAGAGGGAGCAGTTACTAAGCGAGTGTGCAGCCCCAGGTGCAGCCCCGCTCCTGCCCCATTTCCTTGCCCCGGGATAACTCCAGGCAGCCTTCCCGGTGGTGGGCAAGGGTCCGGCCCTTCCGCACAGCATACCCTTCCTCTGCCCTGCTCCCATCACACCTGCCCCGGCGGTGTGCATGCAGTTGACGCTGATGGCAATGCAGGATAAACGTGCCCAGGTGTGAGGGGAAGGGGTGGGGGAGCCTGAGTCACTGCTCGGTGCCTCTCCCCCACGCCACTGCGCTCCCCTGCCACCTTCCCTCTGAGTCACCCAGCACAGCAAGATTTCAGCTTAACCCCCAGAAAGCCAAGGCTGTGGGAGATGCCCATCTCCTCCAAGAACCTCAGTGCCTCTTAGGCAGGCTGGGCTCCGCTCTGCGGAGCAGATGTTTTCCCTCTCCTGGGGTTCCCTGATGGGGATTTGTCCCGGCACCCGTACTGCACCCCAGCCCAAAGGGCACCTCAGGGTGCGCCTCCCACACTGTGGCTTTGGGGAGGAGGAGGCAGCTCTGGCTTGGGAGCTGATGCAAGAAGCAGCAGAAGAAGGAGCTAGGAAGTGGTTTCTGAACACCAGACCCTCCACCTATTTGCAAAGTAGCACACCCTTAAATTCACGTAGTCATTTCGAGGCACCTGAGATACAGCACGGGCTAATGGAAAAGCAGGGGGCAGCTCAGCTCTGCCACCAGGCAGCCCTTGAAGTCCCTGCCTGCCTCTGTCTCTGCCATTCGGGTCAGGCTGAAGCTTTTTGCCACGTGGCCTCAGCTTCCAGTATCAGCCCTGGTCCCAGACCTGCCCCCGGCGCTCCTGCTGGGCAGTCACTGCCTATTGCTGTCTCCAAGTGCAGGTGATGGGCTGAAGATGACAGTGAGTTGGCAGCACCAACCTTACCGGTGCGGTGGTGTCACTGCAGGAAATATCCCTGTCATGTGAAGGTTTCACTGTCAGTCCCTGCGTGTTTATATACGGGTTCCTAAAGCCTGACCTCCTGGAGCCGTGGGATTATGTGAGGCTCTTCAATCTCCATCAAACAGAAATTTCCAGTTAGAGAACAACACCCTGAAAACTCGTAACCCCAAAGGCAGGTGCAGAGGCAGTCAGGATGCAGTATTTTTTGTTTGACTTTTTGCCTAGTTTTTCCATTCTGTAAGACCTGACTTGCACAAGCTTAGGGGTTAGCCATTCCCAAACGTGATGGTTATGCCATCAGTTTTGTTGTGCCTCCTGAAATCCCACTTCACCGTGTGGCTTTGAGCAGAGCTGCCTGCTCATCCCGCCTGTGTCAGTAGGGGAGGTTGGTTTTGGCTCCCCTGGCTGCTACGGAGCATTTCTGTGAGCATCAGGCTCTACCATCAGGGCAGGAACTTCTTCAGTTTCTTTCTTGCAGTAAGTTATCTCAGTCCTCATGTAGCTGGGTTGCGAAAAGGAAGCAGACTGGTGAGCCCACTAACGAAATAGGTGGGTAGGCTTGTTTGAAAGGGTTATTCCACACCTCCGTGGTGCTTCAGCTGCTTGTTCTCATGCTGGTGTGGTTCAGCATGTTTAGAAGAAGGGTGCTTGTGCGCGGCAGTGGAGCAAGGAGATGGTGAGTATTTGCAAACCTCATTTGTTGAGCAAATCTTTATAGCAAGTAAAAAAGATCAGAAAGGACAGTTTGCTCTTTCATGCACAGAGTGGTCCATGAATCAAAAAATAAGGATGATGCAGCAGGGATAAGAGGCAAACTATGACTCAGTGTCCAGACATCCCCGTGGCAACAGCAGTCACTGGACCATGTCAAAATGGGCTCATTCATTCGCTGTGCAATGGGGAGGATGCAATAGCTGGAGGAGGAGGGGTGGGTCTGCTTCCAGCCTTCAGATGTTGCTTATTCTCCAGCTGTGAGAGCGGGTCCCCAGGCCCACATGTCTGGACACAAAAGCAAAGCAGCAGCAGATATTTATTTTTCTCAGCAATAGTTTGCTGCTCCTTTTTTACAGCCCAAACTGCTCAAAAAATGCATTGCCACCAGATAATAGTGAAGGCTTACAGGTCTGCCCCAAGGCAAGTGCCACTACCCCTTCCCAAGGGTTTCATGGCAACAAACTGCCCTTACCCTGTTTCAGTTCAAGTTGGGATCTGGCTTGTATGTGCAAAGAGCAAATTTAAGGATCATTATCCAGCTTCACGGTAAATGTCTTGAATGGAGAAATCTCCATGGGTCAGGCTTCCTTTGTAGCTGGTAAGAGGAATAAGCACTCCCAGGGCGTAACACATCTGATCCCTTAAGGCTGAATGAACTTCTGGAAGCTCCTGCTTCTCTCCAGCTTAGTGTGCTCTCCAGGAGCCGATGGAGACCTGGTCCTTGGTGGGAGTGTTCAGGCTGTGGGGCTGGGGACGTGGCACTAGCCCAGGCAGTCAGAGTTCATACATCAATTACAGCAATGAGGCATTTGCTGCACACACACCTCTAGGACCTCTCTCCTGGCTGGATTTTGGCAATAGCTCTGTCATGGCTCTGGGTTTTCATCTGACAGGGACACCCAGGGGTGCCATAAGCCCCAAACTGTCTGAGTTCATCTTGTGTGGTGCAAATGATCTCAAACCCAGATGCATCAAATGAACGGTTGTTTCCCAGGGAAGCTCTGACAAGCACAACCAGCCTTGTGGCACTATCAGGAGGGCACTGGGGGCATCAAGGTGAAAAGAAAGTGCCTCCTTTTTTGTCTTAGATGATTTATTTTTTTCTTTTTTGCTGGTGTGAGGCAAGTCCTGTGATGTGGCACTAGTCTGAAGCTGTTCTCATATTGCCCAGCCTGGGGACAGAGATGGTGACCTGATCCTCAAGGTGCATATGGCAGAGTCGCAGCTCCAGAGGGAGACACCTGCCATAAATAAATCCCCACAGCTCCAGCACTCAGCTGGTTTCCAGCACAATGGAGGTTTCTGGAGATAATGAGCTTCCTGCACTCACATCAGCTGAAGCTGTCTCATCTGCCATGGCTGCTGGAAAGGTCTTGTCCTTCCTTTCTTCCCCATCAAATGTCTGATTTCAGCTCCACAGGAGCTCAAATGCACAGCAGGATAATTACAAAGCTGGAGGTCTTCAGATTTCTTGGGCTGGATCCAGCTCCCTAGTAACAAAGAGGACCTCAAAGCCCTTTTCCAAGCACTTAGTCCTGGGTTAGTTTTCGGGCTTTGAAAACCCTCCTGCCGAACCTGGTGGCACCAGACCCCCACATGTGACTCCACTGAGCCCATCAGAGGAGACCTAAGCAGAGGCGGTGAACACCAGAGAGACAGCAGAGCTGCTGGGCAGAACGAGAAACAGGATCCTAGTGCAACCAGAGCCCAGGGACCATAACAGAGGGATGTCCGGATGCCTTAGCTGTGACCATGGCTCCTGAAGAGGACCAGACCTGAGAAATGTGAAGTCCCTGTGGGGAGGCTTAAATCAGCAAGGCCAAAGAGCATGGATGAAGTCCAAGGCTGCTCACCCACGCTCCTCACCCCAGGCAGTGGCCATCCCAGCCCTCAGTGCTGCAGCAAGGACCAGGCTCAGCAGCCAGATCAGCTCTGGCCTTTGGCTTGAATCACATCGCCTAATCACGGGATATTTGCACAAGCTGAGAGGCTCCGTTGCCACTCCCAGCTGCTGAGGAGGGAACATTTTTGTGTGCAGCTGGGGCCTTTCAGAGTGCTGACAACAGGCATTGTCATCTGCCGGCAATGCCATTTCCGTGGTATTGCCTCATCCTTAGCTGCAGCCCAGCATAGGTCTGACTCCATCCTACCATGCAGGATATGACCTCAGGGGAAGGCTGATGCAGTGAGATGGGAGCTGCTCTCAAGCTGGGATCACCTCTGCAAAGGGGATGCTCAGGTGTTTGTTACCCTCTGGGAGACCAGGCTTTTCACCACAAAGCCCTGCAACAGTGCAGGAGCCTTCTCAAGTCCTTTCCTACTGCTCCATAGTGCTGCACCACATCCCTCCTCACTCCCAGACACGAACAAATCCTGCTGAAATCAGTGCTACATGAGCAACAGGAAGATTCCAGGATCTGCCCAGATCTAGACTTGCCCAGTTTTGCTTTCAGGCACTGCAGACTCCTCTTTAGCCTGTGACCCCCCCCAGCACCCCCCTACACACACACACACAGCCTGGACCCGCTCTGGCAACGCTGCTGTCCCCACGCTGTGTTCATCCAGCTGATGTCTCCTCCAGACCCGTGTTTCACACCCTGAGTGCTTGCAACCCTGTAAAACCCAAACCCGCTGTTGTTACTGGTGCATTACAGCCACACCACCTTGATCAGGAGGGAAAACGCAGCCCAGAAATCCAGGAGAGATCCCCAGCAACCTCCCTTGGACCACTCCTGCAGCTTGACAGTCACCAGGGGTGGGGGGAGGGGGGGGCGGGGGCTGGCTTTTGATGAATGTGTTAAGCTGACATAATCCATCCGTGCCTCCTGGAGACCGCAGCCTGGTCCCTCGTCCCCAGCTGCTCATTCCCAGCCCTTCACACCCCCTGTGCTGGCACAAGTGTTTGGGTAGCCCTGCCCTGGTTTAGTTCAGGGAATCAACCGCCTGGAAAACCTGGCCAACATCAGAAACCCATTCAAGAGCCCATGGAGCACTTGTGTGGATGAAAACTTGTGCCCAGGAAAGGGAGGCTGTGGGAGAAGTGGGGCAATGAGTGGGGAAAGGGGGGATATGGCTTGTCTCCTGGTGGCAATGCTTTATACTGATTCCCCTAGCCTGAACAAAATCTCCCCTGAGCATGGCTGACGTTGGAGCTGTGGTCCCCTTTGGTGATGTAGGGCAGCCCAAAGCGTTGATACACCTCATAGCACCACTTCTTCCTTTCTGTCAGGAAATCAGTCGTGTAAAAAGAGGATATGAGACTTGTTTGGTGTGATTTGATCATATTAGTGTTTATAAACCATTGAATAATTCACCCCAATTTGGTCTGATATCACTATGATGATGGGTTGATAATCCCTCCCCTTTTTCTGGCTGGGTTTGTTCCTCTTTGCCACATCTTCCTGTTCTCTCCAGCATCCCCATGAGCTCTCCCAGACCCCCAACTCTGAACACATCCCATGCATCTACATTCTCCTTTATCCCACCTCTCCTGTTCTGGCCTGTTTTCTCACCTCCCCTTTCATTAACTCTCTGGTCATGTCCAGATTTTTATGAAGAGTAAAGCTAAAAAAAGAAACCACCAAACTCCTCTGCATTCCCTGCATTCTCCTCTGTTTGTTCTTCTTTCCCGCTGAGCAGTGAGCTGAAGCTTATCTTCATCTTCCTCCCTGCAGATGCTCTTCGTTCTGCCTGTGGTGCCCCTGCACACAGCAGCCTCTGCTTTCCCATCAACACCCCGCTCACTTGTGTTATCCCTCCAGGTTCAGCCTTGCTCATGTGTCTTCTCTTCAGTGCTCTGGTGTTCAAGGGCTCATGCAGCCCGCCCGCTCCTCTCCTGACAGGTCCTGTGTTTCTCTGTGCTGCAAACATTTCCCCTGGAGCTAAGACAGGGTTCTGCTCGGGAGCTGCCAGCTTTCCTGCCATCCTTGTCCTCAAAGTTCCCTGCCAAGAGGGTCCCTGTGGGCTGGTGCCTGCTTTTTTCATTGACGTTCATATCCCATGGATTTTGTCCTTGTGTTTTGAATCCTCATGTTCCAGCTGCATTACCCCTGAAATGTACATTTGTACCTTTTCCCTGGGCAGCCCTTACTTGAAGCTGAAAATGAGTGAAGAGCTCTGACTTAAATGTGGCATCTCTTTGTTTTCCACCAAAATAAGCCTCATCCACACACTCTCTTTCTCTGCAGGGTGCAGCACGGCTGGCACAGAGGACAGGGAAAAGCCGTGTACCTCCAGCTTCTCGCAACACATCCAGAAAAATGAGGAGGTGATGCCATCCCCAGGCTCTGGGAAAAATAGCAGAGGGTTTGAACAGCGAGAAGGAGATGGGCAGCTGGGGTGCCCACCCAGGGGTGGTGGGCACCTGGGGCTGAGGAACCAGCACTGGTTTCCATGGCTGTCTTCTCCATCGTACAGCCCTGGGTCTCAGCATCCCCCAGCATCTCACAGATCTCTGCAGAGCTGCTAAGTGCCCCTCAGGAGGACTGGCTGGTCTGCAGGGACACACAGCTCCTCTTGCACTGGCTGCTTCAGGCTTGCGCCCGCCCCAGCAGACGCTGGTGTGTCACTGGAAGCCCCCAAAACCCACCATGGGTCTGTGAGAATGTGCAGAGCCTCAGAGGACAGGTCTTGAGTTCAAGCTGCCAGGCTTCAGGCTGAGGTGGGACCCGGAGGACTTTGTCCTGCCCTGAAGATGGAGAGGGAAGGTGGGCTGATGTGCTGTGAGCCAGGGGGAACATGGCTGCCCACGCTGAGCCAGAGGATGGGGTCTGCACACAGATCTGGCATCTCAGAGCCCATCAGGGAAGAATGTGTCCCAGATTAGACAATGTGTATGTTTTTAACTGGTGTGAACAGGCCTCTGAGGCTGATGGATAGAGCTCAGCTGAGGGAGTCACTGGGCACGGGTGTCTCCACCTTTGATGGAGCTGAGGAACTTGTGGGCAGAGCAGGATGCTGCTTTGATGTAGGACTGCAGCTCCCCGCCCCGTGCCCTTCCTTCCCTTCCTCCACTTCTGAAGTCCCCAGACCTTGTGATCCCCACCCAAGGACCATGGCAGTGAGGTGACCAGGCTGCCCTGGGATTTGGGAAGCCCCCTGGGGTTTGGGTTGGCTGGGACCAACCCTCTAAACAGGGCTGTGCTCCACAGGTGCTGAGGGTCTCCCCTCTCCTGGGGTTTAGTCATCCTTTATCTCAGTCCCCCTTATCCTGAGGTCCTGAACCCATACTGGCAGGTGATTTCTCCAGTTACTGGCAGGCACAGCTAACAACTCCCACTACAGCATCCCTTCATCGGCTGTTAAAGTCCCCACTGGAGCGTTTAAAGGGGGAAAGACCTCCAGGGTGAGGGCGGTGTGGGGTTTTCCTCCTGTTTAAAGACACATTGACCCGGGTTTTTTTGCAGAGCAAGTGTACAGTTGGAAGTCTATTAAGGCAGGTTTATGGGAGCTCACACTGAGAGCTCAGATTAATTAGCTGGCAGTATTGCTAATCATCTCTGCTGCAGTGAGTTGTGCTGGGAAATACACAGCTCTGAGGGCTTCGGGGACATTGGGTCTGACGGCAGGGCATGGTCCCTCTAGACAGGCTATCTCCCCTTGCACAGTCAGAGCTGAGGAAGCCCCAGAAGCAATGTGTCATATTTGTCGCTGGCTGGTGGACAGCCCCCCTTACTCTCCCTCCCTGTGGCCCCAAGCCCTGGGGTCTCCAAAATGAGCAGTCCCTATGCTCCCAGGGAGGGGGTGTAGGTGCCCAAGCCTGAATTCTGGGGACAGGAGGCCAGGGAAGTAGGGAGGCTCAGGGAGTGAGCCCGTCCCTGCTGAGCATCCCCCAGGCAGAGAGAGAAACTGCAGGAAGTCTTTGGTCACTGCCCTGGTGACTGCAAACCTCCTGCCCATCATCTTGGGACACTCGATGAGTTTGCATAGCTTGTCTGGGCTCTGTGGTGAGTTTCATACTCTTCTCGGCTTGATCAGGGATTGGGGTCCCATGGGGCTAGAGCTGCAAGGGTACAGGGCCTTTGCTGGCAGCTGCTTCTGCTTTTCTGATCCCTACACACATAAATAAACCAGGGGCCATGCTCAAAGCCCCTGGTCAGGGGCTCCCCGCGTCTTCTCGGCTCGTTCCCTCCTCAGCAGCTGTCCACTGGGAGGATGAACGTGTCTGTAGATGCAAGAACCAAAACATTTCCCATGTTAGGGAGCCAAAAGAGGCAAAATGGCCAGTGCTGTCCTGGGACCAGCCAACTCTCAGTGCTAGCCCTGAGACGGACAGAAAAGGCAAGGATGGGGGAGAAACCCAGACTGGACGGTGTGCCAGAGGCCACATGGGTGCAGGTGGGCTGGGGGAGACTGCGAGGGGGAACCAGTGCTTGGTCCATGTCCACTGTCCTGTCTCCCATCTCCCCCAGGTACATTCTCTCCATCACAGACACCCACTTTGTGCGGGAGCTGCTCTTGTCCAAACTGGCCTGGGGACAGTGGGGTTTGGGGTGTCTGTGACTCCCATCTCATGACAAGCATGGGGTGAGGCGCTATCTTGGCTGCTGCCTGTGCTGGGGAAGGGCAAATAGGTCAGTTTGCATCAGGGGTAGGTGAGGATAGTAATGGGGGGTGGATGTGCTTCAGCCCCCCTGGGCCTGCTGCCACCACCCTGCAGGAGGGGATGCTATCCCCTTGCCACCAGCTGGGCAGCAGGCAGGGATGTGCCTGCAGCCCCCCAGAGTCTTGCTGTGGTCTCTCTGGGGTGGCATCTGAAGACTGCAAGGAGTGTGGGGCTATACATGGCCCTGGGTCACTTTATGCAGGTGCTTTTCTGTGGGACCAGCTGCCCACTGTGCCACCCTCCCACTGCAAGGGGCCCTGGGGAAGCTCTCCAGGCACCCATGGAGGTGTCTGTGCTGCTCAGGGAAACAAGGAGTGCAAGGAGGTGCCATCCCCCAGCTTCCACAGAGTTCAGCGTGTCCCCTGAATCACAACAACGAAATTCAAACTATGTGCAGGGCATGAGAGTTCAGAACAAGCCCAAGTCCCCAGCTGGCCATAAAAGTCTGGCCAAGATGAGGCAACGCAAAAACTAAACATTCAGGCGAGCGATGGATCCCAGGAGCACAGCAGCTCTTGGCGGCGGTGTCAGCTCAATTCTGCTTCCCTGATGAGCTGCAGTCTGGGGGGAACCCGTGGTGGTCCTCTATAAGATCCTGCATGGGAGCTTCAGCTCCTGGGGTGGTGCAGGCAGCTGAGATCCCTCTGCACCCCACAGCACCGGCTGGTAAGGCTAGGATAGAGCCTAGGGAAGGGTGGGGGCCTGACTCTGATCTGCTGAGCTCTGGAAGAGCCAGATGCTGAGATGCAGCCAGCATTTTCCCCTCTGACCTTTACCAAGACATATGGAGAGGCCTGAGCTAATACTGCCTGTATATCCCTTTGGCTGTCAGTTCACAAGGCTGCTGAAGGGGCTATAGGGGATGTATTCCCAGGATACAGGGATAGAAGTTGCCCAGGGAAAGTGTCCAGGAGAGCAAAAACAGGGGCGTTGGCTTGAGTCAGCTTTGGAGCAGAGAATGGGCAGCATGAAGTGCCCCACGCTCCTTGCTATCCTGCCGCCTGCTGAGCAGTTTGCTCCCCCCATCCTGCCTCTCCCTGCTGCCTCTCTTCCTGCCTCCTTGCCTTTCTTGCTGCTGAGATCCCTTCTGGCTGCTCAGGATTGCCCCAGGCCTGGGGAATCTCCCTTCCCCTGACACTGCGCAGTTGTGTGCAACCCACAGCAGCAGGTGCAGTGGGTGGAGCGGCGCTGGCAAAGCCGCAGTGCCGAGTCAGACCCTTCCCCAGGGCCTGTGATCCTGATCCTCGTGGGAACTCCCTGCCACCCACCAATTCCTCTTCTTATTTATGTACAGCTGCTGTTCACAAATGGGCTTCCTGGGATGGAAACCTCCGGCAGCTTTTTGGAGTGGAAGAGCATGTGAAAACCTGCCACGATGGGCTGCCTGCGAGGCAAACGCCTCTTTCTCTGAGGCTCCTTCACTCCCTGGCTTGCCACCCATGTCACCTGCAGCAGGGGAGAAGGGCTCTGCCTCAGCCATGGGAGCCCTGGGCTGGGTGGTTGCCGACTGGCCCCCTGCTCCCTGTGGAGCAAAGCTGCTCCCAGGGCTCCTGCCTGGCCACAAGCACCAAAGGTCTGTGGGACCTTTGAAGCCAGAGCTTGAACATCACGATAGCCCACGGTGGAGCAGGAGGCACAGCTCTGTGCATCCATGGCTCAGCTGTGCCCATTGGGTCCCCTCCACCCTCCCCTTCGTGGCTCTGTTGTGTGTGGGATGCAGGCTCTCATGGGGAGCAAGAGGCAGTGCAAAGAGCTTGGCAGACCCCTATTTGCAAGCTGAAGAGCAGGGACAGGCACCGGGGCTCAGCAACCCAGCGTGAGATGCCCTAAGCCTTCAAGCAAGCCTGCAAAGCCAGCCAAGAAAGGACTTGCCTAGGAACGAAGGGCAGATGAGTGCGGCTCATGCCTCACCCTGCCTTTAAATGGAGAAGCGAGACCCGCCTGGTGCTGCTGCCCGTGGATTCCTGGCAGCCAGTTCATGCACCGGGCTGCCTGCCTGCCTGCAGGTCACCCAGCGGGCGGTTGTGCAGAGCAGCCTCCAGCCACCCCGGGAGGCTGTGCACACACCGGGGTGGGACCTCGCACGCACGGAGGCTGCAGGAAAGCAAGCCAGCCCTTCCCCAAGCATGCGGGCTGCCAGGGTCCATCTGGGAGGTCAGAAGCAGAAGGAGCCCAGGAATTCAGCAGAAGAATGTGTTTGTTGTTTGATTTTTCAGTAATACGTTCTGGGTCGTGGCTAAATCCTGTTTGCAAAGTGCTGAGCCTGTTGCGAGAGCTAGGAGCGACGTGCGCACGGAGGCAGGCAGGGGAAAACCCACCGCATGTTCCTGTCTTTCTTCTGCGCCCCTTCTGCTCGGCAGCACTGGCTCCCCCAGCTCAGAAGGGAATTGCTCCAGGGACGTGTAGTGGGGCTGGGGGTGGACCCAGAAGCCCCAGGGCATGCGGTCCTGGCAGGTCCCCTTGCACGCTGGGCAACAGACCCACAGCAGATGCAGGGCCCATTCCTACCCAGGACATCCCCCCAGTATCGCCCCTGGGATGGGGTGAAGCACACTGGAGCCTGAGCTCCTGCGATCACACTTGTACCAAATTCCCACTGATTTTGGGAGTCCATCTGGAGGCACAGGAACTCCCTCCCCAGTTTTCAAAGGGTGCTGAGTCAAAACACCTGCAAAACCAGCCCTGCTGGAGCTGGGATCCTGCTCCGAGAGCCCCGCTGCTCCCAGGAGAGTGGGAGAAGGAGGAGCCAAAAGGCTGATAGGTTTTCAAGTGGGATGTCACTTATTAGCCTGGATCAACGCTCTCATTTCCCTGGGGACCCCGTTAGTGACATTTTCACTGCATTTTTTTTGGAAGGAACCCAAGCAGCCAGGAGGACGGGAGCCAGTGCAAGACCCATACGGGAAGGCAGCCAGGCTGCTGGGCTGATCCCGGTCATGTGCCGCAGGGCTGGGGGAAGGAGGACAGCCCTGCCCAGCCTTGTCCCACAGCCTTGTCCCACAGCCAGGGGCATGTGGCACCACCGTCCCATTGCTGGTGTCCTGGTGGGACAGCCGAAGCCAACCATTCTCCCTCTGCTGCCAAGAGGCAACTCTGTGGGGCACAGAGGAGTCCCTGTGGGGCTGTGGCTTCATCACAGCACATCTCAGCTTCAATGGAGCTGTGTGACGTGATGGAGTGGGGAGAAGATGAGCCAGGTTCAGGATGGAGCTGGTGTGGTCCCCCCTCACAGCAGCCGTGAGTCCAAGGAGGGTTGCAAGGAGGTCTGAGAGCTGGAGAGGGCAGGGGCTTCCCACGGAATGGGAACTGCATATTCCTCCAAAGGGGTTTCCAAGGTCACTCTGTATTGCACAAGAGCTGCTTTAGCCAAGCCACCCTGAATATGGACACCCACCAGATCAGGCCACCTCCCTCTGCTGGGGCACTGGGCTGCCTACAATCCCTGTCTGTTTTGGAGAGGGTCGGATATTCACACCTACGGTGCTCCCCAGGTTGGGATAGCCAGGCACAGTCAGGGGATGGTGGCCGCCACAGCCCCAGCAAGCCGAGGAACAGCGTGGTGGCTGTCCTGCCTGCCTGCCTCTAAAATTCCCCACCACAAATGGCCAGGTTTGCTTTTGCAGCTGGCTTTTCCCAAGGGACACCCACCGCGGGGTGCTGGATCCCCGCTCAGGCTGCAGCTCAGGGAACAGGGCAGCCCCGAGGCTCCCGCACCACGTGCCCCCGCAGCCCCTCTGCCCCACCACACAGAAAATCTCCTGGGGAAAAGGCTCAGGGAGCAGATGCTTCTTAGAAACCCTGGCCAGGGCCCTGTTCCCCTCTTTCCTCGATCTGTCAAATCACTTTCAATAAATCAGAGGATTTTCCCAGCACAGCACTCCCGCTGCCAGACCACAGTGCTCCGCTTGTGCTTTTGTCTCTCGTTCCCAACTACTTGCCTCCTGTTTGCTTCACTGTGGCCTTTGCTCTGAGGTTAGCGCCCCTTTTTGTCAGGGATGCGTCAGCAGTGCTCTCTTGGAGCCCTGCTCCCTGCATCTCCCATCACCGCGTGTGGGTTTGCACAGCTGAGGGTGGGAAATGCAGGAGGGGGCCGAAGCGGTGCCCACCGGCACAGAGACCTGGCTCCAAGTAGGCATTTCCAGGAACAGTGGCTAAATTGTCCAATTTTGGCTTCAATCCCCATGAGTTTTTCACCCTCTCTGGTTCTGAGGCATTCGGGGCATCCTTCATGTCCAGCCTGAGAGCACTGGGGCAGGGTGCTGGGGGTCTGCTCCCCCCGCCAGGCAGGGTCCCCCAGGCAGGAGGGCTGGCAGGCAGGGATGGCTGGAGGTCGTTGGGGCTGTCCCACAGCTTGGCAGGCAAATGAACAATTTGGGATACAATCCCTGCCCCCCTCCAACTTCACCCGTGCATCATCCAAGCAGAGTTTGCAGCTCCACAGCTCCAGATGCACAGCACAGGTCCACAGCTGTCCTGGAGCCTGTGGTCCCCTGATGGGAAGGACCCTAAGGAGTGTATGTCACCACCCCAGGACACCAAGGGACAGAGCAGTCTGTGCTGTAGTTCCCCTGTCCTGCATCCCCGGCCAGGGTCCTGGGTGCCCTGCAGAGACGGAGGACCACAAGGACAGGCTTCTCTGGGCTCAACCGCAGCTTGAAACTGTCCACCAAGTACCCGATGCGCCTCCTCTGGGACTGCTGGAGGGGATTCCCCCTGCTCTGAACCCTGTGTCCTCCTGGGGTCTAGAGAAATCAGGCATGAAGAGGTGGAGGGGCTGTCCCTGGTGGGTCCACAGCAAGAAGCCATCCTTCCCTGTGCCCCCAGGGCAGCCTGGCCTGCCAGTTAGCTGCTCCTGGCGGGGGCTCGACAGGGCTGAGAGCGTTTCTGCTCCACACAGACCAATTCACTTGTTCACTCTGCAGGGAGGGAATTTATCTCCATGTTTCCATGCTAGTAGGAAGAGAATTCGTCTGAAATAGTGCAGGTAGAAATCCTCACCGAGGGTGGCATCCTTACCCAGAGCACTGCAGTACTTGAGACGCTGGAGGAAGTGTTTTCTCCTGGCACATTGCATTAGGGAAAGTGGACAGGTCAGCCCAGGTGGGGACCTGGTCATGCCCAGACACTTCCCACTCCAGAGACTGTCAGTAGAGAGAGAAACCAAAGGGCCAAGAAGGGGATCACTGTAGCTCAGGGGGCACAAGAAGAAAACTTGGAGCTGAAAGCCCACCATCAGCTCAGAGCCCACCATGCCCCCGCAAAAGCCGAGCTCTGTTAGCAGCAAAGCAGTGTGGATAAGAAAAGGTGGTTGGCTCCAGCAGTTTCTCTGGAGGACAGCAGCTTTGCAAAGCAAAGGCTGGCCATGAGGGCTCCACCAGCTGTGCTCTGCTCCGACCAGGAGCCATTCCCAGTATCTGCCTGGGATTGTGATGAGGGGAGACAAAGAACCCATGACAGAAGCAAAACAATCTGCTGTCCAAGGTTCCCCTCACGTGAGCGATGGGATAGACGTCTCTTGGCACTGCATTTCATTTACATCCTTTGGGAAGGGCTCTGACACAGCATGATAGAAACCAGAGCCATCCCGAGTCCTGCACGGGTGGGTGGGAGCAGGCTCGGTGCTCTCTCTGCCCCAGCTCCATGCCAGAAAATAGGCATCATGCTCCAGAGAGGGGAGGATTTGGCTCTCCCACCCCGTGGACCATTAATATCCCATCTGGGGAGGTGGCTCGCATGTGCCCTGGGCTTGCATGCCTTCTCCTCCCACAGTGGGTCACCTCAGCCTGGGCAGTCTGGCCCAGATGTCACTGCACCAGCTGACGTGTCCATGAGTGGGTCTAGTTCCCCCTTCCCTTCCCCAGGGGCTGCAGGGCGCCTGCTTGTCAGCATTTCTGAGGTAGGTGACAAAATAAGACCCTCCCTCACCCTGCCCAGGGCTTCTCTCTTGCTGCAGCTCTGGAGTTTGAATGAAGCCCAGGTGGCAACAGCCCAAGGAACTCAGACACCTCAGGGGAGATGCAACACGAGGGGCCCTGTGCAATGAGTTGGTGGACACAGTGGTGAGCCCCTCCAGCAGAGAGGGGAAAATCCACTGCAGGCTCCAAAATAGCTTCAGATTCTTGGAAAGCTGGCAAGATGGGGAAGGAAAAGGAAAGGCAGGCAAATAGGGAGTGCTGGATTTTTTGCCATTAAATAGCAAAGCAAAGCAAAACAGTCAGTGTTTCCATTCCGCGCAGTGTCCTGCTCATTTGGCCTGGCTTTTCACTGCAAACTGGAATGAAAATAGGGCTGCTTCGCTGCACGACTTCTCATACTTCCATTTAGAGAAAAGTGTTGAGACTCATTGATGCTGAACTGGTCAAAAGCAAACCACCACTGATGCCCTTCCTCAGAGCAGGTGGCTTCTGAGTGGTGTGCCATGGTCCCATCATGGTGCTCTGCATGCCTGTAGTTCCCACAAGACTCCACACATGTAATTGAGGAAGACTGGAGAGTACCAAGAGGGGGAAGTAACTGTACCCCTCTGTATGGCACTTATGGGTCCATTTCTGAGTTAACCTTGTCCAATTTTGGGCCCCCCCAGTACAAGAATGACACTAACAAACTGGAGAGAGCCCAGTGGTGAGGCTCTGAGATGGTTAGGGACCTGGAACACAGGACATGTGAGGAGAGGCTGAGAAAGCTGGGTTTCTTCAGCCTGGAGAAGGTGAAGGGAGATCTGGCAGCCAGCTGTCTTCAAATCCCTAAGCGGGGGGTATAGAGTCAACAGCGATGGTCCCTTTTCAGAGGTGCACAGCGAAAGGATGAGAGGCAACAGACACAAGTCACAAACAGGTAAATTCTGATGAGATTTAACAAAAAACCTCCTTCAGCACGAGGGTGGCTGGACCCCGGAATAGGGACCCAGTGAGGCTGAGGAATCTCCACCCTTGGAGCCACCCTAACCACAGTCCCCAGCTAAGCAGGCTATGTTGGCCCCACCTAGAGCCGGGGTTGGACCAGAGACCTCCAGAGGTACCTCTGAACCTCAGATCTTATGTTTTGAGAGCACCAGCCTTGCTAAGGGCAGCACTAAAAGGACTTGCATCTCCTACTGACTTCCATGGCCTGCGAACCTCAGGCAGCAGGACTTGCAAGTGGCACAGCAGGGACTCCTCTCCAGGAGCTTCCCACCAACAGCCTTTGGGTGGACGAGTCCAGACTGATGCCACCTTGTCTGGAGATTTGGGCTGTAACTCTCTGGTTGTGTATCTGGCTAATCAGAGCCACAGCCCCACAACAGATCCTGGTCTTCATTCTAGAAAACAGTTGACTTTGTTTCCATGACTCACCCTACAGAACATGGATGCGCTCAGGACTGCCATTTAGCAAAGTGTCCATCATGCTGGGCTATAGCCAAGCCCTTCCTCAGTTTCCCAACAGCTTTGCCTTGTGTGCTTACAGCTGCTATTTGGTGTCTTTGCTGCACAGTGGCTTGTTCAGGCAAAGAAAGGGAGAGTTTTCACCCAGCTTTGCCAGGAGCTTGTCCCAAAGGCAGAAAAGAGATTGAACCTGGCTTTTATCTGCTTCCTAACTGCAATCTTTATCCAGAAGAGATGGCAACACTCAGCTCCAGGGGTCCAGGTCATGGGGGGCAGAGTGCTGTCAGGCAGACGAGGAAAAGACGGAGACTCAACAAGGGTGAACAGTAAATATGGTCACATCCTCTCATCCTGCTCACACGTGGGATCTTCCTGCCTACCTGCGGAGCACCACGTCCTGCACAGAACAGGCCACGATCTGCACGGCCCCGTCCCTCCCCGGGAGGGCTTGCGTCATGCCACAGGGCAGCCAAGCCTGCCCCAGCCTGGCCTTTCAGCTCAGCATTCCTCCCTGGAGGTGCAGCAGCAGCCTGGCCGCAGACGGGCCACCTGGAGAGGTGAGACGGCCACTGCCCGGACACGTCCCCACTCGCTGGAGGTCAACTGCTGTCTGTGATCACACAAGCGAAACTCCAATGCACGGCTCCACGGTAGGGACCGCTTTCAGCCAGCAAATGGCTCTTTGCAGATGTAGGGAGACAGGAAACATCTGCATTGTCATAGCTGGCAGGTCCTCCCTAAACACAGGATACATTCATTAAACAGCCTATTTCCCTCCCCTGCCTGACGGTGGGTGCCAAGTCAGCCTTTGCTCAGGTGGGAAGGGTGAAGCTGCATGAAGTCCCCTCCAGCATTGCACCCTGGGGCCATGCACGCCTCAGCCAAGGGGGTCTGGGAGGGGGCAGCCCCACACTGGGACCCGCACCCCACCATGCTGCTGCAGGGTGTGGGGATGCTGGGGCTCAGGGTGTTGCCTGTGCCCTGACCCTCTGCCCTGGCACACCCCAAACTGGGCAAGGTTGGGCTCTGCGTCTGTTCCTTCCATGGGGGACATCGTTGCTGATGCACGGTGAGCGGGCAGGTGGGCAGAGGTCCCCACTGCTCCTGCGTGGGCCAGTGGGCAGAGGTCTCATCTTTGGTGTCCTGCAGAACCAAAGCCTCTGCACAGGCTGTTTTGTGCAGTCATTCACAAAGGAGGCAGCAAAACCAGTACAGCCTCCCCCGCCCCTCAACCCCAGCTAGACAGAAAAAGGCATTGCACTTGCTTTCTTCCTTGGTCTTGCTTCTAATCTGCAAGGCAGCAGAAAATGATTCCACCACCAAGCACCATCACAGTTCCAGCAAATGTTTCTTTGTCCTCCGAAGACAGTTACTGATATCTTTAATACTATCTGGGAGTCCATCAGACAGGGAGATTTACTTACGGAAACTCCATGGTGAAGGGGGATAAGGGAGGTGAACAGGAAAGTTTTACTGAACACATCATGCTGCAAACTCTGCTTTCCCCAGTACTCCTGCAAGCTCAGGTAAATGGTTAAAAGGACTTTTGAAGGAATTACTCATCTCAAGACAAAGCAAGGCTGATGCCTCCATCAAGCACAGACCAAGCTGGCCGCTGGTCACCCTGCCATAGTGGTACCAACGCTTTGCATCCTCTGGGCTGGGTTTCCCCATCATAGCTCAGTGCGCTCCATCCTAGTAGTCCCTGAGGATGCTCCAGGTTTGAACTACCCACCCTGGACAGTCTGTCCACAGAGGAGCGATGCAGCAGAGGGGTGGCTCTGTGGTGTGTGCAGTTCACGCCCTTCGGAGATAACTGGAGGACTCTCAGTGCTAAACTAAATTAACCTTGAAAAATTCATGTCACAACTGACTGCAGCAATTAGTTGCTTTTAATGAGCTGCTTCACCCAGGCTGATGTGTGAAGGTCCTGGAGGAAATCAGTATCTGCCACACATGCCCCGGACAACTGATGGCTGATAGGAACTGGCAGCACCTCCTTCTCACCTGCTTCCTAGTAAGGAATTCCCACATTTGTGGCTCCAGTTTTCTGCACACAAGTTTATAAGCCCAAGTGCTTAGATGAAGGCTCTCGAGCCCAATGCTTTGCTGGCATGCCACTGATTTTCAGGAGAACAGGAAAGACAGTAATTTTTTAACAGATGTTGGGGAAGTACAAAGCATAACAGAATTTTTATGTCAAATCACCAGGAAAAGAGCAAAGAAATAGTGTTGGAACTGCAGCTTGATGCAGGGATGTGCAACAGCTCCCCGGCTCTGCTGCAGTGCTGACCACGCCCGAGGAGGCTCCAGCACTCAAGCCTGGACCCAGCCCTGCAAGACCTGGTGGTGTGACCCTCCAAGGGACTTACTGGGGAAGGGGAGTGTAGCCTTGCTGGGCCCCGATGTGGGCTGGCTCGGAGCTAGCGCCCTGTCCTGCTGCACACCCAGCTGCTCTTGGCCCTTAATTCCTGCTAAGGTGGATCAGCTTCCCTGGCACATCCCATACCACACTGCCCTGGGGTCTCTGCCCTGCTGGGAGATCCCTCTCCACCATCCAGCCAAGCCTGTGTTGCTAAAACAAAGCAACAGCCTTGATCCTGGAGGCATGGAGAGATACTAGGCATTGCTGGCTCTATATGGAGGTCCCTGAAGAAGACATGCACCTAACTCATCGTCCTTGTTCCCATCGCCATGTCTCTGCTGTGCCCCAGCAAGAGGAATGCAAAGCACATACATACCCAAGGGACTTGCAATGGGTTGGGATTGCAAGGGGATGCCAGGCTGTCCTGCCACTCTCCCAGGTGGGACATCACATCAGTGGGCTGCAAGCACCTCTGATGTTCCTCCTTCCTGTGACGAGCTGGTGCCACAACATCATCTGGTTTCGGGGAATTCATGACCCCATGCAGCCTCTAGCACTGCTCTGTGGTTAGTCTAAATCCACTTGCAGGCTGCAGAGCAGCTTAAACGGATGCTGGAACAGATGTTTGGCTCATCTTCCCCTGCTTGGATCTGCAGTTCATTGCTCCCACGCTGCATTCCCCTGCCTGCTCTATCTCTGCATCCCAGCAGGGGCCCCATGCCACCCCCCTGAAGGCAGTCACTATTTCCCGCTCTGTCCCTTGGAGGCAGAGCTCCTCTGAATCCAATCCTACACCCAAGCATGCCCCGGCCCTGGAGGGCTCCTGTCCCTGACCCTAGTCCCAGCATTCCGCTTTGGGCTCAGACATGCAGCGGCAATGCTGGTAGGTGCCAGCGTGGCTCCACGCATGACTCGTAGCAGCTGGTTTTGCTTTCACAAAACCACTACATCATCCCAAACCTTGCGTTGTGCTGTTTGCAGGCCTAGGTTAGAACAAAGAGATTTCTAGAGATGCCTCTGATTCTTTCCCTGAGTCTCCCTTCTCACTGTGGCTTAAAGTAAACACTAATAAATCTAATGTGGATTTCTTTCAAGTGTAGCCTTCTCTCATGTATGACCTTCATTTAGCACAACGGCTCCCAATTTTCTGTTATAAAACTTGTAACCCCATAAAATGTCTCTTGCACCAGAAATTCAAAACAGATTAATATTTACTCATTAACCACTGGAAGAACACCAGTGTTTTATTTTTTTTTTCCTTAGTGCAATTTGCTTAGCTCTGAGAAGTCCCTGCTCTGCCCTTACACCTAAGATGGTGCACATGGAGTACTGGAAACCCAGCTGTTTCTACCAGGCACTCCACAAACAGCAAGTACTGCATGTGGCTAAGTTATTCGGACAAAGATTTTCACAATGAAAATGGCCTCATCCTGCAACCTCCCCAGCAGTGTCCAGCCACAGGCCACTGCAGAAGGCCACTGCAGAAGCAGCAGAGGACACGGCCCCAGGGCAAAAGCACCAAGTGTCAGGGGGAACTTCTTTCTAAAATCACCATGTGGCTGTCATCTATAAACTCAAAAAGCAGAGCCATCGAAACCAAATTCCTCTAGTGTGGGGCAAACCTGTATGTAATTGAGCCTTGGAATCTGCTGCAGTGTCCAATTTTCATGCCAGAAGTGTCAGAGAAACAAGGAAAGCTGTGGTAGGATGTTGTATGGTTTTGCTGTGATTCAGCAAGCTGCGTGAAAAAACCTCTGTGCAACGATTTGAAATGGACCAAGCCAGAATCCAGCCCATTTGTTTTTCAAAAGCTTTGTCATTTCCTGAGCACTATCATTACAGAGGGACTGAAGAGTTCAAAACCTACTCCAAATGTGGTAGATTTTGCAATGCACCCTGGAGCTCGTCCTCAGTATGCACGTGCTTTGCAGGCAGAGTGCTCTGGAAAAGGACAAGCCCTTCTAGGTTTGGCGCTGCTTGCTCAGCTCTGCTTTTCAGGAATTGCTTGCCCACCACACCACCTCCCCAGCACACGCCTGTTTGGTTGGTGCTACCTCAGGAGCTCACAATGGCTGAACCCAAAAGGGATTTGCTCATGCAATGGGGAAGCCACGAAGGCTGGAGCACCCAAGTCTGAAGATCACTGCTATCCTCCACTGAACCCTGGAAACATCTCAGCTCCTGTGCTTAGATAAGCCCAGACCTACAAGTCTCCTTCTTCTGCCCTGAAGTCCTCCTGGACATGAGCAAGTCAAGTCTTGATCAAGACTTGGTCCAGCACATCTTCTCTGCAGTTCTGACTTGCCTTCAGACTAGGGAGGATCCTAGACTGGTGGAGACCTGCTGGTGATGCTGCTGAGCGGCTTGCGCATGCACACACTTGAGGAATGGCTCCTCAAAACCAACCCCTTCCCAATATCCTTGTGGTGTTAGAGCCTGACCCAGGTATCAGGGCTCTTCTCCAGGCCAGGCACTGCTGCTGTGGGCTGCACAGACCTTCTCCTCCCTCCTGGGATGCCACATGCCCTGGGGACCCACATGTCCCACCCCACATGTCCCACCTTGACTCTTGCAGTCCTACCAGCTGCACAGCTTGCAGCCCTGCTGATCTCCAGGGCTTCATGCCTGCAAAGAGCCCTCCTGTGCTGCGTTTCAGGGTCATGCTTGTACCTCAACTAACCTGTGATATGTGGGGGTTTTTTTCTTCTTTTGTGGGTGTCTTTTCAACGTCTGGCAACGGGGCTGAGCTCACATGGAAGACTTTCTCTTGATGGCAGCCTAAGTGTGGGTCCCTCCTTTCCCAGATTTTCTTGCAAGAATAAAACATTTTTGACATTTTAATGTCTCTGTTGAGGCTGTTAGGAAGTGGTCAGCATATTCTAGCTGACTAGAGACAGCAAACAGGCGGCAGAGAAACAGCAGAATAGCGTAAGCCTCTGCAATAAAAGTGTCTTTTGCAAACATTTACAAAGCAATTCTCCCTTACTCAAGTTTTTCTGGATTTTGTATTTTCCTGTCATAAAAAAAATAATAATAATTTGAGCCCTTTATGACAATAAATACGGGTTTATTAATGATTTAGACTCTGAGCTCCTTGAGGCAGAGTGTTTCCTATTCAGGGGGTTTAGGATCAGGAAAAGCCAATAAATCCCTTTGTTTAACCTCCTGTGTATAATAATTTTGGTGCTGTATTGAGCTTGCAGCTTCTCTAACTGCTAAATCACAGCCCCAGCGAGGTACTCTCAGAGGTGAGGACACCAAGAGATGGAGCATCTGCCCTTTGACCGGTTGTGCCTGGCTTTAGCCACCCAGACTCTGTGTCCCCTCTCTGTTGGGGCTTCAGCTCGGGCCATTTCTCCCAGGGGTGCCCTTCCCTGGAACTCCTGCTGCCCCACGACCTGGGGATGAGACCTGCCCCAAGCCTGCTCCACTGACTCTTCATTAATGATGTGGAGCTCGTCATCAGCTGTGCTGCCTCTGGGTGCTGCCCCCAGCCCTTCACCCTCCTCGGGGCTCCGCGGGTCCAGCCCAGCCGGAGGTATGAGGAGCATCCAGCCGGGGCAGGCACGACCCAGGGAGGTGGGTGCCTGCCTGGTGGCACCCTGTGACTCGGGAGCTCAGACAGAACCTAGAGGAGATCTGGGGTGAATTCCTCCTGCAGCAGATTTGCACCATGCCAGAGACCCGCTGGCTCCATCCATCCAGTGTGAATCGCTTCCAAACACTCTTTCTCTTGCTTTGCCCCAGGCTCTCCCACCTGCATTTCTGGTTGGGATGGCCCCTCACTCAGGCACCTGAGACACTCTGCTCTAGTCTAGACAGCTCCAGCTGTAAATACAAGTGAATTTGCCCTGTGATTATCTGAAGACACTGACCCCAAGCCTCCTGGCAGCCCAGATGTCCATGAGAGCTCTCGTTCCCCCAGCGCTCCCTGGGCTCTCCCAGGGGCTGGCAGCTCCATGACATGCTTCTCCCTCTTCACCACAGGTCCCAGCCCGCCTTTCTGCAGGTCACCCATGCCTGACGGGGCACTGGCAGTGCGACGGCTCTCGCAGCCGCAGCCGGCACAGGGAAAGTCACTCCAGAAAAGCAGTGCTAGGCTGCAGGTCTGCAGTGACCCATTAATCCATCCCTGGGGGAGCTTCAAGTGGGATATCTGGGAGAAGGGAAAGCTCACAAATGAGCTGCTGACATGTCTGACACCACAGAGGTCCCAAGAAAAGAGGCTGGAGTGGGATGGGATGGGATGGGATGGGATGGGATGGGATGGGATGGGATGGGATCGGCTCTGCCCAGACACGGGAACAAGCCAAGGGGCTTTGGGTTGCGCAGCCTGGAGATAAGCCCCCTGTGGTCCGCTGCTCTGCTGAACCCTCACACCGTGTGTGCCCCATCTGCCGTCTCCACAGCGAGGGAGCCTGGCAGAGGCAGGAGAGAAGAGCAGAGCAGGGCAGAGCAGAGGAGAGGAGCCAAACTGTTTTAGGTACCCTGCATGGCCCTGGTTGGGTTATTTATAAGGGCTGAGGTCAGGGTCTCTGGATCGAACACACTCATTTCTGCTGCATGCACCAACTGATCCAGGGCTCCTGGGCCCTGAGATCAGCTTCCAAATACAGCCTGGTCCCTGGGGGCACGGAGCCACCCCACCAGCTCGGGCTCCCAACCTGCTCGCTGGGGCTTGTACACAAAGGCGCCTTAGAGACAGCGCTGGATTAGGCCAGCTCACAGGGCAGCGGGACAGGAGCCAGGACCTCAGCTGCAGCTGCCCTGTTCTCAGCACCGGCACAATCCTGCCCACAGGGACGGAAATCCCATTCCGCAAATTATTTTCTCCATGGTTCCCTTCCTGGAGGAGGGGAAAGGAGATCCACCATCCCTTCGACGCAGCTGGGACGCGGCCATTCAGCGAGGAGCAGCTATCCATCACCTCCCCCGTGTGAAGGATGCTCGCTGCCCTCCTCCCGGCCAGGCTGCCACAGTCCCAGCCTGAAGGCATCAGGGCTGGGGTCTGACCAGCTTCCCCCAGCACCACCGCTGCTCCAGGCAGATCCCCTTGGCAAATCCTGAATATGCCCGGCAGCAAGACCCCCTGCTCCCACCCCCGCAGCCATTTGCTCTGCCCGGGAAGAGGCAGGTGTGGGGTGAGATGAAGCAGAATACAAACATTGTGTTAATGCTGGCTGGCGTTAATCGAAAGCTGATGTTCCACAGCCCCGCCAACAAACATTGCTGGGGATCTGTGGGAAAAATGGGATCCACATGGCAGTTCGCACTCCAGCTGCTGCCTTATCTCCTGGAAATGTTATCTCGTGCAAACTTGAGCTGGAGCTATTTTATTTTCAGCTGAGTAAAAATGTGTCAGTTTTATATTTATATATTAGGCCACAATCCCATGGGAAATTAATTTGGCCAACAGCAGAAATTCTGTCATCGCGTGCATCAGTCAGTCTGGGAATGGGGTTCTCCAGACCAGGGCCCTGAAATCAGGGGAACAGCTTAAAATAATAACCATGGGAGGATGCGGGAGACAGAGCAAATTACAAGAGCTCCTACCTAACTGCAAATGTATTTAGGGAGCATTTCATGGCTGATACATAAATGCAGAGCCAGAGGCCTGGGGTAGCTCCTGTCTCAGCGGGTTCCCCCATGGGGAGGAAAGGGCTCAGCCCACGCATGCCACGGGATGGGGAGGGAGCGCTCTGGCCGAGGTGGCCCCCATCCCAGTGGCACTAGCCCGGCTGGGTGCCAGCCAGCTGAGCCTCCTGCAGAAACCAGGCAGGGGACTGCAGGTCCTGGGCATCGCCGTATCCTGCTGCTTGTGACATGGCAGCTCTTGGGTGCCTGTAGTACACCAGGGAGTGCCCCAGGGATACCCACACCTCTGCATCCCCGGGTGCTTGGTGGTCTCAGGGGTGCAAGGCAGAACCAGAGCCAAGCCCTCACCTCTGTAGGGTGGGCACCCTGCCTGGCTGCTGTTCGCTGGGGGTGGGGTGAGCCTGGCCCTGAAAGCTCCCTCCCCTCAGAGATGTCACACAGCACCAGGCGCAGAGCATCTCCCAGCCCACCAGCACCACCCCGGATTCCCAGCATCACGCTCACCCCAGGCTTGGGGCTAGAAAGTGGTCCAGGTGCTGCTGGGACCATGCCCCTCTGAACCGGGGAGGCTGTGCTGGCTCGCTGGGCACACGTGTGCTGCCCTCCAGCCCTGCTCCCTGCACCCAGCGGGTCCCCACAGGGTGACGCACACGTCCAGGGAGCCTGTCCAAGGCGGCGGGTGTCAAGCCCTGGCTGCAGAGCCGCCTCGCTGGACTTTGGCAGCCTGGACAGCCCGTGCGACGGCTGCCAAGTCACGTGGAGGCCTTTGCTGCCTGGATGGGCACGTTTGCTTGGAAGGAGCAGTGGGGCATGGAGGCCTCAGGGAGGCAGAAGAAATAGCCCAGGGGATGAACAGGACATTTTAAGGAGACTCTCCCTGTTTTTCCCTTTGAGACAAAAAGAAGGGCAGGGCAGGGCAGGGCAGGGAAGGGGAGGGAGGGGAAGGGACGGGAAGGGAAGACAAGGTTTGGGTCCCAGCAGTGTGTTCCCTGTGCGGGGCTGGGAAGGGAGCTCCATCACAGGGCTGCTGTTTGCCATGGTGCTGAGCATCCCAGGCATGAGGAGCTGCCTCAGCTGGCAGCATATAGGTCTCAGGATGCAAATCAAAAAGTGTCTGTGCAGTGGTGGGCTAGGTCCTGGCAGTGCTGTGCCCCTGTGCCGGGGGGATCACACCCACTTTGCCATGATGGGCAGGGCTGGGGTCTCCGCAGAAGCAGGGAGTTCAGCAGGAGCAGGCATTCGTCAGGCAGGGTGATGGGCAGGGCTGGATGGTGATGAGATGCAGCAACAGCACAGCTATGTGAGGTGCTCAGGAACAGCCAGGGAAAGGACTGTGGCCCCAGACAGATGTAGAGCTGCAAAACCTAAGGTGTGCTGACACATTCCTGAACTGGAAAAGATGAGAGTGCTACTGAGTGTTGACATGGCTACAACCCATTGAGGCTGCTTGTCACAACTGGCATCAGTCCACTGATGTCCGTTTTCTTTTGATGGGACAGAGCCTCTGAAATCCACTGGGTAGTGGAGCTCCCCAGGACAGTCCACAGAGGACTGGTCCCCCAGGCAGCACCCACAGCAGAGGGTCAGAGTTCAGGTTATTTGTGTCTCCAGTGACCCAGGTAGCGATCCGGTGGCTGGACCCTGCTTGGCCCTCAACTCAGGCAGCCAGCACCAGCACTGCGACAGAAATGAAAAAGCACAGTAGCCGTCATCTTTCCAGACCCATTTCGCTGTGCCACAGCTTCCCCAGCAAAGTCCCTGCCACCAAGCCAGGCCTGCTTTCCCTAGACGAAGCCCCATTTTTTTATCCAACAAGCCACCTCCAAGCTCAAGACCTTCCCCAGCAGCCATGCAACCCCAGGTGCTGCAGTCGCTCTGTCCATCCCACTCTTCCCTTTTTACCCATTCTTCAGCCCCAGATGCCCTCTGAAGTAAGAGCGACTCATCGCACCCTTCACTGGGGGCTCCCACCTACAGTCCAGCTGGGTCTGGGGGCCAGAGGGATCATCTGGTCCCACTGGGATCAGCTGGTCCAGGGGCATGGAGACCCCCTTCCCTTTGGGGGCGGCTCCTCCACAGCACCGTTGCTGCCTTTCTCTGCTTCCCAGCGTTGCAAATAAATTGTGCTACTTTCTTCAAATCTACAGGCTCCCTTTCAGGCTCAAAATGTTCCTGGGAGTTTTTATCCTTCCCTCTCTGCGTCGGCCGTGCAGAGTGTGCGGGCTGGGCTCGGGTGCTATTATCTAGCTGGTTAATAGCGCAGCCGAATCCCTCTAGGTTTAATGAATAAATCCAGCCTGTTTTCTCATGGAGACACTCCCACCATTGAAAGCACCCAGGCTGAGTGGGCGGCAGCCTGATTTATAGCCAAAACCACCAAGGCCATGCCAGCCTCTTCTTCTCCCCTTTTTTTCAGTAAGAGCAAAACCATTCCTGGAGCTGAAGGGGGATTGATACGGAGGGCGGCTGAGACAGGCTGATGCTCCTGCAAGTAACGGGGCTTTGTGGGACCCAGAAGTTCAAATTTCACACGGTAAATGGAGAGTGCCAAGGAGCACGAGGCCGGAGCGGAGCTGGGAAGCGCGCTCCTGAGCAGCTCCAAGGCTGACGTCAGAGCAGCCCGGAGCTGGCTTGCTCACCACATACCTAATTTTCCCATATAAGGCCAACGAGAGCAATAACTCTCCTGGCAAGCAGATCAATAAAAACAGATGGTGGGCTTACAATTAGAGATTAAGCACATACCAGTCCAGAACAAACAGGCCATAAATCATACGTGAAGGAGGGTATTTATAGTTTAGATCACATTCCTTAATTAATTCAAAATGGCCCAGAAAAGAAAATAATACAAAACTGCTCTTTTCTGCTTTGTTCCTGCCTTGATTTTGCAAAGCTGCATTCTTTTCTTGGGGGGTGCGGTGGCCGGGGCAGCCACAGGAAAGACGCCTGCGGGATGATCCAGCCGGGCTGCTGGGGGAGGAAAGCGAAGGCTGTGGTTCGGGGCAAGAGCCACGGAGGAGGCAGTGAAGCGGGGTGAGCACCCAGGGCTTGATGATGTGCAGGGAGTGGGCTGGAGCACAGCGGAGCCCTGAATTTGCCTGAGTTCAGAACCCTGGGTTCATGGTACTCCTTCCGCCATGAGCCCATCACCAGCACTACGTCCCTGGGGTGTGGTGGTGGGAGAGGATGATGGACCCGGGGATGAAGATGCTGGGGCTTCCCGCAGGCAGCAGCTCGGGGGGTATTTCCTTGGTGGGGGATGCTCCCAGGCCATGGGTTGGGATCTACTAAAGGACCACACAACAGACCGTCCATTTGCACGTCTTGCTAATAGGGCATTTGACCCTTACAGCAATGGCCAAGCACGTTTTTCATGCAGAAATTACTTCACTAAATTAACTTGCTCTATAAAATGATAACAAGCTCCTCGCTCTTGAGGGGACTGCCAAGCTGGAGGCAAATGCAATACAACAGAGAGAAACACCAGCCAAAACTGATTAGCTCTGAAAATATACCTGGGCCTGAACTGTGGATGAAGGGTCCCAGGCTTTCCAAAGCACCTCTGTGACTCCAGTCCAGACCTCTAGGATCATTAGGAATTATTAATTTTAATGGGAACAAGGGACATAAGGCCTCTGGGCAGTCCAAACTTCAGGAAGCCCCATCCAACCACAAGTCTTGCTCTGAACTCCTGAAACTATGTCAGGAGGATGGAGAGGTTTCCTTTTTGTGAACACAAAGGACTTCTCCACCTGACTTTGGGAAGAGCCATGTTGAGTGGAGGATGGTATGGGGACAGCAGGCTGACTGCTGCCTGGTTCCCCTGTGCTCAGAGGGGGATGTCTCCCCTCCCTGCCTCCTCTTCCTCGTCCCCTCTGCCCTCCCCCCTCTCTCCCACTACATCCCCATCCTCCCAGCTCTTCCGCTCATCATATCCCACCAGCTGACCAGAGGTGATTCAGGAGAAGAGCCTGGCCCTCGAGCAGTGGTACGGGGGGAAATGCACATTCATTTGCATGAAGCAACCCCATCGGCACTGCCCAAGCCGGGGACATCACAGGGGGTTGACCCCAGAGGACAAAATCGGCCTCTCTCCAGCACAGCAGGTTGTGCAGAGCGGATCTGAACATCTCAGAACCGTTTAAAGTCCCTTGCTGGACAGGGCTATTTTAAAATCTCACTTGCACCCTCCTCCCATGTTTTCCCACCTGCCAGGGCTGCCAGTGGGGCACTGTGCCCGTCCCCTGACGCGAATGATGGCTTTGCAGATTGCACCAGCACAACGCTATTTGTTTTCTTGCCACAGCTCTCCATTTTGTGGGTTTGGGGTGGGGGTGGGGGGTTGCGGACTCAAAGACATGAGAAGCAATCCCAGCCATGACGCACTTCTAGTGATAGCGATCGTGCAGGCATTCACTGACAGGCAAGGCTAATCAGCATGCGAAACAGCTTGTTAGCTGCCCTCTATCATAACCAATCTGTTGACAACCTAGGCTCGCGTAATAAATCAGGACTTCAGATCATGAGACTATAAGAGCCTTCTGCAAACTGCTGCTGTGATGTTCACAGCAGCCCAGCTACTGTGCGGTGACATTCCAGACCCGCAGGAGTGGCCGGGTCAGGGCGGGCCGTGCATGTGCCATCGGGTGCTATCGAGGTGACTGCATCACTTCTCAGAGGGCTGCAGGGTGGAGAGACTCCACAACAGAGCTGGTAGAGGATCCCCGAAGCAATGCTGGGTGCTATTTCGTGGGAGTCAAGATGCAAGGGTCAGGCGCTTCCCCAGCAACCATTTACCAACAAGGCTGTAACCCATGCATCACCTACTCCGTGTGCTGATAGCACTTTTCTGGGGCTTTCTTCCAGCAGAGATAAGGCCCATAACTGCCACAAGTGTCTTGATGCAGACACCACTTGCTGCTTGCAGGACAGTTGACCCCTGACTGTCTCCAGCCCCCCCATCAACTAGCCACCATGGCACTTATCTCTCTCACTCACATAACTACTCCAAGTCACCTTTGCATAAGAAATGCACCAAAAGATGCCTCTTTGTTTTTGTTGAATCAAAGTGGAAACAAATTCCCCCTTAAGACAACTCTTTTGGGGAAATGGTTTAAGTTCTCCTTTTTGGGCTCTTACCAAACCTTTTACATTTTTGCCTCCAACACCTTTTCATGCCCTGAACCATATTTTCATAAGTTCCATTTTTCTATTCAAAGCAGGCAGGATGGACTGACTGACGGATGGACAATGCCCTCCCAGGTCTTTGCAAGCCGGCTGCCATCCCAGCCCCATCCCTACTGTCTGCGGAGGTGGCTAACTGCAGAGTGAGGAGCTATCGGCAATCCCCTCCAGGCAGTATTTAGCAATCCTCAGTATTAGGGATGCAGACAAGGTGTGAAGCATTGCGGTTGTGTCTCCTCCCACACCCCCGAAAGCGATCCAGGCCCTGGTGATGCCTCAGCTCTGGACCTGCTCCCTGCAAGCAGGTGAACATCTCTGTTTTCAGTGTCCTCCACCTCCACAGAAGTCCACTGTACTGGCTTCCACCCAGGCAAACTTTGCTGATGGAAATGCCACCCATCCCATCTTCATTAGTCACAGCCTTTCTCCACTGTTTTGGGCACCTGCTGTTTGCGGGCTCAGCTGAACTTCCCCTGGGGACTTCTGGCAAGGGGAAGATGTCCTCTGGTCTGACAGTGGCTGTGGAGGGCTCGTGCTGGGACGGGTCCAGACCGCAGCAGAGGAACCCCTTCCCCGCAGGGCGGTTGCATTGCTGTGAACCGTGCTGCAAAGCCCATCTCCCTCCTGGCGCAGGCGAGTGCAGAGTTATTTACAGGCTGTGTTAATACGACAGACACCATGCCAGCCAACGCACAGGGATTAAACCAAAGCCCTTCAAATGAACCATGCGAACTGCTGCGGAGGGAGGAAGGAGCCAGCCCTCCCCGCTGGGCTGCCAGAGCCCTGAGCTGCTCGTGGAGCTGGACACACTCTGCAGCACCTTGTGCTGCCCCATACTCATGTGCCAGTGCCAAGAAGACAGACAGGTACATCAAATATGTCCCAATTAACAGGAATCGTAAGTTTGTCCATGTTCAAGACATTGCTGGTGGTGGCTGTCCACTTGCTCCTGGGGAGCAGCAGCGCCTATCTGGCTGCTTTCATCTGGTATTAAATCACTCCAGGAATCCTCCTGTAGCAGTTAGTCAGCCTCCTCCTCCCTCCCGGATAAAAAAGCTGTTTTGTCAGTAAATGTGATAAAAATCTCCCCTTCATCTAGATTCAAGGAGAAGCTAATCAAAATATTTACACAATCTTCATGATACTGCACTCGCCTGGGTTTTTGTGCTGTCCTGATTGCAGCAGGTCCCCCTTGAGCATCGCCCCAGCCCAGGAGAGGAAACACCAGGCTGGCCACTGCAGCGCTGGTGCCCACGGGCATCTCTCGTTGCCCCCATGGCCACTTTCTCACCGTGTCCTTGTCCCACCCCACGTTACTGGCTGCAAGGAGCCGTGTCTATCAAGCAACCGAAGGCCTTGCACATCCGCCGGAGCAGGGCTAGGGAGTGTGTTCACTTGTTCATCTGGCTGGGCTGGAGCAATTAAAAGAAAAACACGTTAAAACCTGCAGTTCTGTGCAGCACCTACCAGGACACAGCATCTCAGGTGAACCCTGGCTATGGTCTGTCCGGCTGACTGTGGGCAGCACAGGGCTGAGCTGCCCATGCATCTGCAGATTTGCTTTTGCATACCCTGAAGCCTGAGGCTCCCTTGCCCTGCTGAGCCCCTGCCTACCTTGCTCAGGGTCTGTGGATACCCAGCAGCGGGCACCCGTCTGGGTGGATGTTGAAACCTTGGGCAGGTGTATGGGTGTTCCTTCCACCTTTATTCACACTGTGAGATTAGAGTGATGAAAAGAGCCCCATCTCAGCCAGAGATGCTGACAGACAGTGCTCCCCATGTCCCTGCTCATGAACCTAACAGTGAACCACAGAGAACCTGGCCTCTCAGATAGTACCCAAGGGGACCTGCTTGTCCCCTTCAGGCCACCAGCCCTCCTGTGGTCCAGCAGCTCTCTGTCCATCCTGCCTCATCCCACCATACCCAGCAGCTCTCTGTCCATCTCAGCTCATCCCCCCCATACCCAATAGCTGGCTGTCCATCCCACCTTGTCCTACCCACACATTCAGCTACTCCCACTGGTTGGATTTGTTGCCAAAGACCTTCCTGGATGAAATGCCTGATCTGGTGGCCCCTTCCTCTCAGATTTGCAGAAAGGCTTGGTAATTTTCTGGGTCATCCATCTAGAGAAGTGAACACGGGCTGCCTCCTGCAACACCCTCCAGATGGACATCATTTTGGCCAGGTAGGGATGAGCAGAGATGTTTTCATGAAGCAGTGGCAAATCCTGACTGAGATCAGACCAAAGACCTTGGTTTGCTTTTGTTGACAGTTCACAAGCCTCCATTCCCTTGATGGCATCAGGTTCTGACAGTGTTTGTCAGCAGACGGGAGCTGCTGTCACTGGTACCGGTGTGTGACTTCACCATGCGGACCGCAGCCTGCCTCCTTATTTTGCAACCGTTTATGAAACTGTGGTAATGAAGATCAGATGCTATGTTTCTATTTCCACTTTTCCCTGCAATTTGCTTATATGTATTCACACTGACGTGTGGCCCAGCCCCTGCCTGGCCAGGTGAGCCATATCCGCCAGCAATGCATTTCATTTGCATCCTTAGTAGCTGTGGTGGAGCTGGGAAGGCCGTTTTAGGCTTCTGAGAATAAGGATCTAGAACAAGGTCATCCTTTTTACTGTATTTTTTTTTCCAGGCAGTATAAAGAAACCTGTGCTACTTTGCTTCTGGAGATAAGCTTTTCCTGAGCCATTGTTACAGGCTATTTTCCTTGATGTGCTCTATTTTTGGCACGTGCAATAAGCCCCAACACCCTCCCCTATCTCTATGTTCGCTGAAGTCCAGTTTAAAATATTTCTGGCCTTTATCTTAGATTTTCCAGTGCTGAAACGAAACTATACATCCTTTAGACCTTATTTTTGTCTTATGAATCACCAACATTTAAACAAGACCCTACTGGGTATAAAGAATCCCTGCTAAACAACAAACAGTGCTGGGGTAATAACGCAGCAAGTCCCTGCAGTCTCCTCTCCAGCGGTAGCTCTGGCACTCAGGCTGCATCCTGCCGGAGTCTGGATGAGAGTTTTTGATCCAGCAGAGAAGTATTAGTTCAAGCTCTGGACTTTGCTCCCACACACTTTTATCAAATGCTCTTGAAAGTGCATTTGAAACCACTAAATCTTCTCCTATTAACAGCCCATTTGCAGATGGAAAAGGTATTTCTGCAGTCTTGTGGGGGCAGTTTGTCAAGCAGGTTTCACTAATATTGGCTTCCTGTAAAGAAAGACATGAACTATTTGTGCTGGTTTCTCCTTCTCTGGGGATTTTGGTGCTCCAGCACCAAGGTGGTCTCCAGGTTCAACCACGCTGTTGCAAAGATGGGTATTGGTGTCCTGGGGTCTCACCGAGTGACGGCTCCTGGAGGCATTTAGCCCCGTTTGCAGAACAAAAGAGTATGAACTGGCCACAGAGAAATTCCCTCTGGAAAGTTAAAGCGCATCCCAGCTACCAGGACAGAGAGGGTCTGCCATGCACAGTAGGTCTTCATGGCCCAAGAGGTGCCCCCCAGGCTTGTATTTCTTTGTAGTTTTAAGCTTATTTTGTATCTCCTGGGGAATGAGACGCGCTTGATGCACTTTGTGGGCAGGCTGAACCTCACGCCTGTTGCACGCCTGTGTGGTTCAAGCTGCCAGACCAGGGGCACGGTTCCCAGTGCCACTCACACTCAAAGGCTTGTTGTGTTCCTATGTCATCGCAGGGGGCTGCTGCCATACCCTCACTCTTATCTTTCACACCTTGTTGCAATAACTTCTCACTCAGGCACATTGTTTCCATTACAGATGATTTATTCTGTTGTTCTCATTTTTTTTGACTTAGCCTTAGTCCAGCAGCTCTGGTTATTAAAGAGTGGCTCAGACTCATGAATCATGTTCCTCTACTCTTTCCAGCTCAAAACATCACCTGTATAAAATGAAATGCCCCAAACACCGTTATAAGCGGCTTTTTCTGTGCAACCCCCCAGTGCTGCCTACCACCCAAATGGGAATGAGGTCAGTGTATCCTAAAGGAGAGCTCATTGCACATGAGATTGCTCCTGTTTTTCCAAGCCTACCTGCCAGAGACCTGCTAATGCACACAACGTAAAAATACTTGGCATGAGTCACCTCCCCCAGAATTTTTCCCCTTGGAAGCGGTGGAAATATTCCTCCTACATATGTCGTACGTTGGGTCTGGGTGTGAGTGGAGAGTTGTGTCAGCTGCTTTCCCGCGGTGATCACTGCACACCTCCACCCTCGCGTGGGTGTCCAGAGCAATGTGCCGCCTGGCTTTTCTCTCAGCCCCTTCCTGTGGGGACAGACCGGGGCACCGCTGGGCTCTTCTACCTCTTTGCACGGAGCTGGGTGTTTCTCTGGTTGGGGGAAGATGTCTTTAAAACCCTCTACAGCTCTAGCCCTTCAGCTAGTAAATGTACTGCTATGATATCTTTGCTCCTAGCCCTTTCTGCCCACTTACAGGTACTGTTTGCCCTTACAATACTCTCAACTGTATATTTTTCAGTTTGTACCTTTATGTACAGACTGCTCAACTCCTCTGTGGGGATGAATATGGGATGGCAAGTCTTATGTCTCCCTCATGCCTACATGTGTGCTTTTCAGTTCACTGCTGATATCTGCTCCTGAAGCCACCCCAGCTGCTGCTTTGGGATCTAACTTACAAAAAATAAACGTCCTGATTTCTTACAGCCTGCTGGTCTACTTGTCCTCTTCACTGGCAATGTTCCTGTGAAGGATTTCCTGAGCTAGAGGAGCTACTGCCTGTGCTGACACAGCCTTGAAAAGCAACAGAATCCAGAGTAACTCCTAGCTATTCCTGCTGGCTTCACTTGTGGTGTCCCAGGCAGCCCAAATTCACAGATGGCAAAGCTCTCTTCCTTAGGTCTCCTTTCCTGCAGTTGCGGGTTTGCAGTCACTCCCAGGCTGGCACAGCCCCATCCAGCCGGAGGGTTTGGTGAGGACCAGGTATGTGTGCTTGCCCAAGGCCAGCTCTGGGGCTCTGGGATTTTTGCCCCTGGTCTCTGCTGCAGTTTGGTGTTGTGCTGGGGACTTGGTTTGTTTCCTTGCCAAACTGCATGACTGGATCTCAGCCCCAGTCTGGTCGTCACCTCCTTGCATCTTCTGCTTTAAAAGCATGTCCCCTGGTCTCATTTGCCTGCTGAGTGCGGGATACCAGAGGCTTCTCCAGCAGCTTTGCTCTTGGCTTTCACTGAGTTACACAAAAGTCATGAAGAGCGTCAAGTGCTGAAATCAGGCTGCCTCCACCTCTCCCTTCCTGTCGGTCTCCATAACCTGCATACCCAGAGGGAAGCAGTGTTTAAAGCCTCTCTCCACACTCAGGGAGTTTCTCCCCTAGAGCTTTAACTGCTCTGCTCTTCCACTGCATATATTTTCTTAGCACATTTTCTTCTGATCCCATGGGAGGCTCAGCAGCTTCAGAGCCCAGGGCTGTGGTGGAGACCTGCTTTGGCCTGATGGCTCTGCTCTGATGCATCAGTATGATGCAGAGAGCATCTCCAGGAGCCCTGGGCACTGTTTCTCCACCGTGCAGTCCTGCGTGAGGAGGGAGGCAGCTGCATGGGCACCTCTCCACCACAACCACAGCAGAAGCAGCCTGGTAGCACCCGTGGCTCAGGTCTGCTGGCCTGGGGCTGGGTGAGACCCCAGACCTGTTGGCACCTGCACCCCATCAGCCCTTGCCTCGAGACAGTGGTCACCAACACAAACATCCCTGGAGCCTAACATCAGGGCCAAGCTGGCTCATCCAACAACTCCTGGATACCTCACGACACTGATGTCTGTTCTATCCACTCCCCTGGCTCAGACCCAACACCTCTGTGTCCCACGGCCACCACTGCAGAGCAGAGGATACCAGTGGCACAGCCAGACCTTGCTCTGCACCTCTCAGGAGCAGGGTGGCTTGGCTGGCCCTTCCCCAGCAGTATCTCTGCCCCTCGGCAGCAGCGCAGCCACCAGTGGGGCTGCCCCCGCCAGCAGCCTTTGCTCCCAGAAACGCCCCACGCCGGGATCTGGCTGGGACTCAGCACAGATTCCCAGACTAAACCCTTCCTGCCTAGTGATGAAATCACCATCAAAAGGCGCACAGCGGTGCTCCCACCGTCAGCCAGACATCTGCCGTGGGCTGCAGGGGAAGGAGCTGGGAAAATAAACACGTCTTCCTGCGCAGGATCCCCGCTGCTGGGAGGGTGGGATCACTGAAACCAAACTGTCCTCACTGCCCCGGCTATGAGAGGGCCAGCTTGGCTTCTGGGCTACCAAATAAGCATGTGTCTCTGGTCAGCAGGTACCAGATTCACCTCCCAGGCAGGGACTTTGAGGGCCACAGGCAGAACCTGCTTTGCCTAATTTTGAACATACTTGAAACAGGAGGTTGACAAGGGATGGGGAGGGGCAGGACAGGCAGGGAGAGAGGAATTCCTGGGAAATCATTGATGAGAATGGCTGGAAAATCACAGACCACAAAAAGATGACCGGGAGAAAGAGACAAGAATGAGGGAAAAGGAGGTGTAAGATTTGGTCCATTGCTCCGTGGACATCCCCTCCTGGCAAGGTCCAGCGCAAGGTAACACCTGCCTTGGCATTGCTCCCAGCAGCACGGAGACCACTCACACAGTCCTCGAGCACCACTGGGGTGTCTGCACCCTGGACCCACTGTCACAGCAGCATCAGAGTGACACTGGGTTTGACCAGCGAAGGCTCAACCCCAGTCCCTCTCCGGGGCTGACATGCCCAGGACGCTCTCTGCCAGGATGCTGGAGAGGTGTGAGGGGGCTGAGAGCAGAGGGAAAAAGACAGCATTGAGCAAACCCCAGAAATAAAGAGACAAACACTTCCAGGAACCCACCTTCCCCACCAAAATAGGGCTGCTGATCTCATCCTGGCATAACCTTCAGACCCCAGCTCTGCCCAAAGGCCACCCAGCTCCTGGCACCCAGGAAGGCCCATCACATCTCATGATGTCTCTTTGTTCAAGGAAGAATTTCAGCTCCTGGAAGACACGAGTCGGCTTTTTCTTAACGTATTACAACTTAACAAGCTTGGACAAAGCAGCTTCAAATTTCCCCCCAGGGGATTCAGCGAAAGCTGTGATTCATCACGTTCTGCATGTAGCACTTCCCGGGGCCTGACTCCTGCCCCGTGCGGAGTGCTGGCCCCGAACCATGCTAAAAATGCTGCCCCCCCCATGGTCGCTGACCTGAGCATGACTCACGGAGCAAGGGGGGGACTGCAGCATTTCACAGGGATTTTATCCTTTCATCCAAGAACACCAAAGCTCTGTGCAAGTATTCATCACCCCTCCAAGGCACGGAAACACCGCTGCCATTCTCGAAGGAGAAAATGAGTCACAGGACGACAAAGTGACTTGTCCGTGCTCACAGTGGAATGGGTCCAGCCAGCCCTGCGATATGGGAATTATGGGGGCCCCTCACTTCTGAGGTAGGAGATGAAATTTGAGGATTTTGCCACAATTTCCAAAGGCTTTCCAGTGACAGAGTAGTTCTAGTGAGGCAGGCAGCAGTAATCCATTTGGGTTTTCAAGCCAGAGAGTTATCTGAAATCCCTGCCATCGCTTCCAGATATTTTTCTTGCTGATCCTGTACTTGTTTCAGAGCTCCCAGGATGCACCTGCGATGCACAGCAAAATGCACTAATTACTAACCTGGAACTGGTTATGTTTAGGATCATGAATTTATGCTGCAGGGTCCTTTCAAGTTAACTGTAACAGCCTCAATTAATCCTTCATTCATGAAAAGGCAACCTGGGTGGAAACAAATGGAAAGGAGGAGGAGTTGGGACTCTTGGATTCTGTTCCTTGCTCTTTAGCTCTGTCACTGACCCTAGACATGACTTGGCAGAAGAAGGCAGGCCTGGTGGTGAAGATATCAAATGAGATTTAGGAGATCAGCATCCCACTCCTGGCTTTGTCACAGATTCCCTGGGTGACTTCAAGTAAGACGCCTGCTTAAACTTAAATCCACACAGCAGCATTTCCAGGATTGGGGTGATCTCTCTTATCAGGCGTGAGGCCAATGCTCTGCCTTCCTGGCATTAGGGCAAGTCCATTTTGGCCATGCCAGCACAAAGAGCCCGTGGCTGCCTGAGGAGCCCGGCTGCCAATTCCCCATGTCTGATGCAGATGCCCTTTGTTTGAGCATCCTTGTCCAGCCATGGGAAGCAGAGCACAGGGGACAATGTGGCCACCTGGATCAGGACATTCCCAGTGCCCAAGCAGTGGTTGTTACTGGTGAGAAGATCTGGGTCCTCTCTGGCTGCACAACCACAGATCCATGTGTGCACCGGAGCTCCCCCAGTCCCAGGCTATATCGGAGCTACAACATACAAGCAGATCAGCCAGCAGGCTCATCCCACATTAAAGCTGCTGCAAGTAAAACCAGAAAATACAGTTGTCTCGCCAGCAACCAGCAAGGCAACAGCCAAACCAGCCAAGCTGGATAGAAACCGGTCAGGTAGCACCGCTCACCCTGGTTAGGCTGGGCTGGGAGCGAGGCAATGGGCAGGTTTAGGAAACACTCATCAAGCTCCTTCTAGATGCCTCTGTTTGCATGCCCAAAAGCCACTTTTGAAGGCACAGGCAAGGAGGGTAGTGTGTGTGACCCCTTGGTCCCAACCCCAGCAGAACTGGCTGCAGCTCCTGGAGACATGGAAAGTCAAGGCTTCTCCATTTGAGAGTTGCCACTGCCGGAGGTGGTGGCTACTCTGGGGGCTCAAAGGTGACGGAAGAGTGAGTTTGGCTTATAGGGCTGCAGGATGAAGAACAGCAGTAATCCCCTACATGCTGGACAAGGACTGAGGGACACATACAGACCCTGCCTTACAGGAGAGTTGGTGTAGATGGCATTACTCAAAGAGCCTGCTCAAAACCACTTGGCTAGCAGACCTTTTCTCATTTTGGTGAATGATGATTTGGCTTTAGTTATTTGCTCCCTCAGCTTCTCTGAGCTGACTTCTGCAGTAGCAGCGATGCCACTGGAGCCATTCAGCTGGGATTAGAGGCAGCCCAGGGGTCTGGAGAACTCAGAGATCTCCCTAAAAATGGAGAGGATCTGCTGTTCACCACCTCCTCCATTGTAAAAAATAAGGGTCATTGGATAGAGCTAGAAGCCAAACATAGGCCAAATGAGGGTGTGTTTCATCCTGTGAAGGCTGGTGGATCAGGGGAACTCCTTGCCAAAGATGTGACTGCAGAACGTTTTCACGGATTCAAGGAAACACCGAATATGTGTTTGAAAAAGAGAACTGTTGAGATTTGCTAAACCAACAAACCACATCAGGCTCAGAAAATCTTGCACCCCAAAAAAAGTTGGAGGCTGGGGAAGTATCTAGGGGACAAATTGTACCTGCTTATCCTAATCTTACTCTTCCCTGGTCACTTATGTTTACTGTTTCTATTGGATTTCTCCCGTGGGCTGGGTGCCAGCCCCTCCCGCAACCATGAAATACTCCTCTCTTCCCTAAAGGGGGCCTTCAGAAAGAGAAAATGATGTGATTCTGGGGGATGACAAAGAAAAGGGTAAGTCAAAAGATCAACCTACTTAAACTGAGGACGCAAGGTGGGGGGACCCCAAGATAAGCAATGCCCACAGCACCTACCACCCTCAAAGGCTCTGCCTTGAGATGTGATGGGAGAGGGATGGAAATAAACTGCATAGTCAGTGGGATTACACTGCTGAGCTCCCTTCTGCCTCTGGGGATGGACAGCTTGGCCAGGGCCAAGGAGGCAGAGTGGATAGTCCCATAATATTGTGGGAAGGTGTAAGTAAAAAAAGATGGTCCCTCCAATGGGGAATGTGTAAATAAAAAGGTGAGAAATACTGCCAGAACCTCAGCAAGAGGCTCTAGAGGAGCTGGGCCACTGCTGGGGATGAGAGATGGGCAAACCAGACATTTGGTCTGGAGAGAGCGTGAAGGGCTTGGCAGATAGCAGGCTCGTGGTGGCGGAGCAAACCACGGTGTCCTGCCTTGAGAACACCCTGCATGACAGCAGGGGCCTCCAGCAGCGCATTTGCTGCAGTGCAGGTCCACCAGAGTGGGTCTCTAAGCATGAGCCAAAATGCTGGGTGAGCGTTGGAGGCAGACTTGTTCATCCCTAATTTATTTGCTTAGTTTGCTAGTGTGTGACTGTGGCTAATGGGAACCGCCCACGAAAATGACTCCTTCCCCTTTTAATCTTTAGAGGGGCTACGCAAGAAACAGTGCTGTGACCTGTAATATATTACACCAAAAAAAATGCACATCTGGACACAATCAGCTCTGCACAGCTGTCATGGCTGGGAAGTGGGACCCGCTTTTCCCCACTCTGGGCAGGAGCAGCGGGAATGGGTCTATGACAACAAAGGTGCAGAAGGGACAACTCTCAGCCCTCAGGTCTGCAGAGCTTCCTCCGTACTGTCTGCCAGCCACAGGACAAGCAAATGCAACCACAAAACCAGGTTTTAATCTTTTATTTCCCATTCAGCAGAAAATGAGGGAAATGGCCCAGGTTTCAGCAAAAAAAACCCCAACCCTCCGTTGTCTCTCCCACAAGACCATTTCTCTTGTGTCTGGCACCCCACTGAGATGCAGGAGCTCAGCCTCCTTTTCCAGCTCTAACCTGTCCCTCTTATGCTGATGGCACTAGATGCTCTTCCAGCTCTTTGCAGGATCCTGCCACCGAGCCACCTGGGGGTTAGCAGGGCACAGGTGGCCAGTGGCATGCCAAGCACCTCACGATGCTGAGCCAGGAGGCTCTCAAAGGTCCAGTGCAGGATGCCCGCAGAGGCACATGGGACCTGAGCTGGGAGCCAGGTGGTTCAGGAAGGTTTCTCTTTCAACTTGAGGGATTATTTCACTTCTTGGTGAGCTTTTACAAAAATCTGAAACCCAGAAGAACATTTTGTATAAAAGGGACCAAAGGAAAAACATCTGGGGACAAAATTATTTCTAGCAGAAAAGCTTTTGCACGTGGGAAGCTGCAGAGGTCAGATCAGAGGGATGCTGGAGCAAAACACATTCCTCTGCCATCCCCTCCCTAAGCAAACCCGGTGACCGGGACTCCTGGCTGCCAGAGCTGGGAAGGCTTGAGAGCTGGTTTCAAGGCCTGCAAATGAAATCAGCTCCGTTCAGTCAGCTATGGCTTGCCTGACGAGTCATTCACATTTCAGACTTGGCTGCAAACTGTGGCTTCTGGGAAGGAGAAAACCCCTTGCAGCTGTAAACCAAAGCGGGGAGCACTGAGACACCAAGGTGGAGAAGGAGGAGGGGAGAGAGAATCATTGACAGCCCCAGTGGGACTGTCAGACTGCTGAGAAATGTCTGCTTGGTGATATCCTGCTGAAGCCTGGCCAGGAGGAGGCCAACAATCTTCCCAGAGCACGAGAGGTTCCTGGCAGGACACCCTGGCCATCAGCTGAGAGCCTGGGCCAAGCTGAAGCCAGCTCAGTCAGATGATGCTCAGGTCCCCACTGTGGGGTCCTGTCCCAGGAGCCAAGTACAGCCCACAGACCTTAGCTGGGCACATGGGGTGTGTGGTTCACCGAGGGTCAAAAAGGAGAAGACTGGAGGCAGCTCCTGGCTGGTGGCCACCATGAAATCAGGAGAGCTCAGAGGAGGATCAGGCATGGGGTATCTGGGATCCTCTCTTGCCAGGGTGGTCTCACCAACCACAAGCGTTCAAATAATCATCAGTTCAGAGTAAAAATAAACAGGGGGATCTTTATTATCTGAGTCTTCCAGCTTCATCCGCTTCTCATTTTCTAGCTAGTTTGTTTCTACAAAGGGCATTTTGTTGGAAGAGGGGAGAGACTCTCTCTGCGTGGTGCCTCTGAGGGGACTTGGGACAGTTGGCATCACGGTTTTTCCTGGATGACCCTGCCCTGGGGTCTGCGTGAGCCCTGGGGTCATCGCAAGGTGGGGGCTGCCCACCTGGAAGCCCTGTCCCCAGGTCTGGGAGTGCACTGGGACCATGTGCCAGGGAGGGGTTCTGGGGACAGAAGGAGGGGCTGTGGACTGTAGGAGGCACCAGGAACACTTGCTCCTGGGGACAGCATCAGCTGGGCTGTTTTTCAGTCTGGGCAGAGCTCAGCCCACAGGCCAGACCTTGGACAAATCCTGTCCCTCCCTGGTCTGAGCTGTCTCCCAGACTACTGAGAGCCTCTGTGAGGGCACTTTGGCCATACGCAGAGAGCCCACATGGGGCCTGACAGGGCTGCCCACAGGCGATGGTGGCAATGGTGGCAATGGTGAGGTGCAAGGTGGAGGCTAGATCGCACCTACTCCTCCTCCTTCTCGCAACCCCACTCCGCTCCTGTGCAGTGGCTGCACATCTCCAGGATGGGGCTTGTACAGGACTGCTAGGTCTGCGCATCAGCACCTCCTCCTTCTTCTCCTTGCCTGTGACCCTTCAGCATGTCCTCAGTGAGGACGGTCCCCCAGCAGGGCAGGGGAAGCTAAGCTGCTGGCAGGGCTGCCCGCATTGCCAGCGCAGGGGCGGCTGCTGAGACTTGCCAAGCACCGTTTATCTCCAGCAGCTCCCTCAAAGGCAAGGCGATGACGGGGCCGATAGGAAACCGCTGAGCGAGCAAGGGCAGGGCGCAGGGCAGGTAATGCCGCGCTGTGACTCAGCCCTGGGCTCCATCCCATTGATATTCCACTGAGGCAGCCCAGCTGAGCACAGGGCAGTTACTCCAGATTTAGGATAAGGCCAGGACTTGGCCGTGCAGTCCCATCCTGGGGATGAAATGCAGTTTGGCTCCCATGCCAGTGGTCCAGCCTTTCCCCTGCCACTGCTTATACCACTGGTATCCTCCATCCCCCATGAGCACTGAGTCAGCAAGGAGCCACCGGCCCCTGTCCTGCCCAGACCAGGATCGGAGCTGAACCACGCTGTAAAACACGCACATGGGTATTTGCCTTCAAGGGCCTTTCAGGTTCCTACCCTTTGCCCACTTGCTTTGCAGTTATTACCAGGGAACACAACTTCTTCAAGCAGCCGAGGCCAGATTTTCAGCTGGTGTAAAGCAACATCCTCTAGGGCAGGCTCCGGAGCTGCACTGCTTTACACCCGCTCACCATTGGCCCCTAGACCAGTATTTCTCATGGGCAGAAGAGCTCTGCAGCACAGCTCAGCAGCTTAAAAATATTTAAGGGACTTCTTCAGTGCTGGGAAGCAAAGAGCTGATGCCTGGGAGTCAGCCTGGCAGGCGCCTGGGGAAAGGCACAAGCGATGCAGAATTGTCCTCCTGCCAAGGAGTTCGCAGAAGGTGCAGGCTGCTGATGCCAGAGCTCATGGCCATGGGATGAGAGGTCAGAGAGCTGGGTGGGGAGCTGGAGGATGCTTGGATGCATTTCAGGCCTCCATCCCACCAAGCTGCCGAGCATGTGTGTGTGACTAGGAAAGATTTCTGATTAAAGCCAGTCTTTCCAATGCTACCTCAGTCTGGGATATCAGATGAGTTTGAACAGAAACAGAGAGCCGAAACTCCTGAGGCTGCTTTGGCAGGCATAACAAATATGTATGTTACATACAAAAGAATGGTATTAAGTTGGAGTTATGGGGGAGCTCAGATATCAGTAGTTTGGGGTGAATAATATTACAAGGTCATTGCTATTAACCTAAACCCAAACGTTATAAATCCAGCAAATTTGGAGCTGAGGTTAAGCGTCAGGGAATTTCAGGCATGTCAGGAATGCAGAGATCAGGCACAAAACACCTGTAGTGAAACCAGAGAGAGGAGAGTGAAACACGTCTTTAAAAGTGGGTTACATCTAATCCAGCCACAATGGGTGGATCGTTCCTCTGTGTCACTGTGGAACAGAGAAAGCACCTTCAGCAAAGCAGAGAAAAGCTTGGGGGTATATGATCCCAAGTTAACAAACACATTTGCACACAGCTCCCATGCATGGTTTTGTGTGGTCCAGCCTGCCCACACATGTTCCTCCTGCCACACATGCAGGTTTTGGTTATTCTTAAGCAGAAGTGAAGATGTTTTAGAGAGCCAGAGACCCAGGGGACTAAAAAAGGGAAAAATTTTAATTTTTGTGCCTATGAAGAGAAGTCTGGAAATGTGAACAACTTGTCTGGGTTGGCAGAGAGCTGGAGATGGGTGCTCTAGGCCATGGAACGGCTGGGGTGGCAGTGGAAGGACCACCATGCCCCAACCAAATCACATGGTTTTGGACTCGCCAGATCCATGCCCTTTCCCATACACTTTTCAGCCAGGGATGCTGCCCAGCACAGCGACAACTTTCTGCTGCAGGGACACATTTGGTCACAGCAGTGTTGGCAAAGTGGGGACAGGCCCAGTAAAAACCAGTGGGAAATGGGGCCAAAATGCCCATGTTGGACAGACTGGAGAAGTTACCCAGGGCTGGCCAGGTGCAGGAGCTGCCAGGCATCGGCACTCTGCTGACAGGGCAGAGGGAGCGTCTGGGTTTGCAGCCAGGCTTGTGTCCAGCCTCCAGGGACATGGGGCAAGCAAACAGGTTGGGGTGAGTGCATGGGAAAGTGAGGCTCTAGTGCTGGACATCTGCTGAGCTGTTTATTGGGGGGCAACACCAATATGCATGAGTACCCCCAGCAGTGATGCCTCGAGTGAAGGGCTCAGTCCAGACAAAAGGTGCGACATAAGCCCTCTTGGGACAGCAGCTCCCCAATGCCTGTGGGCAAGCACCAGCCAGCAGTGTGCCTGCAAAGGGGCTTCACTCAAGGACACCTCCCGGCTTCCAGCTGTCACCTGCTGTTTGCATCCAGTCATTGCTACCAGTGGAGCACCCCACAAAGTCTTCAGATTTGCAGTTAATCCCTGGTGACAGTTTGCTCCCTGGATGTATAAGCGTTAACCCCTCCAGTGCTGGTGGCACTGTGCCGGCTCAGCGGGTGGGTGGGCGCAGAAGGGTTAAGTCAGCAGCACTGCAGTTAATCAGATTGGAATCCGGTTTAATTGCAGGTCGCCTGTGATCCTTGATGCCTGCTCTTACGAAGTGATGGAAAATGACAAATATTTATCCCCGCTCTGGCAGTGGCCCTTTATCTTCCCACACTGTCATCAGGCTTTTCCAGCCCGGCTTTCTGGCTTTGGGGAGAGAAGAGTGTAAGCAGATACTATATAAGGGTAAAAGCTGGTTTGGGCAGCTGTCAGCTTTTGCATTCGCAGCATTCCTGGGAGGAGAGGCTGGGGGAGGAGGTGTGAGACACGGAGGTAGCTCATGGACACCCAGGTGCTGCTGAATGGGCTTCCTGGGGTCCCCACTGCCTGGCAGGAGGAGATGCCTGGTCCAGGGAGCACAGCAGAGCAGGCACTTTTGATGGGACACAAAAAAGGGGGGAGTACATGTTCCCCTGCTTAAGGAGAGATGTGTGAACCCTGTGTCAGGTGAGGGATCACCTGCAGTTATCCTTGAGCTAGGGAAAGCTTTTCTCGCTGTTGCGCAGAGATGTGGAGTGGTGAATTGTGCCGCTACATTGCCCTCACACCCCCACCCCCCCTGCACTGGGCATGCTGTGAGCACATGGGCAGGCAGAGAAAAATGCCTTCAGGAAGGCACAGGCAGCAGAGAGCAAGGCAGGCAAGCAGCTACAGAAGCCACACAAGCCTGTGCTTCTTCATATACGGTGACATTGTGACCATGGTAGTGGCCTGACCTTGGGCTCTAACAGAGGGCTGAGCCCTCACCAAATAAACCAGAATTTCTCCCAGAGTGGCAGTGCTGTGAAGAGATGCAGTTGCAGCCTGCTCCTGCAGCCACGGTGTGCCCTGAGGGTCCGTGGGGCTTCTTTATGCCCCATCTCCCAGAGCCCCGTCACTGCCAGTGCATCCCAGTCCCCGGGGTGCTGAGCCCAGGAGCCCTGATTTCAAGGCAGGGGGACAAGTGGGAACCCAGGCACTTTTAGCTGCCTCCTTTGGAAAACTGGGGTTAGGAACATGGAGCTATGAAACCATCTTCTGCTGAACTGGACCTGCCCAACCACAACCAGTTTGTGGTTACACCAGGCTTTCCAGAAAAGGGTTGTTTCTCCACTCAAAATAAAAAAAAGGACACAGGAGGATATGAAATCTCTCCCTCCACCAGATGCCTTCAAGAAAGCACATATTTAAGTATTAGAAACAAATAAATTGCATTCTGCCTCCTAGGCTTCAAGGGGTCCTTCAGCTATGAAAGAGCTCATCAGCCTTTTGCTGTTTATGGATTACCTTGCTACCGCGGGTTGCGATATTACCCTGAATGGGTTCGTCTCCCAGACATTCTGCAATATCTTAACTCCCGTCAAGTGCTGCCTTTCTTTCCTCCACAGCACTCAGGGTTTGGACAGCCGCCAGCGTCCTCTCTAAACGTTACCAGAAGGGCTGGCAGGAATTCAGCCCTAACTCATTACAGGTCTCGCATACGTTCAGCTGGGGGTGAGGGCTGGCCTCTTTTGGGACCCTGACAGAAAATTTAAATTGAAATGGGAGGATGGAGGGGAAAGAGCCCTATGGAAAAATAAAATTCCTGACAAGGATGTGTATATTAAAACCCCCCATTGGCTGCATCTCTTGCTACAAATCGATAGCCCCATCCCCTGCAGCATGGGTTGCCGCCATTGAAAATGGCTCCGGTAATTGCACGGATGTGCTAATGACATGGTTATCCCATGTGTGCTCAAGCTGGGGTTGATGGGGGCTTTACACACCCTGAAATAGAGGCTTTGCTCCCCCCAGTGTAGCTCCAGTCCCCCAGCTAGTGAACCCGAGCTAAGCGTCCCCAGGGTGCGGTGGCCCTGGTATTTGTTGCTGGTGACACCTCACTTCCCTGCTGCAGGGCTGAAACTAGGGGACTTCCTTCAACTTGAAGCTCTGTTTGTCTCTTCTGTGCTGTTCCATCTCTTTTGGTGTCCCTTGTACCATGCAAAACCATCATTTCTCAGCACTGTTTAAACACAGTCCCTGTACGAGCACTCCCCCTCTATGCTTATTTCCACATGATTTTACATTGAAAAATCCCTTGACTCTCTGCCCTGGAGGCACAGCAGCACCTGCAGAGATTGTTCAAGTAGAAAACAATAAAAAAAAAAGGGGCATTTTATTTTTCCCAGAATCAGATTTAGTTTCCACTCAGTGCTGAGATCTGTTGCTGATTGAATAACAACACACATATGAAGTTAGAACTAAGAAATAATAAATAAATAAACTAATGACAAAAATTTGAGCTACTAAAAGAGACATTCATTTCAGCCTCTTTAAACCCCAGGGTGTAAATGCATGTGGAGGAAGGAAGTCTCCGTTAAATATTCAGCACCAAGATCCTTCAGCAGAGGTGGGGGAGGTTGCAGTGGCTTTGTCTCCAGATTGCCTTAAATTCATTTGCTAGATAGGTTCATTAAACTGATGCAGCCAGGCTATGTGGACTTTCTTCAATCAGGTTGCGGATGGTTAAGCGAAGGTGGTTGCAACCGCTCCTATGCTGATATGCAAATACCTGCACCAGGAGCCTCACCTGGTTAACTTGAACCCAACAGGGTTCGTCCTTTAGCAAGAGCAGACTTTCCTAAGGTGCCTTCCAGCAAAGTCAAAGACAACCAAGGTTAACAACCAGGATAATTAATAGCCTGTTTGTTTGTTTTACAAACAGCCTTTTTAGATGCTCAGACCAATCTCACCCATCTTAAAGAGATGAGAAAAGGCACAAGTCCAATTAAAAACAAAATCATTGAATCATTTGCAAATCACCTTTATTTTCATCCTAAGGCTCTACCAAGCATCACCACTATGGTGCTCAGCGATGGGGCCATCACCCCACTCCCACACAGGCAGCATTCCCATTTCCCACCTTGACATGGGTGCAGCCTGTGTCAGGGACACGGAGAGACCAGGGACCAACACACACTTCTTGAGAATCGCTCCCAGCACGTATGGGAGGCTGAAGCTTCCCCACCCAGCCCAGGCACACTGCTTCAGGTCCCCATATGCCAGCTGGGGACACTTTCCCCATGTCATTACTCTGCCCTGTCATCCCTTGGGGGCTGTGACTTGGGGACAAGGTACACCAGCACAGCACAGTGTCTGGAGGGGACTAGACTCTGCTGGCAGGATCCCAGTGCTCAGGCCAGCACCGGTGCCACAAAGCTGGGAGCACCCTGACCTGAATAGGCATATGCAGGCTCATTTGCCCTTTGGCATAAAGCGAAGCACTGATGCCCATCTGACAGTGGAGCTGGGCTCCGCCTCACTAATGTGCCGTGTGGGCTGTGCCAGGGGTTAACTGCTCCTGACCCTGCTCATCCTCACCCGCCCGAGGGAGTTTGTTGGCTGGAATTGAGCAGAGTTCGATCCCCTGTCCCCCGTAGTCCCTCCTCCCCAGCCCAGCGAAGGGGTTGGCACATGAGTTACAAACTAAACGACCAGCTGATAGCTGAGTATTGGCCTGCTAATTAAACCAGCAGGGTTCAGTCAATCATTAAATTGGATTGAATTAAATTGAATTAGATGGTGGCTGTGGGCTAACATCCCAGGGCAAGCCCGGCTGCCAGGGCTGTGATGGGAGCTCCCTGCGCAGCATACCCTGACAGAGCCAGCGTGCTGTGATATGGATGTGATAGGAGGATCACTGACTGCTTCCCCTTGCAGGAACATCCCCTGGGAATAATTTATCTCTCAGCCTGTATGCACTGGACTCAGCTGCTGGGTTTCTAGGGGAGAGGGTTTCTCCCGCTGGCCCTTAACTGGTGTCAGGAAGCTGGTGTCCACAAGCCCTGACACTCCTGCTTTCAAGTCAAAGATAAATCACCATGGAGGAGGCTTGTAAAGGCCAATTGGCTCCTCTGAATGTAATGCAATAAAACAAACTGCCTGTGATAATTGATAATCGGAGGAGACCACCCTCTTCCCTTTTAGGCATGCTATCACGTCCCTTGCCTAGAGGTGAACTGCACCAGGACAGAAATTCTTCATGCCTGTGAGACCAAGAAGTAAAGTATTAGCGCAGAAAGGGCAAGCTGCATCAGAAGACATATCCTACAGCCACTGGGTCTGTCACAGTCTTCTGGACACAGGAAGGTGACAGCGGCTGGGACACGCTCCTCTGCCCCAGCCTCTGAGCTGGGGAGTGACTGGGATGCGCCCAAGGCAGGCAGCAGCTCCAGCCTGGACTGTATCTCCTGTTCCACAGCAGAAGCTGCACCCTGGGAGAAGCACTTGCACATCCATGGCTGTAAAGGAACTGTAGAGGGTTAATTAACATTGATAATATACAGTTGTGGGCTTGCTTCTGGGGCGGTGAGTTGGCTGATGTGGATAATGTACAGCTGTGGCTTGTTCCTGCTAAGTAGCTAAATAGCACTATGGAGCACTGGTGGAGGAGGAGCACTGGGTGAAGAGAGGCTGCAGATGAAGAGGAGCCCTGGATGTAGGAGAGAGGCAAGAAGCAGGGTAGACTGGCCTGAAGAGGATGAAGAAACAGCACAGACAGTAGATGAACCATTGAGACATGTGTGAGACTGATGGTGGTGCTGAGGCATGAGGGGGCTGGTATGGGATGGTAAAAGCCTTGTTGCAGTTTGATAGTTTAGTGGTGCTGCAACGCATGGTGAAAATCTTCAGGCAAAAACCTGAAGGCCAGCCTTACAGGACAGTAAAGCCATTGATGAGCCCCAGAGCTGTGGCTGAAAAGTGGCTGTGCTGCTGGAGCCACTGAGTAGGACAAGCAGCTCCAGACCCGGGAGGGCTCAGACACACTTGTGCCCCAGTCTTTGGGTCTGCTGATGGACAACCGGACAGCCTCCCACCGGCCCAGGTGGTGGGAGTTATTTATTCAAAGACCAGAAAGGAACTGTAGTGCCAGGCTGCTCGTGAGCAGGCAGCAGCTATAAAAAGCCCTGCAATTGTCTTCCAAGCCGGTGATTCAATAACAAAATGCAAAAGTAATATTAAAGCTGCCTGCTGTGCCAACTGCTGGCTGTCTGCAGCAATAAAAATGCCGTAAATCATCTCCAATTAAAGACTGCACAGAGTCTAACTGAAGGCTCCAACTGAAACTGGGAAAATCCCTGGTACACCGAAATCGCTGGGGCAAACTCTTCATGCCATTGCTTGCCACTTGCAGGAGACTGGAGATGGTCAGAGGGTGCAGTGCTGCAGCCTGGCCCTGCAAATGTACACTTCTGAAGTATGAGAGGGTTTTACAGGGTCAGGAGAGCTGGCAGTGCCTGTACCCCATGTCCAAACATGAGGCAGGGCTTGGGAATGCTTTTGTGTGGTTTTTCTAAGCAGACACAAGCTCTTGGGGTCAGGTCTGAAGAAGTTGAAGTTGTTGCTAGCCCTGGAGACTGCTGGCAGTCTGGTGGGACCTGCTGGTGTACTTGGGTATGTCCATGCCTTCCTCGGGTGGACCTTGAGGAGCTCATACCTTCTTGCAAGGCAGGGAGACATCTCACATGCATTATTTGTCTTTAAAAATGGGCCCTAGGCTCCCAAGGCACCCCAGCAGCCATCCGATCTCTGCTCTTGCTGGAAGGTTTCTCCCCTGTGGTCTGTCAGATGCCGTCCTCAGCTCAGGTTTTGGTGATTTGCTCCTCACAGTAGGTCCTGAGGTGTTTTTCTCCTCCGTGGTACACTAGGGTGTTCAAAGAGCACCTGAGGGCAGGTGTGCGGAGCTGGGATGTGCAAGGACAGGCCTGGTTTTCAGCACAGATCCCATCCTGTTCCAGTAGCGTGGGCTGGGGGGCACCTAGAGCAGCCCTGGCCCAAGCATCCCCTCAGTTCTCATCATCCCACCCACCCTGGCATGGCCACTGGCATGGCCCCCAGCCCTGCAGAGAACAGCCAGCTCTGCTGTGCCTTTGTTCCTTGTCCAGCGGGCATGGCCAGGGCTTCCACTGAGGGTGCTGGATATGCCCCGATGGGAACTTTTTGGTACTGTTTCTTCTTTGCTGATCCTTTAATTGGGTAAAAAAATGGATGGATTTAGTTAAATCTCTGCCAGAAAGGAGTGATTGGTCTCACATGGGGGTTCTGGCCCAAGAGCAAGGGTTTGGTCTCTTCAGCCCGGCCAAGGGCCACTGCAGGGCTGTGAGAAATGAGCCCTGGGCAGCTGTCCCCTGCCTGCTCCCCAGCCACAACAAGAGCTCAGCGGTCCCACCCTGCAGCTGTGGTGCAGTCACCTCTTTCAGGGGCAGCTCCTCAACTCCTGCCCAGTCCCTCCAGCACACAACCAGCCCAAACCCTGGACCATGCAGGGAACTTGCGTTCCTTAACATCACTTGTGTATTTATTTGTATACAACAAATCTCAAAAAAACCCTGCTGGGTTTGCCCAGCTATAAATGGAGCATTTAGTTCAAATTAGAAAACATTCTGTGAGCTCTGGCAGCGTGGGCAGAGGGACAGGGGAAGGAAAGTGAGGGTATAAATAGTTTCTAGCCAGGATAGGAAGGTGGGAGCTGTACTAGTACTGATGGATGAGTCCTGTCTACAGCAAATGGAGATGGGGCATGAGAGAGCAGGCTACAAATAAACCTCACATGCAAAATGTGAGGGGAATCTTTCACATCCAGAGAGGCATGCATGACGCGCTCATTCTGCTGGCATCCAAGCACCTAATCTTGCAGTTGTGCTGAGTAAAGGTTGGTTCTGGACAAGGCAAAACACCCCATGGAAATGTGCCCTTTGCAAGTGGCTTCCTGGGAAACTTCTGCTGTTTTCTTGAATTTTTTTTAAGTCTACAAAATTCTAGCTAGGTTGAACTAGATGATCTTCTGTGGTCCGTTCCAGCTTGAACTACCCTCTGATCCTACAATGCCTAAGAATTTTTTCTTCTGGCCTTTCCACTATGTAATGGCTACACCCTTTTCCCTTAAAAGGAGCATTGCAACAGAGAAGTGCTTCTGCGATGTGAACTGGTGTAACTGGGATGAGAATCTGGCCTAGTGAATTGCAAACTCTCAGCTAGACAGAAGTAAAAGGGCACCTCCCCAAACCTGCCGCACGTGGTTTTCCCAGGGACAATTTCCGATCTCAGGGTGTGGTGAGCGAGGCGGGGGAGGACAGATCTCGCAGACAAGTTCCTGCTTCCAGGGGAAAAGGGAGGTTCAGATTTCTGGCTGTTTTTAAGCAGAGACTTGTGAATGAGCCCTCCGTTTCCCTGAGGGAAAAGAAACACATGCCAAACCCTTGTGCGGAGGGTGGAAGGCATGGTTGCGAAAATTCTGCTCTACCTTCCCAGCCTCTGCTCCTTCCCAGCATGATGGATGCAGGAAAGGGGAAGGAAAAGAGAAAGCAAGGAGTGGGTGAGCGCAGATCCTCTGTGTGTGTCTACGTGTCACTCCTAGCATGATTGCAGCAGGATGATCCAAGATGGATCTCATCCTGGGTCCTCCACTTCAGCCCTTCATGTTCGTTGAGGCTCGAGATGTTCTATGAAGTATCCTGGCTTCCAGCACAACCTGTTAGAAAATGGCCACATGGTTGTCGGAGGCTTGCTCACGGGGAATGCAAATCTTTCGCTCTGCTGCTCAGATCTTGACTCATTTGCTGCAGAGGTGGCTATTTTTGCTGATCTGACATCAGGTTCACAGCAGCTTGTCCTACCAACTATTGTGCAATTCCCTTTTGTGAGTAAGAAGCAAACTTTCCATTCCTGATTTAGCTAGCTTTTTAAACTATCCAGGACTAAAATATATGATGGGTGAGACAATGAAGCTCATATTTGGTGCTGATCCCTGCATGGCACCCTGGAGAACACCCCCTGTTTCAAAACGTTTCCTATTGACATATGAGATAAAATAAACAGCGCAGTCCTAGGGGACAGCGTGCTTCAAGAAATAAGTGTAACCTCATCTTACTGTAATTTATTACATCTCGGAAAGCTTTGAAACTCAAGCATTAAGCATGAGGCTTGAATTTCCAATTCCTTTCAAGCTTCTCCCATAGAAATGTTTACTATAAAGTAATTTTATTGTGGAATAATTTTTCTTTTATTCCTACACTTCTCTGTGTTTTGATCCTGTGCAACAAAGCAGTCAGTTTTTACACAAGCAATTCTGCCTTTTCCTCGCACCTTCCTTCTGAAGGTGTCAAAGCACATTATACATCAAACGTGATCTCATCTCTGACATGGCAAGCGGCTGTAATGATGTCTCTTCCCTTTGCAGGGTGAGTGAGGGCAGGGGAGGTACCGTGGCTACTCAAAGTCGCAGCAATTCAGGGTCTGAACTGGAAACTGAATCCACATGATTTCATTCATGTGTCCCCTTGTCACTCCCAAGAACAAACCATGTCTGTGCATATGCAACTCCTACATTGAAATATTGAATTCTAAATTGAATGGCTCAGTATTGTTCAGTACTCGAAGTTACGGAGAAAAAATTTGTCCCAGAAAGATGTTAAGATGTCCTGCTTTGCAGAGATGTGAGGCTCCTGGGGGAGGCCAGACCTGGGTCTGTAAGTCTTGGAGATGTGCCCAAAACCTGCCGCAGTCAGAAAGCAGGGCAGAGAGGGAGGACGCCAGTCTCTGCAGGAAGCAAATGTGTCAAATAATCAAGGAATGAGAGTTGTTTGGCTTATTTGTGGATGCTGGTAGGGACATGTGACAGACCAAACAGCTGCTGGATGTCAGTTGTGTGTCTTCCCCTTGCAGAAGTTCATTCTGCCCAGCAATGTCCAAAGCAGACTGGCGATGTAGGTGTACATCACCCAGTATGGAAATCAGCTTTCCAATACAGGCCACCAGTACTAAGACCTCTACATTAGAAATGAATGGAGCTTTTTTTGCCTAAATGCTCCACATTGTTTTAAAAATCTCAAGCACTGTCTTATTTACCTGCTCGGGTTCCAGCTCTGGAAACACTCACAGGGACATGCTTTGCCTTAAGCACATGCATGCCCTAGTAGCAGTGGTATCATTAGACTTCTGCTTAAAGGTAGAGAAACAATTTTAGGATTAGGGACCAACTGAGTTTCTATTTCAAATAAAAATCTTTTATGAAAGATGTTTCTTTCTGCTCTTTTCAATCTCATGGGGAAGATGAAAACACCATCTTTCCCTGTATGGGTTAAAGAAGTTCAGTAGATTTGGGGAATTCCTTCCTACTGGCCTGGATAAAAATAATTATGTGATAAAAATAATAACTCAGTGCTATAACTCTGACACGCTCCACGTGGCATCTACAGGGTCCTCAAAGATTTTCCATGGAAATAATTTTCTGAAAGAAACAAAACTCTTCAAAACAGCTTCTCTAGAATGTTTTCTGTGTGATATTTATATTTTTTCTTTTAAAAGATGCTGTATGCCTAAAAATAGAAGTTTTGTGACTGAAGCCTGAAGCAGTATGATATGGAGGTGCTGACCTGGAGTGTGAGGGCGTCGAGGTGTGGATGCTGCACCATCCCGAGGCCTCAGCTGCCCCCAGGGGTGACTGTAACCAGTGCATGATGCCGCCGCTCCTTGCGTGCATGGTTTTTCCAAAGGCAGCAAATACTCATCAGGCTGCTCCGCTGCAAAGCCCTCGTGAATGCTGGCTGATTATCTCGTGGAGACCTGGTGGCTGAGAAGGCAAAATTGTAAACCCCGGGAGATGTGGCACACTGGATGCCTGTATTTAAGGAACCCAAAGGCTGCATAGTGTTGGCCTCGCTCTGCTGCCTACGGCTGCTCAGGGCGGCTCGCTGTGCAGCTTAGCTGCCTCGGCCCCGGGAGTGGCAGTCCTTGCAAAGCGAAAAACAGCTGGGGAGTAACCAGTTCAGCCTTTCGGCTTTCATCTACCTGCGTTTGCGAGTCAACACCCTTATTTTTGGTGAAACAGGATGTACGAGACCTCCCACTGAAATGGTAATTAAGAGGGAGACTTTCATATAAATCCAAATGCCAGGAGTTGCGCATGAACTGATTTGTGTGCAGAGATGAGCAGAGATGACCGAACGATTTCCAGTTCTGTGCCAGGAGCCTAGCTCTCCACAGTCTGCCTTATTGTCTCCCTTTTTGAACCAAGCAACCTGTCCAAAAAGGCTAAGCTGTATTGAAATGGCAGGCGCTGCTTTGAAACACTTCCAGTTGTGCAGGTAGTCCATAGAAAGTCCTGCTTCCTAAGCACAGGAGGAATGGGAGACATCCTTACTCCTGGCCCTAGGCACTCCCTGACACCCCCTGCCCTTCCCGGGATCCCCCGCTGCTGCTTTGCCCTGCGCCAGGCTTGATGCTCCTTCCTGCTGCTTCTCCCTGCTCCTCACCTCCCTCGTGGTCTTGTTCAGAAGGATCTGACACAAATTCCTTCCACCAAAATAGCTAATTCCTGAGCCACTTGCATTTGCATTTGGTCTGGGTGGGGAAATGAAACCCGCAGCTCCTGTGAGGGGAACCGTTGACGCTTTTAGCTACCTGCTCTCATGCAGGGCTGGAGGGAGCCGTGGCTGCAGCAAGAGGTTGTGCCCATTCCCCAGAGGCTGAGCACACCATGTGTGACCCCTGAGAAGCTCCAACCCAGCAAGCGAAACATGGGAATGATTTGGAAAAAAAACCAGGGAAGGCCATCACGCCGTTGAAGCTCTCCATCTCCAAATCCCTGGCGGCGGCAGTGCCGGAGCGTGGTGGTACACCCAAACCCACCTGGCACCCATTTCAAAGTCTGTATGAGCGCCCGAGACTCTCAGAGACATTGCAAACGGTCTTCCCCAAGCTGCTGCCTCTGGCCTACCCACCCCATTTTGAAAAGTTTGTGGCGAGAGCTCCCAAAAGCCTCAGGATTATGTTTAAGGAAGGGGAAAAAAACACACACGGGAACACAAGCTGGGGGGCTGCAGAGCCGGCGCGGAGACGCTCGGCCGGATCAGGGGGCTGGGAGCCTGCGTCAGACATGCAGGAAGGGTTGGGTGTTTTATTTTTAATAGTCAGGGTAATTACCCCCGAGAGCAATTACTGAGGGCTTCGGCAGAGTTCCTAGAGCTTAAAGTTTGGAAATCGGGTCCAGGTGCTTTTTGGCTGGACCGCCATCCCGCCCTGGGCCTGGAAAGCAGCGCGGGCCGCCTCAGCTGCCGCTGCCGAGGGGGGCCTGAGG
>JAVJGI010000001.1:117163362-117293695 GCA_035590275.1 Ibycter americanus
ACGCAGCACGGCGGCCAGCATCAGCCCTCGGCGCCCGGGGGCGGTGCGGCTTCTGCGGCTCCTTGGGCTGCCCCTGTCCTTGAAAATGCCCGGGCTGCACTGAGGGATGCCACTCCCCATCCCCGCCGGGGCACCCCCACCCCCCTTTTGTTTAGAGGAGCAGAACATGTGTAGGGGTTTTTTGGTTGTGGGTGTCCTCTTTTCTTTTTTCTTTAATTTTTTTTTTTTTTTTTTTAGCACTAGTCTTTTGGGAGTACTGGATTCCTGCATGATAAATAATGCTCATTTGTGTATTTCATTTGAATGCCATTGTTTAACAGAGGAGCCCTGGGTAGGGTAAGCTGGAGCTTGCTTTGCTTCTGCAGAGGGTCTTTTGTGATGGGCTCTGTGGAATTAAAAGCCAAAATGGAAAAGTGACCCTGAAGCTGCCTGTGATCCCCCTGTGTTAGGTGTGTTCCTCAAGACCTGGTATAGTCAGTCCGTGCGTTCATTTCAGTCTTCCACCCTGAATTCCACTGTGGAACAGTAATGATTAATTTTGTGTTATAAGTTTTATTTGACCTCTGGGTTTCACTACATCTCAGTGTGCAGAACTGAGACAGACCTTATCATAAATGCGTTTGGCTATCGCACCTGGCCAGGGAGCTTTCAGAGCCTAACACTGGGATGCATTTGCACATGAGGGCAGCAATGGTGCTTCAGGTCTTTGTTGGAGCTTCAGCAATAGTCTAGCACGGTGGAGACAAACAGCTTTCTGAATTGGGGTTGGAGGCTCGGATGTTAAATTTGTGGGCTTCTTGAGCCAAATGTAGCATTCCTTGAATAAGAGCTTCATTTTCCTGGCTGAGGAGTCCAGCTATCACTTACAGTGTCCCCTCAACGATTCCCTCTTTCTCCATTGACTTTTTTTCTCCGAGAGGTTCTTCTGAAATACTTTAAATGTTGAGTCATTGCCTCTTGATTTGAATTAAGCTGTCTATACTAAACGGTCTGCTCCTCAAACCTCGGAAGGGTTCAATGACTTCATGCTTACTTCACATTAAAGTTGGACAATGTAACAAATGGCCATGCCATAGATGGAGACACAACTATTGTATTTAATTACATGTTCTTCTGAGGGTGGGTGTGTTGCAGAACTTCCATCAGGGTGCATACCATAGTATGAAAGATGACAAATGCGGTTTGCGAAACCTACCTTGCTTTTTGAAGCTAACCTTTAGGTTACCTGCTGGAAAAGGCTATCATTAGCTAATGTAGCATTCTTCAGCAGGGATGATCTAGTGTGTGGAAAAAACCCCCAAGATATTTAATGACCCTGAGTACTATGTGTCGGGCTTGACCTTGTTGCTCCTCAGGCAGTTACAGAAGAAACTGCTAGCTCCAGGAATCCTGGATGTGAAAGTGGTATTAACTAAAGATGCAGTGGTCTCTCTTAGGTAGAGGCAGATAGGTAAAGTGAGTGTGCAGGAGCTCTTGTCAGTCAGCAGTTTTTTCTTGCCCTTTCAAATTGCCCATGAAGCTGTTGGAAAATCTAACATCAGTCCTTGCTGTGTCTTGAGCCTCAAGGTAAACTTGAGATCTGGAGACATTTTTTTGGAATATGGTAATCTCTGTGCTCATGACTGAGAACAGGAGGAGGCTGTAGAAATGCAAAGTCTTATGTTTTTCAGGAAGAATGTGAGCAAGGCTTAGCTAGCTTAATGGCTTGCAGAAACTCCAAGTGTCTCAAGTTCATGTCTGTAGTTAAAAATCCACATTTTAAAACATATTCTCACCGCCTTCTGGTTACTGTAGTCTGCTATCCACTGAACTTTTTTAAATGTTTTGGTATAATCTGTATTTTTTTACTGTTCAATTGAAGTTGAGTTTACTGGCAAGCTTTTGTTAAATTTGCTTTTCATCCTTATTTAAGTCTTCCTTATTTAAACACAGAAGACAAATTGTGTTTTTCCTGCTTGTAGCTGTTGCATTTGTTGCAATGGCTCTCCCTAGTTGGTGTGCAGTTAGAACCAGTTTATACCATGTTTTCTGTGCAGGGTTTGGGATTATACTAGACAGATCACTTCAACTTTTGTATGGTGGTTGGTTGGTTCAGGGAGCTGCTGTGTGAATAGGGACTCTCAGTTGTATAGCAACTTCTTTAGACTATGAAAGAAATTAATGATGCTTCTTCATCAGATGCAGATACTAGCGATAGATCACTTAATTGATGTGCCTTAGCTCCATTCCTCTTATCAATAAGAACATGGTATGTAATGTACTCTTTGCTTTTTTGCTCTCCAATTTACAGGGTAACTGATAGTGGACACCTTGACTTCCTACAATGGCTCAGAGATCCGGGCAGGAAGATCCGGAGAGATACCTCTTTGTGGATAGGGCTGTAATCTACAACCCTGCCACCCAGGCCGACTGGACTGCTAAAAAGTTGGTGTGGATTCCTTCAGAGCGCCATGGTTTTGAGGCAGCCAGCATCAAGGAGGAAAAAGGGGATGAAGTGTTGGTTGAACTGGCAGAGAATGGAAAGAAAGCACTAGTCAATAAAGATGATATTCAGAAGATGAATCCTCCCAAGTTTTCTAAAGTGGAAGACATGGCAGAATTAACCTGTTTAAATGAAGCTTCTGTATTGCATAATTTAAAGGATCGGTATTACTCTGGACTCATCTATGTAAGTACTAATTATTAGATTCATTATGGGCGCTAATTCAGCTGAACTTTTCCTGATTCCCATTTCTTTACCTATTTGAAACTGAGGAAGTGGGTCTTGTCTCTGATTTTGATAGCCTAAATATTTTGTGTCCGTACCACTTAGATTAGTCCAGGGTCTTTTTCCATGCTGTGTACAGGTCAAGAACTCTGTTGTCATAAAACAAATATTAAAAAATTCTCCTATGGAAATAATTCTGCAAGCATCTTTCAAAAATAGAATGCTAAATGGCAACTCTGGGTGCTTAGCTCATGCCACTTGTTGGAGTACTTGCCTCAGACATGCTTAACTGATACAGTGAATAGTATCAAATGGCTTGTTTGAGCTGACGAGAGATTACAAAACCGAACTTTGCTGGATTACTGTTGTTTAATTGCTCATATGAATAAGCATATATCTTGTTTTAACTTGCTGCGTATTAAAGATGATAATAAGAGTCTGTGCTAAGCTCTTATTTAAAAGCTGAAGTTAGAGAGAGTGCGAGGAATGCAAAATGTCTTTTTGGAATCTAATATCAACTTAGTGGGCCAGGAAAGAATGTGTTCAAGTGCTTAAAATAAACCAATAAGATAAAGCTTTCTTTTTTCAGTGGTTTTGAAGCACTAGTTGGAACATCTGGCTTATCACCATCTTTCTATAGAGTTAGGAATCACAACGCCATTGATGGGGCTTTTGACCCCCTTCTTTCCTTGAACAATGTTAAATGAGCGTCTGTGCTATACAGTTAAGAGTAGCTCCTTGTCTCTTGGCAAACTGATTGCATAGTGACTTGTTGAGTCAGAGTATCATTAAGAGCTACAAGTAGACTTTCTATGTTAAAAGAAACTGGAACATCTGCTTAAATACTTGGCTCATTTTGATAAACACTTGTTCTAAAGCTTAAATCCATTTTATTTAATTCTGCTAGTTAGTTGGCTCATTTCCCCCTCCACCTAGGTATTAATGGGGTGCCTTTTTTGCTTGGCCCTTGGTAATATTTGGACTTACTAAAAATTATGTGCAACTTCAATGTATTCTTTGTATTTGTGCTTCTTTGTCAGTTTTCACTGTGAGTTTTTTGGTTTTTACCTTGTAAAGGCCTTACACCAAGACCCTTTCAGCAGAGCTCAGTGAAAAATACTTCTGGAATGCTTTCTGCAAGCTTACAAGTAAACTAATTGGATAATTAGTAGGGACTGGATTGAAAATCAAAAGTAAACAAATTGATAGGTCAAAAGTTTTCAGTATATGTATCAATCATAATGCTAGTTGTTATGAAATTCATTACGACTATTATAACTATAATTCATTATGAAGGTTAAAAGCTGAAGGCCTTAAATGTCAGAGCAAGCTCTAGTCCAAGGACTCCATACAGTAAACATAGCCACAAATGCTTCTGGAGGATGGCGTTGAGAACCTGTCATTCTTCTATACACACAGATGATAGAGATGATAGATAAAGATGTTACTTTGGATAACTGCCAAATTGAAAAAACTCCCGTTTGAAAGACTGGCTTATCGTATACGTGGCATTTAAGTGGTATCCTATAGGTAACTTACTTTTTTTTTCTTCCCCCGCCACTTGTCAAAATGGTGCTTTCTTCTTTTGTTCTTTAACTGCTGAGGCAGACTCTAAAACTTGGTTCCTTGGCATTGAGATACTGCTGCCACATAGGAGGGTTACTGCATCAGTATATTATTGATGACCTTCCCCACCCCCAAGCTGGAAGAAGTTGGTTGGGATCAAGAAGCTGATGGATTTGTTGGCCGTAACTGGAGGCCTGATTTACAGGAGCATTGCTGGAGGATGCTGCTGTTACCAAGAATGATGTTTCTATACAGCTGTAATAGTGGCTTCTTGTTTGAAGTTAAAATTCAGCTTATTTATTGAAGGGGGGGGAAGCAGTTGTGAGTAGAGGCTGAATGCTGGCAAAGATCAATAGGCCATAGAGAGAAACTTCTTCAGAACTTGAGCTAGTGAGGTTTTTAGTGCGGTTCCAGTAGGGATCTCTATCAGGGATCCCTAAACTTCCTGCATGTGGCGCTGCTGCTGACTGCACAGCCCAGAGCAATTGCCATTGCCTGCGTGTCCTGATGTTCCCTTGGTGTAAGGAAAAGAGCCAAAGTTAACTGAGCTGATGAAGTGAATTGTGGTGGTTTGGCCATGATGAGAGTGGTTAAAGGCATATTTTGATTTCCAGACAGTACTCGCATAATAACTAAACTGAAATCTTATTATTGGTGTTGATCTTAAGTAGGTAAGATGGAGATGGCGAATCTGATTTTGATGCCTTTAATTTACATTAGGTGCCATGCAGTGTTACCTCTCTAGGAGGCAGAAGATCAAAGAGGGGTCAGCTGAAGTAGATACATGTTTCCTTTCACTCCCTAGAAAGGAAACAAATGACTTGAGGGATTTGGCCAGTGAGTCTAGTCATCTGCCTATAATCTACCTCTCCGAGATGACGCTGCTGGAGGAACAGGGAGGGCTGACTAAAGCTAGCTGGTGCCAGTCAGCATGACCGGGGCAGTGATGCTCATTTCATCAAGAGTTTCATGTAACATCTAAGTAGGGATGGCGAGGAGTTTCTGGAACTTCTAGCATTTCTAATGTCTGCCAAGTGGCGTGATCTTGGGCTTTGGAGTTGCATTATTACTATGCTGTGGGAGATGAACACAAACTGAGAATGTGGAAGACCGGTGGCTTGTAAAAGCATGATGTCCATGCTTGGTCCTGTCTCTATTTCTGGCCTGTTCGTGATGGTGCAAAAGATGAAAGGTAGCAGGACTTGTGTAAGAGTTGCTGGGAAGAATGGTTGGAGTATAAACCATAGTGATCCCAGTTTGTCTTTGGAGATGAAATAACTTCATTTCTTGCCCCATTTTTAACATCACCTGTTCCATTTCTTGCCATAAGGTTTATTTTGAGTGTAACTGAAGAATATGTTAAATTTCTTTCCTAGAGAAGCTGTACTGCCTTTGCAAATTCTTTTGAAGTATATATTTTATGTAAATATATATATTCACCCCTGAGGATGGGTAAATCTGTCATTATAACTTCTTGCACTTGTACTCTTCTCCTTAACCAGTTGATGACTAAACATGAATATGCAGAATCTGAGTCCCGGAGATGATCTCTGCTTGTGTTTGAGGCTTGTTTTATATTAAGTGCAAGTATTGGTTCTGTGAAGATGCAGCCATCTACAGCAGTTCTTCCTCCCCCCTCCTTTGGTAGGAGTTTTCACTCCTTGTGTTTCATAGCTGAATCTTTCCAAATCTTGTGCTTTTCTGGGGATATCAGCATTTCTTATGGCAGGGATGTGTCCATCTGAGTCACTAATACTCTAAATTGGTCTTTCATGTCTTGCTGTGTTGGCAGATTCTCATGGGTTTTGGTGACCATAAGTGCTCGTGAACTGTCAATTCTTCAGCTTCATATAAAACCTTACTGTTCTGCCTGCTCCGCTTTAGAGTGGCTAGCTTTAACACTAGCTTCAGCATGTGTTTAGTAACATCCTTCATAGCTGTAGATCAGAAACTGGAGGTAGCTCATTGCACGGGTACCCAGGAGGAATACCCAAAGGCTTAAGAGGTCCTTTGAAGATTTGGAATAAACATGATTCTGCTCAGACTGGTTTTGTGGTGGTTCTTGAATATCCTTATACCACGATGAACTAAGTTCCAGATATCTTTCTGGGGGCATTGCTTTAAGAAAGGAGTCTAGTTGTCAGAGGTTTTGGGTCACTAAGGTCTGTAGCTTGAGTGAGGAAACATCTTTATTTTTACAAGACCTGCATGTAAAATGCCACTGTGAAGGCTTCGAGATACAAGCCCTAGATTTTGGTTTCTGCTTAAGTTATGCCATCAAAATATGATTTGATGATGAGGGAATAATCTGTGAATCAGTGACATCCACTGGAAAAGTGTGTATGTTAAGGGTCCGTTGGCCTTGAATGCTGCGAAGTTCAAGACCGCTGTTGCCTTAGCGCTTTGTGACAAGCTGTGATAGGCAAAATTGCTGCTCCAGTAATTCTCCTTGTCATTGCTTTATGGGGTTCGGACTTTCTCATGAACCAGCTTCCAAACTCTTCATGGTCCAATATGGCATTTGAATGGAGGAAATTACTACCTTTGGGTTTTGAACTGCGGTGCTGTAAGCTGTTAATGTTCAGGAGTGGTTTTGTTCATGGCTGAGAGGTTTGTGGTCTGTCTGAGATATAGCTGTCTCCCTCAGTTGGAGTCCTTGGGGGGGAAAAAAGGGAGACAGTTGAAATGGGTCTCTGCTTTTGGTGGGAAGTGACAGGATAGATGATAAACAAGGAGGATTTAGTCTGAAAATAAAGTGCTAGGGGGACAAATGCTGTGCTTGACAATGTGGAGGGGAGAAATACTTAGGTGCTTTGACGGAGAGCTATGAATAAGGTCTGAAAGCTGCAAGGGAGTTTCTGATTTAGGAAGAGGCATTTTCTCCATCTTGGTCTCTCTGTACTTCAGTATCAACGGTGTATTATCTTCAGTGTCTCTTCAGAAAGATCATATATAGACATGACAGTTGTGTTCAAAATCAGGCTTCTACTCAAAGTTTACTACCCACTTTGACTGATATAGGTGATCTGAAGGAAAGAACTGTGTCAAGTTACAAGTATTTAACTTGATTTTTACCATGTAGTGTTCTCTGCGATTGGCAGAGAGTGGCTAGAAAAGAAAGTGCTGTTCTTTTACTTCAGAGCAAGATGATTTTTTTTTTAAGCTCTAAATGTAAATTTTGACATATGCTGTACCACTTTTAGAACTGCAGGAAGCAAAGTGGTCAGGAGTGTTCCTGATCATTCTAAATAATATTTCAGTGCCATGTTAGACAGCATTCTGGATATGAGTTTCTTGGTGTTTTGAATTTTTAAGTCTATGAAAAGCATTTCAGTTAATCAAAATGTGGCTAGTTGAATAGATTAGGAATGTAAACACCTGATTTCTACTTAAATGGAAAGCAACTTGTTCTTGATATTGCAGACACTGGCTGGAATTGGAATGAATAAGATAATGTCTGTTAACACTTCTAAATCAGGGCTTGGTGATGCTTTTTCCAGCAATTTAAAGCTCTGCTTTTATGTCAGTACCTCTTGATGGCAAGACCTTTCCATTTCCCTTTTAAAGTGTATTTTAAATTTTTACATGTTCCTACATACTCTATCAATGAATGTAAAACCATAGTCTTATGCTCCTCTTGTTAACAGAAATATTTTGTTAAACCAAATTGGGTTTTTCACTGAGTGCACTAGCAAACACTAATAGTATGGATCCTGTAGAGGTTTGACACACCTTATGGATTTTCCTGAAAAGTGTAACATCTGAGTTGCAGATGGGTGTATTTTAATGGTGTGAATGGTAAGTGCATACTAATATCTCAAAAGTTCCTGGATAAATGGCACATTGTCTACTCCGTGGGTCTATAAATGTTCAAGTTTGATTATTCTTTCTAATTGGAAGAAGGTATCGCAGGACCAAAATTTCCCATTCCTGTGCCTAGTGCAGTAAGATGGGATGAAGGAATCGCTCACTCGTAGGCTGTAATTAAGCTACAGTAAAAAAACATAAGTTATTAAAAATCCAGTGGGCTTTATAAAAAATCTATTTAAAAAAAAAATGTTGCTGTTGCCGCATCGGCTCTAGTCCCAGCTCTCCTGGAAGAAGTCCATTGCCCACAGTTGATTATATGTAGCTTACTGATACCACCATAAATCACTGCAATTACTACTTAACTGCTTCCTGACCTCATTCAGTCAAAAGGAATAAAATTAATAGAATTTCTCAAATGCTTGACTTCTGTGAACCCATGTCAGTATCCACATGGCCTTTTGCCTTGGTGTGGGATGTTCCCCTGGTACTGTCTGTTGGTGAGCCCGTGACCTATGTTCGGGTGCTCAGCTAGAAAGCTTCAGGTGGGGACATGTGCTGTAAGACGTGCATGCTGTAGGTGAAGTCAAGTTAGAGATTACTTGTTTTGCGGTTCCTTGAGGAAGGACAAAAAGATGGTGAAGCGCTCTTGAGGCAAGTGTTATAGATTCAACTTCGTACGCCGCCAAGCCCTAATAACCTATGTATTGCCGTCCCGGCCCACTCGGCCCCCGTCCCCGCACCCCCCCCCCCACCCCCCCCCCCTTTTTTTTTTTTAGCAAAGACTTTTTCAAAAGATTTGGAAACTATTTATGTAAGGCTGAGAGCTCCTGGAACCTTGCTGCTAATGATTGCTCTCTGTCTATATGCCTACTGGGTTTTCTTTCTACCAGTAAAGAAAACATGCTTTTGCTATTGTGCAATTAAAAATACTTCAGCAGATATTTTTTGATAATTACAAGTATTACCTCTGTAATTGGTCTGCAGCCCTGTGCTACGTTTTCTTAATGTACTTCCATTTTGTTTGGGCAGAATAGGGAAAGAATGAGAAATATGCTGTAGTCCCCAGTTCCAGAGCCTGCTGTGGGTGGAAGCTCTTCTAAAACTGCACTTGAGGAGCTGTCTATAAGCTGTTTCTTCTCTTAAGCTGCTGCCTCCTGTGAGGCCAGAGTGTAACCTCGAACAATCTGTGTTATTATATAAGCTTCTGTGTTCTAATTGCTTTAATTTTCCTCTTGGTTCAGTTGGGAATGTTTCACACTTCTGAGTATCACAGACTGGTATTAAAAGAACCTGTAAGAAATGGAGTTAGTTACTTAATTTCATCTTTTCCTTAACGTAAACCAGTCACTGGATCTAGTACCTAATATATGGCAGAAGAAATGGTGGGGTTCAAATTGTAAGGGCTGCTTTGACACAAGTATTTGTTCTTAAATTAACTCTGATTTTTTGAAAGACTCACAAATGTGATCAAGTTGAGTTTATGTAGGGATTTACTTTGTTAGAAGTCTGAGGGGTTTGAGGGAAGTGAATCAGTGCCCTCCTTGCCCTCAGGCAAGCAGGGGTATGAAAAAGACATGTTCTTGTCAAATACTCTGTTTCTATAAAAAAATCGTAACTTAGCAGTCTGAAAAGGTGCAGTAATTTGGACTGTGGACCTATGTTCAAGAGCTCAGTGGATGTACTGTGTTGTAAGACACCCCTTCAAGCTGTATGCCTGCATCAGAAGTCATGGGTAGCCTGTTGTAAGCTGTCTGTAGAGCTGTCAAGCTCCAACATGCAGCTATACAGGAGCCTTGTGAAGGGGTATTAATACTTTTTTGACCCTGGTGCAGCCTAAGATCATGTTTTACCTCTTAGCAGTTGGTGTTGCTGAAGCAATCATGCTGTCTGAGTGGCTGTGGCACTGAGCCCTGCCTGTCTCTGAGAGGTGGTGAGCTGAGCTGACTGAGCAGGCGTATAACCTGCACTGCTGATCTCATGCTGGTTTCTCTCTCTTTAAACACATAACCTGAAGGTTAGAAATGTGAAAGTACAATACTGGTGAACCTCCACTCTTCAGTGCTAGCTGTAGAGAACATTAATAGACAAGTCTTCTAAAGTTTGGGCTGTGTTTTTTCTTTAATAGCTTGTGTATGTGTTGTGCTCCTTTTCTTTCTCATTCTCCTGCTGTGGAAATTTTACTCTTCGATTGCCCTGACTAACAGTCAGTGGCTCTTGTCCCCCAGTCCCTGTCAGAGCTGAGGTTCTCAGTACTCTGCAGGGGCTTCCTTATCCTTGTTGGCACCCTTGATGCCCAAGTTTTTGGATGCCAACAGGACTTACTGTCTTTTGGTTATTTTTTGGTGTTTTGTTTTTTTTTTTTAATCTAGCAGTTTGGGCCTGTACAGAGATGTCTGGGATAGTTTCTGGGTTCCAGTTGTGACTGTGCCCTGGCTAGGGAGCATGGCTTGGGGTGGTGGTGTGGGGGCAGCTGTGTGGCCCCTCTGGTCCTACCCTGAGGGGAGGTGATCTTAGCTGGGCAGGGGGGTGGGTAGCTGCTCTGCAAAGCAGAGGACATGTTCCACCCCAGGCCACAGCCTCATGTTCCTCCCCTCTGAGGCTGAAGAGCTGCCTGCCCTTTAAGGCTTGAATTTAGGATTGGATAACTGCCTCATTTAGGGGGAAAAGGTAGTACCTGAGAAGTCCTCTGAGCTTGATGTATTTAATAGGTTTTGGAGCATGAAATGTGGGTCCATAACCCCAGGAAGTGAAATCAGACAAGAAAATGCTATGATGATGCAATTTTTCAATTTGGAGAATGTGCTTTACTCCATTAGTAAATGGGATACTGCTTAAAACGTGTTGCTTTCTGGGCTAGAAACTGCTGCTTTATATTTCAGGTAATAGGCGATGTTTAAATGCTTACTTCAGCTTAATTATTTATGTAGTAATACAGTAAATCTGTCACTCTGTATTCGAAGAATTGAAGATAAATGCTGAGCCTGGGTATTAAGGTGAAGTCACAAATTCCGAGAATTTACCTGTGTCTTGCCATTGCCCTCTGAAGTGATGCTTTAAAGAGGCCTTTTGATGTTGCAGCAGAAGGAACCAACCTAACAGTCATTAACAGTATGTTCCTTGATGCAAGAACTGTAAAGCTGAGCTTTTAATCTGAGGAATTGTACAAGGCTTTTGACGCTAATACCACCTGTGTGCACAGTGCAGGTTTGATATGTTTTTAAGGGAAGACAGGCCATGAAAACCTTTCTTGCTCTGAAGCCTACACTCCAAATTTAGAGCCTGAATTCCCATGTGCTTTCGCTTGGAAATAATGCACTTTCTATTTGCTAGTAGTTCGCTTACATATACCTCTTTCTCAGATTGCTTACTGCGAGGAATATAATGTAGTTTTCAACTAGGCCAGTGCCAGGAACCTGAACTCTGCAGGCTGGGATGATTTATCAAAATCCAAATTACTAAATGATATACTACTGGATAAAGGCTTGTAAGCATCTGGAAGCATTCAAACTTCACAATTAGTGTCCTGAAGCAGAGTTTGTATAACAAACCTCTGTCAGAGCACTCCTTTACTATTTGTCTCTGGAGCCTTGTCTAGAGACTGCATTCCAGCATACCTTATTGCTGTTGGTTGATACTGTCTATATCCTGTTCCTCAGGAAAGCAGAAATGTGTTTCAAGCAACTAGCTTGTGTGCAGCTGATCCCACAGTCTCAAGCTGAATAAACATCTTTACTTGCCTTTAAGTTCTTAATACATGTATCTACCTCTATCAGCTGAAAAATTAATGAATTCTGATTCTTCATCCAGACTGGCTAGTTACACTTAGGATCAAGCACTGAAAAGTGACAGTAATTCAGATCCGAGTGTATCGGCAGAGTCCATGTAGCAGTGTAGAGAGGAGGCACAGGGCATCTTCTGAAAGCTCTGGGCATCTTTAACAGTTACATTGTGGTATTCATTAAGTAGGGTGTCTGTAAGGCAGGTGTGCCAGTATTCCTGTTAATGTTTTCTATGGCTGGTCACCAAGAAGCTTTTCAAGGTGTGTAAAACAACCTTAGCCTACTTTTCATGTCTGCAGTTTGCATGCAGAAAGCCCATACCTCCAATCTGCTGTCTTGGATATAGCAATATACTTGTACCGTGAGACTTGCAGTTATAAAATAGCTGTATAAAATTTTTGTACAGTTTACCTCCCTCCCAATTAAGTTTGACTCAAAAGCATCTCTTCTGTGTTTATATGCGTACCAAGCCACGAGGAAGTGGCTTCTTAATCATGAGAAGTCCTTCTTTCCTGTGAGGGTGGTGAGGCGCTGGCACAGGCTGCCCAGAGAAGTTGTGGCTGCCCCATCCCTGGCAGTGCTCCAGGCCAGGTTGGACGGGGCTTTGAGCAGTCTGGTCTACTGGAAGGTGTCCCTGCCCATGGCAGAGGGGTTGGAACTATATGATCTTTAAGGTCCCTTCCAACCCAAACCATTCTATGAAAACAACCCACCAGTATGTTCATATGTTGCTTTTTGCAATAGAGAATGGTCAGGAAATTTGTGAGCCTTTGGGAGAACTCTGTTCCATCTTCCTTTGAATAAATTAAGGCTGTACAGCGTGGTGATGTTTTGAAGAAAGTATGTTTTGTTTGTGGCTTTTTAATTCTGCGGGGAGGTGGCAGGAGAGTGAACTGAATGACAAATGTGCAGGAAATGAAGATGTTACGAGTTCAAGGTGCTGCATGTGAAGAGCTGTGTCGTGACACAGACTTAATGGTCAGGGATAAAAGGCTATCCTTTAGATTTAGTTTCAAATAAATGAAGCACAGCACTGAAAGGGTAGAATTTTGTCTTTTGTAACTTCTAATTTGGCCCAGTTTAATATAGAGCCTCTTAAATTTACTGTTTTCATTTGCCCAGAACATTTTCTGGTCTTCCTCTAGATTGGTGGAGTTATGTTGGCATCTAGCTGGACTTGGCTTATTCTGGTCATTCCAGGTTCATTCATCCAACCCAGTTACTGCACTGGGAGATGATCTAGAAAGGCTTCCAGGTTAGATATCATCAATAGAGGTTTGAAAGATTGTTAAGTAGCTGTTCGTGTCCTAGCACTTTTTTGTTTGGTGTTTTTTTTTTTTAACTCTATCAGATCAGTTTATTCATGTCTGGGGAAGGGCAGAGATTCTGGCAAAAAACCAGCTTTCCTTTGTGAACATAAAAGGACCAAAAGAACTGATAAAAGTTCTAGATGAATTTGCAGAGAATAGAGGTGTTGCTTTTGAAAGAGGGCGACTGTAATATAGCTAGTATATACAGCAATTCCCTTACAGCTTACCCATCAGTCACAGTTTTGAGAGTTCCTGTCTGCATTAAGGTGTAGAACATGTAGATAAATTGCAAGTCTCTGAAGCTGGGTGGGTGAAAATGGGCCAGAGCTCAAAAGTGCTGCTGGATTAGGTCCAGAATTACCCTGGAGGAAAGAGGTCTGCTGGCTTAAGCAAGTGTTCATGCCATGACACTGGTCAGAGGGTGTGTTGGGACAGCTCTGAAAATGGACTTTGGCTGTGTAAAATCTTTTGCTTGTGACCAGATCTCATCTGCAGGCAGTAATAAACACATAGTTTTTGGGTTTTTTTGTTGTTGTTTTTTTTTTTTTTATTAGATGCCACTCTAGTGGAGAAACACAGCATAGGTACTGTTCAGTGATTTTGAGCTGGTGATCATGCAGTGGGCTTGGTGAATGTGTGCCTTTCTTCCAGTTATCCTTATTTGAGGACTAGAGTGGAAATCAGGCTTGTGGTAATTCTTGATGCCTTTGTCACCCGCAGTAATTATAGTTGAATGTGGATGACCTCAGATGAGCACAGCAGAGAAGATGGCTGGCTAGGAATGTAGATCCAGGATTTATCAGTTAATTGGCTCCTTGGTCAGTTGTACTATGCTATTAAAATAACTGTTCTGCCTTTCCTCTCCCTTACAATATCACTCCTGACCATGAATGAGTCTGGTCAGGGAATTCATTCTATTACCAACCAATTATTTTTGAAATTTACCTTCAGTAGTATCCAGCATGGTAAGTTACTGCAAGGGTGCTGATGCTGGCAAAAGGGACAGTGGTAGAACACGTGGCTGGAAAGGAGGCTGGGGAGGAACTGCCTGCTTGCCAAGAGACCCGTGCTTATGTTGAGTTAATGACTGGTAACCTGTTCTTTATGCTTGGGTCAGTTGACCTGATAACATCTGTTTCCTTTCTCTTGAGAAATAAATACCTTATTGCCAAAGATGTTTGGCTGAGTAAGGCACTGCAGTACTTACCAACCAGCAGATCTGACCAAAGCGGAGAGATTATTTTCCTATAAGGATGTAACATGTCCTTATGTCAGGATGTGTGACACACAACCAAGTTCTTTTTCTTTACCAGTGGTGCTCCTCACTCAATTCAGAGATCACCTTCTGTCTGTCTTTCCAGAATCCCTTGTAGGTGTAGAAAGAACAGAGCACCTTTTCCTCCAAGTAAGTCTTCATAGATTTAAAAAAAGGCAGATCAGGAATTGCAGCTACTCTGTTCATACAAATATAGCAGAAATATTTTTTAAATTGACAATGTTATACGAATCATGAGTTACCTGCTTAATGCTATAGGCTGTCAACAGCTGTTAATGCTGTCTGCTTACTGTCTCCATTCCTTCTCTTCTCTCAGCCTGTAAAGGTAAGAAACACAGTTTTCCTGATATTCTGAAAGATAGTCCCTATTTCTGTGAAAACTGGTCTCTTGCTAATGTTCCTATGCTAGTAAAGATGTGAACAGGATTAATGACCAAAAAGAGAATACTTTCAAAGCATGGGATGAAATAAAGACAAATGGAGAGATTTTGCTTTTTTGAAAAACATCAATTTTGGTTGATTCTGAAAAGGCAAGAGCCATCCAGATGCCTTAGTCCAGGGAAACACCATGGATCAGCTCTGTTTTTTGCATGGTGCAAAGCTGTCTGTCCAAGCTTAACCTTTGATTCCTAGTAAGGCCCATGCTCATCTGTCCCTCCCTGACAAAAAAGTATGAGTGGCTGACTGCATATGTTTTTCTTTTATGTATATTTATATGATAACTTCCTTATAAATACTTTATGGAACAGAGACTGATCTATTTGGAAGTAGTCTTTGATACTTCATTCGCAGGGAAATGTGGACCTGTATGCATCATTTGCAGTATGCGCTCAATTTTGTGAAACTTGAGGCATTTTTTGACTAAACAGAAATGCCTCAATAAAAGTCAATGAAATAAGCATTGTAAAATTTGTGTTTGAATTTCTTGATATTATAGTAGTCCTGGTACTTTCTGTTGAATATCAACTCTAAAAGCAGGCTATGAAACATTTGTGGTGCCAGTTGCCAGGCTATCAATCAGTTGGGACAGGGGAGGGAATGACCTGTCTGTGAGGAGACTGCTTTGGGTTTGAGAAAGGCTGATGAGCAGGAAAGGCAGATGGAGGTGAGGAAGTAGTAGGACAGCAGAGATAGTGGTAGTTGAAAATAAGATTTTTCCTTATCCAAATCATTTACTAATCAGTGTTAACAGTTCCTTCCAAAATGAAAAAAATAACTTTGAATACACATTTTACTGAAGGAGTTGAACATCTGAAGATGTCCATAAATCCGTTAGCAAATGGAGGGGAGATTTAAATGTCTGTGCGAAAGGGATCAGATGTTCCAACTTCATATTTACTCAGTTTGATTATCTCTAAATTACTTCTTTATGCAGGTAATTAAAGAGCCTTTTAAGAGAACTAGAAACCAATAATTTGAATATAGCACATACTTTGAGTTCAACAAAAAGGACCTCAGTTTTGTTTTGAGACAAATATAGAATCCGTGTTAAGTTTACTGCTCTTTATGGCTCTGTTTCAATACTATTCACTAACAGAAATGTTTCTCTATTTTTTTTTCAAGACTTATTCAGGGTTGTTCTGCGTAGTTATAAATCCTTACAAGAACCTCCCGATTTATTCAGAAAACATTATTGAGATGTACAGAGGGAAGAAGCGCCATGAAATGCCACCGCACATTTATGCAATATCTGAATCTGCATATAGATGCATGCTACAAGGTAAGAATTAGTTAAATGTTACTTAACAGTTAGTTGACAGTTCTTTGTAATGTACCTAAAACTCAGGAGCTTCGTTATTCAGCTATACAGTAATTTCTAACACAATCAGAATCTTTTCTGGTACTTAAAGGGGAGGGGGGAGAGCTTTCATATCTAGACCCTAAACTTTCAGAATAGAAATAACTTGGAGATTGATTCCTGTTGGCATATCTGTCTGACTTCCTGGGGCACAGAAGCAAACTAACACTAACAGGAAGTGTAGTGTGCCAGCTGGTGGCACTGAAAGTTATGGTAGGAATACTTTCTTCTTAAGAAGAGATAAGATTCATGTCGAAAGATGTTAGTGCACTGGCTTTGAATGAAGTGAGAATGAAAAAGTGTGATTGAAAAGGGAAAGCTGAAGTATGTTAATGGCTTGTGTTTCTAATTCTATAAAAATGTTGGCATTTTGGCAGCTGACAAATAATCTGAAGTGACAATGGAACAATAGTATGTTTGAGTTCAAAAAGAGGTCAGGGAAATGCTTAACCCTGAAGATTATCTTTTCTTTTTCTTCTCCAAACTGGTATAGGTCATGTCTGTAGTAGAATAGAGACTAGTTTTATGGTGGGCACATGCTTTGAATTTTGGCTTTAAGGCTCTGCTGAACAAATAAGAAAACTGTGAATCTGACATTATATGAATGTGTCAAAATAAACACATGCTGTTGAAGTTGTAAAATTGCATTTCTGACATAGTATGTTGGAAACACAGCTCATACTATCCAATAGTGGTTCCTATTTAGGTGGCAGTTTTACTGACACGGCAACACCAGCATGTCGTATCGAGAAAAGTATGTGTAATGACGAGGCAGGTCTGAAAAACTTACGGTGTTTTCTGCTATAGACCTGGTATAGATGTACTGGAAGTAGGTTAAAAGCTATTTGACCTAATTCACACAAACAAGAAAACGGTTTCTGCTACCAGGTTAACCAACCACTTAAATGTAAACCTTTTTTTCCCCCCTCTCTCTAAACAGACATTCCCTGTCTTTAAATAAATCACTGTCTTTTTTTTCTTCAGTTGTGCCTTTGTCCTTAGTGCTGCTTAATAATGATGTGCAGGTTGCTGGATTGCTGAGTGCTCTTTAACCCCAGAGGAAACTATGCCATCACCTCTGAGCAGGGTGATGCAGGGGCAAGCAATGGAAGAGCAGCAAATTGGGGCTACCAAGAGTCGTCACACTTCTCAATGGATATTTGGGGCTGTTTTTATGGGAACAACTATGGCCTTTTGACCAGAACAGCAGCCTCTAACACCTCAGATCAGAGGACTCCTAATAACAAGTGGATGTGGAAGAATAGAGCAAACCTTAAGATTATTTTAAGGAGTTTATTCATAGCAGTCTCAAGTGGTTTGTGGATAAGGGCTTCCCATTCTAAAAGCATAATATCTTTTGAAATTGTCTCAGAACTTTTCAACAGTTCTTGAGATAAATGTCCTCTAATAAAGTAAGTCAATGTCAGTAGTTACCACATTTCAGGTGCTCTATATATTTATTCACATACTGTGCTAGTACTGATTTATATCTCTGGAGATCTTGCTCCGTGCACCGATGTTACTATTTTTGGAAGATGAAATGAAAAAAACTTTCACATGATGGTATATGTTTGGTTAGTCTTGTTTTCTTTCCGTACTGATATATGAAGGTTTATATTTTGTATCAGATCTCTGTTTGTGTGTCTTACTTGCTTTCTTGCTGATTTTGATAATCTGAATTATCTCCATTTGAAAGAATGAAGCCATAGATTGGAATAAGAATAGGTGAAAACTATGCAACAGGATCCATTCATTAGGGAATAACTTCTTAGTTAACCTTACTAAACCTGTGTTTCTAGTGCCCCTCACCTGTATGGAGCTACTCTCCGTTTATTTTAGCAAGTGATTGCAATCAGTCAGAAAGCTTTTCCATTGATGGCCTGCCTTCGTAATTGCATTGCCAAGGATAAGTACAAACTCTAGAACAGGCATTAACAGTTTTGTGCTTGGCAAATATTTTACTGAGCAAACTTCCCTTCCTGATGGGGTTTGATCAGAGGAAGGGGGAAACAGTGCTGCTTCTGAGTGTATAATGGACTCATGAAACTGTTCACAGGTGTTACTTCCTTTATGAGGAAAGTGGTGTACAGACTTCACTGGGAGATATGCTTGCATGTAGTATGAGACACTGCTATTTGTATTGGTGATTTTATACAACAACCCTGGCTTTACATAGTCTTGTGAAACAGTAATTGGTCATGATGATAATGACTAGTGAGTGTTTGAAGTAGAGTGAGTGGAGAAGTCTGGCACTAACCCTGCTTGGTGCTGGTCCCGCTTTGCTTACAGCACCTCTAGATGGGACCTGAGGCAGAGAGACAGGAACTTCAGGGAACTGAATTTAGGTCTTCATATAAACAAAACTTGCAGTTAAAACTAAGGTTTTCTAGTCATTAGAGCATCAAATAATACTTCTCTTAAGAGTAGGAGATTAATACCATATTCAGCTTTTCTGGTCATCAGTGGCAACACAAGGTCAACTACTGAGTGTACCTAGAATTTGGTAGGGAGAGCTAAGTTTCCCCTGCCAGCCAAGTATTCAACGTAATGCCCAAAATGCCCTTAATCTTTTTAACTATGCCTTATGTTTTGCTAGACTTTCTGTCTTTAAGGAAACAGAAAGTGTGTATCAATACAACTAGTTTTTGGTTGGAGACCTGTTTTTACTAGCCGAAAGTTTAATTGCAGTGCTTCAGACTAAGTCATCAGAGGTCTCTGCTAGCATTTACTTGCAGCATAATCCTTGACCAAAATGCTTTTGCAGCTAAGTTACTAACACATAGGTACAATTATAAAACTGTTCTTCTCCAGTTCATGTCCATGCTTGTGCACGTAGTTGCTTTGGGAGACGGAGATAAGATGGTAGAGAGTGTGGGACAGGGGAGAGAGCTTTTCCAGTATTATTGCAAGTTGTGCTATTGCTATTTTAGTGCATTAATAGGTTTCTCTTGATATGAATGACTTCTGTGTTTCCAGTATTTGACATATAAACCTTAATTATTAGGATTCAAACCATAGATATGCAATTCCTTTGCATATGACCATACCCTTATAGGAATATCTTAGCCACTAGTTTAGGACAATGAAAATGGTTGGCTGTATTTTCCTGGCCTGTTCAGTGGTATTTTGTGCAGTATAATCGTGTTTACTTTCCTTGTAGTTAATCACAAACTACTGATTTTCTAGATGTTTGTGAGATGTGTTACACTGATTAACAGGATACCTGGACCTGAGCTGTGGCTCTGAGCAACCTGATTTCTTAAAACACAATTTTTTTTCTGTGCTGGTAATTGCGCACAGTGAGTAAACTGTTGCTCAGTATCTTAATGCTTTCATGCCTTGAATTCAGAGCATGGATGATTAGAGAACAACTTTAAGCTTCTACTAATCTGAAGTTTTGTATGTTTAATATTTGAGCTTAAACAACAAAATATTTATTTCTGTTTTAGATTATGAAAGCAAAAGGCTTTTTGGTTGGCGGAAACAACTGATACGTGTGCATCTCAATAGCTGTTCCTAGTCTTAAATGTTGCTGGAAATACTGTTTTGTTAAACTGGTGATATAAATAGAGCACTGCACTTCACAGTGCACTCTCAGTTAGGAAAAGGTTGTATGGAAGCATTGCTAACTGCCAGTCATCAAACTGCTGCTCTATTGTTGTCCGCTTGAAGAATTTCCTGTTTCGGAGGACCTTCAGCCCTGTCTTCACAGGTCAGCTCTCCTTGTGCCCTTTAGTGGGGAGGATAATGGGCTGAAAATCTGTTTCAGTGCTTGTTAAACATGGAGGACAAAGGGGCGATGGGGAAGAGCTGTAAAACAGTGCGTATGTTAAAGAAGCCCAGTTTGCCATTTTGGAGAGGGAATAGTGTTCCCCAGAGAGATGTACTGAACTGGGGTAAGCTGTCACAAGGAAGAGGGAGGTGCAGAGTTGTTTTTAATGGCTGAGTGGTGGTGCAGCTGTAGTACGGTAGGGATTTGAGGCAAGTTTTGCAAGGAAAAAGCAAACCTCACTGATCGCTTGATCTTGTAAATGTTGCCTTTTCTGTGAGACTTGTAGTAAAGATTGAGTGTGAACACAGTCTTATTAAAACAAGCAAGACTTTGGGTGCATTATGGTTATCACAGTCAGGATTTCTCTTTAGGAAAAGACTCATTACCTAGTGCCTTGACCTCAGAAGATAGTAGCATGCAATTCAGCTTTACATACTGGATTCTGGCACGCTGCCCCCCAGCCCCAAGTAATTATTTTTCAAAGTAGTGTGGTAGTAGGGTGTTATTTCACAGGTGGTTTAGTGGATTTCTCCTGTGCTTTCTCTTTTGGATGTCTCCTGTGCTTTCTCTTCATTTTTCTGATGTTACGTTAAAGCAGTAAGTACACATAACCCAGGGGTTTCTAAGCATATTGAAATTGTTTAGCCCTAGACAGAAATCAGATGCAGAAATGCGTAGGGTTGGAGGTGATGTGCTTCACAAAAGAGTACTAGACTGAGCTTTTCACGGCTGCTAGACAGTTGACATGATCATAGGGAATCGGTATCCTAATCCCTGTGACAACATTGACCTTAATTCTGTTTGGTAATACAATTTGCAAGACTTGCTAGTGTTCTATGCTGCTAGAAGTTATAGGCAGTAAGAAGAAAACGTTTTGACAGGGACTGGGATTTTCTTTAAGCAAACTAATTCTATGAGTCTGATAGTTCATCTATGACTATCTTTATTTTACTAGCAAGGGAGACTTGGGAGAAAGCAGCACTGACATAAATTTTTGTCTTGTGCTTTTACCATGCTTGGCTTTCTCTTCTCCTTCCTCCATTCCTATTCTCCCACTGTATTTCTAGAGGAAGTATGGCATTGTTTTGTTACACCTCTTTATTCATTGACTCTTAAAAGTGCTTTGGAAGAAATATGAAGGAAAACTTGTTGGCTTTTTGTTGCCAAAGACGAGCTTGCTTACTAATATTACTCTTGTATAATTATGCTTAGTCTCTCCTTTTTATCCTGTTTCCCTGAGGACATGTTGATGAGCACGAAATTAGCGCTGATATTTTAGGACTGCCTTTAATCCTGTTGCAGAGAAGGTTTATCGGAAACAGCATAATACGTGAAGTGAACACTTGGTGTTGGAGAAGCCAGTACTGTCTACAGATGCAGTATTTCTCTCAAAAACATTGCATTTATCTATATTTTTATTTAGTCTTGGTTTAAGTCCTCCCTTTGGGGACTGCCCCCCCACCCCCCCAAAAAAAAGGACAAAAAGAATTGAAACTAAAATATGACAACTCTTTTCTTTAAAGGTCTATTAAATCTTCAAATGGCAGAGGAAAAAATTACTTTTGAGACTAAAAAGCCTGGCAGTGATCTTAATATAGATCTTTATGTAAAAGAGTAGATATTAACTAGCATTGTCTGTTGTGTGAGGAGTATATAGAACCTGTTACATGTGCCATTAATATTCTTGATATTTTCGTTGTATCTTGACATACCAAAAGATTCCCCAAAGCTCTTTAACTAGGTACAAAGTGCAGGATGGCAATGTAAGCAGAACTAGATTGGTAAATGTAATATGAAGGATTTATGGGTCTCTTTATTGTTACGCTGTGATTTGTGTTTTCACTTTGTCCAGTCAGGCTGGTGTGGAATATACTTAGGTGACAATAATATGAGTATCAACACTGGTTTGTATACGAGTAGGAATGTAATATACAGTGGTCTTAATGGCTGAGTGGAGGGAGATTCTTGAAGCAAGAAATGAAGTAGAAAAAACTGAAATCCATCATGCTGAAAGTCTTCCATCTCATTGTTTTTGAATTTGAAGTAAAATGAGAAACGTTTCTGTCAGCTGAACCCATTGTGCAATATTTCATCTCCTTCTCTTTGGTCTTCCATTCTGTCTCTTGATATTAAATCTGTGTGCTTCAGTGCTTGTGAAATTATTTTCATAGTTTAATTTAATGTGCCTTGCTATATCATCTCAGAATGACATCAGTAGCAATTACTTATTGAACAAACTTGATTGAATTTAGTTTATAGAACTAGATTATAGTATACTATCATGTCTCATTCTTAACTTTATTGTTACTGTTGAAAAAGTTTTAGTGCTTTAGTGCTTGTGACAACAGTTCCTAACCTTTGTCCTTCTCTGTGTCAAAATGTGTTTGGATCCTTGATTTTCATTGGTGTTCAACCTCAAGGTTACAAACTTAATTAAGCATGATGGATATTTATTGTAAACAACTCTTTTCTTAAGACTCAGTTGCTTAGAAGCATTACTTGAAGTGGTTGACTTACACTTTTTTCATGTAACTTCAAGAAGTAACTTTCTTAGATTTAAAAATGAGACAGGAGTGATAATTATTACATAAAGGATTCATAGTTTTAGTGCCTTAGCTGTTTTCTCCCGACTGCTGGAGTGTTGCAGCAGATTAGCCAGTTCCATGGTCTTTTTGGTTGATAATCTAACAAACTGATGATAATTTTAATGTTAAAACTTGCTATGCAAGCTGGCCTCATAATTTAATTGTGACTGTGCTAGCCTACAGACAGGAATTCAAGACTAAGTGCATCCACCTAATGAAATAATTCATGAGATGAATCATTTTGTGCATATTACTTAGCCAGCACCTGCTTCTACTCTGAAGCTTTAGTTTAAATTAAACTCCATTTATTTCTAGGTAGTTGTGAAATGGATAATTCACTTCGGCTTGGCTTTAGCCTTCAGATGACATACATCAAGACATTAATGCTTGTGCAACAAAAACTTAAATGTATTCTAATCTTGACAGCACGCTGCACTGTAACAGCACTGCTAGGTGTTACATGTTTTGCACAATAACTGTTTTTTGTCAGTCATGTCTGCATTCCTCTGGGGTGTTGGACTGCTTTGGGTGAAGAGGAAATATGACAGGAAGACATTCAAAAAACAACTGAAATTAACAAAATGGTGTTCAGCCTGGAAATGATAATTCAGGTCAGATGTAACGGAAGTCTAAATCTGAAGCGGCACAGGGAGAGGGAATAGTGATCCTTTCCCCACCCCATCTCTTCCTATGCAAGAACAAAGGGTCATTACTTGAAATCTGAAAGTGACATGTTAAAAACAACGAAAAGAAGCAATTTTTTTAACAGCATAGCTAAACTGTAGTAGTCTGGGCCTCAGGATATAGTGTGTGCTCAAAGCCTGTGCTTGCCCAAAAAGCCATTGAGGAGTAAGTGAACCTGAAGTCTGAGGGTAATGGATCAGGAAATTGCAGGAGAATTTGCTGGGCTACTGGGAAGGTGTTGCAGGGAATCATCCTTGCCTGCTAATTTTGGTCCGTGTGTTATCTGCTGTTGGAGTGTGATCCTGATTATGGTTGTATGTGGTCTATCTTGCTGTATCAGTAAGTTTACTTTGTAACCTGCATATAAAGGTGCACTTGGGTTAAATGGTAATCATCTGTATCTTCATAACACTGGGAGGTTTTGGAGTGTGATGGGTTAGTGGGTGCCTCGCTGTGCAGTGTATGGGAGTGGTAGGAGTGCAGGAATCTGCTGCAGCTGGCTTTTAAGAGGCTGATGAGACTATTGGAAACTGTGGTACAACTGTTAGTTTATTATGACTGCATGGAACTTAATGAGTCTGTGTTTGGGTGCTTTCCTTAAGTAATATTTCTTATTACGCTGAACTGTTAAACTGGCCAAGAAGAGGCAACTGGTAAAATGTCACTGTTTCTTTTCTTAAAGCAGTATTTGTTCATGGTGACATTCAGCATCTCAAATGAAATAAATTTGAAAGATGAGGTTAAATTGTTTTCCTCCACAAAACCACAGGGAAACATTGCCTTTAGTACAGGAATGAATTCACAGTAGTTACTGGGTCAAAATTTCCTACAATGATTATAATCCTCTTTCTTCTATCCTTGTTTTTCACATCTTATTGAGGGCTAAGGCTGGGATAAAGGGGGTATTAGGTGCTGAAAATGGGTGGATAAAAGTTGTAGTTGGTGGAGAGATGTTCCTGTTCCCCTCCTGCTCTCCATAGGGAGATATTATTGCCTCCCCCCCTTCGTGTAGAATACACTAGATTTTTAGGTGGAAACAGTATTTAAGCTATGCAGAAAAACTCACCAACTTGAAGCCACTTTGTAAAGAGGGCTTGTTCATGACCATTTCTGATAGGGAAGAATTACTTTAAATTTCAGCAGATAAAATGAAACTGTCAATGGACGTTAGTGCTTTGTCCTTCCAGGAACAAATGTTTGTGTTGGGTCTATATGCTCAAGGGAGAAAGAGAAGAGGGTTTTAGTGCTTACACACACACCCCCAGCCCCCCACCCCACCCTGTTAAATAGTGTAAGTAGTACATGATGCTCGTGTTTAGAAAAATGGCAAAGGGGGGAAGAAAATGCTTGTTTGTGTTTACAAGTGCATGTGAGAGAAGCTTTTTCGACCTAAAAGAAATGAAGGTCAACGTCTTTCCTCCAATGGAAAGGAGATCTGAATATACATGTGAATTTTTCTTTAAAAGCTGAAGGACAGATTTATATTGTGCAATTTCAAATTGTTGTGCTGAAATAGTTTATTGAGAACTTAGTGGCAATTTAGAGACGAGAGGGTAGGGAAAGTGTGGTATTTGTCCTCTGAACTGTTGAACAACTTAAACTATTTGGAATCAAACCTAAAGGAAATCTGTGTTTAAAATATAGGAAAGTAGCATTGACTTCGGTTCTTTGAGGAAAGGATTTTAATATTTGAACTGTCTCACTTAGCTTGAGATATCCATATTCCCCACTCCAAATCTTAATTGTAGACAAATGTTTACCTCGAATGCTGCACAGGGTACAAAGTTGGTTGTGCTGTACCTTTCCGCACTCACGAGGTAGCCTCAGTTTGGCCTGTAAAGTGGTGGAAGCTCATGAGCTTTTTGTTTCCTGAAATGTCTTATGTAGCAGTGGCTTTTACATGTTCTGTTAGGAAAGTGTTTTAGAACTTACGCTGTTCAGTGATTGGAAAAAAGTAATGACTCCACTGCTGATGAACAGAGGTGTAAAAGCCTATACAGCAAATCAGACTTAAAATATTTTCAGATAAATGTACTCATCAAAAGGCTTGTTATGCGTCTTGGAAAATATCCGTCAGAAAAATGCTTACAACCCTTTAGCCTGGCTATTGCTAGCGATGTGTTAAAATCCTTGGTGTGGATGGTGTGGCTGACCTTACTGGAGGTAGGGTGATATGCTAGATGATCTACTGTCCTGTGTGTGACAGAACAAAAAGCCAAACTACTGACCATGGTGAAATCAGAAAGCCTAGCTGTGTACTGTTAGGATACTATCTTTCCAGATTTGTGAAGTTCAGGCATGGTCAAGCAGCTTAGGAAGAGCCCACTGGAGTGGAAGTTAATTCATGGCCAGTTTTGTGGTTTGTGCTTGCTTCTTTGTTTGGGAAGAAAGCAAAAGTTAAATTAGTGAGCTTAAATGGCAGATACTATAGTTAAAGGACCTCCTTGAATCATTGTTTCAGTTGACAATGTGATCTTTGTCTAGGTAAAATTGTACTACATGGGAAACAGAATAACTTAAGCAGGGTTGATGGAGAATAGAAACCACTGCTATGCTGAATACAGTTTAAATAAACCTTTTCCAGCCTGTGGCTTGTCAACTACCACTAAACTTAAGTTACTTCTAAGCAGCATTCAAATAAAAACTGAAAAGTAAGCATAGGGATGGCCTGTGTAGAAGATTTAGGAGCTGCTCATTTCTACTGGGAAAGCTCTTTGGGAGGCACAAATCAGGAAGGCTGAGAACTGCTCATCTGTGTCATTTGAAGAACATTAAGTGAGCAAGTCCTTGCAGCTCTAGCTGGAGCAGTTTAAGAAGCTGCTGCCTTATGGATTGTTACTGCCCTTCAGCTAAGTTGCATTAAACACTTGTGTGAGAACCAGTTGTTGGCTTTGACAGTAAATCAGTCATGTAAGTTGTTGTAGCTGGCCCCACTGGCTTGATGGTGTGTTGCATCAGGAGCACTCCCACAATCGAAGTTGTTTCAGTCTCCACATACTGCCTGCTTGTACATCTCAGCCATCACTCACAGCATGGATCAGCCCTTGGGACTGTGCAGTTTTCTCTGGTCCTCCTCAAAACTGAAGGCTGACTTGTATTCTCTGCTTATGTCCTAAACTACAGCAGTTGCCTGTTTGAAAAAGCTAAATAAATTTGGTATTGCATAATAGATTGGGGTGGTTGCAAGTGTTGTTATAAATCCATACCTGTTTGAATGAATTTTTTAGGGAAGGAGTGTGTTACCTATTAACTTCTGGTCACAAATGTAGCAGCTCGGTTTTACTTTCTAAGTTAAACTTACTAAAGCTTCTCTTCATGGTAGTTAACAAAGGTAGTAAAAGACTGCCAGTGAAAACATAAACCATGTTTGAGCTTCTTCAAACTTAATGAGGACTAAAAAAAATTCAAATTCTATCTGGTATGTAATGGAGAAGCTACCCACAGTTTCATTAAGTGGGCAGGACGTAGCCTAACAGCTATTTGTTTTCTCCTTTTGTGCTGATTCAGCCCTGGCTAGCAACTGTGAAAACAAATGTCACAATTTTTTCTTTAGGAATTTCGATTATTTCAAGCTAATGTTGCAAATACCTAACTCATGACTTCTAAAATAGCCTCAATTCATAGCTTGGCTTATTCTTCCAGGGTTTGATGATGCTGTGTTAGGTTAGCCACATTTGCTATGTCTGTGCTGGAGTGCTTGTGCAGCAGCTTGAGCTATTTGGGGTAAGGGAGTGAATAATGAGTGTGGTCATGAAGTCTGCTGTAGACATGCAAGAAATACTTGTATTCAGTGCTATGGTTCACCGTAAACAAGTTGCAGTGTAAACCATGACTGGGATTTGACTGACCTCTGCTATGCTTCATTTGATAATTATTAACTTTTAATGTACTTAGCAGTCAGTCAGCAGGGAAAACTGAAGTATGGCTGTTGTGTTTTATCTCAAATCTCACATCTTTTAGAGTAAGGGATAGAACCACATTTTATTTTTAAACAAGCTTTTGTTATTTTTAACTTCACAAATAGCAGGAATGCCTATAGAGTGTCTACATCAGTGTCTCTGCCCCACAGTGAAGAGGTGCTTTCTCAGCTCTTCGCTGAAGACTTGGAGGTGTCTTGAAGTACTTAGATGATGTATGTGAGAGAGGCAAGAGTGAGATACTGGTCAGTGAAAAGTGGTTGATGGCAGTTCAACCTGACAGCTTTCTTAGGTAGGTTGGTTTCTAGGTAGAGGAAATGTAGTAGGCACTGGCTGGCTGTGTCTTATATCAGGCTATATGGGGAAACACTAGGTAACCAAAGTAGGGAATTGGCAATTGATTTAAAACAGCACTGTTGTATTTGTCTTTGAAGTGGATGGCATTGGGCTGGAGGGAGATTTTTGATGTAATTCTTTATGGACTGGTGTTTGAGCCAGCATTGGGGGCTTTCAGTGTTTTGTGAAAAATGGTCTGAGCAATGATGAAGAAAAACTGATAAATATTATTATTCCAAATCTTAAAACCACTGGATAGCCATGAGGAGTGGAGTGTACCTGAATTTGATCTTACTACTAATATAAATCAGCATTGCACATTTTAGAACAAAGAATGAGAATTTCTGCAAGTTCATTGTTTGACAGTTTCAAAGAACTAAGACTTCAATGTAAAAACTGACCAACAGATGAATAAGCTGATGATAAAGCAAGAAGAAAAAGATTAATTCAAGGTACATCGGGAGAGATGGCTTTCCCCTCAAGTGTCCTTGATGATTTCTGACCTCCAGAGGTTCCGTCCACCTTCTAGAAAGATAGTGCAATGATCCTACTCGCCTTTCTTGAAGATGCCCATGATGTCTCCATCCTTTTAGTCACTTGAAACCTCCCAAAGAGAGTAACCTGATGATAGCTGTCCAGCTCCTTTAGCACTGGTGGATGTATCACATCAGATGCTTTGGGCCTGTGTAGATTTAGCTTCCTTAAATAGTCAGTACCGGCTTGATTAAATTTAGGTATTGTAACTTGAAATGCCAGCTTTATAGTGTTAGCAAATTACATGCTTTCTGGAAAGTTCACTTGAATGTTTTATGGGTTACTGTTGGCAAAATACTGACTGTATTCCTGTAGACTGCCTTTGTCTCTTTGTGAAGTTGTGGAATGTATGCTGAAGAGTGAACGACTAAGCTGTACATGGCAAATATTATAGCACAACTAAAGGTAGAGGTGAAATGTAGGATAGAGTGCTATTGCAGAAATCTCATGGTAAGCATAAGTGTGTCAGGGTACATTTGGTCTGCAGTAAGGTAGGTACTCAGCAAACAAACTTGTGCCTGTCAGTCTTTCTGTTACGCTTGTTAGAGATGTTTGTTGCAAGTCACTTCATATAGTGTTAAGTGTTTGATGATAGTTTATGGAGTAACTAGGCAACATTTTAAAGACAAACACAAAATATAAAGGCATGCTTCATCTCTGTAACCAGATCTCTTTCTGTGCTTATCAGTCCAGTAGGACTTAGCTGAAAGGAAAAAAGAAAAGGGGGAAAATTATTCAGAGCTTGGAATTGAAGAAGGGCAGATGGTTAGACCACCTGCATGCTTTATAATGTTATGTAGCATTTATGACCCAGCCCTGTGAATCCTCTGGCAGCAGCAAAATCTGTGCTGATGGGAAGGTCTCTTTCCTCCAGGCAGTGACCTATTTTCACAAAAGTTGTCAGGAATTCGGTTTTTAAATGTCCTTGAATAGATTGATATTTGAGCCTGTTCACCTACAGTAAAGGGCAAATATACAACAGATCTTCCAAGCCTGACATCCACAACAAACAAGGCTATCGACCATGGAACCAAGCTTTTCTTGGTTTGTGGTCTATGGCACCTGAGTATTAAATACTGCCTAAAAATAAACAGGAACCCTCCATTCCCCCTACATCACTCCCTCTTTTTAGAAAGACGACAGTTTCTCCCATTTGAAAAATACCAAAGTTGTCTCCTCCACCCCAACAAAAGCCGTAACTTCTTTGGTTATGTCTGCTACAGCAATGGGGCTAGCATTTTATCACTGCTGGATAGGCATTCCATGCTCTGGAGAAATAAAAGGAAAGGCTATGTCAAACTGAATGATCCGCAAGAGTCTTGCGCTTGGGTTTTGGGGAGGACAACCCTTGATGTAACTGCAAATACGAACCATTTCCCTCTCCATAATTTCTTGCTGGTTGATGGCTGCATATGTAGTAGCCCATAGCTTTTTCTTCAACCTGAGTTGGGAAAGCAGGTTAATCATACAATCATTTAGGTTGGAAAAGACCTTTGAGATCATAAAGTCCAACTGTTAACCCAGGACTGTCAAGTTCACCACTAAACCATATCCTTAAGCATCGTGTCTATGTGTTTCTTAAACACCTCCAGGGATGGTGATTCCACCACCTCCCTGGGCAGCCTGTTTCAATGCCTGACCACTCTCATATGAGTTTTCCCCATATCCAATCTAAACCTCCCCTGGCACAACTTGAGGCTGTTTCCTCTCGTCCTGTTGCTTGTAACCTGGGAGAAGAGACTGACCCTGGCAGGCAGCTCTAGAGAACAATAAGATCCCCCCTGAGCCTCCTTTTCTCCAGGCTAAACGCTCCCAGTGCCCCTAGCTGCCCCCCATCAGACTTGTGCCCCAGCCCTGCTGCCTGTCTCTGGACACACTCCAGCCCCTCTGTGTCCCTCCTGAAGCGAGGGGCCCAAAGCTGAACCCAGGGTTTGAGGTGTGGCCTCACCAGTACCAAGCACAAGGGGATGGTCACTGCCCTGGTCCTGCTGGCCACGCTGTTTCAGACACAAGCCAGGATGCTGTTGGCCTTCTTGGCCACCTGGGCTCACTGCTGGCTCATGCCCAGCCAGCCATCAGCCACCCCCCCCAGGCCCTTTCCTGCTGGGCAGCTTCCCAGCTGCTCTGCCCCAGCCTGCAGCGCTGCCTGGGGCTGCTGTGACCCAGGGGTAGGACCCAGCACAGAGCAGTGTTGAACCTCATGCACTTGGCCTTGGCCCATCAGTCCAGCCTGCCCAGACCCCTCTGCAGAGCCTTCCAGCCCTCCAGCAGATTAACATTACCCCTCATCTTGGTGTAATCTGACTGAGGGTGCACTCAATCCCCTTGTCCAGGTCATCGATAAAGATATTAAACAGGACTGGCCTCAGTACTGAGCCCTGGGGAACACCACTTGTGACTGGCCACCAGCTGGTTGTAACTCCATTCCCCACCGCTCGTTGGGCTCAGCCATCCAGCCGGCTGTAACCCAGCGCAGAGCACACCCGTCCCAGCAATGGGCAGCCGGTGTCTCCAGGAGATGCTGTGGGAGATGGTGTCAAAGACTTTACTAAGGTCCAGGTGGACACCACCCACAGCCTTTCCCTCAGCCACTAGGGTGGGTCACCTTGTCATAGGAGATCAGGTTCCTCAGGCAGGACCTGCCTTTCACAGACCCATACTGACTGGGCCTGATCCCCCGGTTGCCCGGCACATGCGGTGTGATGGTGGTCAGGGTGACCTGCTCCATAACCTTCGCCAGCACGGAGATCAGGCTGACAGGCCTGTAGTTTCCTGGATCCTCCTTCCTGTAGATGGGTGTCACATGGCTAACCTCCAGTTGGGACCTCTCGAGTTTGCTAGGACTGTTGATAAATGATGGAGAGTAGCTTGGCAAGCTCCTCTGTCAGTTCTCTTAGTACACTGCAGTGGATCCCCTCCGGCCCCATAGATTTGTGCACATCTAAGTGGAGCAGCAGGTCACTAACAGTTTTCTCCTGGACTGCGGGTCCTCCTCATCCCTGTCTTCCAGTTCAGAGGGCTGAGTACCCAGAGGGAAACTGGTCTTGCTATTAAAGGCTGAGGCAAAGAAAGCATTAAGTACCTCAGCCTTTTCCTCATCCTTGTGGCAATGTTCCCCGCTGCATCCAGTAAAGGATGCAGATTCTCCTTGGCCCTTCTTTTGTTTCCAACATATTTGTAAAAATGTATTTTGCTATCTTTTACAGCAGTGGTCAGCCTGAGTTCTAGCTGGGCTTTTGCCTCTCTGATCTTTGCCCTGCATAACCTCATGACTTAGAGTCCTCTGGAGTTGCTAACCCCTTCTTCTAAAGGTGGCAAAGTCTCCTTTTTTCCCCCCTGAGTTCCAGCCAAAGCTCTCTTCAGCCAGGCCAGTCTTCTCCCCTGCCAACTCATCTTTTGTCACACGGGGACGACTTGCTTCTGCACCTTTAAGACTTCCTTCTTGAAGAATGTCCAGCCTTCCTGGATGCCTTGGCCCTTCAGAACTATCTCCCAAGGGACTCTGTCAACAAAGCTCTTAAACAGGCCAGAGCTGGCCCTCTAGAAGTCCAAAACACTCACATACATCCATTTTCACCGCTTTTTTAGAATTAACTTTTTTATCTTGGCACACTTATTTCATATTCATATCTAAATAAAAGCTGTATGCAAAAGGGAAGATGCTTATAGGAACGGTGGTAGGATTGCAAGACATTTGATGTGTGCATGAAAGTTACTGTGTTTGACAAGAATTGTAGTTGCTGTCAAAGTAATCAGAGATATATTGGATCTGAAAGCAGTAATACATCTGTGGAATTGTTTCCATAGATTTGTGTATTCGTGTTAAGCTCGAAAAATGGCTTCCTAGTTGGGCAGCTCACTGTGTGGGATAGCTCCAAATGGCTTTTTCCATTCACTCAGAGTCAAATTGTGAGGGATAAAGGCAGATCTGGGCATTTGCAATACTGAAAATACCAATATAGTAAAAGGCAATTAGAGCGAAGACAGTTGTAGAGGGTGGGCATCAGTTTACTTGTAAGCTCTGTTCTGTGATAAAATTTCTGTGTTTGCAATGCTACTGCCTTTGAGTTTTAGTAGGAAACTTGAAGACAGATTCTTCCTCTTCTGTTTGATTATCTCGTATCATTTTATGAATGACTGTAATGTGACCAAAGCAGAATTAAGTCATGCTTTTAAGAAAAGCTTCTTTGTTAAAATACAGTAATTCTTTTGTAGACAGACTCTATAGCTTTGAGCTACGACTTTTCGGAACATCCTGTCTGAACCAAATACCCATTAAGTGTGTTCAAGGTACATCTGGAACCTTCTCCAGAGTTAACAGGGGTTTTGTTAGGTCTAGTCTGTTAGTTAGGGGAAAAAAATCCTTCCATAGTTTGGTGAGAGAAGGGATGTGGAGTAAAACATTTTGTATTCTGACAGGCAAACTTCATGCTTTTTATTATATATATGTAGTAATGTAAACATTAGGATCTATTCTTACTGGATTTTCAAACAATAAAGCAGTCAAATTACAGGTTCGTTTGAGGAGCTGCCAGTTGCTGTCCTGAGAGCATGTTCCGCTGGGGACCCGAGAGTAAAGGAGGTTTACGAAAGCATAGAGAAAAATGGCTTTCAGAGCTGTAATTCTTCTTGTCCTTCTTGCATTCTGGTAATACTCCTTGGCCTCTCTTCAAAGCGTTTGTTCTATTTAGTGTTGTATGACTGGGTTTCCCTGTGGCTGCTGCTTCTTGCATCAGTATGATGTCTCTCAGCTCTGCGGCAGTAGGTGTTAAACACAGCAGCTGATTTTTGCCTTGGGGTGCCAGAGTCTTCCTCTGGGTGGAAGCAAAAGGAGAAGAGCAGGAGTGAAAGAAACGCTTCAGTGTCTGATACTTCTATAGTATCAGACTATATACATAGTCAAGCTAAATATATGGCTTGGCACAGCATAAGCCAATCTAACGATTAGCCACATTTTGATATATGTTTTGATAGGATTAATTTTCTGCTAGTATGACGTGCCAGTTTGTTCACTGTAGGTGTAGGCGACTACCAGTGCTGGCTCAAGGCGGGCAGTGTGCATGTACACTGGGGATGGATCTCTCATATTCCAGTGTTTGTGTGGCTGTATTATAAACTGGATCAGGGAGCTGATCTGGTTGAAAATTAAGATTTGTTGGTTCCATCAGCTACTTGAACTAGCATCATGTGCATCTGCGCAGTGCATCTGTGCAGTTGGCGGCCGGTTCAAAGGGGGCAATGGGGTGGTGAGGCTGGGCAAAGGAAGCAGAGACATCAATGGCAGCTGAATTTGAATTACAGCAGTGGGGGAGCTTCAGCCTAAGGCTAGTGTCAGGTTGTATTGCCTCGTGCTTCTAAATTTTTCCATTCAAAAGGACATACTAGTCTACAGAAAGCTTATTTCATAAGCAGAAAATCAAATTTTTGTTTTTATTCATAGTCTGTGTGTAATTTTGGAACTTTGTTTTTCAGATTAGGAGTATTGTAGTAATTGTAGTAACCTTTCTGTGCAACCTGAATGTTACGGGCTTCAGTGTATTTTGAAGACCTTGGGATATATTTAAATCTAAGCTGGTAATTCTGAAGTGATAGATTCCAATGGGACTTTTGTGTTGGTTTAAAACCAAAGGGTTGGTCTTAGGACATAGCTTGAATTAAGAGTTTGGTCCTTTTATTTCATCCTCTCTTAGCACACGCTACCCTCAGGCTTATATTCATCTGATTGAGTTAAACTGACTGAGTATCTTTGGTTAGTGAGCTGAGTTGCTTTAATCTATGAGCAGACTCTGGCGCTTGTCTGATCAGAGGACAGAAATTCTGCTGTTGGTCTGGCAGAAATGTGATCTATGTTCCCCTAAGACTGAAAATTCTTAGTTTGGCTCAGCCTTATAATGAAACTGTATTGAGTTATATGGGAGTAAGTCAAAAGATATTTATGCTGATAGCAAAAGTAATTTTATCTAAGTTGTCTCATAGGTGCTCGGTTTTTTTCACCACTAAGTTGTCGGCTTACGTGCTCAAAAAGTAACATACCCATTGTGACTTTGTCCAGAGTATCAATCATGCCAGACCAATACACTTTTTCACCCTTTGCATGGAGTAAGAGACAATTAACATCAAATTTTCTAATGTTTTTCACTGGAGTAATTTATTTGTATTTCATATTTCAGTTGCTCTAAAGGTTGGGGACAAGGACTGTTTGCTATCTTGCTCTGCTTTTTACTGCTGTAATTTGCTTATAAACCCCAAGGGGTTTGTTGGAATTGGTCTAGTCTCTATATATTCCTACAAATCTGTTTGATGTTTAGAGTAGTGTTATCTCATGAAGACTTTGCTAGAGAGAGATGGTTTTGGTCTATACTTAAGAATCACAAGACATATGTAGACTCATGTAGACAGACATGTGTAGACGTATGTAAACTTAAGTGTTTTCCAAATATTTTTAGGTTTCGGTGAGCAACCACTTCAAAACTCTGTGGCTTTAATAAGAAAATGCTATTAAAACTTTCGCAAAGGATGGCAGATTATTTTTAAGACTTAGGCATGTTCTCTGTCATTAAAAAAAAATAAAATTGTCTTGCCTGCTGCCCTTCAGGTTGAAGCTGGGTCACACAGAATCACACAGTTTTTTTGAAAGTATTGTTGAGAGGGATGTCCAAAGATGAGAAGTTTAGTGCTTCTTCCCTGCCCCAGATAACAAATCTGGCAAAAGTGCCAGGTAAGGGCTCAGTTCTTTCAAAAGATAGGCTAACAGATATGTAGTTGCTGCTCTAAGGAATCTTTAGGAAGGAGACCAGCTGCTTTGAAATCAAGATTACAGATAAATTGTGTTTTTTGGGTGTGAAAAGTATCAAACCAAACCATAAATAACTCATCCATGTTTAGTCACTTTCTCAGAACGAGTCCGGTGAGATTGCCTCTTTCTCGGGACAAAAGACATCTGGCATTTGACAACGCGTAAAGCATCATCCAGGGCCTTCAAGCTGTAATTTTTTGTTGTTAGTTGAGTGCTAGATTCTGGAACTGGCCGTTAGCATAAGTGGTCAGAAGGCAGAATTTAAAGCTTGCTGTTGTCTTACTTCTACTTTCATGGTTTGTGAGGTTCAGAGTCCAGATGGACACAGAAAAATGGATTTGGAGTAACATAATTGAGTACCAGATAACTTTATAAAGTCTGCGTTAATTCATGCTCCTGGGCATAGAAAATAACGCTCTGCTGCACTTCTTGGAGCTTCTGGCAATGGCAAAATACATACAACTGTCTGGACTTGTAGGCTTTCTGTAGGACTAATTGGGTAAGAAAACTCATTTATACGGTGTGTCTTGCATGATGTGAAACACAAGTTTACATGGTAAATTGACAAATAAAATGTCATGATACAAAGCACTGACAAATGCACATTGCCTTCAAATAAACTACTTTCAATTTCAAGGTAAATGTTGTTACCTGCGTTCTTAAGGGTTTTTTTAAGAAGTGATAAACTGAAGAGCTGTAGTGTAGAGGAGACTGTATTTTTTTGTGAAATGGCCTAGCTACAGTGACAAAATTACAGAGGGAAGTTATTCTTGGGAAGTGAGAAAGGGGAAAATCAAGTTGTCACTTTTGAAAATGTCTCAATAAATATTAAAGCTAGGAAATACTAACTTTCCGCTCTATTCATAGTACCAACTTGGCATTCATTCAGCAGGTTTTTTTCTAATGGAACGAATGATTTATACTGTCCTACATTGTCTTGATTTTTTTTTTCTTCTTTTTGCTGGTGTGTGGAGTTGATGTTAAAATGTAGTCTAGAACTTGCCAGCAGCGCAGTCCACAAGCCTGCAGTTTAGCCAGCTGTGACCATATGCAGTAGCATCTGCCTACTTTGAAAGACCTGATTTCATGCCCTTCAAACTTTATATTCATAAATAATTAAAATAACAATATTTTGCTGACACCAGTTTTTTTTTAGCTGGTTTGCTTTTTAGGATCCATTGTGTCTGTATGAACGTAGCCTTTTGATCTAAGGTAAATTAGGGCTGCTGTGTAGAAAAGGGATCTCGGTCTCCTTCCACCAGTACAGTTTTTTGTAAAGTTGTACAGTGTATGAGGGCACCGATTTGGCTCAATGCAAGTCTGACCGAAAAACCAGTTTGTCAGGCAGCTTTCCTGCTCACCCCTTGGCCGTGCTACAGTGATGACATGAGTGCTAGCAGTTGGAGGAAGGGGACAGGACACGGTTGCCTCTTCAACAGCAGCCTGTCTTTATTTTGGCTGTATACTCTCGTTGCCAGGCTCCCCTGCAGCCCGTGCTAATCTAAATCCAGGCATCTGTCTGTGCCCCCATCAGCAGCCCTGCCTGTCTGTGCTGAAACTTGTATTTCTGCTGCTGTGTGGCAAGCCTGCTCCGATGTGGCTGAACGCAAACTATTTTTGTATCTGGGCTGTTCGTCAGGCAATGTAATGGGGGGAAACACAACTCCCTGCTGGATAGGTTTTTGTTTTTTGGTTTTGTGGAGTTTTTTTACATGCTACCTAGGTAAAGTTGAAATTCTGCTTCAATGCTAATTATGCAACAGCACTCTGAACTGGTTCCATAGGTAGGATGACTCATTTCATAGAGTCTGCGAAACTCAGCAGTAATCTGCAACTCAGTTTAACAATAGTTTTTCTGAACCCATTTACAAACAATGTGAAATGTTGTTTACATTACTCCACCTACCAGAAATGGTCATAAATGTATTGAGGCTGTATATATGGACATAGATCTGTCTCAAACCTATTAAGCATGTGGGGAAGCTGCCCTGTAGCAACTGAAGCTGTCTGTTCAACCTGCTAGTACTGAACTCCGTGTCCTAGAAGGAATAATGATCATCCCATTACCAATTGCTCCCTTTTCTGTGATTTGTCAGAGCGTTGTGTTCAGGGAGAAGGGGCATATGCGGAGAGTGGCAGGGAATATAACATGTAGTCCTGAGCTTTGCACTTGAACAAAATAAAGCTTAATTTTATTATAATTTAATCCACTACAAATTACCAATCAGAACAGAAAACCTGTTTGAAGTTCTGAGTCTGCAGGAGGCAACTATGTTCTTTTTGAGGCTAGTGACAAATAGCTGAAGTGTCAAAGCAAGGTCTTTGTAATGCAGATTTATGAAAAAGATGTTGAACTCTGTTGAAAACCCTGGTTCAGAAAGGGGGTAGAGAACATATTTAACTGAAACATTTTACTTTCTGCAGGTGTATTTGAATGTTTTGATTATATAATTTTTAATACAGAGTGTATGATGTTGAAATATATTCTGTAAAATCCTGTAATTACAAAATACCTCTTGCAGGGTATAACTGACCTTCAGGCATGCTTTTCAAAGGTCAGGAACACAGCGGTGGGTGTCACAAAACTGCTGAGCCGTACCATATTGTGAAGTTTAGTTCTGCTCAGTGTTTCCCTGGATGTCCTTTTGACAAGTCTTTAATGAATAAACTAAACTATGGAAGCACTTGTTTGCTGGAGATGTTAGTGGTAATTTCTAGTGTCTGGTAGTATTGTGTACTTGAAACTGTTTTTCTTAAGATTTTAAGTTCTTTGATTAATCTGGCGAAGAGTGCATACAGAATAAAAAAACATTGGGCCAGCTTCATCTGAAAATATGGTTAAAAAGATTACTCTGGATTATTATTAAATTTAACCAGAATTTTGGCTTTATTATATGAAATGGCAGAACTTTTAGGAATGTCTAGGCTGCTGTTTGAGGAGCGTGTGTGTGAACCGGAATGTCTAAGGGATATTTTTAAAATCACTTGTGAGTGTTCTTAGAATTGTTAAGCAGAAAAGCTGCATTTTAAAAATGCTCATTTAAAAGAAACTGTCTTGCAAATTACAGGGAAGTATAAACAAAAACCTATAACCATGTATGTTCTTGTTTTGCAGACCGTGAGGACCAATCAATTCTCTGCACGTAAGTCAACACTTTTCATTTGGACATTTTTGGAAATCTGTATTGTGAAAGGGGTCTTTGATACAGCTGTAGTAGTCAAAACTTGGTCTTTAATCATGCCAGGCAGTGACTAATGGTTAAAGATGTAGCATGAAGTGATTTTAATATGGGGATATATTATTTTAATATTGTAATTCACCTTTTTTTTTTACAGGCATGTGCTACTTAAGAAATGTAGTTTAAAAATGTCAGTCAAGAGATCTGAATCAGAAAAAGCTTTAAAAAGTGTACATCTGTCTGAAATGCTGTGCTGTAACTACTCAAGGTGTAGCGCCCGAGGGGGACGTGAATAAAAAGTTGGTCTAGAAACCCTGCTGAGCAACAGTTTAGGTTTGGATCTCCTTCAAACAGGCGAATTCTGAAGAAAGTCAACACTAAGGTTTCCTTTTGCTTTCACTGTGTGCACCTGAATTGGCCCCACCCAGGAGCGAACTTCTAGCTTCAGCTTAAATTTCTCTGCAGTCTGGAAACACAGTCAGAAGATGAATGTGCTTTCAGGCTTGTGACACTACTGAGCTGATCTATCTTTGGGCTGCTGTTAAAAGGGGTGATCCAGTTTCCTCTCCCACATAGGCTGTGTGTTTCTGCAGCCTCTTGTGCTGGCATTGGGGGTTGGCAGCCAACATAAGCTAGTTCAGGGAGTGAAGCTGGCAGAAAACCAGCCTTGCCACAAAATTATGCATTTCAGCAGTTTAGTTCTTTGGGTCTGCGCTTGGTGGGCTCAGAGGAGTACTACCCTGAAGCAGGAGGTGTGAACGTGCAGGAGGGGAACTGTACCTGTTGGTAGCAGCCTGGGGGTTAGAATGGTCACACCTTGGCTCAATTCTGAAATGGCTTGCAGTTAGCAGTCTTGGGTATAACTTAACATATTCAGTTACCTGAGGGAGAAAGGGAAGATACAGTACCTTGCATGCCTCTGACTTGGTTACGTGATCAGTTGACCATGCTGTGTGCCAGTGCATGCCAGCTGCATTGAGGCCATAGTTTGTGAGGATGCCTGCTTCCTGAAATAGCTTGATGGGTAGATTAATTGCTGGAAAGAGACCTGGGTTCAGTTTCCTACTTGACATAAAGGGATTCAAATCTTCATCTCCTGCTTCCTACAAAAGTGCCTTAACTATCCGCCTATGCTAGATTGAAGGTAGATTCTTTCAAGCCAGGCTTTTTTGAACTATGGATACTATGAATGCAAGATTCATGGGGCCTAAGGACACAAAAGCAAATACAGTTCTGTAGCTAAGATAATAGTTCATCCAGTTAACGCAGGCTTGTCTAGGTCTGTGGTTCCTGCTCTTAGGACTTCTGTTTTCATGTGATGACTACTTTGTGTGCAATGTACAAAACAGCCCTCAAAGCAGGGTTGGGATCCCAGGGCGAAAAGAAACACTTTGTTCTTGTGTGTTTGTGGATGCTTCAACAGTATGTGCTTGCCCCAGGTGAATTTTTTTGAAGTAGCTTCATGTTTTGTGCCTATGCATGAACCTTGTACTCCTTTACGTGGTCAGGCAAGACCACAAAGGTTGGAATGGCAGTGCTACAGGATTTAGTGAATGTCTGATCTGTTCATTTGCAAATTGGAAAGCCTTTAAATTCCCTTGCCTTCAATTTTGTTATTACCTCACCTATAAGGTTACCAAAAGCTTTTGATCCTTCTGTACTGAATAGACAATTGAACTCTGTTTTATATCCGGTATGGCACACTTCAGCACAAAATACCTGGATCTTGTGATAGGTGCCACATCTTGGCTAGGCAGTTAAGCTGCTTGCTGTATATCCATTTAAAGAGAGAAGCTTGCTTCCAGATGGTGAGAGAGAGAAGCTTGCTTCCAGATGGTGAGAAGTGGGGAATGGACACAACATCCTTACAGTCAGACCTCAGAAGGAATGCAACCATATCCACTAGTGAAGTCTGGAGCTGCTGGGGACTGCTCTGAGTGCAGTCCTAACATTATGACCCTCAGAGATGGCCCTGAGGACAGCTCTTCTGTTGGACATGTAAAATGTTTGGTGACAAATCCACTACTTCACATAAAACTCCAGAAGCTGGTGCTAAGAAGCAGTGAGCGATACATCTCTGAAGGATTTCAACACTGTCCTGGAATCATATCACAAAACTAAGTATTGAATCTATTGGAACTGTGACATTGGACAAGTTTTGCTACCTTGAATTCAGTGTCTTGGCTGTACCAGTGTTAAAGGCTACACTTAATAGAAGTGTGTCAAGAGTCTTAGCAAAGCTGAGTTTCTGAGCAACAGACTCCAGGCTGTATTGGCTGTCCTGCTGCTTTAACTTGCGTTTCTTACTGAAGTGCTTACACAGCAGTATAAAGAAAACCAAGGTTAAAAAGATCAATGTCACTGAACATGGTTTACAAGGAAATGTGAATTTCCTCAGTAATGTGGACAGATCTGTGGCCTCAGAACTATGAAGGGGAAGGCATTGTATCTCCAGCCTGGATGTACAGGACCAAAGAACATCCAGTCTAAGTCCTACTTTTTGAGACTATGAAGACACATGATATGATAGGTGCCAGCATCCAAGGTTTTTCTGTAGTCTTGAAGTTGAACACCAAAGTTCCACCATAGCCCAGGAGACCTAGCTAACGCTGTCTTAACCATCAGCACCATTTAGATGCCAACTATAGAAAAGGATAGTAGGGGTTACCAGACTGCTGTTGAGGTTAATAAACATATTTCTCTTAAAACAGCTTTGTCTTAGGCTACTTTTCAGCGCTGTGTCCAATTCAGAGAGAAGCGCCATCAAAACCACTTGTATTCCCCTGTGTGTGTCTTTTGAACAAATAGACTAAGAGACAGCTGCCTGCTGTGGTACTGTTCCTAACATGGTTTCCCCCATGGGCTTAATGGGAGAGCTGTATTCTTTTGTCAGGTTTGCATTATAAACTCAGTACATCAGATCTGGCTAGCTGGGATGTTAAATCCTCTTCATGAATGGGAAAAGGCCATGGCAAGCTCCCTTGTGTAGCTGGCTAAAAGGAGGTCTCATGTTTTGATCAAGAGTACCTGGTGTCCAGAACTTCTATTGCATTGCTGATTCTGTGGTAAAGAGCTAAACTGTGTGTGTTTCCCTTCCTTGCCAGTAGTTTTACAGGTCTTAGACTAAGGGAGAAATAAATGAAGTGGAAGAAGTGTGTCTTAACCACACCAGAGGTGGTTTCAGAAACTCCTTTGACAGCTCATAAAAGGCTTGAGACATCTTCTCATCTCAAACTTGTTGTCTGAGGACCTGGATCACCTGATTGACCCTGATCTTTAGTAGAGCTGAAAGTCCTTGGAATACTTTTTCTTTTCTCCAGTAGGAGAGGTTCAAGCTAGCTAGTGAGAAAGAAAACACCATTGTCTTGTGCACTTAGATGAGTGGACAGTTGTGGTGTTCCTGTCATTCTCTTGTCTCCGACTGTGTTGACTGTTAATTGTCTTTACATCCTGGAGTTAAGTCTCTGTCATTGCTTGATGAAGGTCCATCTGGTTAGCATCTTCACCTATCTCTGCCTACCTCTAGTTGATCAGATTTCCTGGGTTTTTACCTTCCATGCCCTTTAGAGTAGGGGGCCAGGTCAGCTCTCAAGTAATAGTATTTGAATGACACCTTGCCAGGTCTCTGGATCCAGCCCCCTTTTCTTGACACCCGGGGAGTGCTGCTCTCAAGGGCATTTGTAGGTGTCAGACTGGTGCTATGTCAAGCCTTTGGGTTTGGTTTCAGTTCTTCCTTTTCAAAGACAGTCTCTGCACTTTTTCCAGGTGCCTTCCTTAGTTTGGTTTTAACGGGGAATGTCTGATCCATTCATACTTACCTTGGAAAACCTTTGAACACTCTTGTCTTCAATTTTGTTATTGCCTCATCTGCAAGATGACCTTAAGCTTTTGATCCTTTTGGACTCAGATGACAACTGAACCCTAATTTATATCTAATACACATGCTATTTTTTACCTTAGGCATGAAGTTGTGCAACTTAAATCTGGGGTTGAGGCTGTTTCATTGTTTTCACCTGTCCAGATCTTTAGGAAATACCAGTCTGTTTCCCCTGAAAGGGCTGCAGTTACCTCCATGCAGTCACTGTTCCGGTAAATACGTAGCCGTGTCCAGACATGTCATGAAACTGCAGGGGCGTTATTTAGTGTATTTTCTAACATAGTTAAACCGCTTTTGTAGTTACACTAAAGGATGTCTTATCTCAGGTATTAGGTAGACACTTGGAGATTTGTTCACACTTTGCCTCTGGATAATAGAACCCAGCTGGTTCAGCAGTTGGTAGAGACTAGTCAGTTTGCATGACAGGACAGTATGCAGGCAGTATGCCTCTTGAGAGAAGGTGCATGCAGGTGGATCTTCTTGAGGAATACATTTTACTGAGATTTATCTTAATTTTCTTTCCCCTCAAAGAGAATTGTGCCGAAGAATAACCTGTATTCCATTGAAATGCTGCAGATACACGCATTCATCTAAATGCATTGTGTGGAGTGGACTAGCCTTGATGGGTGGTTCTCCAAACACGCCTCTCATTGCATCTCATTATTTTGAAGGTAGTGGGGTTATGTGGAGGTTTCCTGTCTTGACTTTGTCACCTGCTGATGTTCCATGAGGAGTTTTGCATAAACTGGTGATCTTAAAGTTAGTAATATTTTCTCAAAGTCAAACTTAATAACAGGAGAGGAAAAAAAACCCCTGCTGCTGCGTTCTCTGGATGCTTGTCTGGGCAGAACATCTTGTCCTTCACCTAACATGGAAGCTTGTTCTTCAGGAGGGTATTACTCAGATTGCCAGCTGATGTGGCTGCTGTTCAGTTCTCCAATCCAGACTTGATGACATAGATGATTTCCTGCTCTTGCTATAGAAATAAGAGTTGTCTCCAAACATAAAATAGTATGCTTTCTTCCTCTCTTTTTTTTTTTGTTGTTGTTACCTCCCTGGGATTTCTTGTGGGCCCTTTAGCTTTTTACCAACCGAAAAACCTAAATATGTGCACAGGCACATAGACCTGCCATTCCTGAATCCATTGGACAATTTATCAGACACTAGTGAAAGCCAGATTATTGCCTGGTTAATGATGAGCTGGGAGGAGCTGAATGAGCAATAATGGTGATAATTTCTTTTTAGCTTTGAAGTTGGGTGGTTTAATCTTGGGATGCTAACCACTAACAAATTGTTAGTAAGGTTGCTGGAGCTTTTATTGCTTTGTAGTTTAGTTCATCAAGCTTTCCAATAACAACCAAACAAGCAACCCCCAAAACCAGCACTTCTCTGGGAAGCTAGATGTAACTAGCTTCTATCTAATCACTCTCCCTTGATTGGAGTGCAAATGAAAGTATATTTCGGATCTTCTGTCTGTAAATCCTTAGTATGCTGAAAAGGAAGGAAAATACATGTAGTTCCAGCAACTTCATGTTCCTGCTAGCTTTTAAGTACATTATGAGCCTCATGAACACAGAATCCATTAGAAATCAATTACAGAAAAGTGATGCGAACTTTGCAATGTGCACATACCTCATTGTACATTTTTTAATTTCTCTAAGATGTGAAGTTATAACAAACAGCTTTGCAGGCCTTTTTCTTTGAGAAACTGGAGCTGCTGGCATTTTGCTAAGTTTTATTATTTCTTTTTGATTGTTGCTGTCTGTTGAATGGGCATGCCAGGCTGTTGGAGGCTGATGACCAAGATGAAGAAACTTCTGTTGTGGCATACTAAGAATCTGAGAAATACTCAAACTTCTCCTGGCTTTGCTGTCCGTAGCTGCAAGGCGGCTTTTGGAAAGGCAAATATGAAAATGTGCTGCACTGCACTTTTTTTTTTAAGCTAGTGTGTTCTAAATTGGAGAATCTTACCACAAGCTTATGGTATTCCTAAAACTGAGACAGGGCTTGATAAACAGTCATTTATGCTTGCAGCCGTACAAGGATATCTAATCTGAACTGGCTTCAGTAGGAGTAGTGGGGTGTGGAGGGAATAGAGGCTGCTTATTAAAGGACAACAGCAGCAAATACCAAGCATTTTTGTATACAACCTCTGGCTAGAGTCCAGCTTATAACATTCCCTAGACAACTGGTGTTGAGATGATGTGAAGCATCTAGAGAGAAATGAAGGAGCTATAAAGCAGCCTTGTAAATAGTAAAAGTCAGTTAGTGACTCTTCTGTGCTAGTCCAAACTATCAGTTATATCTCTTCATTTCAGAAAATTAGCCAGGTGATTAAGACAAACCTTTTCGTTACAGGTCTTGACTGTAAATATCTGTTACTGCATAACTGGCAGAAGATCTGCTCAGTTGTGTCTGAGAATAAGTGTCTCTTCTGTTCTTTGCAACTGCTGTTGGGAGAAGGACAAAAGACCATTGTTGGGGCTCTTACTTACGCAGTTACTTTCTCCTACAACAATTTAAGTGCATACTTCCGTGTTTTGGTGCCACTTCGTATGAAATGAGGCATTGCTGGCCACGGGACCTGTGAGCGGCTGGTTGGGATTCCTGTGTCTTGTGAAATCAGGCACTGAGAACTTGCTCAGGTATCAAGGTGGTGGTGCCACTTATTTGCAGAAGGACCTTCTGCTTCTAGATGAACTTCTCATCCCAGAACTCGTTGCTGATGAGGAATGACGGAAACACTGAAACTGCTAGGGCAGAGGAAACAGGCTTCCGGCGTAGTTTTTCAGTAATTTAAATACTGAACATGATCTGTAATGGGATAGATGACACTAACTGCATCTGACAATTCTAATATATTAGAGAAGCTTATCTTCACAAATATTGTTAGTTTGCAGTAGACTTTGTGCACAGGTAGAAAGATGAAGAAAAGTCTATCTTTGAATTTCAAAGTTTGCTTTGTACCTGTGGCTTTGTCCCTCTGTCCTGTGTGACTCATGGCACTACATTTTCTATATCCTGCGTAGCCCCTGATCTGCTAGTGAAATTAATGGGTAGCTGGGTGGTGGTGGAAGGGTGCCAGTCCTTGCAGTGGGACTTTTCAGTAAGCAACTCTAAACTAATTTGACTTCCCTAAAATCCAGAAACTAATTTCCCAGTTCAGGAAGAGGTGATGATGTTGCCTCTGATCTTTAAGGTCCCTTCCAACCCAAGCCATTCTATGATCCTATCATTGTCCTGCTATGCTGAGTGCTGTAACCATCACGAGAAGAGGTATAGGTGCTTCAAACTTGCCTGACAATAAGAAAAGCCACTGTTTCACTACTATTTTCCTTTAGAACAGTGTTTCCCCTTGGAATAGGTCTTTCCCAGACAGGTGTTTGACCTGTTCCTGGAATAACTGCCATTGTAAGTGGGCTGTATGGGAAGAGCACACAGCTGTCCTGGAAGTCACAAGACCAGTTTCCATTCCTCTGTGTTGCCTGTTTGCTTTATGACCTGCGAGTCATCTCCTGCTATGTTTTTTTGCCTGTTTTCTAGATGGCAATCAGAGGAAATGCCTTTTACTTCTGTGCAAGATTTGGGCTCAAGTTGCTCATGGAAGAAAAATTGCAGCTGGTTGAGAAGTCTGTCACTAATTTTTGCTAACCAAATTGTAGCAGAGATAAATTTGCCTGAAGAGCACTTTTCCTTTATTGAAAATTACACTACAGCTTTACGTGCAATTAATTCAAAACCATGTAAAAACTTTAAAGTGCTCATGCTGGCTAAGCTTTTCTTGTTTTAAATGTACTTGAAGCTGCTTCAAAGCAGAAGCTTTGCTGCTCTAGGGAAGAGCGCTTTAACTCTAGATACTGCATAAATTTACCAGTGACTGTCGGACTTTCTTTGACCTGTCTCTGCAGCATAAGATTGTAAAGGAGACATCCTTCTGTTGATGGAATAACCTTATACTTCCAACTTGAGGCTACTGCTAAATATGGTTTGCTTACTTGGATGCACTGTTTGGCATAGCCCATGGCTGGAGTTGATAGAGCATTTCAATTCAATCTCATAAGGTTTTGTTTCCACTAGTAGTGGAATTGAGATTGAAATAAAGGAGGTGAAATTATGACCCTGCTGAAGTCATTAGCAAAGCTGTCATTGACTGAAGTGAGGCTAGGATCTCAGCCAAGGGTTTTAGTTGTTTAAGTTCTGGTAACATATTGAGTTGTATTAAAACAAAGTTTTGAAAAAGTTAATCTTTAGTTTTGTGATTCCATCTCCATTCCATAAATATTGCACAGTGTTACTAAAAGTTTACCATTTTTGGGCAGGTTGATAGAGGTAGAAGATCTTAATTTATTTTTATAATCCATGTGTTTGCACTTCTGGGAAAGAACTAAAGTGCATAGATGTCATTATTTCTATAAATGAAAAGGACTTTATCCTGAATCTTCTAATTCTTTTACACTGTATGGCAGCAGAGCTATCTAACACTGTATCCTGCAGGAAATATTTGGCATACTTGCAAGCTCCAGGGAGAGGAGAGCTGGGATGATAACATCCATTAGTGTTCCTTTTGAATGAGAACTTGCATAAAGACTTTCTCTAAAAAAAAACCCCAACCACTATTAGGTTTAAAGGCTTTTTAGCAAAAGGAATGTGTTGTAAGCTTTTGACCTTCCTGTGCTGTATGAAGCTTTATCGGTGTGTATGCCAGAAAAGCTTGTTGATTAGTAGACTCTTCTAAAACTGTGTGCTGCCCTTTTAGAAAGTTGACATCTGGATTGTATTTATTGTACTATTTTCTCTTCACTGGATGTGTCAGAGTAGATTTCCCTCCTTTAAAATTTAATAAACTTTGTTTCTGTAATTTGACAGAAAATATTACTTATCTAGTTTTAAAGGCACAGCTAGTAACGCGTTCCCAAGCTCTGATGACAATAAAAACAAATTGTGTTGTTTTAAAATGTAAGTGTATATTTTGCTGTACTTTTCTTACTTCTCTTACCTGCTGGAATAGTTTTAGCATTAAGCATATTTTAATACACACCTAGAAACAGGCAAGACTGCTTTTATTATTGCTTGTATTAATGAATTATGTTAATATAAGCGCTGCAGTAAAAGGGAAACCAGAAATAAAAACTTGAGAAGCAAGAATTGGCATCTGAGGTCATCTTTTCTGCTTATCAGTCTTCATGTTTGTCTTGCAATGTGGTGACTCTGGGCTGGGTAGAAATAGGATTTTTCATTAAAAGTCAAAGTATGTTGTTTCACCTGTAGTGGTCCCAAAGTACACCCAGTTTTTGTGCTGCATATTGATGGTATCTTGGCAAAAAGGAAACCCAGTTATCCATTAGCTAATTCTCAGAGTAATCTTCTTTGTAACCAGCTCTTCAGGTAATATCTTCCAAGTTTTTTCACGCAATGAGCAAAGCTAGCGTAGTCAACAAGTTTCAAGGGAACTGCCCTCTCTTATCTCTGGAAAGTTGTCAGTGATTGAGTACAGCAATTTCTAATCTTTCAGATTTTGTATCATTTTCCAATGATGTTTGTCTTGTTGTGAGAAGAAATGGAACAAAAATGGGTTTAGGTAGGTTGGTGTAGTTTCTGAGAAGCAGATACCATCAGTAAAATTGGGTGCCTTGGTTAACTCTCTGGTGTTGCAGGCCACAGTTTGGTAACTGAGGCTGTAATAAATATCCCACAGCTTGCCTGCAGAATCATTTTGTTCAGTATTTTCAGTTAAAAGTTTTCTCTCGCAAAACCTAGGGGCTGATACTGTTCTGTCGGGTCAAACATGAACCGTTTCACCTGAAGCTTGTACCTGGCTCTTGTAAGATAGTTCTCTGTGATGAGTTTGCTAAGCTGCTGTGAGTGAGCTTCTTCATTCCCCGTTACTTCTTACTCATGGATGGAGAAATGCACATACTGCCATCTCTTAGCAAGAGGTCACCTCTGCTCTAGTGCAGTTGACCTGTGGGGTTTCCATGATTTAAGAGTACTGGAAGGTAAGAAGAAACAAGATTGTTTTAGAGTCTGTTTTCTTTGAAAATCTGGGGTAATATCCTTTCTGTATGTGCAAAATTGAAATTTCAAGTGCTACGTTGGCTCATTCTTGCAGATCTTAAGTGTAACGTGAGGATAGGGATGCTTCTAAGCTGCCTATCTGATCAAGAAGTGCAGGTCTGAAGGTACTAAATACCGAAGTCAGTGCAGACTAGCTACAAAACTGGGGTATGCAGCGTGGTGGAGGAGGGTATTTATGAAGACTACAAAGGAATGTGCTTAAATTTCCTCTTGGTAAATCAACATTTTCATTATAAGTATCTTAGCTGAGAAATATGCAAGCACACAAAATGTGTACTTGGCATTCTTACAAAGTAGTTGGCTTTCAGACTTTTAATACCTGAAAAAACTATTGAATGACAGAATAACTTTCACTCTTTCCACACAAATCCCCATAATAAAATCTTAAATAATAAAAACTTTTTAGTTTTGCGTACTTCAGGGTTGCTAGTGACAGTCACTGTCTCACCTGAAATGGGATCTTCTCCAGTAGTTGAGAAGATTGAATCTCCATTGAATCATGGCCAAGTTAGACATGGTCATCCCTTTGATATCTGGATTCACCTGAAGACCAGACCTAGGTTTATTAAAAAAAACCAAAAGAAAACAAACAAACAAACCCAACCAGAAAAACACATGCCCTCAAAAAACCACACACACACAGAGCGCAAAAAAACCCCAAACAACCAAAAGAAACAAACAGAAAAAAACAAAGAAACCCCCCCAAACTGTAGTAACATCATTTGTGACAGCAGTGATGTGAACCTGGTCACATTTCCTGCCAAGAATATCCTATATGTAAACCTTGCAATAGATTCTGTCTGAACATGTTCTGCTTCAAATCTGCCTCTGTCTTTAAAATGAAATGAGGATTTGCTATCTTTATTGATCTGTGTACTGTACCACTCTGCAGTAATAAATTCATTTCTTAATGAATTCATGTAGCCCTGTGGCCATAAACATATTTTTAAACTAGCTAAGAGTCTGCGATGAGCGGTGGAAAGAATCTGTTTAAAATATATTTTACTATGCTTTGAAACTGGCTTCTGAAGGTATTGAATGTTTCCATCAGCTTGGTAATTCTCATAACCAGCTCCTAGTATATGAAATATATTAAAATGGTGCTGAATATGTAAGTTTGTGTGTGTGTGTATATATATATTTTTTTTAAAAAAAAAAAAAAAATCATTGTATGTATCTGCCCTCTGAAAAGTTCTGTCTCTGGCCTCGTGATCAAGGCAGAGGACAAGTCTGTTTCTTTTTACTTAACATAACAAAGGAAGTCAGGCATATAGTCAAAAGCTTTTAATCAAACTGATGTTAGGCACTGTATCAACATCTTAATGCTAAGGAGATCTTTAGGATAAAGAAAGTATTTTAAACACATACCTTGTAATTTTCTGCAACATCAGTGCTTTTGGTTTTAGACAGTGAAGGTCTGTTGTGTAGTCAAAGCCATAAATGGAATGAAAGGAGGTTGCTGTAAACAAAAGATTGGTAAGTTGTTGAAAATTAATTTTGAGGAAAATGTCTGAAATGTTTTGCAGAGGTGAATCTGGTGCCGGGAAGACTGAAAACACTAAGAAGGTTATTCAATACCTTGCTCATGTTGCTTCCTCCCATAAAGGAAGAAAGGACCATAATATTCCTGTAAGTTGAGATATTTTCTGATTTGTGTATTGCTCTATTTGAAAACTACCATCTTTGCATTAAAAACCCACAACTTTTTTGTTAAAGATAAACTGTAATATAATCCATGTAATTTTGTCTTAACCATTATTTTCTCTTGAGTAGTGGCTGAAATGAGCAGTTATATCAGTTTCCAGTTAATGTTAGCTGTTTAACTTCTGTTGTGAAATTAAAGGCTTTATGCAAGCATTGTAACTAGAAACAGTATCAAAGCTTTCTGATGCAGTAAACCCCAGTTTTCCAAAAATTTAATTAACTTGGGCAGTTCTTAGTGAATTTAGTTCCCACTAGATGCACTTTTCAGTTCTATATTTGTGAAGAAGCCTCCTGTTCTTTCAAAAATTAACTTTTAGATGGGAAAAATCATCAAGCTTAAAAACTGCTATAGACTTGCTATATCTAGAATTCAGCAGCTAAAAAACCTCTGATTTTATTACATTAGAAACGAGAGTATACACTTTTATGTCAGAGAATCTTGGGGGGTTTTGGTAACTTGTCTAACTGATTTAGATAGAACTTTCTTCAGATTTACTGCCAGACTTCAACATTTGCACTGAATTTTTAGCAATTCTTTGCTTTAAAAAATATGAATGGGTTTGAATATTTGTTGCTATGAGCACTTGGATCTCTTCATAGTGAAGTATTAATTCAACTTTGCTCCAAGCAAGTGGCTAGCTATAATCAGTACCGGTGTACGCCTGCTTTTCTCCAGTAGTACTGCAGGTGTTTCTGGTGATTGGAAGCTTTCAAACCATATCATCTGACTTAGCAGCAACAACTTCTGTAATTTATAGTGCATGGCACTTGACACATTCAAGAATGTCTTAATGTTAAGACTCAAAGTCCTGGAAAAAGAGGAGATGACTTTTGACCAATCTGTGAAGGAAGAAAAGGCAAGGATTTGACGTGGGAGAGAAGTCTCTTGCTCTGCAGGTAGATTTGGAGAAACTGAGTTAAGTGTTGGGGGGAACTCAAATCTTTGATCAAGAGCAGATAACGTCACCCTGTGCGTTGATACTTACTCAAGCTGTTGCTGGTTTATCGCCCAGGAAAGATCACACTTAGTCTTTCTAAGTATTTATGATGCAGTCTGAGTGTGCTGCAGGCTGTGCATATAGCAGTTACAGGTCTTAGAAGGAAGTTTCTATACAATTGGCGTGTCAGCAGTATTAGATGTGTGTTCACGGCATTGTATTGTGTGTTGGGAGAATACTTGGCTCTGGGGAATGCTATTTAGAACATCATCCATCAGAACTGGTTTTCTATGTAGGTTTTGATTTATGAATATTCTTGGCTTTACTGCTGTGCAGCCTTGAACAAAACCAGCATTTTTTTCAATTTCTACAGGAGTAAAATTGCCTACAGCTTTTTGGGGGCGAAGGGAATTACTCAGAGAAGTGAACTGTGCAGGGTTTATACCAAGTACTTTTAAATATACTATTGACAACTCGGAATACCTCAGGTTGAAAGAAACTTCTGGAAGCCTCTTGTCCAGTCTCCTTTCAAAATACGCCTTCCCTCAAAGTTAGATGATGTTGCCCAAGACCTTGTAAAGCTGAGTTTTGAGAGTCTTGAGGGATGTAACTTGTGGAACCTCTCTGTAAACCTGTTCCATTGCTTAACCACTTGAAGCCCTATTTTTGACTGTTTAAAAATTACTCCATGTTTGTTTGGCTTTTCTTGTGCTGTGTTCCCATGAGCCAGTACCTCTGCTGGAAGTACCCCTTTTGGAGCTTTGTCATCGTAACAATTCCTGTGGCCACTCCCTAGACTTGGAGACTGATGCAGGCTCAAACTAGTGTTCTTAAAAAGTCCATCTGGCTTTAAATGAAACAAGTTTCCTTTGTTGCTTATTGTGTGGCTGCATAGCTGGTAAGAAGTGAAGGCACAGAAGAGAAAGGGGAAAGCTGGGGTGGAAAATGTCAGTGAAGGGAAGGATGAGTTGCCCTTTTCGATGCAGTGTTGGCTAACTCTATTTAAATTGCTGGTTGAACTGCAACAGTTCTCTTCTTGTGTGATCAAATGGGATGGTAGTGGTCATCTCGAAAGTTTTGAAGATGGATGTTGTACTTGGCTGCTTCATGAACTATCAATGTCATGATGAAGACTGGAAAAGTTTTTATTCTTCGTAAAACATAGGTTAGGCACAGTAAAAAGAATATAGTAGGGTCCTGCATAAAAAGTCTGATACTTTGTGCACTTCATTCAGTGCAGTACCATAGTAAGCACTGCATTAAGCATATGTTTATGAAAAATGCAGAATGTTTGTGTAACCAAAACAGTTTTGAAAACACAAATGAGTCTCACTTGTTCTGTAACAATTCATTTATATTTATATTATATATTGCAAACAAAGAATGTCTAACCTACACACCTAACACTCAGAAGTTAGGAGGTGTCAGATTTGGGGTTATAGGTGCAGCCCTAATTTCTTCCTGTTTAAATATTCATTAGAAAACCATAGAGGGCTGGTGGTGATGCATAGTACCCATCTATACAATCTTTGCGTTATCCTGTGCACAGAGACAATGTTAAATAGGTTTGTTAAATAGTCTGCTAGTCATGAATTTACTTTTATCCGCCTGGTTATAAATAATTATCAATGACATACATATTACTGAGACTGTTCTGAATGCTGCATGGATTATTATTTTTTATGAAGTAGTTTGTGTGCTGCTGAATGAAAAATTATCTTCCCAACACTGTTCTGAAGTCTAAGGGTAAACTTTGTCTGTTTTGCCCAGCAGAGTGCTGTAAAAGTATTACAAACACTTGTAGCCCCCAATTTGACAGCTCAGGCTATGGCCAGAGCAGCACCAATGTTCTGGCATGTCACAGATGCTGAGCAAGGAGAGTAGATAGGTAAAGGAGACTTCTAAACTGCTTGGTTTTGTGGCTTATCACTTCCCTATGTATTAAGTGAGGTAGGAATGAGAGAACGGAAGAACGAAATAGTGGTGTAAGTGCATGTGTTGCTTTAATATGGTTAAGTGAGTTTTAATTCTGACTCTTGAGTTCTGCTTTAGTTTACAAACTTGTGGTTTTGTATGGGGAGGGAAGTCAGTGCAAAAATATAGAAATAATTAAAAAAAAAATTTGTGTACTGATTTTCCAAAAGAAGGAAAAGTGTTGGTTGTCACTTACTGCCCAGGGACTACGATATGCTTGCATGCTCTACAGGCTGCATGAGGTTGGGGGATGCTCGGAGCTGTGTTTGTAGTCTGTGGACATACCTGGACCGTTTTCATGGTCAAATACACGAAATCAGCGTATGTTTTCAGTCATGGTAGTATGTGAAGTAGTTAAGTTCTATAAATAACTGCATCTATCCACCCCTGCTGTCTCCACTTCCAGTCATCCTTGTACTATGTGCCTCTGGTTCGGATGGACAGAATTAGACTGTTGTTCATTTTGCATCTCCCCAAAGCTTTCTCGTCCTAAACCCCCTCTATTTTCACTAAAATCCAGCTTGCACAGTGGTGACATTTTAAGCTTCAGAAATAGTTACTGTTGCTTTCAGGTTAATGATTGCTTTCAGTGACTGTATTTGCCTTTATAGCTCAAATGCTAAATTGTTTAATTTGTTTTATTAATTTCAGAAGAAACATAATTGGTTTTGAAGTATGGGATCTTGGGTAGGCTTGTTCAGGCTGAAGTTCCGCTTAGTGAGGATTTCCCAGATGGGCTTTAACTGCCCTAATTTAAACACAGAGAAGTTAAATATGTGTCTGATTATGCTCAGTCTGTTTCTAGTGAGGAGAGAAATGGATACCCTGAGAGAGCAGTTCATCTTGTCTGAAGATAAGCAAATGAAATGTCTCCTAGGTTTCTAGGTGTACCTGTCCTCCTCCAGTGATTACAGGAGTGGTAGCTTCATACTGAAACATCTAATGTTTTTTTAGATGCTTTAGTTGCTTTCCGAGCGGGTATGATCCAGCTTTGCAAAATTCATATCACTTAGCTGAGTAAGCCAAATCTTTGCCAGGTGACAGACCTCTGTCAAAATCTGTTATTCTGCACTAAAGCAGTGCTAGTTGTTTAAAATAATAGACATAAATGAAGGAAGTGTGCATCTGCCTTGGTATGAAAATTTCTTGGTGTATGTGTTTCACCACAATATTTTCCCTCTAGGCACTCTGATGTGAAGCTCAAGATTATTAAACTTGCAGACTGAGCCAAGGAAGTAATAGTGCAATTGAAAATTTCTGCAGAAACTGTGCATACTTGAATTTTGAGGGTTTTTTATTTATTATGTTCATGTTCCCTTTACCCTTCTTCCTGGCAAAATTTTAAGGTCTTCTAGTTTCTTAAGATTTTGCTGCTTCTCATGTGAATGGTCATTCTTGAAAGAAAGAAACAAAGCTTTTGTCTCAATTGTAGGTTTGTGTTTCTTAAATATTTGAAGTACAGTGCAAAAACAAAACCCCAGACTCCTTAAGTATTGCTTTCCTCTTGGTTTTTTCATAACCTTTATGACTGTTGAAGAATAATGATCATCTTACCCATGCAAAACCACCTTGCAGTGACTAAGGCTGTAAAGAAAGTTACTTTGTTTTGTGGGTTTATTTTTTGTTGTTTGGCAGAACTGTGGATAGCAGTGCACAACAAATTAAACTGTTGCCCTTCTAAGTTGCTGCTCAAGGTCCACCTGTCATCTTTCATGTTATCTGGAATTAGTCCTTTGCATAAACACAGGTTTTAATGTTTGTGCGCATGCGAATAACTTCTTTTCTAGAATTAATTTTTGAACAGTTTCTATGAAGTGAGTATATAGTTAATCTAAGCCTACTGACATGAATAATTTGGGATGTAACTTGCAGCTGGAGTGCTTGCTTGCTAACATATGCATTTGTTTGTTTGCAATGAACAGCCCGAATCACCTAAACCCGTGAAACATCAGGCAAGTGGTTTTCTTTATGCTTTTAAAGTTATGTAGGCAAACTGGTAATGTATTCTTCTATTTCCTGTCAATTTGTATTTATAACGTGGGAAATCTTGTAGAGGTATACAGCTAACAGTAAACTTTGTAAATATTTAACTGGCTTTGAGAGACTGGACCAGTGAACAGCTTACAAATTCCTCTGCATTGCAAAGCACGTCTCTGCACTTTAAAGTGGTGTTACACCATCCTGAAGCAAGAGGTTCACCCTCTCTCTAGCTGACCTTCTCCAATATGCTGGGTGTATACTTGGTTAATGTGCTGCTGAGAGGGTGCAGAACACTTTAATATTATAAACAAAGTACTAAATAAGAGATGGATTAATGGAAGCTACAGAATTCTTTTGATTAACATACTGTTTTGTCTGAATATTTTTATAGCTTCTCCGATAACCTGATAAAGACTTTGATCTCAAGTGTAAAAGGCTTGGCATAAGCAATCGTCGTCTGAAATCAAGTGTTTCCCCTGACTTTCTAGGATAAGTGGTGTGAGCGATGTGATACCTGTTCAGTGTTGCTGCCTGAATTACTGTTTCCTCATCCGAGCTTCAGCTGCTCTTATTCCTTAGGTTGGCTGGAGCTGCCATGCAGATAATGCTGCCCATTTCTTGCTCCCCTAATCCCTCTCTTCCCATGGGCAGCAGCAGCTGGTCTGTTCTAGACCACCTTCTTGTATAAGAGTAGGAGTTGCAAAGTAGGAGTTGCAATACTCCACTGCTATGGAGTGTACTTGTAAAGGAGTGTAAAGATGAGAGTTAGGTGGAAGTTGAGGGTGAGCCTGTGGAAAGAGATAAACAATTGCTGCCACATGTTGTGCAAGATAAATGTTCCACTCTCTAACCTGAGATGGTAAGTGATGCCTTTGTCGTGGGTGCAAGCTTTTAAATAAAGAAAAAGCTTTGCCACAGCTCCATATGGTGTAACCAAGGCTTGGTAACTGAAGAGGCTGCCATGAGTTAGTTTAGCTGATTATATTCTTCCCCTTACATTTTTCTGGAAGCTGACTGTAGTGCAACTTAAACTGCAGTGGAAAGGAACATAAATGAAATTTCGTTAGGTCTTGTATATTGGAAGCAAACAGAAATTACATGGACAGCTGTGATGCCTTTGCTAGTGTGTGGTAACTTGTTAAACCTCTGTAACCCAATCATGTGTCTGGGCCCATGGTCTCATTTTCAGAAGTTACAGACATTCTTAGTATTTAACTTAATCCTCCCTCCATGCAGACCTCAGTCAATTCTAAAGGTTTTTACTAAAATATTTCTCTGTTTCAAAAATAGATGGAACAGTGTTTAGTTTAACCCTCCCTTTGCTTAGAGTGAACATGTCAGGGTTGAAGTAAACTGTTTGTTGGCAAACATTTTAAATATATCAGTGGAAGCATGCTAATCCAGAAGTGTTGATATTGCATAAACCATAATCATTAACATTTCTGTTTCAATGTCATTTTGAACTACAGAGTGGATCCCTGTTGTATGTGAGTAGCATGTAGTTTCCCTGCCTCACCCAGGCTTCACAACAAACTGAATCACTGGGATGCTGGTTTTTCTGAAACTGAGACAATAATCTGTCCTTATCTTAATGTTGCCCTGCATGAAATATTGCATGACTTCACTTTTCCCACAATACTGCTTTTTCCAAGTTCTGTTTAGATGCCTATGCAGGAGATATGCCTGGAGGCCAAACTTACACTCTTTCCAAAACACTGGACACTTCTAATAAAAGAGAATTGTTTTTTGGCTGTAAAACAGTCAATCTAAAATGAAATCTACTTAATCAGAAGGCACTTAACACAGTATGAGAGGCTTGCTGTTTCTTAGTGATGGCTATGACAAGTCTACTTGTGAGTACAAACCACAGAGGCTGGCTAGGCTGTGAGCACCGTGTTTCTTCTCACCATTTTCACCCACATCTGAGGACCCAACTGAATGTTTTCTTCAAATCCTCAGAGATAATTGTAAAAAGGAGCTACTACGAACTTTTTGCATTCAGTTGGAGAATTTGAGTGAAACTATTTTACCATGCATTGCAGAAGTTCCTCTGCACAAAACCAAATTGAGTTGCGGTACACGGAAGCACTTTAAAGCATGGATGAAGCGTGCCTGCAGTGAGATGCTTTCAAGTGGCACAGCGAAGTTCTGTGGAGGACTCAAATTTTGAAGTCGTTGTGCTTTCTTTTCCAGAATAGCTAGAATTTGAAATGTAAGCTGTGACATGCTTGCTGCGTTTAATATACGTAATGTGGTTTATTTCAAGCTGTGTACAGCATGGTAAGCAAGCTTCTCATTTTTATACTTGGTGTCTTAGCAGGAGCTGACAGTACGGTTGGGAGAGGGGAACAGGAGTAATGGTGTGAGCAGATGCTTTCCCGCTATCTGATGTGTTTACATAGAAAACTTTTAGAATATAAATCACAGACATGCATATAGTGGTTATAACAGGGATCTAGTTTTTCTCCAATTGTGGATTTTTTTATCAATTTAAAAGTGCTCCTGAGAACTGTAACATTGGCAGACCTAACATATAGCACATAGGTGCTGTGGTCTGAGGAGTGTTTAGTGTGCTCTGGGCTAAGACTCATGCATTTATTTCTTCTTCAGTTACTTGAGAATTCCGGGAGTATGTAGTCCCAAAGGGAATATGTTTGGGAGTAAACAAGTTTTGAGCAGATAACTTGAGGTCACATTAAAGAACAAGCAGCCATTAGTTTCCAGGACTTGAAATGTATTTCGATATACAAATAATCTCTTTTAGATGCTGACTAGGGAATTTCAAAAATTCCTGTGTAAGAATTGACCTCGTGGAAGCCTTAAAAGACTTAGGTTTCCCCTTCTTTGATGCTCAATCTGGAGTCTTTATTAATCTATGCTATAAATAATTGGAAAAAGCAGGCTTATGAACACAAATGTCAGTTTTTGAGACTACATTCCAGACAGCTTCACTTTCTTTTTTCTTGTGTGGTTTTTTTTTTTTCTTTTTTTTCTTTTAAAACCATCCTTCAGAGCAGGAAGACAAGATCATATTTTCCTATGTACATACATGCCTCCTGGGCTCATGGGAGCAGCACAGACTTTTTTCTTATCAGGCCTCCTCATGGGCAGTAATTGTGAGAGCTGTTGTGCAATTTCCTTAAGATAAGTACTTTGATTTCTACATCCATTGGCTTGAACTTAAAGAAATGTTTAAAAACATGCATTAAACATACTAAGCAATGTTGGCTGAATTGAGCAATTAAGAAATGATCTTTGTATTTGATGTTGCTCAGTTCCCATTATGCTATTCTGGCATGCTTCTCAGGTGCATTCAGGTCAGAGATGTTGCAATGATGTGACTGCCTAATTGAAAGTGAGTATTCACTGATTTGAAAGTAAGTTTGAAAATAGATATTTTAAAGTAGCTATATTGTCAAATCACTAAACAGGAAGCTTAAAAACAACCTTGCACTGAAATCTTTAAACAGTTAAAATTAGTTTTTCCTCTTAAGCATTCAGAAGTCTGTGCCTAATTTCATTAGCCCTAAATGTGAATTTTTCTTTCATGTTCAATGATTTTCATCCATTAAGTCCTATTCAGTCACTGCACTGTTTGTGTGTGTGTGTGTGTGTTTAAAAAAAAAAAAAAAGAAGACAAAAAACCACAAACCAACAAAAAACATATTCTTCACTGGATGGAGGAGAGACTATCAGCAGATTTAGAAGCAAGGTGAAAAATAACCTCTTCTGAAGGTGGTATCACTGCCGCAACCTGGGTAAAATGACTGTCAGGAAGAAGCAGAATGTAGGAGCCCTTAATCGCATGTGAATTGTGCTTATGTCTGTTTATTTTTCTGTTTGTGTGATTTTTAGGGCGAGCTGGAGCGTCAGCTTCTTCAGGCGAATCCCATTCTGGAATCCTTCGGGAATGCAAAGACAGTGAAAAATGACAACTCCTCACGCTTTGTGAGTTTTCTCTTTTCTCTTTAGAAGCTGTAAATCTGGAGTACTGTTTATGAATAAATTCCTTTTTTAGGTATTTATCTAATTATTATTAGAAGCTTTCTTTGTTCTCTTTCCTCCATATATTTGGGTTCTCTTACAGTGCTTTTTGTGTTGTGTGGGGGTCACTGAAGATGAATCCTCACTGGCTCTTGGCAAAACTTGCTTTAATTTTATCCGGTGTCTAACTTCAACCATCCTTGAATGGTGTGACAGTAGTGTTTATAGTATAACAAATAAAACTATGCCATAGAGCTGAACTGTGGCTTGTGTGCCCAAATTACTGCTGAAGTTCTATAAAGTATGAAGGAGTATGGTATCAACATGGTTATATCTATCTGTCTACCTATATATATATATCTATAGGTAGCCTTCTTATCAATAGCTATGACTTGATCAATTGATTGGTTTAAAGAGAACATCCTCAACATTTAAAAAAGCACAAAACTTGCATATAAAAACCTCTGTAAATTTCTATATCCTTCTGTCTGATTCACTGAAGGAAATTAAAAAAGACAGTATGACTTACTCTTGAGGTGTTGGGCTCTCTTGTAGCTGGTTGATGTTTTTGTTGGGTCAGTGCCTTCTGTTCACATACTGTTTCAGTGGCAGATAACCACTTCTGATGTGTTCCATTTGTTTTAAAAATAGTGGTGGAACTTGGGGTGAATAGCTATTTACCACTTCTTAAAACTTCCTTTCCTTTGAAGGAAAAAAAAAGCCATCTCCTGTTTCAGGGGAAAGATGGTTTTAGTACAACTTTAAAACTGTATAGGAGGTATTAAATCTTTTTTTTTTTTTTTTTTTCTTGAGAGAGCAAAACTAAAATTTACAGAACAAATGAAGGATTTCTTGGCCGCCTTGATGTTTTAACAGTTGCTTGGATTTATAATGTATGAACTCAACTCCAGCGATAAGGACTCTGGAAAACTGTATGACTAAATCCCTTAGCTTTTGCAATCAAGAAGGGAGAGTAGAGAATGGTAGAAATGCAACTTTGATAATTTTATAGCCACATTATTTACAATGTTGCTTGATGCTTATATATGTTTGGTATAGGATTTATAGTATCAACAGGTTTCACTGTGCAATAATTCTACTTTGTTACACGTCTTGAATCCATCAAAGACTGTACTAATTTAATGAGGATCCTTTTTTCCTAAAAGATGTTAGCATCTGGTTTGTATTATTTTGAAGTCTGCATTGCCATCATGAACATAATCACTCAGATGGCTCCAGCTCTATTTTTATAAAGGAGCAAGTATAATGCACTCCAGATGGTGTCATCTCATGCAGAAGAAATAATCTTTAGTAACAACCATTTTAAAACCTGAGTTAAAATATACATGTATCCTCCCACAAAGTGAGAAGTGCTGTTGTTCAGCCCATACAGGCTTGACAGTCTTCACCATGCAGCATGAGGATGCCAGCCTGTTCCCTACTTGCTGATAATACCAGATAGGACTGAAATAAGGCTAGTGTCAAATCAATTTTTTTCCTTTTTTCTTCTACCAGAATCAGTGTTCTCTTGTGTTTCAGGAAATAGTCTCTAGTTTGCAGTGTATAGGAGAGTGGGCTTGCTGGTTCGTATTGCAGAACTAAATGCTTCCTTCTGATGTGGTTTTTGCAAAGCCACGTATTTAGTGCTATGATGATAATGTAAACTGAATTCAGTTATTAATGACCACCACTACATTCTCTAGCTGATAAATTAAGATTTCATGGCAAGATTTGTCAGTGCTATCTAAAAGGATGTATTAATATTTTGCTTTTAAGATGATGGATTAGGTAAGTGACTTCTCTAGTACAGACTTCAGTGATGACTGAACTTTGAAGGGGGCCTGTGTCCCCTCTTCTGATGTGTCAGATCATATGACGACTGCATTTCCTCTCAATGATTTTTGTTCACAGAACTGGTAACTTCACAGCAGAATTTATATAACTTTAAAGGGTGAAACAGAGTAAAGTGGTTCTGAATTGTATTAGAAAAAGCCACTGACTAGACCTTATGTAAAGCTTCATAATTTTTTTTCACATGTAACATGGCAGATTCAAGCCATGTCATTCTAAGAAGGCTCTGTGGTACCTGTTCTAGGTAAAAAGTTGTCAGCTGCCATTCTTGACATGGTAGTGCTGACACATGTGTTGTATATCTAGTCTATTGGCTGAATTTCAGTAAAAGGTCAGTTCATTCTTTGTGATGGTTACAGCTTTCTGGAGTTGTTACTGAGCAAAAAGTACGAATGCTTCAGTTACAAGCAGAGCTTAGTGCTCTGTTTCTTCATATGGAGTTCAAGTGCTGGTCCCTGACGAGGCATACTTGAAAACAAGCCTTGTTCTTTGGTGCAGTCATTTTAGTGCCACTGGTTTTCCAACCAAACTGCAGATTAAACAGTAGGGAGTAACCATTGAAGCTAACTTAAAAGTATCCCACCAGTTTTCTTGAAACTTGGAGAAATCACTTTGAGTTGAAAATGTACAACCACAGTCATGGAGCTTTGCTTTGCTGTGAAACATAAGAGTCAAGATAAGGCTGGTAGGTAGGTTGTACCTTTCTCTGGATTCGCTGGTGTGGCTGAGGGGAGAAACTTGGTCGCTTTGTGTACACAAATCTTTTTGACATGAATGAGCTCTATCAGGGAAGTCAAGGAGGGTATAGTGTTCTGATAAGCAGCTGCTCAAATGATTGCAGCAGCTTTTTTGGGCGTGAGTCTGCAGCATGGCAATATACCCCCCAATACATGCTTTGTAGGTTGGACCATTGTTAGAGTGCATATATTCTACAAGCTTGTAGACTGAAATATTTAATATGAAAATAGATAGTTCAGTCCCTGAGGTGAGTGGGTCTGCCAGACAGAAATTCAGTTGGACGTACGCATAGCACTAATTAGTCAAACTTGAGCTAGGTGAGCATTTGGATACTGATTGTAAGAGCGCTTTCAGAAGGCCTCTGCAAAAGATTTTAGTAGGCGGCTTTGTGCAAACATCAAAAGAAGTGTTTAGACAGTTGTTAGCAAACTGCTCTGATGCTCCCTGATCTCTGAAACCAGTTGGTATGTGGCTAGAGGACTGTAGCAATTGGATGCGATGAAAATGGAGAGCCTCATGTGGTCATGGGGTATTCTCACTGGTTTCTTCCTGTGTTTGCAACCAGGGGAATACCTAACAGTTTCATGAGCACAAACTGAAATACAGTAATGGTGCTGTTAAAAATGGTCCAACTCCATGCTGCAGCCTGTTGTCCTGATGGGAATGTTTGTGGCCAAGTGACAGATCAGATTGGGGAACTGATGTGGCTTAAAGCTGGTATATAATATGTCCACTTGCAACCACTTTCTTTCCAAGAGCTGCACTACATGTGAGAAGTGTGATCTTGATTTGGTCCTTTGTGGAGAAAAGGAGATCTATGTGGAAGAAATGGACACATTGTGTCTCTCAGTCCTTTCTTTACCAGCTGTTAGAAGAGAAGAGGCCCTGCAGATAGCAGCCATCCTGGTTTTGGAAATAGAAGTAGAAGTGTGATGGTCGGGGATGGGCAGCACACTGAGATTCAGGATTACTGCAGATAAAGCACCTTTAGGCACCAATAAGTTTCCTATAGAAATATGCGAGCTTCAAATCCCACTGTTGCTTTCAACCTAAGGCAGCACGTTTTGTCAATGTGAGAAATTGAGCTTCACTTTCAGAAAAGTTTTTGATAAGTCTGGATTACAAACGTATCTAGAATACTAGTTTTTTAATCTGTAGAAAGTTTGTGTGCAGCGTAACATATTCTATTGAAATGATGGCTGAGCGCCTTTAGATTTCATTTGAACTTGTATGAAATGCTTGTTACATGAATGCAAGTAGGATTATGTTTTTACACAGACAGCATTGTTGTCTTAATAAAAAAGTTTAGTAGTTACAAAAAAATCTCTTTTCTTTACAGGGCAAGTTCATTAGGATTAACTTTGATGTTACTGGTTATATTGTTGGGGCCAACATTGAGACATGTATCCTACTTTGTGCCACGTCACTGTAAAATGCAGGTTTCCCGATTGTTTTGATTTTAACCCTAGAATTGATTGGAATGCAGTGAAAGGTTACCACATTTCTACATTCCTTTGACAACGTCCATCTCTTCCTTTGTTTCAAAATAGCTGATCAAATATCACAGAGTCGGTGTGCTTCATCATGCTTAAAATGGGGTACTGCAAGATTTAGCTCTCTGAAGCCTGCTGGGTTTTCAGACTAGCCTTAAAACCAGGGTATGTTGAATAGAGAAACCATTTAAAATGTGCTTGCTCTATGACCATTTCTAGAAAAAAACCCGCCTTCCTAATCAGAAGCTGAACTACTGTATTTTGCCAAAAGCTTGATTTTGCTCTCATCAGCACTGCAGGAGCAGCCTCTGCCTGGAAGGAGGTGATGTTCCTTATAAAGTGATAGAGCTGGAAGTGCTGGGGCACCTTCTGTTTTCTTAGGCCTCCTATATACCAGTGTAGGCTCAATAATATGAGATCTATTAGCAGTTTATGCTGAAGCCTAATTCAGTTTTATCTTTAAGGTTCATTTTCACTTAACTGTGTAAGAACAAGTAAAAATACTTGCACTGAAAGCCCTTCCTAAAGTTGTTTTCTTTTTACTAAAAATGTGTATGTAACTCTTCAGTTTGTTTATCCTTTTTTCTGGGGGAGTAGCAAGAGGGTGGTCATAACATTATGAAATCGGAAGAAGTCTTAGTAACCAGTATCATGTGAGTGTTAATCATAATGCTGCAGTTAAACTTTCATTCTGTTGCTATGAGAGAAACTGCTTAATTTTAAGTGCATTGAATGTTTGGAACTGTCACAAAATATAATTTCCCATTAAGGCTGGGAAAGATCTGTAGTTACTCAAAATATGCTTTAATGGTAAATGATTTTTTCATTGAGCACAGCACAGGAATGAAGGCGGTTTTTGCTTTTGCGAAAGTTCGGATGAGTTGTTTTGCCTAGAGCTTTGTGAAAACAGCAGGACTTAACTTGGGGAATTTTTTTTCTTCATCACAAGAACTCACCCTTGTAACCTGTGTCATTAAGTCCCTGTCCCACGTTTGTTTTTATTTCTTGATATTCCATACTGTAAAACTTAATAACATTACAGCTTGTGGCAGCTTATTAGACACTATCTGCTGCACAAATTGAATTTGGGAGCTGTTTAAAGGCAGTGCAGATTGTATGTAAAAACGCATTACTTGAAAGAAATGCCAAATGCACTTTAGATGATAAAGTACTTTTGAGTTCAGCAGCTGCTGGGTTTTTGGTATTAAGAGTTCGGCTATGACCTTAGTAGAAGCAGTGATTGAGAAAGAATGGCTAGCTCCCCCACTCACTTGAACTTCAGCTGATCCATTGCAGGCAATTGTCAGCCGCATGTGGCAGGGAAATGCAGTCAACATCCAAGAAATAAGTTTGCTGAAATTAAAAATGGGTTTCTACCAGTCTGAATTTTAAATCTCTTATTTTCAGTTACTGAAAGGTCATATTGGACATAGTCCTGTCATTGCTATTACATTTCTATTTTGTTTTAAAGTAGTTATATAGCCTGCTTTGAAAGTTTTGTTTGCATTGGACGTTTTTAACCAAACATTGTAGAAGATCCTTGACTACTTATAATCAGACTTGTTGGAAAAGTCTCGCGCTGTTCGTCAGGCTAAAGATGAGCGGACATTTCATATCTTCTATCAACTACTAGCTGGAGCAGGAGAACACCTGAAGTGTAAGTTGAGAGCCTCATTTTGTAAACCTCTTGCTTCTGAGTGCTGTTTGTTATGTTCAGTGTTAACACAGTTGTGTTTGAACTACTCGTTGGTCTTTATTCTTTGTTCTTGAAACAGTGAGTTTTGAAAGAAGAATGGAAAGCCAGGTGGCTTTGTTTTGAAATAGCTTCTGTGTTTTATCAAGTATGCTGTCAAGCAACTGATGTGTTTTAAGCAAACGGCTCCTATGTGACAAAGTCCAGTTTGGGCAGTCTCTGGCTGGGAATCACTGGACTGAAACTGCAGGGCTCCCAGCTGATAAATAACAAACCTGGTCAGCAGTGACAGCCGTATCTATCCTGGACTGTGCCTTCAAACTGAGCAGAAAAGCAGCCATTTTACCAAAACATAATGAAACCCTGTGGCTTTCTTCAGCTGTTGCAGTACTGTGTTGGTTATCTTCTACTCTTCCTGCCTCCCCCAGCCCTTAGTAACTGGGAATTTCGGTTAGGTTGTGATAAGTGAAATTATATGAAGGTACAGACTTCAGAGAATTGATGTACTCTCTCTCTTCCTGTATTAGATAAACTGGTGTTTAGCTTCCTTCCTGTTATACCTAACTCCATTTCTGCCTGTTTCTGTTACTTTTCAATAGGGATACTTCTTTTAGGATATTTCAGATAGGGATTTGAGATTTCACTAGATCTAAGTCAGTTAATGTTTGGTTTACATACTTAATGCATTGAAGAGCTAATGTAGGTTGCTACAGGTAGAGATTCTGGGAATCTGACTTCAGCTTCTAAGATACGCTCATATTTTTACAGTTTCAGAAGCTGGCATATAATGGCTTGTAGCCATATTTGAGGAACGGATTTTGTAAAACATAGTCTGTGCATTTAGTGAGTACAGGTGCGTGCGAACAGCATTTCTTTAGCTTATTTTTCTGTCTCTTTCCCTTCCCCCCAATACAGCTGACTTGCTGCTTGAAGGATTTAACAATTACAGATTTTTATCTAATGGGTACATCCCCATTCCTGGGCAACAAGACAAGGATAACTTTCAGGAGACTATGGAAGCCATGCATATCATGGGATTTTCACACGATGAGATCTTGTGTAAGTTACTGAGTCTTTTGGATTTTTAAAGTGTACTTTTTTCTCTTGTGCACACACACTTGCAAACTTAATGTCACCAGATTTAATGTTGCTTCAGTGTCTTGACAGCCTGCAGCAAATGTTTGCTTAACACGAGCTAGAGTTTAATTAAAGCAATTTTCCCCAAAAGTATGGTACAAACTTTTTTTCCTTTCTAAACTCGTACTCTGAATTTGAAAGGAAAGTGACAGAAGTAACAGAAGAAGGATTTGCTAAGCTGAACAGTCTTCAATTAAACTGTTGCATATGTCGTTTGTTAACACAGCAATGCTGAAAGTGGTGTCTTCAGTGCTACAATTTGGAAATATTTCCTTTAAGAAGGAGAGGAACACCGATCAGGCTTCTATGCCGGAGAATACTGGTAAGCTGATCACTTTTGTATGGCTTCCTTTAACCTGTGCTGTAGTTTTCTTCCTGCCATTTGTTTAGTGCATATCTTTTAAAAGTTCTGAGCAGTCTTCTGAGCTTCCTTGACAGCATTCTGTGCCAAAAAGAGGCCATGACTGTTGTGGTGTAGCCAACAGGCAATTATTAAAACTCTCCGCATCCATTCTCATAATGCAGACAAATTTAAGTATCCTTCAACAGAATTTATGGTGTTTGCATTGCTTGTAAACTTTGAATAAATATTTCAGTTGTAGTCTTGTTTATTGCTATCTCCAAAGACTTGAGCACTAGGAAAAAGTGCACGCTTAAATCGGTTTGTTTTCTTTGGGTCTTAACAGCAGTTTTCTTGCCAATGATAAGAGCCCTGGAGGCAAGCACAACTTCCATAGTGAAATGGCTGAACATAAGAATGCTGTATTTGGAAAAATCTTGATTTCTGAAGTGGGATGGCGTTGTGACTAAGATTTAATTTATCAGTTAGTACCTGCAGTGCAATCAGCATTTTGAGGAGTATATTTCTTCCCCAAATGAAATAGCTGCTGAAGCAAATTGCAGGTTTTTAACTGAGTACTTCAGTGCCAGCCTTTTAAACGCTCTTATGGAAAGTTGGCTTTGAGAATTGGCATCAGTGGAAAGAGCAGTAAAAACCACCATTCACAGGACCTGCTGCACATGCACAACTCAAATTCTTGTCTGTCTCTCATTCGTTAACTGTCCTAAATTGCTGTCTGTGTAGGGTGCTTGCAATGTCCAAGACTTTGGTCATTTCTGAGGGTGGTAGCCTGCTGCCCAAAGTGCTCCAGCAAGCAGGTGTGGATTAAAGATCAATAGCCATTGACTTGGCATTTGGCTGGCAGTTGCCACTGAGTTTTGCAGTGAGGGGAGGAAAAAAGGTTGGCTGAAGGATTATTTTTTTGGGCTTGTAGTACCAGCTTAGACAACTGAACTGAGTCATTGTCTGTTTAGAAAGTGTGATGTAGAAAGATACAAATGATACTTACTTCCTGGCTATCCTGATTTTTGTTGTATTACCATTGATTTTTGGACCCTCTCCTTCTTTAAAAACTGTAGTATCCTTTTATATAGTGTCTGTTATACCACAGTACCAAGCTGATGCTCATGGCTACTTAATATTTCCAAGTTGTTGTTTGTTTGTTTCTGTTTTTTCTTTTTTTAAAGATCCTGACAGCACTTGCTACTTAAAGCTTACAATTGTAGGTGTCATCTGATGTACTGATACGTATTTTTATGCTCAAAGCACAAAAATGCTCCTTTATGTAGCTGAAGTGAAAGGCATGCTCAATTTGTGGTGCTACCCTAATTTTACTGGTAAAGTTGTGTGTTGATTCATGAATGCTTCTAATGAATATAGGTCCAGACAGAGAATCTCAACATTAGGAGCTAGCAGTGGTGTTTTGAATACCAGTCATAAAATATATATATATATATATATGCAAAGGAACCTCTTATATATTAGTATAAAAATTATTTTTCCAATGCTGATTTGTAAAAATAGCTTTTTTCATTTTGACAGTAAAACAATGAGCTGTCAGATTACAAAAATAAGGGGTTAAAGTACGTACTGGATAGTGTGGAGGGCTTCCTGCTAAAGGGCAACACTTACCCAGACCTAAAAATACCTTTAGCGTCACTTTCATTTTTAGAAGTATGGAATCATAAACACCTAACCTACTGGAAAATGTATTTAGAAAAGGGGATTGATGCAGCAAGAATATGTAATGATGGTGTGGGTAACGTGTTATTTTAAATAATGAGCGTGACACCAGGAGAGTTCATGCTGTCTAAAGAAGTGCGCTGCTGTTTGCATTGTTATTCTATATAAAACATTAAAAATCGACAACATATTTTGATACAGTCTGTAATAGAAGCATTACAGTGGCATACCTGCCTAAATTGAAGCAGGTTTTAAGCAACCTTCAGTATGATGGAGTTGGTGTGTGATGTGCCCATACTGTGCTTTTTTTTTTCTTTTTTCTGGAGATGAGAGAATGAATGCTGCCTTTTAAAGTAACAAAATGAGCACTTGTACATGGGCTATGGACTCTTACATGACCTCCCTGCAGCTTCATGAAATCTAGTGTTTTCCCCACTCCCCTAAGGAAATTCAGCGATGTGTTTCTGTAAAGACTTCCATCAGCCTTTGGGCTGCAGGCCCTGCAGACACGAGCTGTGTGATAGCGTAAATCTGTCCACAGGACAGAAGTGTATCTCCTAACTGCTGTTTCGAATGGCAGTTCAATTTTTAAGCTGGCACATGACAGCCTTTGTCAGTAGCTTGTTTCACCAATGTTGCTAGCTGCTGTGGAGGATTTAAGTGCTTCCATTTATTATTGTGATCTCCAGTCGCACAGAAACTCTGCCATCTACTGGGAATGAATGTAATGGAGTTCACCCGGGCCATACTGACACCGCGCATCAAAGTTGGTAGAGACTACGTTCAGAAAGCCCAGACCAAAGAACAAGTAAGTTTTGGTGCTTTAAAGATGAAGTGAAACTGTGTAGCACCCTGATTGGCTTTCAGTAAAGAAAATTGGGATTGTGTACTGCCACTGACTTTGTTTAAGGAAACCTTTCCCTTTCCTTGACCTTCTGCTGGTTCCATCCTTCAGTGTCATTGTTGTATGTATCAGACACACAGAGAGCTTTTTTTTTTTATGGAACAGATTAAAACCAAAATTTTCATAACATTAATCAAACTATGTACTGTGTCTACTGCTTATTTTCATTCCTCAGTCCTATTAAGTCCATTAAATTTCTTCTGTTACTTAGTTATTTGTGATAACATCCGTGTCTATGTTCTTTTGATGACTTCTCCAGGCTAAATACATTTTTCTGTTTGGATTTTCAGGCAGACTTTGCAGTGGAAGCTTTGGCAAAGGCCACCTATGAACGTCTCTTCCGCTGGCTTGTTCACCGCATTAATAAAGCTTTGGACAGGACCAAACGACAGGGAGCGTCTTTTATTGGAATTCTGGATATTGCTGGATTTGAAATCTTTGAGGTACTTCAAAACACTGCTAATCAGATTTTTCTTTTCCCTGTTGATGTGTGCTCAGGACTAACCGTAGAGCCACTTCACGCAAGGCTGCAGGAGGGTTTTGTTTTGCAGCATGCAAACGCTTTGAAAACCCTAAATTACAGTGCCAAAAAGTTATACTTTAAATCGTTTTTTATACATGATGGTATTTTCTGCTATGGGTTAGTTTAGTTATATATAATAGGGAACATAAGAGGTTTGTGCAACGCATTTTCCAATTTTCTTTACATTGAATTTTGAACATTACAGAGTTTTGGAGAATTGCCATGTAAGGTCAAATTTTTGACTTTCAGATATGTGACAAATTCTGTTGCTGATTTATTCTTGCTTACTAATGTTATTCTTGTAGTTGAACTCCTTTGAGCAACTCTGCATTAACTACACGAATGAGAAGCTTCAGCAGTTATTTAACCACACGATGTTTATCCTGGAGCAAGAGGAGTACCAACGAGAGGGTATAGAGTGGAATTTCATTGACTTTGGACTAGATCTGCAGCCCTGCATTGACTTAATCGAAAGACCTGTAAGTCTGTGCATTAATAATGCTCTAAGGAGAAGATGTTAGACTTCTGAGTTTGTCTTTTACTGCCTGCAAATTGTCACAAAAAGTGAATTAATTTGAATGCTGAAGTCCAAAGTCTAAAATAGCATGTATTAGTAAAAGGATTTATCCTTACAGGAGTTTGCCGTGATGTTAGGGTAGAACACTGAGCTAAAGATATGAAGCTACTATTTTTATACTTTTTTCCCCTAGTACTAGTGAAGTCTTAAATCCTATCACTTTCATATTAAACCATGCCATTGTGGCTCGGTTAGAAAGCTTTACAAGACTTACAGTAAACTTTTTTTTTGTTTGAGATCAATAGCAAAATTCCTGAAAGTTCCTTTAGGGTAGAGTTTTCCCCATATATCTGCCTTGCAAATAGGAAAAGAGTATCTTAAAGGTGATTTTAATCACTGTGCTTTTTAACATATTCCTCTGGTTGCTCAGTATCTGGAAGCTAAGAGGGCTTCAAAGAGCAGGAGGACCTGTTGCAGGAGAACAAAGATCATCATTCCTGGAAGTTACCTTTCTTCACACCTCAGAACTTTGCTGTCAAAATTTTTTTATGACCTTTTAAATTAAACCTTGGGCGTTGCAGTTACTACTCCCTAAATTTTCATGTGTGTTTTCTAGAATGCACGTAAGCTGCCAATGATGCTGTGTATCCTGAAGAGCAGAAAAGCTCATGAGCTATGTCTTTGGTTTTTTTTAGAGTAGGGAAAGGGCAATCTTGCTTCAGTTATTAAAGGTTTGCACTTTGTGTGTGTAACTTAGAAAGTTCTGCCTTCTTGGAAGGTAAAAATCTCTGCCAAAAAGCCTCAAGGGGTAAGTGTGGATGCTTTCAGTATGCTGATATTCAGGTGAATATCCTGAAATGCATCAAATTACTTGATTATTTTTTTTTAAAAAGCAACTGCCAGTATCTTCATAATTGTGCTGTAAATGTGATGCCATGTAGCAGAGACATAGAAATACCTCTCTTCAAATGTGTAAACTTTACATTCACTAGAAACTTTTAAAGTATAAATCATTATAAACCTTGGTTTTTTTCCATCGCTTTCCCGTGTACATCGGTGTCTTCTCTGAGGAAAATGATCCTTGTCAAACAATTCTACAGCTGTAAAATACAGACATTGGTTGTTCCCTACTTCACTTAAAGAATAAACAGACCTTGAAATGGAGTGCTTAAATTACATGGAAAGAGAGGGAGTACATGAAACTTTGCTGGCTGCTCAAGTTAAGCCTGCTGAATCTTTGGATGCTGCTGCTGGGTATCAACACAGGGCTGAGCAAGGGGAGGCTTGGTAGCTGCCACGGTAGGATTGAGTGGCTGGGAGGGACAATTTTCTTGAGTTTAGCCCACAGCAAAGCATGACATTAACTACTGTGCAAATGTGGACGAGCTGTTGTGTACGTACATGTCACAGAAGTGTTTGAAAGGTAGCTGTGGAGGTCATCTATTCCAGTCTCTGCTCAAAGCAAGGCTCTAGACAGCACTAGATCAGGTCTGTCATGTCTGGCTCCATATACACTGGAATGAATTGGTTTGAAGCAGTCATAATGTCCTTCATTGAACTGGACTCCCCCACAGCTTGTTTTAATTTACTTACGGCATTCAATGCCATGCTTTAAGTATATATATATATTTAAAATATATTAAATATTAACACAGATTAAATCCAACTGAATTTCAGGCAAATCCTCCTGGTGTGTTAGCATTACTGGATGAAGAATGCTGGTTCCCTAAGGCTACTGACAAGACATTTGTGGAAAAATTGGTCCAGGAACAAGGAACCCACTCCAAGTTCCAAAAGCCAAGACAGCTAAAGGACAAAGCAGACTTCTGCATTATTCACTATGCAGGGAAGGTAAGGGTTAAATGTTAAATACCTGATTAGAAATGTTGCTTTTGGGAAAGTACTGAGCAGTATAGCTATCAAATTTAGAGATACTTGTGCAGGAGGGTGACCTTGTTTAATTTTGTTGAACATATTCAGGAGAGCTCTGATGGAACTTGTTACCCAACAGACAGAACTGAAAAATATAAATTAACATCAAATTAAGCAAATATTTCAGTTCCTTTTATTTTGTTGTCAGGTCTTACAGGTGAGGGTTTTTTAAGGACTTTATTTTAAGGAATCTTTTCTGAATACCAGTGTTTCCAAGTTGGTAGTAGTGCTTGAAGTAGGGCTGTGTCAGTGTGCCATCTTCACTTTTATCTCCTTCGTTTTTCCTTTTGTAGGTAAGCTGATGCCTTTTCATTTCTACTGTTGGTTCAATTGTTAGTCTCCTACTGAAGGGGACAGAGCTCAGGTGCATTGTGAACAGGCCCATGAAATAACTACAATTTTTGTGTTTTGTGGATCCTTTGTGATCACCAGGTCTATTCTATAGGACCATGCTATGTAATTAGTTTCATAAGGAGTTAAAACTTAATCCTAGTACCAGGTTTTGCCCTGATATTTAGGAGAAACAGCTGCGAATGATTAAGAGCTATCCTTTAATTTTCATTTAAAGTACTAATGGTTTGTTGTTATTTATTTGTTGATGTCAGTACTGGATAATTGTAGCAAAAAGTGAAATAAAGATATTAATACGTTTTATTGTATCAATATTTACAACAGTTAGCTTAGAAATAATAAAATCATCACTGTAACTGCAGTTAACAGTAGGTTACCTTTAGGTAATCAAAATGAAGTAAAACAGCTTTGTGCCTGACTGCTAGGAAGTAGTTGTTCTGAAGAATGCTTTACTTCTGCCAAACTGAGTGGGCATTTCTGGAATAGTGGCATTGCATATTTTCCTCTGACAGAAGGCATTTTTCAGTTTTTGATCAGAATGTGTATTCCTTCAAAACTGTAATTATTTGTAAAAGACCTTTTTCCTGCAAGTACTAAGATAATAATCTGATTTGGTTTTGGGTGCTGGAAGCCTTTAAATGTGGCTTTCCTTCCAAAGCCCTTATTTAAAAATAGAGAACTTTCAGTTTGGTTGAAGCAAAAACATGCTAGTCTATACAGAGGTTTTGTTGGACTTGGGGAATTTTAGGGCTCTCTTTTTCGGTTGGGATGAATCCATGTTAGTAACATCGAGTTTTCAACTGCTGAGCAATAGTTTAATTGCAAACCACAGAACTGGTTCTTTCAAGATAAAAGCTTTGTTTGTTTTCTGTGTAGAACAAGGTGTTTAAGTATAACTGCTATGGTGAAATTAAAAAAATTCATGCTGCAGTACATCCTTAATTTACTCTCTAGTAATTTAGATAAAGTAATTAGGATCTATACTAGAGTTGTTTTTACATCTTCACAGTGAACATGAGGCCTTATTTTGGCAATAACATTAGGCTGAAAATGTATACCAGCTATTAGTAAGCAAACAAATTGCAAAATTTTTAAGAAAAACTCCCATTTACTTTTTCGAAATAATAATAATTTTTCATGGTACTTGTGCCTCCTTAAAACAGGTCAAACTAATTCATAGCAAGCAAGCATCAAGAAGAGAATAGGAGGAAAACATCGCTATAGTATTCTGAAAGCTTTTTTTTGGGTGCTTGTAAACTTAAACCTAAAGCTGGTAGTCCATCTGATCATGTGCAACTTGGCTGCTTTACAGGTAGACTACAAGGCGGATGAGTGGTTGATGAAGAATATGGACCCCCTGAATGACAATGTGGCTACGCTCTTGCACCAGTCTTCCGATAAATTTGTTGCAGAGCTTTGGAAGGATGGTAAGAGATCACACTCTGAGCACACAAGTTGTTAGCGACTTTACCTTGCTGGATGAGTTCGGGTTTTCTTGTGCTTGTTCCCTCCTCACCCTCCACCTCTACATTGTAAATATCAACAGCATTTTCTCTATGGTTTAGCACCGAAAGTACAAGGAAGCTGGGTTGCACCTGTGGTCCCTTGCACATGTACCATTTCTGAGTAGCAGCTTCTCGTGTTCATTATTTGAACTGATATTCACTTACTTGTTACCCTGTGTCAGATTTCATGTAGAATATTGTCCAAAACTCTTAGTTGAACTTGCTGCAGTGAACTCCTGAATGTAGACAGCTGTAGTGGTTCTTGCTGTTAATAAAATGTTGTCTTTTGTGAGCACCAGCATAGTTGTTTCATGTGCAGTGGTGGGTGATAGCCTGGAAATCTGCATCTCCTAAAATAAAATTCATTAACAGCCATACTAGTGCTTAGATATTGCATATTAAAATCAAATGCAATATATTCCTATTTTAAGTGTACACTGTTGATGTGCAAGTAAACTAGCTAAACAGCTTAAAGTATTTTTCAGCATTTCTGCCGAAATCCAAAAAGCAGAAATAGCCAAATAAATACTTAGCAGGGACTTTTCTGTTCTAGTTTTTAACATCACAGTATATTCATTAGAGCATACTTACATGCCACAGTAAATAAATCCTGTAGTTTCTTATTCAAGGATGAAATTAAGCTTGTTATATAGATGGTGCTGTAGGTTAATACTGAGTTTCCCTCTTACTTGGTTCGGCTACAGAGAGCAGTTTTATTGAATATATAAAGAACTTTTTGGTTGGGGATCTGCTGCTTTCCTTTTGAGTACACGCACAGAAGCAAAAGTGTTTTGGTCCAAATATTCAAAAGCTGCTTCCACAGATAATTGAAATGTGCATGGAATATGTTATGGCCTGATTGCTTTTGTAGCACAGTTAAGTCTGTTTGCAATTGATAAACCTGTTCTGTATACTAACTGAAGTGTCTTGTGTATCTGCTCTTCTGTCTTTCTGTTTTTGCTGTTTCTCTGCCTTAGAGATTCAGAATATTCAGAGAGCCTGTTTCTATGACAATATTACTGGTCTTCATGATCCACCAGGTGAATGGATATAAAAACAGTAGGCCTACTAAAGGCAGGGCTGTTGTATCTACAGGAAAACCATTTTTGCTCGTAGGCTTGCATGAACTTTTTCATTTCATGCTAAACTTAGGTATACCTCCACAAGGCAAATGGTCTCTTGAGTGCATACCTATTCAGTTGCTGCTGCATACATATAACATCTATATTTTATGCATTGCATTTAAGCATTGCAGGTAAAAAGGTTTGTTGCTTCCTAGTTCCATGTTGAGATATAGAATTGCTTCTTAAGTGATAATCCTAATATCTCCAAGCATTTGAGAGAATGCATAAGCTTTGTAACACTATCAAGCTTCTTTCTGCAGTCCAACATTGACAAAACTCTGGAACACTTTAGAACGTGGATATATTTTTTGGGAGGAGAGCTGAAGAATGTATTGAAGTACCAGGATAAGTGCTGCAGTTGTAGTGTGGGGGTAGTAAGTGGAACAAACTTCTTCCAGACTTGTGGGAATTGTTCTTTTATTTAAAAACCTCTTAATTTTAATATCTCCCTTTGTAGGAGCTGCACATATTTTTTTAGGTATTGACAAATCGACTAATCCACTTATTTGGAATACCTTTTTGTAGATGCTTTAGATATTTTATCCAACCTCTACCTCATCCTTCTTGTATTGCTCTCTCCAAGTCTGTGTGTTTGTGAAGGTTGTGCCTTTAGAGTTTTGATCTTTGCTTGGGTATCTTCCACTACTCATGATACATCACGCACTTGAGGAAGCTAGTGGTGTTTCCTGCAGTAATTACTAGAGGGCTTGCATTCAGAGGCTTTAGCCAATGGATGATTGTCCAGTTGTGGTGTTCAATGAGTGCTCTTAACCTATAGGGAAAGCTTACATTTAACTTTAATAATCCTCTTTGAAACATCAATAACCAGCTTATAGTTGGAGGACAGAGAGGAGCAAAATAAAAGATGCACAATTATCAGATATATTTACAAAATTTTAAAAAATACGTGGCCAAACAAAGTTGAATGGTGTCCAGTCATTAGTGGTGTCAGGTGGGTGCATGTTTCTAATATTTATAAGCTGTTACGTCCATCTTCTGTAAGACTGATTGCTAGTAATTTCTATGCCATTTCTGGTGTAGAATTGAATTCTGCTTTAAAGTAAATATTTGGGATATGATCTTATGAACAGCTTACCACCTACTTATTTTTCTAATTTTAATAAGCCTCTTAAATTCTTGTGTTCAAAACTGTGTGGAGGATCTGGGCTCTGCTTTATACTACATGGAAGACCTAGAAGTGATTATTCAAACTTGTTGCCCTGTATTTTTCTGCTTTTAATTTTCCTTTTTTTTTTCATAGTCCTTTGAAAACAAGTTGAGTACAAGAATGAAATAAAATATTGTTACTTATTTGCCATATACAAAACTACTTCTGGTAGCAAAGCATAATTCCCTCTGCTTTGGTTTGAATGAATTTGAAGATAACATCACAAAATAGAAATGGTAGCTACGTATAGTTGCTTGGTTTTGGCTGGCTAGCTTGGGTTTCATGGAGAACCAATGTATGTTGTGTATATGCTCAGTACTAAGAAGTGCCAACTATAATTATTAAGGTGTTAAGCCACCTGTGTATCTTTTGAATTGTTTAAGTAATTGTTGACATGCACATGGAATCACATTCATGGTTTTGGCCTAAAGGTTTTAATAACAGCAGTCAGATTTCTAATTTGTGCTTCTGAAGAAGAAATCATAGAGATCCTTACCCAAAATGTTCAAAAATCAAAGAAAAAAAATCTCTATTCTGATGCTTTATGTCAGCTTTGAAGCACTTTGGTGTGCAGTTTTCCTGTTTCGAAACATGTCTTTTGGCTAGAGAGGTCTTTGCAGTTGTATATAAAACTTGGAGGAATTCTTCAAAATAGCAGACTAGCAGAAGTTTGGCAGATGCTTTTTTTCCCCCCCTCGTCAGTGAAATAACATTATTTCCAACTCTTCTGTAAGTTTTTATGCTTTCAAAACACTTTTGAATATTCAACAAAACTCAGATGTAATCTATATAATTATCATAAGTGACTCTGCATTATATGCACAGGTGTCCAATTCCAAATGTTCGACCTAGAAATATTTTGCATTGTAAAAATTCAAATAATTGCCAGTTTCCAGACAGCTTCCTATCTCTTAAGTTGACTTAAAATGAAGAAGAGGGCTTTACTAGTCATGTAGAACTGCAAGTAAAGAGCTGGATATTTCAGTCTGTACCTACTAAAGCTACACTATTCTGCTGTATAAGTTTGTGGCTTTTGTTCCACTGCTTCTGCACAGCGTCCCTAGTACATGCTGACTGCCTTGCCTACTGATGGCATCTTCTGTCATTTGTTCCGCAAAGCTTCTGCTGCTGCACTATTGCTCCTCTTTTTGCCTATCTTTATACCTGACAAATATTAAAGTCCGCTTAATTATTTTTTCTTGTCCTTCCCAGTGGATCGTATTGTGGGTCTGGATCAGGTCACTGGAATAACAGAGACAGCTTTTGGCTCTGCATACAAGACCAAGAAGGGCATGTTTCGTACTGTTGGCCAACTGTACAAGGAATCTCTTACCAAGCTGATGGCAACACTCCGAAACACTAATCCCAATTTTGTTCGCTGCATCATTCCAAATCACGAAAAGAGGGTATGTACTACAGACCGCTCCTCTAATTCTTTCTCTTTATTAGCCTGAAAAACTTAAACTACGATTTTTGGTTACTACAAATTAAAAGACTAAAAATCATGCTTTTTTTTTTTTTTTGTCCAGGCTGGAAAATTGGATCCACATCTGGTTCTAGATCAGCTTCGTTGCAATGGTGTTTTGGAAGGAATAAGGATTTGTCGACAAGGATTTCCAAACAGGATAGTGTTTCAGGAATTTAGACAGAGGTAACAGCAGGAGCAGTCTTTTGAGTTTTTATGGGATAAAGTTCCTTGTTAAATAATTGAAGACACCCCTCGCCTCGTCCCACAAGCCAAATGGAAGAAAATCCAATACCATGTGTGAGGCCTTTGAGTGGCTTGAACTTGAAGCAGTTAAATACTACAGGTTTATTCTAAAGACAAGAGGGAAGGGGAAACAATCTAAAATAGACTGCTGGAGAAACTTTCTGGAGAAATTTCTTAGCTGTGCACTAGGAGACTATAGCTTTATGAGTTTATAGTAACATAGCTTATTGTTGAATGTAAAGTGTTTTTTCATTTGACTTAAAGGTATGAGATCCTTACTCCCAATGCAATTCCGAAAGGTTTTATGGATGGTAAGCAAGCCTGTGAGCGTATGGTAAGTGTTTATACCTCAATATTTTTAAAATATTGAAAATTTGAAACAAAAATTATCATTTTCTTGATGTGACAATGTGCTTGCCTGTCCATTTAGATCAGAGCCTTAGAGCTGGACCCCAATTTATACAGAATTGGACAGAGCAAGATCTTTTTCCGAGCTGGTGTCTTGGCACACTTAGAAGAAGAACGAGATCTGAAGATCACAGACATTATCATCTTCTTTCAGGCGGTCTGTAGAGGATACCTAGCTAGGAAGTATGTGTGCTTTTTTGATTTGATCTTCTGGTGGTCATTTTAAGCCTCTTTGGTTGGGAGCTATGCGTTAAAACTTCCATTTCAGGAGAGGTTTTCTTGAAGGTGTGTTGCCTGATAAACTGTAGTTGTATCCAGGGTATTAGTGAATTTTTACCTAAAAAGAATTTGCACCTTCATTCCTTAACACTATCTCCTTTCCTTAATCTTGCCTTTGTGACACATGCAGCTGTTTACAGTATAGCAAGTGGCTGCAAAAAGAATCTCTCCTCCTTCTCCACTGGAGGTTCTTAGAGGTCCTCTGGAAAGCTGCTTTTTTGAAATTAAAGGACAGTTCAGCATCTAATTCATCCTGATTTTATCTTTTTAAGAAAGAAGTCTGTTAAGAGTAGGAACAAATAGCATTTGCAATTACTGTTTTGAAAATGGTGAATCCAGCTCTTGCTCTGCCTCTTTGTATAAGGAATGAGTACTCATAAATCAGTGTATTCACTGAAACTTAAAAATAAGCCTATTTATAGTCTGCAAGTGTTCTAGGATTGGGTAAACGAAAAATTAAAACCACAGACAGATGATCAGCCATATTTAACAGGAAAGGTTTTGCTCTTTCTATCTTCAGGGCCTTTGCAAAGAAACAACAGCAGCTGAGTGCACTGAAAATCCTGCAGAGGAATTGCGCTGCATATTTAAAGCTTAGGCACTGGCAGTGGTGGAGAGTCTTCACAAAGGTTCGTTGTATTCCGTGACTTCCTTTGGCTTTTGTAAGTAGATGAGTGCAGGTTCTCACTTGTTCATTTCAAATCTTTGCAGGTGAAGCCTCTTCTTCAAGTCACTCGGCAAGAAGAAGAACTTCAAGCCAAGGACGAGGAGCTAATGAAGGTGAAAGAAAAACAGACAAAAGTGGAGGCAGAACTTGAGGAAATGGAAAGGAAACATCAACAGGTTTGTGCTGAAGATCAGCTTTTGATATCCAGAATGTGAATTTCACTATATCCCATGTGGGGGAGCAATGTTGGGGTGACACTTGTGAGCAAAAGCACTGAGAATCAGGCAGGCTAACTCCTTTCCCACTCAGTTAAATATGGAGTAGGAAGGGACAGCATGAGCCATTCCTCCAGGAAACACCATGTCAACAAAACTAAACTTTTTTTTGGCCTTTCCTAGTTGACAGAAGAGCTTCAGTAGCAGTGTCATTTTTCCTTTTCAGACATATTTTCAGGTAGGGGTCTTTTTCTGCTAGTAGAACAGGGCAGGTGGAGTAGGTGCAGTGGGATTTGTTACTTTAAACTGGGGGGACAAGTGAGTGAATATTGCTGTAGTCCTATTGCAAAAGCTGGTATCTTCTGGGCTGCTGATAAAGCCCTCTGCTAAAAGTGTTTGGTTTTGAATGTTGACCAAGGAGTCAAGAATTGGAGCAGAACTTGGTGTTTATAGTTGTCATGTATAACCTCTCATAAGGGACTTGGAAATGTCATTTTTACTACTTTACTACCTTTTTGGTATATTTACAGCTTCTAGAAGAGAAGAACATTCTTGCAGAGCAGCTACAGGCAGAGACAGAGCTCTTTGCAGAAGCTGAGGAGATGAGGGCTCGCTTGGCTGCCAAAAAACAAGAGTTGGAAGAAATTCTCCATGATTTGGAGTCCAGAGTTGAAGAGGAAGAGGAAAGAAACCAAATATTGCAGAATGAGAAAAAGAAAATGCAGGGCCATATTCAGGTATGCTTCTCAGTAACTGGAAATGGAAAAGCATGCAGACAGGACAGTTATAGATAGGGAAGCTCCCTCACATCTCTACAGCATGGAGAAATTTAGCTCCTTAGCACCATGTGTGGAGTAAAATAAATTTGAATTTTTTTTCTCTTCTGTCTTCAGTATGTTTAGCTTCTTGTGGTCTCCAGGCGTATGAGTGTGAGGAAAGAAAAAAATGGGAGTGCCCTGTTGGTAGCTATAGCGTATGCAGATAGGGTATTGAAGGTAGAAAGCACTTTTGAGTGTGGAGGAACCAGGAATGGCTGCATGGGACTTACCTGCTTTCTTATAGAAACAAAGACTGAGATGATGTTACTTATGAAAGAAATGTTCCTTTTTGACTGAAATCCAGTGAATATCATGAAGAATATTCCTTCTTTGGCTTTTACAAAACTAAGATAACTTCATCTCCCCCAAGTTATTTGGGTTTTTTTGGTGAAAATCAGATGGTTTAGATACTTCCTTTTGAATAATGGGTACCTTGAAAAAGGGAATACCTGAACTTACCCGTCTTTCAAAATATTCAAGGTACTTGAAGAGGAAACAAACCCCACATCTCGCAGCTCTTGATGCCTTTTAATAAGTGTCCATTAATGTGTGGCTGAGTATCTTATTTAAAACCATGAATGAATAGAAGCACAATACATTATTGCTTTTCTAGTCATATTTAGCTATTTGTGCCAATATCTGAACCACTTCAGCTGTAATACTGCGGTCTAGATTCATACTGAAATCAGGAGATCTGTCTCCTGTGGTGTCTCTTCTTAGGCACTTGCATTTTTACACCAGGTGTCCCGTTCAGATGCAGTGTGCTTAGGAAGTCTTTGACATAAAGCCTGATCTGATTTGGTTGTCATTAAATAGAATTTTTTATTTTATGTTCAGAATTAGGAAGGTGAAAGACTCTGAAGTGAGTGTATGTTTCCGAGACAGCATATTTCAGCCAAAGCTGAAATATGGAGCATAAAATTCCATTTGTATCACATGGCCCTTAATTTCATTACCAGATCATCGATAGTATAAATGAATCTAACAAAGCAAAGGCATTTTTAGTGTTTGTTAGAGCAGGTGGGTTTTCAAAATAATACATCTTTGTCACCAAGTTAAAAAAAAATAACATATGGACAACCTGGAAAATGCACGGATGCAATTGCTTTTCTTCCCAGGACCTAGAAGAACAGCTTGATGAGGAGGAGGGAGCTCGACAGAAGTTGCAGCTTGAAAAAGTGACAGCTGAAGCTAAGATCAAGAAGATGGAGGAAGAGATCCTACTGCTGGAGGACCAAAATTCCAAATTTTTGAAGGTGAGACCAGTATGCATGGTGGAGATTCTGCACATAAGTAATACTAGTGCCAAGTGATGGCTCTCAAAACATTTGAGACTGCTGTTACATTATCTGTAAAGTTTGTGCCTGAAGATGTGCGGGGTTTGAACAGGTTGAAGCTGAGATACTTAGAGACGCTTTTGAACTGACCTTCAAAAGAGGGAGGTATTTGTTATGCATTCTTTCCAGTTTCATGAGTCTTCCAAACTTCCATGAGCTGGAAACAGTGTTTATCATAGCTACCATTGTTCTTTGCAAACAGATTTCCAAAAGTGTACAGCAAATGCTGTCCTAAAAGCAGGCCTCCCATGTGTTAAATTCCAAGTGTCACTTTCTTGGAAAACAAATGTTTGTGTTTCTGTACTATTCCAATTGATTCTTAATATTGACAGGTCAGTCACTTGACATAACATCTGTATTATATATGCTGCATGAGACCTGTATATGGATTTTGTATATTCAGTTACTTGTGCTGCTTAGAGACTCTTCAAATTGTGTTTTAGAAGTTAACTCTTTCTTCTCTTTCTCCTAACTAGGAAAAGAAGCTGATGGAGGATCGAATTGCCGAATGTACTTCTCAGCTGGCTGAAGAAGAAGAAAAGGCTAAAAACTTGGCCAAACTCAAAAACAAGCAGGAAATGATGATCACTGATTTGGAAGGTTTGTCCTTACTACATTTGCCTATTAACAGCTTGGACATCATGCTGGGAAGGAATGAATCACTTATTACAATGTATGCAGTATCTGATCCAGTCTGCTAAGTGTAACCTTACATGTAGATGCCTTAATAGCTGTTATTTTTACCTAAATCTTGAAAGAAATTTGTGTCGCTTGCAAGACTTGTTGCAGCTGGCTGTTTAGTCTTTCTCATGTTTAACTTGTTAGGTTTTAATTTTTGAAAATCCATTTCATTTATAGACACACTCAGAAATTCATGTTGTTGCATGCATCCCCTGGTAACAAGGTAGAACATCTGTCTCTTGGGAAGTTGCTACGCTTTTCTATAATAACACATTAGAACAACATATTTCTGGAAGAATGTTATTAGGCATTCATTAGGCTTCCAATATTTTTTGAATAAGCAAATCTGAATTGTGGTTTTCTTAATGTTTTGTTTCTCTAAAATGGTTCCATTTCTTTGGCCATTTATTTCTGACTGTTTTGCCTGCTGTCACAGTCTAAACTAGCTCTATATGTAACCTTTCTTGATTTTGTGTCTTTTTTTAAAAAATTATTTATGGCCGTAAAGAGCCGTTGCACAACACTAATAAACTAGCAAGTCAAAGTTGCAAAATACAAGGCAAAGTTGCTCTCTGTGCCCTAATTTGGAAATAGTTTTTTCACTTACTGTATTATGGCCTGTCTTGCTACATATTTTAAAACTGATGTGCTTATGGAAGAATACCAAAGTTTAATCTGTACAGGAGGTTTGGAACTAATAGGGATAGTAGGCGATTGATGTACCTTTTCTTTAAAAATTGTGTTCAGAGACCTTAAGGTAGGCATAAGTAATCTTTACTCACTGGAAAATAATGCTTCAGGAGTTGTGTGCTTAAATCGGGACTATTGTCTCTGAAGATACTTGACAGATGTGTTTGGTTATGGTACTGTTCCAAGACTAATGACCTTAGAAATGGAAATTAAAGCTTAAACACAGGCATGCAATTTCTTGGCTAGTAAAGCATAGTAAAATGATACTTAGTCTTGGAGATGATTCAAGAAGCCATTAAGGCCTCTCTGCTAGCGTCTTGGCACTTCTAGGCACTGATACTTGGAAAAAAAAAAATTTAATTCAGTTTACTATGAACAATTACAAAATTGGGTCTTATTACATTGTTCTAACTGTCACTTACCAGGAATATAATGTAAAAAACAGAGGGAAAAGTGCTATTTTTTTTATTGAATAAGGGACTGTTTAGAGGAAAACAGTGTTATTTTAGATTGGAAAATCCCAAATAGCCCTGGGTGGCTCTAAGAAGTGATTCTTGAACATTGCTCCCTTTCCATGTGGGAGATGATGTCCTGATCCAGTAGCAGGCTTAGGAAGGGTGTGAGAAAAATCTCTGCACTGAGAACCCACAAAGTATTGAACAAATGTAATAAGTTTATGCTAATGCATTTAGAATTGTGCTAATGCTATGCTAAGCAAAATGTTCCTGTGACTTGTAATATATTACATATCTGGTCATTAGCTAACTGTAAACAATGCAGCCAGTAAGTATATTAATTGGACAACAGGCAGATCAACTAAATGTGTTTTATGGCACTGATAACTGGATGATTTTCACAAAGAAGTATCTTAGGGTAGGAGTATCTCAGCTACACAAGTAAATTACTGGCAGCTATAAGGGTTGCAGAGTCTTGTTAAATATCGATGGGATGTGAGTTAGCGGCACAAATACTTGCAAAAACGATTTATCCAAGTTTTCTTTAAGCTATACTATTTTCCAATAGACCTTTTGGAGTCTAGCCTAGCCCTTCCAAAACTATGCAAGCCATTTTTTCCAGTCCGTAGTTGATCATCATTTTTGAATCTTGATGTCTGTGATGATTATCTGGCCTAGCAGCTCAAACTGCTCTTCTGTTGGATCCCACTCCTTTTTTTCTATCAAGATGAGGTTATGTTTCTAGTCACTTATTTCAGACTTTTTTTCTCCAGTCATTGACTTTTTCTTGACCTTGTATCTAAATCACACAGTTTGACTTTGCTATTTCACCTTTCCCAGTCAGCCTTCCAGCTACATACTGGAAAAAGAATTGGCACAGTAAAAATTAAACTTCCCAGCCTTTTCTACCACCCCATGCCCTGCCTCTGAACCTCCCAAGGATGACAAGAGAACAAATTGCATATAAATATAATTTTTTGCTTCCTCAGAGCGCTTAAAAAAGGAGGAGAAGACACGTCAAGAATTGGAAAAAGCTAAAAGAAAACTGGATGGTGAAACAACAGACCTACAGGACCAAATAGCTGAGCTGCAAGCCCAGATTGAAGAACTGAAGATCCAGCTGGCCAAAAAAGAGGAGGAACTGCAGGCTGCTCTTGCTAGGTCAGAGCACCACGGTGCTTATGGCTACAGAAGTGTGGTAGAAACCTGCTTTCCCATACAGAATTTCAGCTGACTGCAAATGTATCAGAACTGGGAATGTTAAAGCAGAAGCCAGTTTGTGTTTGTACTAGAGCATCTCTAGACACCTGTGCCTTGCATAGACATGACCAAAAAAAGTAATTCAGTGTTTTATCTGCATCCTTGCTCTACAAAACTGCAAAAAAAGAAGTTTCAGCTGGGTATAATAGTGTTTGGGCTCTGGAAGCTTTTTAAGTCTCCCAGAGTTCAGCCTCAGGAGGGAAAAACACGTAATTCCCTCTTAATGGAGTACTTTCAATGATAGGGTAGGACAGACATTATCAAGATCTGTGTGGTAGTCTTTGGAGTCACATGTTACAATATAAGCCAAACACCTTCTGTATTTTTTGAGTAATGATCTATAATTTTGCAGCAAGAGAAAATTCTACAGACAGTGCATTTTTGGGACAGTGTTGATTTACAAAATTGGAATACTTGAACGTAAACTTGAAAGCTTGATCATTCCGCTAGTGCATCTGTAGTACCTGTGGCACTATGCTTGTCACAATCTTGAGATTAACAGTAGTGGTTTTCTATCTATGAAGTTTTAGAATGTCTGTTTTATTCTAGTGGAAGAGTTAAGATACCATTTATGTAAATAAATAACACTAGACTGTTAGGAGAATAGATCTGAAGTTATGAAATATCATTAACTGTTGTGCCTTTGTTTAACAGAGGTGATGAAGAAGCAGTTCAGAAAAATAATGCACTGAAAGTGATAAGAGAGTTGCAGGCTCAAATTGCAGAACTCCAGGAAGATCTTGAATCTGAGAAGGCGTCGCGCAACAAGGCAGAAAAGCAGAAAAGAGATTTAAGTGAAGAGTTGGAGGCTTTAAAAACCGAACTGGAAGATACCTTGGATACCACTGCAGCACAGCAAGAGCTGAGGTAGGATCATATGTCAGTGTAAGAGGGCACCATTAAAATTCATCTTTAATTTACAAGAATACAAATTACAAGACTGAAATGCTGATTTTGATAACCCTTGATGCTTTCTCTAGGACAAAGCGTGAGCAGGAGGTGGCTGAACTGAAGAAAGCGATTGAAGAGGAAACCAAAAACCATGAAGCACAGATCCAGGAAATCAGGCAGAGGCATGCTACTGCCCTGGAAGAGCTCTCTGAACAACTTGAACAGGCCAAAAGGGTGAGAAGAAAATGAATTACAGAAATACACTTTTCTGCTTTGGGACTTATTATAAGTACTATAAGTGTTGTCGTCCCTTCCACTGATATCTGCAGAGCTGAGTTGTCCTCTGTACATGTGTAACGATTGCAGTTGAATCAAATATATTGTGCTGGTTTGAATATATTTCAACTATTAGACAGTCTTGGCATCTGTCTGGAAAGTGTTCATTAGACTTGGAAGTGGCACACTTGGAGATAAATCATGTAGTGTTTCGGTAGGAATTCTCCAGCAGTCCACATGCTTATTTGGTGAAAAACAGCTCTCTGCGTGAGTGAACTGCAGGATGCTTCCAAATAGGGTAACTAATGTCAGCACTCACGGGTAACAAACTGTGAATGCAGGTAGTGTAAAAATTCTTTCAGCCACTCGTAAGTTCATGCTTGTACTGTGACCTCCAGTGCTAGATATTTGTGGAACATCTTGCCAGTTTGCACAGCTGTATTGTGTTCTCTGGTGACCACCACCAGAGCAGGCAGGAGGAGTCGCCCCTGGATGGCAGGGTTTCCTACCAGTGTAGTTTGAGTGTCTTGTTCAAAAGTAGAATTATTCCAACACTGCCAAAAAAAGGCTATCTTTAGTTGGTGAAGTTAGTTTCAGTCATTCAGAAATGTGTGTGTGGACAATTCATATACTGTAGTAATATTTTTATGCGAGGAGTACTTCACAAGCTTCCTTACTAAGTGAGAAATGTAGTAGTTAAAGCTGGTTGAAATCATAGTTTATTCACCTGAAGATCTTAGGCATATCTTCTCCTTATTCATTAAATACTCTCAGTAAGAGCATGAAAAGATGGAAAAATACCATGCAATCTTAAAGATCCTGTGATGAGATGATGTCATTTCTGGTGATATAGTAACAATGGCACTTAAACATCCCTTATGCCAATTACTACTTTTTCAGAAATGGTTTTGACAAATGTTAGTGCAGTGGTGAAAAGTGCTTTGTTATGCACTTCCAGGCTGCTATGCCTACTAAAATCAGGGCAGCTTTAGTTGATATCTTTTCTTTTATTTCTGTGAGATGAGCCATGCTGATCTGTTAATGGGCACATTCCTTCCTACTTACAGCGCTACTCAAACAGTCATTTTACAGCACTGACATCCCAGATCTTGCTGAAATCATAGAAGTACCTTCTGGTCCTCACTGTTACTTGTGATATGTGAGAGTGGAGTAACTTGTATTAACTTAGTCTTCAGCTAACATACACAGAATGTTATATGGCAGCGTTTTAAACACTCCTTCCTCATAACTTGCTGAGCACTTGTTTTATCTTTGAACTTGTAAATCTGATTTGCTGAACTGAATACTTTTTAGCAGAAAACTTTATTCATATCTAACGAAGTGCTGAATTTCTTTCCTTTTGTCTTTCCTAGTTCAAAGCAAATCTTGAAAAAAACAAGCAAGGCCTAGAGTCCGACAACAAGGAGTTAGCCTGTGAAGTGAAGGTACTGCAGCAGGTCAAGGCAGAGTCTGAACATAAGAGGAAGAAGCTTGATGCTCAAGTACAAGAGCTAACTGCTAAGGTCACAGAAGGCGAAAGACTGAGGGTGGAGCTGGCAGAGAAAGCTAACAAGCTGCAGGTAAGGCTGTATGGAAGTCCTAAAGTGCTGAAAAATAGGCAAGAAACTCTTAAGTCTCAACCATATGCAGAAATGGTGTGGGGAAATGACTTTCAAAGATGCAGCTACGTCCTGAACTTCTTGGGCTATGCGAGAATTATAGTGGCTTTTAAGTACAGGCTTCCCATCCTGGAGACCAAATCCTGTAGGAGGCTATCCATAGCCAAGGAGCTGACAGCTGGCCTACAGGTTTTTGGCTTGGATATGGAATTGAGTAGATTCCATAAGAACCCGGCATTTGTAGCTGTGAGCAAAAGTGTACTGATTGACGGCGGCCATGGGTTTCCTTTTGTGCCTTAAAGTTGGGAACTTGGCAGATAAGGATTATAAGTAAACGCCCATTTTTCTGGGGAATGGTGAAAATAGGCAAAGCTCAATTAGGGATGGCTTTTAAACCACTGCAATGAGTACTTCAGGTAAATCAAGCTAAAATACTTGAGAAAGGGAATGGCCCAATTCTTTCTGAAGCAAGCTTTCAGGGAGTCTCACACTGTATGTAAAAGTAGCATAGCCTAAAACAGCAAGAGCTGGCACCTGGCAGTAACCTTTTCTCTTGCAGTGATGCTTTAAACCCAGCTGCCATCCTGATAATCCTTGAATCAACGGATCCATAAAAGATATGGTCCTATAACTAAAGATAGCATTTAAGTATGAATGCAGATACTGGAATGACGTGCTCTGCTAAATAGCATGTTTAACTCTTGTTATGTTAGATCACTCAGGTTCAAGACTGACTTCCAACTTGAAGTTTCTAGCCAAACTTTGATATTTCTAGCTTGTTGTGTATCTCTATTGGGATCTACTGTTTGTCTTGCTATACTTGGAATTTGTTGAGGATTTGTGTTCTGCAGTTCCAGCTCCCAGTGGGATGTAAGCTTTGCTGTGAGTCAGCTGCATGCTGTTACCTTTAGACTGCTTGCTTTGCAGAACGAGTTGGATAATGTCTCAAGTCTCCTGGAGGAAGCGGAGAAGAAAGGCATTAAGTTTGCCAAGGATGCGGCTAGTTTGGAATCTCAGCTTCAGGATACACAGGTGTGTGTGCAGTGAAGCTTGAACTTTGCACCAAAGCTTTTCCCCTCATTGAAATGCTAACTGCATAACAGAAAATACATTTTCATTCATGGTGCAGAAAGTCCCTTGGGTAGAAGCTGTATTTCCTGTTGAAGTCTCGTGAAATATGTTGTATAATGATTGCTCAGCTACATGTGGAGCCAATTTTTCATTATCTAAGATTCACTACTTCATAGACTGTAGCCTTTCAGTTTCTCTTTTATGTCTTTGTCTCTGTGGGAGACAAGAATTAACTCAAAAACACTTTTCCAAGTAGAACGTTAATGTAAGTAAAGATCTTTGGGGTATATGAAAGTAAAAGGCAGGGTATTGTCCCTTGTGCCTGACAGCTTAAGTTCTTACAGCTTAGTTCAAACTGCCAGGTTTTGGTTTTGAGTTAAATATGCAGCTTTATGCATGTATTCATCACTTAAATACACTCTTTTTTGCCATGTATAAAAATACTAATGGTGACTACTTGAATAATGTTAATCACAATTGGAGAGGTCTGTGAGGAACAGGATGGGGCAGAAGGGGGATGTTGGTTACACCTTTCATTAGTTTCCATTGTGACAGAAGTTTCCACGGCCAAATTACAGCTATCTTTAAACTGACCTTCATATTTAAGCAATGCAGCAAAACTTGGAAGCATCCTGCCATTGCAGGATTTGCTGCTATATATTCTTCCCAGGTCGCTTAAAATAGGTACCCTATATGCTTGTCTGAAACAAGTAAAATAAATTTTGAAGGTGACTTCTGTGCTCGTCCCTTTAAAGATGGAAAAGTATCATACATTAACTTCTAGAACAGACAGTGGCATGGATTCCCTGATCAGAAATATACTTTATAAAGGTTTACGTGTGCCCAAAATGAATGGTCAGTGCCTTTTTGAAAACCCCAATTACAGATGGTCTTCATAAGCATGTCCTTGTACAAATACACTGTGAGAAAAATAATCAAACCTGAAACTCCGTGTAGAGTGATGGAAAGTGGTAGCCCAAGGCCGGTTAACACACTGCGAGCCAAACAGAACTTTCAGTATGCCTGTTTGTGTAACAGGAGCTGCTTCAGGAAGAAACCCGCCAGAAACTCAACCTGAGCAGTAGGATTAGGCAGCTAGAAGAGGAGAAGAACAACCTGCAAGAGCAGCAGGAAGAGGAAGAGGAGGCTAGGAAGAACTTGGAGAAACAGATGCTTGCCTTGCAGTCCCAGGTAAGCTGTTGTAAATGGCAGGACTTCTGTAAGGCCTACAGGTTCTGGGTGAGATGAACTGGTGTCCCAAACCTCTTGTGCAAATTACGTGACATTTTTTCATGTGCTAAACCAGATTTCGGAATAAAATTTCCTGTGGTAACCTGTAAGGTCCTGCATCTGGGGAGGAACAACCTCATGCATGCACCAGCATAGGCTGGGGCTGACCTGCTGGAAGGCAGCTCTGCAGAGAAGAACCTGGGAGTGCTGGTGGGCAGCAAGTTGCCCATGGGCCAGCAGTGTGCCCTCATGTCCAAGAGGCCAGTGGGATCCTGGGGTGCATGAGGGGAAGCATAGCCAGCAGGTCAAGGGAGGTGCAACACAAGAAGTTCCTTCTGAACAAGGAAGAACTTCTTTACCTTGAGGGTGGCAGAGCCCTGGCACAGGCTGCCCAGAGAGGTGCTGGAGTCTCCTTCTCTGGAGACATTCAAACCCGCCTGGACGTGGCTCTGTGCAGCATCTCTAGGAGAGCTGCTTCAGCAGGGGGGTGGGCTGAGTGCTCTCTAGAGGTGCCTTCCAGCCCCAGCCATTCTATGGTCTTTCTCCATGGCAGTAATGATTAGTACAACTAACTGCAGTGGGCAGGACTTTCCCCTGCTTGGTATCTGGCTAGCTCACAATTTTTGTGTTACTTTAGCTTTAGCAATAACATCTATTTCTAGTTTTGTATTTTGGACCTGATGCCTTTCTCTCCTTATCATGATTCACTAAGGAACATTATTTTCTTTTGTTACATTTCAGTTAGCTGATGCTAAGAAAAAGGTAGATGATGACTTGGGAACCATTGAAGGCTTGGAGGAAAATAAGAAGAAATTACTGAAGGACATGGAGTCCTTAAGCCAACGCCTAGAGGAGAAGGCATTGGCTTATGACAAACTGGAAAAGACGAAGAATCGCCTGCAGCAAGAGCTGGATGACTTGATGGTAGACCTAGATCATCAGCGCCAGATTGTGTCCAACTTGGAGAAAAAGCAGAAGAAGTTTGATCAGGTAGTCTAGTTTCCTGTCATCTTGGTGCTTTCTATGATTTTTAAATGGCATCTTGTTAATACTGCATAAATGAGCCTTGTATAAAGACTTAGGGTACTGTGGTTATTGGTAAATTTTTGTGAGCAGCTTGGCCTTTGTTACTCTTAACTTGCCACTTAAAACTTCAGTGAGCTAAAGGCCAGCTTTCAGTCTTGTTAAATCAAGCAATAAGCTATTTATATACAAAAAGGAAATTGCATTGGGACAAAAACTTAAGAGTATTATTGTAATCCCTCAGACAGACTTAGAAAGGATGTGAGGACCGACAGACAAAAATAATATAGAACTTATTTAATCTTGATTAGTAGCCTGCTTTCCTCATCTCATCCCAGAGTAACTGTAGCTGTTTTCTTACTAGCACTTTGATCAAGATTGAGAGACTAGACAGCTTCTGAAGGCCAATTAAACTTAGAGCATTAACCACTTCATTGACCAAAACACCTGAGGCAGGAAGGACTTGATTATACAACTTATGAGATGGATTAATTATTTCTTATGTTCAGATGCTGGCAGAAGAAAAGAACATTTCTGCCAGATACGCGGAGGAAAGAGATCGTGCTGAAGCAGAAGCAAGGGAGAAGGAAACGAAAGCACTGTCTCTGGCCAGGGCTTTGGAAGAAGCCCTGGAAGCTAAGGAAGAATTTGAAAGACAGAACAAACAGTTGCGTGCAGATATGGAAGACTTAATGAGCTCTAAAGATGATGTGGGCAAAAATGTAAGTACATTTCCATACCTGTTTTGTTGCATACTGCATAGAGAATAACACGGGAAAACTCCCTGGCTGGAGAAGTATATTCAACACAAAACCTTTTTGAAGCTGATTTTAACCAAAAATTCTGGAGGCATGAATGCTCAGGATAAGGGGGTGGTCTTATTAACATCAGGCTTCTTCAAAAGATGTGAAGACATGGAGAGCAGTGCTGGCCAAACGACTAGTGGCACCTATGCTAGATTGAACAGCTTGTCTCACTACTACTTTTTCTCTGTGACACTGTACAGCTTATCCCTCCAATTATCTGCGTAGATGTTTGCTGGGTTCTCTAATACAGACTTAGAGATGCTGCTCTGCATGTTCTGATTCATTGTCCCATTCATAGCATCACAAAACGTAGTGTCTTGAGTTCATGTAATGTCTTATTTTGCTGTTAATAACTGCTGATGTTGAGGTACCTGTAGGAGAGAGTCTGATTAATGCTTGTGGCTTAGGTCCATGAACTGGAGAAGTCAAAGAGAACTTTAGAGCAACAGGTTGAAGAGATGAGGACTCAGCTTGAGGAACTGGAAGATGAGCTGCAGGCCACAGAAGATGCTAAGCTTCGTTTGGAGGTGAACATGCAAGCTATGAAAGCCCAGTTCGAGAGAGATCTGCAAGCCAGAGATGAACAGAATGAAGAGAAAAAGAGGATGCTGGTTAAACAGGTATGTCTGTTTTACTGTACTTCATAGCGAGAAGGGTGTGAGGATCTTTTGCCAAGGCTCTGTCACTTCGGTGATAACTTTCTACCAGAAAAATAAAACTCTTTGCTTAAAATCCCATTCTATAGAATTCCCAAGCACTGATCTTTACAAACAATAGACTGTGTCTTGTTGAGGACTGGCCACGGTCAACTGTTAAAAGTTAGTCTGCTGCTGGTGGTCCTCCAAAGTCACTCAGCCTGTGAGCAGAGGTTTGGCTATTGCTGCGTGGGTGTGTTTCAAGGACATGGGTATGGTATTTGGACTTTCAAGCCCATCTTACTAGATGTACAGGAACAAATCCATGGATGCAAAGATAGACTGAAAAACTGTGATTAAGTAAATGGTTTCCTAAATGAAAATAGTAGCAAAGATTCCAGATTTGCCAGACTTGAGAATTCTAGTAGCACAAAGCAGATCAGAAGGGACTCACAAAACACCTTTAAAATTTCATGCTTGTAAGGGAAGATGGTTCTAAATTACAATTAAGCTTTGAGGGAAAAAACACCCAAGATTTGTCACAAGAAAACAAAAATGTACAATTACTGGGAATCACAATATAGAGATATCTTAGAAATAAATGTAGCCTAGTGGGCTTTTGAAGTTCACTGCAATGCAAAATTGCTATTGGCTTGCACTGGACAAGACTCTTGACCTAGCATGGGGAGAGAGGCTTGCTTCAGAACAAAACATATTCTTTCATGTTGGCAACCTGTGACATTTCTTGCCCAGTCTTATTTTTGCCTAAGTTTGGCTTAGTTCGTGTTGGCTTGCTGCTTAGATACTTTTCTGTTTTGTTTTGGAAAAAAAAAGTTGTTGGAGTATAAATGCTACTAGCACAGCTGTTTCAAAGGGAATTATTTCTTTTTTTTTCCTTGAGAAAATGAGGTGATTCTGCTTCTTATTCTCCTCTTAGTGGTTCAATCAGAATTAGTGACATCTGCCCTGAAGTGATACCTAAATGTGGGCAGATGTGCTGAGCAAGAAGCGGATCACTATGTAACTGAACAGATGAAATGCTTCAGATGCTGAGTTATTGTCTTTGTTTTCCTTTCTTTCAGTTCAGAGATCTCTGCTTCCAATTTGTAGATTTGTTTTTGCCATCTGCAGTGTCTTCCCCTGTGGCTTACATTCTGTAGTCTTCTTCCAATTGAGCAATGTTAATTCTGCTCTGCAAAGGCCTTTTGAGTCACTGACCATTTTGTTAGGACTTTGTTTGCTCCATTCCTTCCTGGAACTGAGCCTGTTACATGCCTTGATTTCACAGGTGCGAGAGCTGGAGGCAGAACTGGAAGATGAGCGCAAACAGAGGGCTCTTGCTGTGGCAGCCAAGAAGAAAATGGAGATGGATCTGAAAGACCTGGAAGGTCAGATAGAAGCTGCAAACAAGGCTCGAGATGAAGCAATCAAACAGCTACGTAAGCTTCAGGTAGGCATAGCTAATCAACTGAGCTGCTTTCTCTCCTGGTGACAGTCTGTCAAGGGTGTTGCTTTTCATTAAATACATTTGTAGCTCGAAGGCAAAAGGAGTATCAGACTTGACTATGCTGACATATGTCATAGAGTATTTGGCCTGAGCTTGCCACCTGCTCAAAACTCCTGTCGTACTTTTGTCGGCAAGGAGTTAAGATTGTCCCCCATGTACTTCTATCAGTAGTCATCTTTTTCTTTATTTCAACACTTCGCATGAGGACTTACTGAGTGTTGCTTTCTAGGCTGCATTTCTAAAAGTTATGGTGGTTTGTGGCTTTTTTCTTCTTTTTTTTTTACTGATTTGAGCTCAGCTCTTGCTGACTGCTGCTTCCTCAAGTTGTTGAACTTTTTAAGATGTTTTCAGCCAAAAATGCTCCAGAGAAAAAGAAGTACATTTTTGCTGTTAAAAAGCTCCAAGATGCCCATTCTTTTTAGTTTGGCAAGAAACAAACTGCCCTGTTTCAAGGATTTATTCCCATTCCCAGAAAAATATTCAGCGCTTGGTAGAGTTCTTGTTTGGCAGAAATTTTCAGTGCCATGGCCCGAGGCTGCAGGAGTACGCGGCCGTGGCAAGACCATGTGAAGCATACAGCAAACTAGATTGCCTTTCTGCCACATCCACTTTATTCTTTGGCAACCCTACTTCAAATCCTACCTCAGCTGAATGAGGGCAGTTCTGGAACTGAGCCCCGGGTGAGGAGGGCTCTGTTAAAGCCAGAAATGCTGGTACCCGGCAGTACTCCGCTTCTCTGGTCCAAGAGGGCAGGACAGCTGGAGAGTCCATACCTGGTCTCTGTACGCTTTCATACAAGCACCCAAAGTCAGTGGTCTCTTGCCTGGTGGTGTTCTAAAGATGCAGATACCACTTAAATGCACTTTCTCCGACTTTCTTACTCATAGCATCTCAAGTCAAACTTGCGCAGATTAAGATCTCAGTCTGTGTTAGCACTGTTTAAGGGAAGCATAAATATGTGCTTCTAGGTGTGCAAAATGGTGCATTCTGTTACTTCAGCACTGAGAACAGTTTCTTACCCTGACAACTTGTAATAAGTCTGGACTTCTTCAGTCAATTTAAGTAAACTTTTTACAGGTCATTTCAAGAGCTTTACCTCTCCCTAAGTTTCATGAAAAGTGAAATTGAACAGCTCTTTATTAATGGAGCTTTTTTCTACAATAAATACACCAGATAAATGAGGTGAAGTCTTATTTTTTACAAGGAATTGCGTGATGGAAAGATGAGAAAGTGAAATTTTACTATGAAATGAAGAACCAAAAATGTATTTAAATGGAATGAAGCGCTTTGGGAGGAAGGCCTTGCCTCTTAAGGGCCAAAACGCTTCAGAGCTACTAATAAATCTCATGATTGTCCTAATGCATGGCTTTTTCTTTCCTCTGCTTTGCAACTGCAGGCTCAAATGAAAGACTACCAGCGGGAACTGGAAGAAGCCCGTGCATCCAGAGATGAGATCTTTGCGCAGTCCAAAGAGAGCGAAAAGAAGCTCAAAGGTCTTGAAGCAGAAATACTCCAGCTCCAAGAGGTGAGATTGAAATCTAAGAAACTTGTTTTTTCTTGCTAGAGTAAGGTGAAGATCAGAGTAAAAAAAGTAAGAAGCAATCTAGTGAGTTGAACAGAGAAATGGGAGCCAGGAGGACTTTCTCCTCCCTCCCTGCCCCAGGTTGTTAGTGAACTTCTCATGGCTTTGTAGGAATCATTCTAGTCTGGACTTCATTTCTCTGCCTGGGTAGTAGGGAAGCTTTACTAGTGCTTAAACAGATTTGAGGCCTCACTAAACTTTGCAAGGTGGTTTGAGAGTCTCTGAAAGGTACAGCACACAGTGTCAGTACTAAAATCGATCATTGGAAATATATGAAAACCTAACAGCCTCTCCAGTACCTCAGTGGACCATTTAAGTCTCCGGAGGTTTATCACTCTGCCCTCTTAGGTCCTCATCCCTTTCTTTGTTGGGCATGTGTTCCCTCATAGTTGGCAGTTTACCTAAGAGCTCTAAGCCTTGCTAGGTATCACTTATCTCTCGTTATCTCCCTGGTCTGCCACAAGGTCAAACATCAGCAGAATTGCTTTGTGTGAGAGCCTGCCTCTTTTTTGTCCTGTGTTAGCTGCAGACCAAAGTTTGAAGCAGTTGCTCAGATCTCACTACGCTGAGCTTTACAGATCACCTACGACTACTAGAGCTTCTCCATGTCATTCTTCTGTGGACCGCAAACTTGACAGTCTTGCACTTGCAGTGCATTTAATTGTCCTTCTTATCAAATGCTTGGGTGTTCCTGCCAATTAATAGGGTTTTATAATGAGATTCAGTGCTGTTCGTACTATTGTGCTAAAGCTTTTATTTCCTATACTTTGCTTGCATTCATGCTATGTACTCTGTAAGAACCCAAAAAAATTTGCTAAATTTAGTGCCCACTTTACACTGAATGTGTTTATTAGAGTATGTGACAGAATGGTTTTCTCCTGCTGTTTAAGGCTTGAATGTTACTGATTTTCACAGGTTTTGTTTTTGTTTTTTTTTCTTCCCTTAACTTTGTGCGAGGAACGCTTCAGGGACAGGGAGGAATAAATCCACTGTAGTCATATGGAGTTGTGCGGGGAAAATACCAAGACAGTATGTCCTGCTAGCTTCTGCAGCTGTCGCTTCTGCTTGTCCATTAAAAGAGCTCAGGGATATCACACTTCACAGCATCTCCCAGAAGCTATCAGAAGGCTCAATTGTTTGCAGAAGTTTTGATATTTCTAATGCTGTAATGAATCTTTTCCTAAACCTTCACAGGAGTTTGCTGCATCTGAAAGAGCCCGTCGTCATGCTGAGCAAGAAAGGGATGAGTTGGCTGATGAGATTGCAAACAGTGCTTCAGGAAAGTGAGTCATCAAATCTATTAATTGTGCATCTGAAGAACTTCAGGCACCAGCAGCTGTAGTTCTCAGCAGTCTGCTTGAAAATGCTGTATTGACCTGTCTGCATGATAAAAATTCCTTCTTGTTATGAAGAGAATTGCTGACACAGTAGCTTCTCATGGCAATTTGCAGTGCCTAAAGTATCAAAGCAAACTAACCGGTAGGTTTGTATCAGATCTGAGCATGCCTTGACCCAAATACTGCCTTTTCTAGATCAGCGCTGCTGGATGAGAAGCGCCGGCTGGAAGCTCGCATTGCACAGTTGGAGGAAGAGCTCGAGGAAGAGCAGAGCAACATGGAGCTGCTCAATGAACGGTTCCGAAAGACGACTCTGCAGGTGAATCCATTGTTGGCAGTGCTGTAGGGGCAATTTGTGTTTCATTGTGCAGTTAAGTGGAGGCTCTGAATAGCACCAAATAATCTTCTATTCTTCTCATCTGAAAGGTTGACACGCTTAATTCTGAGCTCGCTGGGGAGCGGAGTGCTGCCCAGAAGAGTGAAAATGCGCGGCAGCAGCTGGAAAGGCAGAACAAAGAGCTGAAAGCCAAGCTGCAGGAACTGGAGGGATCTGTGAAGTCTAAGTTCAAGGCAACAATTTCTACTCTAGAAGCCAAGATTGTACAGCTAGAAGAACAGCTTGAGCAGGAAGCCAAGTAAGGGGCGAGAAAAAAAATTGTTTGCCTGTGTTTGCTCTGTCAGTGGAGTGTCTGAAACCTAAGTGCTTTAAATTTTTGTAGGGCTGAGATGTGAGCGTACAGCACAGGCATTAGGGTTTATCTGGAAACTGTTTAGGGGACACGCTTTAACAAGACAGCTGTAAAGTAACTGGGCTTGAAAGTTTCAGAATCTATTTGATCCATAACTGAAATTGCTGAATTAACTCCTGAAATTAACCAGGTGAATATCTTGACTGGTAGTCCCAGGATCTGTAAGGTGCTGCAGAAATTTCTTGAGACAAGATGCAACATATCCGTAAGGCACCTGGTCTCTTAGGTTAGAGGAAGCACAGCTTAGGTGTGACAGTTTATGTTGGTTGAGGTGAATCCTGTGCTCTGTGGAAACCTTTCTGCAGTGAGCTCTTCCTGTCTATCCTTGCCATCTTGGCCCCCCAAGTTTTTTTTTTGTTTTTTTTTTAACTGGTTCCTCCCACAAGGTGAAGGTGGACGGTCTTATCACTGTCTCCATTCTTTTTGTGCATTTGGCTCTGCGGGAGGACTCTGTTAACTGGTTAGCAATAACTTTGAAGCTGCTCTGTTCAGTCTCGTGAAGAAGCACCTTCTTACCCCTCATGTCTCCCCTGCCTGCCCTCCGTACTCCTGTTGCTCTAGTGCTAAGGCTTCATGCCTTCAAAGCTGCATCCCAGCCAGCCACCAGCGCGCTTAAAACTAAGTCAATTCTGCCGATGTTGCAGGCATCTTAAGAGGACTCGAGTATCAGTTGCACAGTGAGGCAAGAGCCTTTCAGAAAGGACTGATCTTGTGTTCCCAGCCTTCAAGTACTGAGACAAATTATGGCTTTTGATTATTCTAGGGAAAGAGCGGCTGCTAACAAACTGGTCCGTCGTACAGAGAAGAAATTAAAAGAAGTCTTCATGCAGGTGGAGGATGAGCGTCGACACGCAGACCAGTACAAGGAACAGGTAGGTGGAAGGGCTTCGCTTTTGGGGCCTGTTCCTCAGAAAAGGCGAATAAAACCAGACTTTGAGTAGAAAGGGCTTGTTAAGAAGGATTTGACTGAAAAGATCGAAGGGAATCTTATCTTGATGGCTAAACCACTGGAGTAATTCCCAGCAGTCAAAACATCCCTCTGTTAGCTCTAGTGGTGCTGTTATGCATCCTGGTCTCTCAGGCCCAGGAGCTCGGCAGTGTTTCTGGGAGTCCAGGCTGGAGTCTGCAGTGGGGCTGATGATGGTTCCTCTCCAGCTGGGACGACTGGGGAGGACAGGGTGGTAGCTAGCCCCCCGTCACGGGGTCTCAGCTGTCTGGTTTAATCCTGAGTACCTGGTTTTGTATTTTAGATGGAAAAGGCAAATGCCAGAATGAAGCAGCTCAAACGCCAGCTGGAGGAGGCCGAAGAGGAAGCCACACGTGCAAATGCTTCCCGACGTAAACTTCAGCGTGAGCTGGACGATGCCACAGAGGCTAATGAGGGCCTGAGCCGGGAGGTCAGCACCCTGAAAAACAGGCTAAGGTAAGCGGCAGCAGTAGCAGCAGGCAGGGCTTTACCTGAGCCCTGTGTGCCCGCAGACTGTCTCCATGCTGCGGCCCTGGGCAGCAGCCAGCTCTGGTGTTACGGAGTGGGTCAGACTGGAGCCTGCTAGGAACTACTGGCCGAGCCTGCTGATGGTAACAGGGAAGCTGCCGTACCACAGGGGTATTCCTGACAACTCTTGAGCCTGAACTCTTCGCAGCTTACCTTGGCAGCTTCCCTGGGGCTGCCAGTTCAGTCCAGCCACAGGGAAACATGACAGAGGCAACAGCGTAGCAGTGTGTTTCCAGTGGCTGGCACTGATCCCTTTTCTCCTGACCCCTCACCCTGGCGGGAGCGTTTCAGCATGTTCCTTGAGAGCAGGTCTCTGTGATCAAGCGGTGTCAGGTACCAACAGGAGTTGGCCGCGGTGAGGCTGCTGCAGAATGCAAACGAGCAGTCGATGCTTTCTCGGAGAGCCCACTCTGTTTAGCGCTTGGGCTGTGCTTGGTGCTCGTACAGAGACAGTGCCCCGAGTTACTTGGGACTTGCAAAATGAAGGCGGTGGTAAACTAAGCAGGAATGCCAGAGAACCAGACTGCGTGTGAGCGCGGTGTGTTGACCCCTTGGTCAGAGCAAGGGTTTCAGGATACTGCGTGTGAAATCTGTCCCGAGGGCGGCGTGGAGCTGAGCCGCCCCGTTCCCCCGCGGTTCGAGCCAGCGGGACTGGGGCTGCGCGCGAGCTGTGACCTGCCAGCAGTCGCTGCCCTCTTCTTGTTTGCAGGAGGGGGGGGCCCATCACCTTCTCCTCAAGTCGATCCGGGAGACGGCAGCTGCACATCGAAGGGGCCTCTCTGGAGCTCTCGGATGATGACGCGGAGAGCAAAGGCAGCGATGTGAACGAAGCGCAGCCGGCCCCTGCCGAGTAGAGCCCCACCGCACCGTTTGCATGCAGAGACCTTTTACACAATAGCCGGCAGAAGGAGGAGGACTTTCCTGACCACCGAACTGCCTTGTGGCCGTAAATCTGCCTTACGAAACGTCGGCATGCTACAAGGTTACTTATCCTAGGTCAACTATGTCTTAAGGCTCTCCAGCCTCACCATACTGTACCCTGCTTCAGATATAGGTACAACTGCTTTTTTTATATATAGTAAACAAAATGGGATCGTCTCTGTTCAGTGCATCTACTTTCCAGATACTCATTGTAAAGCCATTTTATAAGCATCATGTGAAGGATGAAACTTTTTTTTTTTTAATCAATACAGAAACTCCATTCCCAGAGGGTAGGTGGTTGGGACAGACCCATTGTCATGACTATGCATGCTTTGTTGTACAGCCAGCATCCTTCCATTTCTTCTGTGCTCAGACGGGCCCTGGCTATATCGAGTCTGTTGGATCATTGAAGACCAAACTGCACCCGTTATCTTTCTTTTTCTCCTAATTGTTGTGATCAGCACACAATCAGCGAGCGAACTGTGAAAAGGCCTTGGGAAGTGTTAGAGGGAAATGTAGGGATGAATAAGTAGTGTCCGTTTTTAACCTGCAATATCATTTTGAAGTGTTCTCAGCACCTGCTTCATCAGTTAGTGTTCATGCAGTACAGGCAAACCGAAATAACCGAAACAGCGTCACCGTTCCTCATCTGTACAGTACTTCTGCATTTGTAGAGACCTGCTATTACCATGCCCAACAGATCTGTGTATATATTAAGGCTAGTATAATGTGAACACCAGTGGAAAATAAACATACAACACAGGCAAAATTAATTTATTAATTTATGGCCGAGTTAGTCTTCAGGATGCAGGGCCGAGCAGCTGCATGGCGAGAGGAGGCGCAGGCGATACCGTAGCAGCCGGTTTGGTGCTCCTGGGGGAGCTGGCCCGTGGGCCAGCCCAGTGCAGCAGGGCCCGTACTGTGCAGCGTGGGGCTCGTGTGGAGTCGGTGGCTGCAGGGGTTCAGCGATGGATGTTGCCTGCCTACGAGTTAACATGCCAGTGGATGTGAATCCTTTTTTTTTTTGTTGTTGTTATTTTTTTTTTTAATTTTGAACAGTATTACAGCGAGTAGTTAGCGTTCCTTTTGTTTAAATAGCTGAAAAACTGACATTACAGAAAGTGCCTTAGACACTACAGTACTAAGACAATGTTACATATATAATTTGCCTATATAACAATGATTTAATGTATTAATTTTGACTGTGCTTCATATCATGTACCTCTCTAGTCCAAGTGGTATTATTGATATTAGTGACGATGAATCAGTGTTAACTAGGAAACTTCCTCTGCCACATGCTCAAAAAACCATGGATTTCCTTTTTTGGTTAAAAGCTTTAACATCTGTCGCACAGGTTTTGTTGTGTGTGTTTGGATATTTTTAATCAAACTGGCTGTTGACCACCAGGCATCTGACTGCAAATATCTTGTTTTCTTGTATACCCATATTTCTAGACAATGATTTTTGTAAGACAATAAATTTATTCATTATAGATGCAGCCGCCTGCTCTGTTTACTTACCGGAAGAGCTACTCCTGAGGCTGGCATAGACCTTAATAAACAAGGATATGATTGGAAGCTGCCTTTTCCCTTCTTCCTCTTCTGTTGGCTTTCTTTTCCTTTTATTTTGATCTAAATGCAGCACAACTGGCCTGGGCTGGGTTGAGCCTTTTGAACGGTAATGGCAGCACAGAGCTGGAGGAGGAGGGGAGCTCGGAAACCTTGTGTTTCACCCATCCTGGAACGGGGTGACGGTGGCGTGACAAGGCGCAGCGCCCCTTTCTGCCTTAGCAGGGCCTGTTCTGCCAGGCGGGTGCGCGGCCTCTGCTCCATGCTGCGGCCGGAGGCCAGCAGGAAGCTGCAGGGTGGGTGAAGGCCGGTTGCTGTGTCTGCACAGAAAACAGGGCCCAGGGGAGGGGAGTGAGGAAGAGGAGGGAGTGGGGTGTAGGGGGGCAGCTGGAAGCCCCCACCTGGGCGCTGCTGTGTGGGGCAGCAGCTGCTCTGACCCTTTCAGTGGTACCAGTGGTTCCAGCACCAGCTCCTGGAGCCCTGTTCAGGCCCAGGCACCTTCTCAGGTGCCTCCTTCCACGTGTGGTGGCTGCTGCTCCCCCTCTCGCTGGGAAGAGCGTGGGGGGCGATGAAGGGCTTTTCCCAGCCCCTGGAATGGCTCGGGCAGGCCCAGGCTCCGGGCAAGAACAGCTGCCTCTTACCTGGGGAGTTTGAGGAGGAGGAGGCAGCTGGGTGTCCGCCGGCCCCATTGCTGCAGCAGGAGGGGAGCCAGCATGGGCAGCAGGTGCCGAACCAGCCGCCCCGGGGTCTGCAGCATCTGGGCTGGCGCTGAGCCACCAGCGAGAGGCTCTGCCGGGCCTCCATGCGGCCAGAGCCAAGGGCACACGCTGCGGCACAGCGCTGCGCAGCCCTGCCAGCCCCCACGCCCGCGGGAGGGGAAGGAGCACCCCGGTCCTGGCTGTTCTGTGGGGCAGGGGACTCTGAGGAGGCACAAATCCCCAGCGCTGCAGCTGGAGGCCTCCAGCGCTTCCCCAGGCTCTTCCCCAGATCCAATCCCGAGAGGCGGGACGCAGCCGTGCCACCCGGAGCAGAGGCTACAGCTGAGCGTTCACTCTGCCCCTCTGTGCCCAAACACGAAGCAGCGCTCCAAGGAGAAGCAGCGCTCCAAGGAACGGGGAGCAGGGCCCAGCGCCATCCCCCCTCCCCGGGGCGGGGCAGAAAGCACTACATGACAAAATACAGCCACTGGCACTGTTTCTGCAAAATCCACTGATTCCACATTAAAAGAACTTTATTTTTGGAAGATTACTCAGTTGTTTTTGTTTGTTGTTTTAAACCACATCATGATCTGTGTCACCACGGTGGTACGGTACGCTGTCCTATTGAAACATGCCATATAGATTTTGAATAAATAAAGCTACAAAGCCCAAGTTATGTACAAAGACCTTAGGCAAAGATATTATGTTTACAAACCTATGTACAATAAAACAAATGTAAACAGTCAAATGCAGCAGAGGATGCACAGGAAAGGAGGACCATACAAACCCTAACGGCAAGGCGGGGGCTTCCCACCTCCCTTCTGCTGGGGCCAATGGTTTTTCTCAGCGCTTGTAAATAAACCAACTTGGAGCTGCGGAGCCAACTGAACATGACCAGGCCGGGAACAACGATTTCTAAATCCACAGATCAAACCCCGGCTGGGTTTGCTGGTTCATTTTAAAAATCCACCAACTCTGAGGCACATAGACAGAGAAATCGCACAAATACGTTGCTTCAAAGACCCACAAGGTACACTGTCGCCCACAACTGTCACAGAAGCCTGTCGGTGACACTGTAAAATCCAGTCCTATATTACACAGATCGGAACATGACTGTGACGGTTACAGGGTCCTGGGGGGGTTCATGGGCACGGGGGCAGCTGGATTAGTGGCTTCCTAATGCTCCCGGGGAGCTGCTGTTGCGGAGGCTGGATGAAGGCAGGGTACAAGGGGCCGGGAAGCCGTGCGGCGGGCACATGGGCACCGTCCGTGCCTACAGCAGCTGAACACCTTCCTGCCCCGCGGCTGGGTGGGCGCGGGAGCACCAAGGGAGAACCCTGCAGCAGCGCTCGGCTCTGCCAGCTCGCGCTAAGGCATTTGATGTTGCAGCTGATGTGTGCAGGGCCTGCGACGGGCACCCCCAGCGCACTGCCACCCAGCACCCCCACCCGCGGCCCCGCAGCAGCCTGGCTGCCTCTGCCGCACAGGCAGGGCTGCCGGGGCCGCTCGCCCTCCCCTGCCCGCTCCAACCCAAGGCAGGAGGCCAGCGCGCACCAGCAGCGATGGCCGCGCGCCTGCCCGGCAGTAACGTATTAATCCGCAGTAACTGAGTCACATACCTGGACCCGATTCCCAGGCGCAAGTGTCCAAAGTGCCATCGCAGCGCCTCACCCAGGGCCTCCTCCAAGAAGTCTGAGCCTTACTGGGAGGGCAGCAGCAGGATGCTGGAGCGGGCAGGGAGAAGGGGAGCCTTTAAGAGGAGCGGCCAATGGTTGTGTCATGCCAAACCTAAGTTATGGAAGAGATAAAGCGAGGGGCCAAGGACTGCCTGGCCAAGGTTTGGCAAGCAAGACTCCTACATCCCCTGAAACGGAGCACTGCGTGTCTCAGCTTGTGTGGCACAGGGTGTGGGGCCAAGTCAGAGAACGTCTGCTACAGCGACAGGAGAAAATAAACTGTATTAACAGGACATGAAGGGCCGTGAGCACAGGGTCTCCTCTGGCAGCACGGTGCAGGTCGTGTTCCAGCGGGGTGGGAACGGGAATGAATCGGGAGCAGTTCTTCTCTTGGTGGGCTGAGAAAAGCATCCGCAAGTCCGAACACGACCTCCCGCGGGCTCATACACTCAGTGGGAGCATGCCAGGCGCTGAGGATGGTCGAGAGGCTCCCAGTCCGGGGGGACCTTGATCAAAGCCATTTACTGCCCTGAGAAGCAACAAGAGACAGTGATGAGCAGCTCCACGAGATGGCACCGCTCACCTCTCCCCATCACCAGCAACTGGAAGAGAGACCCCTCGCCTCCCCCCTCACTGCACCCAGCACCTGACTGTATGGCTGCTCGGGGGCGCAGGAGCAGAGCCAACACAGGACGGCATCAGGGCTCCCACCTCCGGCTGCGAGGAGGATCGGTGCTCACCCACAGCCAGGGATACACGCAAGTGGGTGCTCAACCCATTGCCCGGAGCAGGCACATCACCAGCCCTGGAGGACAAGTGGCTCCTGCACAGAACCTGGGCCCGCTGGGGCTATAAGATGCCCACCCGGGTGCAGGTGAAGGCACCAGGCACAACAGTGCTGCAGGCTTGGTCCCCGTGACCAGCCCCCTTCCCTCTGAATCGCTGCCCGTTTGCCCGGGAGCGGGACAGAGGGCCGTGCAGGCAGCACTGCGCTGCAGCACCCTCACACAGGGCGTGCAGCAGGGCTGGGGCCAACCCCACCCGTGTCCCCAGGTCCTTCCCAGCTGGCTGCACAAGCTCTGCCCCATATGGGGATGGACACACGCACGGCGATAGCGCATAGGCTCTGCGAGAGCAGGCAGGCACATGTTAAAGCACAGCGGGGTTGCCTCTACACTACACTACTCCGGCTGGGGTGCAGCAGGGGCTCCAGCTGCCTCCACACCCCCAGGATCCATGGGTTCTCCCCTTCGCCAGGCTGCTGGGAGAAACGAAGGCGTGGAGAACCTGGCTTCCTGGTGGGTTGAGAGAGGAGCACTCGGGTCTGCCAGCTTTTCCATCTCTACTGTGTTACGGCTTTGACAGATTTTCTGTAATTAGGCTCAACACACAGCGTCTGCCCAGGCTCACCATCTGCTGATCACCACCACCACAGCCTTGACAACCAGAAGCAATTATGTCCCTGTATCAGGACAGCATGTCCACCCCCACTGTTGTCCCAGAACCAGCACCCTGCCCTCATGGTCGGGTTTGTAACACCAAAGGTGGGGGAGAACCCCCACACCCCTGCAAGGCAGGACAGCCCCTGCCCCGATGTCCACCTGCTGCCAAGAAGGGGCCCTGCAAGCACCTCCCCAGCTCTGCCCGCAGCACCAGCACCCCAGAAGGTGCCATTTGGATCTCTCCTGGCAGAGCTACATTTGTGAGAAGGGACACTTCACGAGCCAGCCTTTACTGCTCAGATCAGCAAGCTGCAGTGAGCAAAGGGAAGAAAAAGAAGCGTGAGGACTCTACAGATGAGGAAAAAGCCAACCTGTGAGCTGGTGGCTCTGGGGTCCCCAGCTGGACCCGGTGCAAGCACTCAGAGGAGCGTGTCCCCCTCGCTGCCATCGCTGCCTAAGGCACCAGTGTGCCAGCACCTCACACGTGGGTGGCTCACGACAGCGTCCCCAGGACAGAGCAGCGCAGTGTCCGCACTCCCTTTCGCATGGCACGCTGCTCCTGCGCGGCTTACATTCACTGGTGACCTTGCACCTCCTGGATCAGGGATGCGAAAACCCTGCCAGCAAACCCAGGAGGCTGCTGTCATTGCACCGGGCAGTTACAAAACCCTTCCAGAAGAGCAGATGAAGAACTAAAAATCTCAACGCTTGCTAGCGAGGACAGATTCCCATGGTAACACAGCTCACTGCCACACAGAGCCGGGCTGTTCCTTTCTGTCTCTTGCTGTTAAACATCCACACTAGCACAGCCTGAAGCACATCCCAGCAGCAGGGTCAGAGCAGGGAGAAACCGCCTTTCCCACCTCCGCCCCATTAAGCTGGAAACTTCCAACTCCCATTTGAGTGTTGCTTCACTACCTTTCAAAAGGCAAGTGCCTCCCTGGCTGCACGCAATAAAAAGCTGCTGGAAGAGGCTTAGGGGCAGATGTATTTCACTATTTGCATTTGGATGAAGGGGCATGAAGCCAACCTGATCCTGACATGAGTCTGCAAATTAGTTATCAGCTAGAAAGTGCCTCTGCCAAGTAGGACAGCAAGAGAAAAAAACCAACTAAAAAACCCCACCACCAGACAGGATTAAAATGGGGTAGTTTGCTGGCTTTTGGAAAGGTTAGAGAAAAGTGACATTCAACATCAGCACCCTGGAAGTGCTTGTGTTTGATGAGCCACATTAAAGCCAAGCTTTATAGAATTGTTATGTTTCCTGCACTAAATTGAGAGCCACTCTTTGCGACTGACAGACACCACGGGATGGTGCCCAGTCCCTGCCGTGTGCAGGATGCAGCCCGGCCGATGCCAGCACCCTGGGCAGGCTGGCCAAGTCTGCAGCTCAGCTGAACGATCACCAGTCCCTATCCCAGCTGTGCTGCCTCCAGCATGGCACAGTGGGACAGGCAGGCTGGGGACAACTGACCCCTTTCAAGCCCGTAGCAAGTGCCAACGCTCCCCACGCAGCCTGTCCTTGCAACCCAGTGATCCGCCAAAGCACTGCACGAGGCCGGGCAGAAGGGTCCACATCCCTGCAGCACTCAAACCTTGACACATTATCCCCCTCTGCGCCAAGCCAGCTGCCTTCCCCGCCACCAGGCATCTCCCCACTGCTGCCTGTCAGCCTCCCTGACACAGCATAGCTGAATCAAAACCCAACGTGTGGCATTAGCACATGGCGCTACACCAGGGACAGGCCAAAGGAAGCAGTACAAACTCCTCAAATATTGCTGTTTCTGGGGCACCAACTGCTCCCAAACCAGGTTTCCAGCACCCAAGCTGTGCCTGTGGGGAGAACGCCTCCCTGCAGCTGTCGCCATTCAACTGACCTGCCTCTGCAGGCAGTTTCTCCTTTTAAATGAAGCTACACATCTCTCTAACCCTCCTCAGCTCCTGCTCAGAGGCATGTTTAGCAGCTTGGGTGTCCTCTTCCACCTCCCAGAGGTACACAAACAAGGCCAGAAGCTATGAAACCATCAGATGCTCAGCACAGATGCCACATGGACATGACAGGACTCTGCCTAAATTATTTGCATCAAAAATAATCCAGCAATGCCCAAAACAAGAAGGGAGACCAAGCCCTATTATTGCAGAGCCAGGGCAGCAAAAGGATGAGTACTATAAGCATTAAGTATTACAAATATTAACCAGCACAACATGTGAAGTGCTCACAGCACTATGATGCACAAAGGAGACATGAGAAGGCTTTCTGCTGAAGATGGAAAAAGATAGAAACCTCATTTAGAACCCTTTTGAGGTTTCCCCATTGTTTGCTGATTAAAAAAATTAAGCAGGAAGGCAGCGCAGAGCGCTTGCTTGTGGCAGCTTCTCCCAGGATCAGCTCCTGCAGTCAGTTACCTGCATTGTTCATTGCATCCTGCTGGCCCAAACTTGCCCTCGGTGCAGAAACAAAGATAAAGCAGCGGCTTTGATTTGCTGAAAGCCAGTTCAGTAAGGGGGGCACAGGAAAAGGCTTCAACTAGTAGCAGCAATTGGGGGCATACTGAAAGCTGGCATTATGGCTGAGCTTACTGAGGTCTTACCCAGCCATGGATTTCTGTTGGTAACATGAAAACGCACAAAAAAAAAGGGAAAGAAATCAGCATTACTGCAGTTACAAACAGAGTTAAAGGGAAAGAAAATAGGTTAAACACAGCAGCTGTAAAAAGTAACAAATAAAGTGTGCTGGATGACCCCTGCCTAACCTCTCAGAAGTGAGCTGGGAAGCCAAGTCCTTGTGCTCAGTCTCCAAGGTCTCAGACAGCACCAGGCGGAGCACACGCATCGCTCCAGCCTTTGGCTGCTCTGCCCAGGCCAGGCCTGGCACGTGTGCGGGGCTGCTGCACAGAGCTGACGCTGCCCAACTGGGGACCTGCCCGCAGTGATTAATCCCAGCCAGATCACTTCCCTCCTGCTTCTGCCTCGTCTCCCTACCCCTCAGACCTGACCAAACATGCTCTGTGGAGCCTGTGCTGTGCCTTTGCTCCAGGCTTCCTGAGAAACCAGACTCTGGTGCATCAAATGGCGCCGAAAGCACCGATCCCTGCTGGAAATGTCCCCTGCAGGGTTTCTGATGGATGTTTCTGATTGCCTGTCTCTACACTGGCGTGGACTTTCTGCCCATTTCCAACTGTGCTCTCTGCCCTGATTGCTAAAGATAGATTTTTACTCATTATACTGTATTTCAAGCTGTATTTTGTACTTAGCACCTTATCTCCAAGACTCCCTCAACTCCATGTATCCAACAAAAACTCAGCAGAAAATTCTCCTGTAGCTGAATAGCCCAGCTTGAGGAGTAAATGGATGTGGTCAAAGTGTACTTGGAGACTGGCCCCGAAAGAAAACAAGATGAAGAGTGAGTTTTCAGGCAGGTCAGTGCTTTAAAACATACCACTTACCCCAAGCAGCAGTAACAGCACAAGGAGATAGACGAACACCCAGCACAGAGAAATAAGGAGCACAGGGACAAGGCTGTGGCAGATTAGGCTGGTAAGGACCTGCACTTTCTGACAGCATTGGGGAGCCCTCCCCACTCCATTGAGAAGTAAATATGCAAGGCTAGTCCAACCCTCAGTTGCTGCCAGTGGTACACTGAGCCCCTGTGTGGCAGGATCCCCTTCCCCAGAGCCCGTGACCCTGCTACCTGCACAGCCTTGTTGGCATGACCGTGCCACCCGGGTGCACCAGGCGGGGCGGTGACACCGAGCAGGAGCACTGCTGTCTGCCCCTATGCTTCAGACCGCACCGTCCACTCTCCCTGCTCCGCGATTCTGGCTGGCTCCCAGCACATCTGTGCCTTTGTTTGCTTTCCCATTAGCCAGAACCACGGCAACCGAGCATCGGCAAACTGACAGCCAACAAAACATTGGAGGAGAAACATGACCAAAGGGCAAACTAACTTTCTAAGTTAACAGCAGCAGTACTTCATTCTGTATCTCTGATGTGACTGATTCAATCAGAAGCATGCATGTCTTTGAAGAAATACTAATCACATCAAGAAAGCAAGCAGCACTCAATCTTATGGTTGCAACAGGTTACAGCACTAGAGAAGTTTATCTAAAGTAAGGAGAAAGACAGAGATTATAGCCTCAGGCTTTGATCAGGAACTATTAGTTTGTAATGCTAAGAGAACTACCTCATGCAGTTAGCATAACCACCAACTCTGCACCTCCAAGCACCAAGTTAAAATGCATGCAGCTTATCATTGCAAATGAATTCATTTACCCATGACCAAGGTGGGGAATATGACCTTTTCACGCCTAGTGGAGAAAAATTGAAACAGTTTATGCACACAATAAAGACATTCCTGGGGATATCCCTGGGTACAAGAACGGGGGCAAAGCAAAGGTGTTAAACAAAACCTCACCAGACCTCTCCTCTTCCACCACTGCATAATGAGACTGCTCTGCACGGGCAGGCAAGGGGTCCTACTTCAGCGACAAGCAGCACTCCCATCACACTCCACTGCTGCAAACGCATGACCCAGATAAAAGCCTAGAGCATTACAAAGCACATTACAGGGCATGGGATTACCCACCTGCACCTGAGTTATCTACAGCTCCCTCTTTTTTCCTGGGAAACTTTTTAATAAGGTGGACTAGGGAACAGAAAGAAGACCCTGATCTCACAGCCTGATGTATTACTGTCAGGGTTGTGGATAACAGTGTCCACCATTTAAATATACCTACATGCTTCACAGGACTGCTAGAAGCATGCAAGCAGATGCACTTCTCACAATAAAAATTTTAGCTTGTTTTATTAAAACAAAACCCAACAGATTCACAAAAATAATGCAAGAATAAGCATCAGCTACAAGGACTTTGACATTCAAGAGCGCACAGAAAGGAGAGCAGTGAACAAGGAGTTAATGCCCCAAGGAACAAACACCCCATGTTGGCTCACATGCTGCCTCAGCTCTGCTGTTCAAGTGCCAGGCCTCTGCAGAGCCCATCAAGGTCAGAGCCATTTTGTTCCCCAACCAGATCGAAGTTATTAACCAATTAAGAACAATTAAAACAGAAAAAAACAAGTATCTATCTGAGAACATCCTCAGGTGCTGTTTTGCCATGTCCTGGCTTCTGGACAGAAACTGTGTTCCTAAAGGAACAAGTCTGCAGGAAATGAATCTTACACCAGACACTTTTGAGTTTTGAAAAAGTACGTAAGTCCTAACTGTTCCGATCCTCCAGCAAAGCTTCGGTGCAAGCCCCACTGTCCTCCAGGCCTCCCCTAAACCAACACTCCCCTATGTCAGCTGCTGCCTATCACTGTCTTCAGCTGCCTGCTCAGCTCCACTCAGCAAGCAAAGAGCAGGTGTTTGATGGGAGATGGAGACTCATCAAACATTTTAACCAACAAAAGGGCAGAGGAAGGAAAGTAAATGGAACTGTAATGATATGGCCAAGTTACTTCTGTCCTAATCCCATCACACAACAACCGGCTGTTCTTTGGGCAGTGGCTGCAGATTAGATTGGATCTACAATCACACGTGGCTGTCTCAGGCTCCAGCAACAACTAGGGGCAGGGAGGAGAGTACAGGGGCTGGAGAGAGAGGAGGAGAGGGGAGAAGAAAGGGCATGCCTTGACTCGGCCCCTCATGCCCAGCCACCTCTGGATCCGATGTCTGCCAGCAACCGGCATGGCTGGGAGTTCGGCCGCTGCTGGCAGTGTGTGGGCATGATGGGGCTGACCTCATTTAGGTAACAGCTCAGTTTAGCTTACATGTGCAGACAAAATTATACAGGTTTTACATAGCAGCCATGGAGATGTGCACACACCACAGACACTGCCATCACCTCCAGCATGCACAGACTCTGACAGGGGCAGCGAGGCAGAGCAGGAGCCGATGTAAGGGGAGAGGGATGGGCCACCAGCCCCGCTGTGAACAGCGTATGGGGGTGCAGAGGAGAAGGACAGGACAGCAGGGCTGTGGAGAGATCTCTAACAACTTGCAGATAAGCACATCAGTCATTTCCACCCCCTTTTCTAGCCCACTAACATCCTCCAACTCTGCTGTAGAAGTTATCCTTCAGCTACAACCTGCTCCTAACTCCAGGCAGCCAGCCCAGATAACAAGTGTGATGACAATCCGGATAATTAAAATTGACCCCCACCCCACATAGCAATCAGCTTATTTGTCACACCACAACTCAATATAGCCATGCTGCCTCCTGAGAACAGCTATAATCTCTCCCTAGCAACTACCCTGACAGCCTGCACCTGAAACACAGCCTGTGTACCACAAAAGCATGAGCACTGCTGCGGTGATGCACAGACCCCAGTCAGCCCTGCAGCATAGAAACAACCCAAACGTCTGATTTGCACATGACACTGACTTTGATAGCCTCTGAACTCTTCCTTTCCAAAAGCAGCAAACAACAGTGGCTCTAAAAACTCTGAACGCCAGTTTCTAAGATGCAACTTGCCCTGCTACCCACATAGCAACACAATTCAGCTCAAATGAGGATGATTGTAGAAAGCTCAGCTTGTCTGCTCTGTATATGGCACTCTTCAGGTCGGTAACAGCTCATTTAATTCTCTAAAATAAATTCTGGATTGAGGATGTGCTGAACATTAGCATCAAATTGCACTGGCTTGAGGTTTAGCATGGAAGACTACTACCATGCAGGGAGCACAGGGTGTTTTGCCCAGTAACACCAAGCACAGCTCACAATACCACTGTGCTGACACTGGAGGAGTGCTGTGCTTTTTGCCTCACTTCTCAGGGCTCCTCAGGCAACCACGAGGCCCTGCGCTATGAGGAACTGCAGGAATGCTCCTGCTCAAGCACTTCCCAGTACCCCAGAGGAAGCTGTGACCACAGGCAAGTCACAGGAAACACGTGGGCTAGTTTTTCCTGTGAAAGCAGTTTCTGGCTTCATGGATGACACACAGCACAGCCAGAGAGGCAGTTGCCCCCTCAATCAGCCAGAATTACACTGTTAATGACGTTTACTTTCCCCCTGATAGAGGGGGAAGTAGAGCAAAGAGGGCACCAGCCCCCCAGTGAATATTTGCTGCCTACACTCAGCTGTTCTCACCAAGGGAATCTCCAGATTTGCGGTTAATGTACTTCCCCATGAGCACACCAGTAGCTATAGCAACTCCACCACTACTTACTTCAGAACAGGCATTGACATTCTACCAGCTAAGAGACAGTCACACTGGCTTTTCTCTTTGCTTTACAGAAATCAGTACTGTCACCTTCCCCATCCCCTTGAAGCTTTGGCTCCACAAATTATTTTTCCTATAGGACAAAAGCTGTTATGGGCTAAAGACAAGCCAAGAAAAACTTCTGCTCAAAGTACATGCTGAAATGCACTCCCCTTAGGGCAAAAATATATCCTTACTTACCCTTTGTCAAAGAAAGAAGTATGCCCCGGATGAGGGTACTTTGTGCCATTGCTGTTCATCATGCTGCTGTTAACGTTCCCTGAAATATAGGCTTTCCGTGATGCCTGGTCCTTTGCAAAATTTCTGCAAGCAGCTAATTTGGATTCTAAGGCCTGTGAAAGTGGAGGGGAAAAAAAGCAATGTCAAAAAATTAATGCCGTTAAGAGAAAGTATTTTGCTGCTTGAGTTCATGCTTTTCCATGACCTCAAGATCACCATGATCAGGACCCCAGTGTGATCACCTTTGGCAAAAACTGAACTACATGGGAACAAAGCTATAATTTTCTCTATTACCCAGCCCCAAAGGAAACACACACAACAAGATGCTGACGCAGACTGCTAGTCATGACTCAGTTCCATTAGGGCTCAGATTTTAGAACGTATCAACTTTCAGTTAATTACCTAAAATAAGGAAGCCAACTCCTAGCAGAAGTTACCAAAACTTCTTGCTTCAGCAGCTGCAGTAAGACTGGCGTAAGCTAATTGGAAGACTAAGACAGAGCCTAAAGCAAAATCCTCAAGTTTTGGGAAGGACTGCATATTTGGGAAGTTGAATTTCTTGCCCAGGACAATGCCTTCTAGCATTTCTTTCTTAATCTTGGCCTGCAATACAAAACCAGTTTCCTAAGCCCCACTGATACGCTCCAGAACAAGTAGTGCTACAGCCACAGCATCAGGAGGAACCTAAGGCAGCAGCTAAGCCTGTCTCTGTGGCCTGTACCTCATCTCTACTACTTCCAACCAAGACTGGTGAGATCTTTTCCCCTATACAAGCTGACAGTCTCTGGATCACCCACTGACTCCTTGCAGGAAGGAGACCAAAAGCCTGACTTCCTTTTTCAGAAGAACATCACCTGTCCTTTCTGCTGTCTGTCACAAACTGAGGCTTAACTTATCCATCTGGTCTAGCAGAAAGTCCTCGCAACTCTTTGGTACATCCACCCTGTGCAAGGAGGCATTCAGACACTTGCAAATGCATGCACTGGAGACAAAAGCTCATCTCCCCAAACATGTGGTTTGGTCCTGTTCCACATAGAAAAATATTCCATTAATAAGACACTGCCATGCCATCGCATGTAAGTGAACACTATACAGTCTTCTAGAAATCCATGTAAGCTTACTAGCAACTATATGGGCAGATACAGGTAACTACCTATCTCCTGGTCTCAAAGCACGTATCAGCTGGAGATAGCCAGCATGATCTGTGCCAAGCGACTCCTGTCTCAGCTGCAAGCAAGAAAGCCGAGGGGAAACTTCCTGCAGAGAAAAGGAGTCTAAGGCTTGGGTTGAGGCATCCTATGAATAGCCAAACGCAAAGAAATCCTGAACATCCTATAATTGTTACTAAACAAATGCACGAGCTGGAATTTTGTATCAGTGGCAGAGTGTGTCTAAGAGCAGGCTGGGAAAGAAGCATGCTTATTTGGCATTTCCTGTCCTTGCAGAGTAATCACACAGGATTGTGATTAAGCTCCCTAAATCCCCTGCAGACTCTTACTCACAATGATCCCATTTTAAACATGTCACTCCGTAACCCAGAGTCATCCTGCTGCCCTTTCAAACCAACTACGTGCTCACTGGCTTCAAATGCAAGCAACGAGGTAATTTTCAACTTCAAACTTTGCTAAAACAACTGTCTCTACTGCATCTATTGCTGTTCTCAGTGTTAGCCACAAGAGACAGAGGAAAGCCAGCACTGGAGGCTAGACACCAAGGCTAACTGTGCCTCCACTCAAAACATGAACCACTGAGGCATGTCAACAAGCTTCTCGTAACTCAAAAGTCATGTCTTCGTTCAACTGGAAAGCCTGGCATCCTAACCAACACTGTAACAGATGTTTAAACCACTTCTTCCCTGCTTATAGTGGTAATCCCTTTAAAGGATCACGGATTTCACTTCCCCATCAACTACATATGGGCACACTGGGCTTTCTCCTGATTTATTTTCTCACTTTCTTATCAAAGGTTTCTAGATATTACTTATTTTCCATTTTCAGCACCTGTTGCAGATCTCCCCAGGCACATGAGGAGACACTGGCAGCGTGATCTCAGCTCCTCACTCACGTGCAGCAGGCACCCAGAGTCTGAGGTCCTGCTCTGCATCTTAGCCTCATTACAGAGGAAGCTGCAGGCCCCATTTAAAGAAAGAACAAGTAGCTGATGCTGTCTAACTCCATATACCAAAGTGCTTGAGAAACTTTTACTCCAAATATGAATTTTGACACCCAAAATCGGCATCAGAACCTTAGTAAGATGCTTTACAAATCAAGATAATTAAAATCCACAAAACAGATTATCATATACTAAACATTGAATATGGATTATTTGGAAACTACAGCGTGTATTCAGCATGGGCTAAGGCCTTGCTGTAATTGCACACAAGGATAAAAGCGCAGTGACAGCAGCACAGAGCTAGGAATACTTCAGTTCAGAGCACTCACCCCCACTTTCCGTAATAGATCTCCCACAATGTTGAGTGCAGATATTCTAGCTGAAGGAGTAAGAGGACTGGTACCAAATCCATTTGGTATAGCTGCAAATACAGACACACTTTATTATATGCCCTACAGTTAATTTTTCTTTTAAATGTAAATAAATCAACTTCTACATAAAAAGGTAAATCTAAAATCCTACTGCAGACTCTTCATACAATTATCCCACAGCAGCACACAGACTACATGATCACTAGCCATGGAAAATGAAAAAGCTTAATTCCTGCCTACTGCCCTCTTTCCCATTAGACCTACATGCAGAGTTCATGCACTCTCCCATCTGCAAGGCTATTGCCTGCAACTCATCTAATCCAGTCAGAGCTTCCTCTGGAATCTACTCTTTCTAATTTGAAAAATAATGTATTAATCCTTGTGATTGTGCAGAGCCTTCCAGATGGAGAAGGGGACTAGACTAACATCCTGCTCCCTCACAGAGAAGAGACAACTCCTGAAAAGTATGTGCGGTAATAGAGACCCCAGACCATTAGAATTACTGACCACCATTTACTCACCACCGCTACTCCACATTTAAGCAGAAATATCAACCACTCCACTTCCCTGCAATCCCAGGTATCTTCAGTGCTCTGCTGCCGGCACCTAGTGCAAAGTGCAAACCCCTGCCCCCTCAAAAATAGTATCTAAGCTTCACTGCCCTTCTCTTCTGTGCTAGTTACTCATTATACTCCTTGAATGCACCTGATGCTGCCCCAGGACTTAAACACACCTTATGCAACACACCTGTGGGATCCACCTGCATTTACTTCAAATTCACTAACAAGCATTTGGTCTGAAACTGTTTGTTAACAAGCTGAACATACTGCCGAACAACTAGAGAGAGTTTCTAGGACTTATACCTTTTGGGGAAGGAAAACTATTTTCTGATCCTTTTCCAACAGGCGTAGCTGGCAAGGAGAGAGATGCCTGGACAGCTGAATCCATCTTTTCACAGTCTAGAGTTGGAGAACTGGGTGCTGACTTCCGGGTGACTTCTTGTTGCCTTTCCCGTACTGCTAGCTCTTGCCGTAAGTCTAAGGGTTGAGGGAAAAACAAACAAAAAAACCCCATATCAGCAACTGATTTCTCAAACAAACACTCTCTCTATTCATTTGGGAGGGAGGGAGGAGGAGACACTTTGCAACAACCATGTATTAATTGCCTGCTGCTTGCTTTCCCCCACCTCAGAGCAGTCACAGCCCAATACCATCGCTTCCCGTGACAGCAGGGAGCAGAGAGGCAGCAGACAGAGCCCTCCCTGCACCACAGCACCGTGTGGTCCCAGCGAGCACAGCCGGTGATTTAGCCTCAGTATTTTTCCCCATCTGCACTGTGAGTCCTATGGAAAGTGTGCTATAAAAACTGCAGCTGGTCACAAATGCCTGCCGAACTACATTCAGCTCCTGCTCAAATAGAGGTTGGAAAAAGGGAGGAATAGCCTGTTCTTGTTTCCAGTTCCCCACGTTATTCTTCCAGTTAATATACCACAGGACTCTACACTAGCCAAAGACAGTCAAAGGGTTGTGGTTGTATCCAGTTTCTTGATACCTCGACAAGTAGAAGAGCAGACTGGAGAGGCTGGGTTGTCCAAACGGCAGGGAAAGAGACTAGAGGTTAGGAAACACGTTTTATTCTCCCCTCCTCTCCAGACTGCTGCTTACCCCTACCTTGTCCCCTCCCACTTCCACACACCTTTACTACAAAGAGCATCCAGCACAGCTCAGCAACAGATCTATAAAATCCTTAGAAGGGACTAGATGCAAATAAACAATACATTACAAGGGGGTTGTTCCTTTTTGGGTATGGCAACTTTCAGAGACCTTTTACTCCTTGCCTCAATCTGGTACAACGTGCAAGAGCAAAATTGGTTATACATTATGGATTTTAAGTTATCATAAATATTTAGAACTGATTTTAAGTAAAACAGCACAGCTGAAATGAAAAACTATTTGGGCTCCTAGCAGAGGATTTGTGGCTGCTCAATCAGAAATATTATATTTGAGTTTGACATTGTATCAGTTCTTTTAGTGGTTAATGTTCTTGCTTGCTGTCAGGGGGAATAACATGTAGCTTTGTTACCCTAACAAACACTAAAAATTTCCAAATGACTCATCCAAAAAGCAAGATGTCTTTTTTGCATATCACTCCAGTGTTCTAGAAAACAGTCCCCTAGGTTTTGCTGTGTTTTCCAGTATTATTGCCCTAACCCCAAACTGCAATACATGTATTTTCCTTTTCATATTTATTATAAAACTCCTGTGCTTCCAATAAAGGCTTTCAATTTGTGGGGCACGAACACGATTCAAAGAACTTCACAAAGAAGAAGAACAACAAAAAAATCCCAGCCTGTTGTCAAGCATGTTGTCTCACACTCAGGTCTAGGCCTTAACTGAGGAATTATTTCAGAAAGCTTCACTTGGGACACAAAGTTGAAAATCACTAAGCTACATTAAAGGCAGGCACAGGCTTATGAGCAGATCATTGCCACTGTTAGAGAAATCAGTTTCCATCAACCATTAAAAAAAAATAATGCATCCCCAGCATCCTCAGTGCCCAATCCACCGGGGAATTCCCAACTCCTGATGACATCCCAGAACACTATCCCAAATATCTCAGATCACACCGGTCTAACCACAGTCTTCACTGGAATCTCTTAAATAAACCAGGCAATTTCCAAGAGGTTTAGAAGGAACACAGGAGACAGGATTTTTAAAGAAAGTTATTTAACCATTTATGATGTATTTCCCTATCATTTCCTACGCTTTCCCTTCCTATACAAGGCATAAAACCACAGCGAGCTGGAACTTTTGAAGCACACTTCCCCAAATTCTGTTACATCTATGAAACATAGTACTTTTGTACTTACCTGTGTTAAAAATCCTGAATGAATCTGATATTAATTTTGCCCTACATGAGGAATTTTTTCCTCTTAGCTACACTGGACACACAAAGGAGAAAGAACATACTGTTAGTAATACCCAACCCTTACATTATGCATCCAGTTCAAGTCTCATTATGTGAGGCTTTATATAAACATGAGCTTTGGTTGCTACACGTCTCTCTTACCAAGCCAACAATGTACCAAGACAGAACTAATCAAGCAAGCCATACCTCTCGCTTCATCCTTTAATCTCTGTACAGAAACTAGCAACGATTCCTTGTCATCCAGTTCACTTTCTAAAAACGCATTTCTCTCAATAGCTTGGTTCAGCCTTTGTTCAAAGTCTTCCAATGAAACTATTGTTGCCCTAGAAACAAAATCCAGAATATTAGGTTCTTCAGCTCAGCCACCATAAAAGCGTATTCAAAAACATAATAGAAGAAAAATGTTAGCAGGGCCTACATTCAAGTTAGTCATTTGAAAGCTATGGAAATGCTTCTTAGAAAGGACTAAACTCCAAAGAAGCAGGGAAATAAGATGAAAAGAACATGATAGCATCTGGCTCTCAGAGATGTACCAAAGAGCTGGGAAAGAGCCAGTCCAGTGCACCCATCTCCACTTTTCCCATGCTCCTAAGCATTAGCTCAGGTGGTGCTGTACTCTTCAGAGCTCTGGACAGGCAACAGCCCAGCGAATGCAAAAAGCAGGGCACTGGGATGTTAGCTAAGACCCAATTCGTTCAAAAGTTAGTGTCAAAAGTTAGTCATGAGGTTAAGAGCCTTGTGGAAACAGGGCCTTAGCTTTCAGATCTTTTTGCCAGATAGCCAGAGGCTCATTCCTGGTCCCACTGAATCAATGGCAAAATTCCCATTCAGCAAAACGGAAGCATGACCTGCTCCAAAACTGGGCGTTTCTAAGAGCAGCCTGTTCATTTTATGCATTTATAAAGGGCACGTTTGTTCCCTATAGTCATTAAGCTGTTATGCAAGGGAAGAGGAGACTCCTTTGGCCTGTTTTATTTAAAAGGGACTATGTAAACTATTAGCTTCTTACTTCAAAGGGGCTTTGAGCTACAAGGATCACAAATATATTATAAAGTTACCTAGCTGGTAGTACTAAAAGCAGTGCACTGGCCTGGCTTGCTCTGAGCCTGCTTGCACTGCTTGTTTCTCACAGAAACACGAAGCACTTTGGTCCCCTGCCTTTCTTGCTGTAATGCAACACTACCGGCTGATGGAGGTGAACTCCAAGGGTAAACAGCACTGTTCAAGAAACAAATGTCTCTGGGTTTGTTTGAGTTTTTTTGAATGTGTGCTATTTTCCCTTTTAAGGAATAATATGATGATCAGGGTAGCAAAGAGAAGATCTAGTGAAAACTTTAAAGGAAAGAAGAGGTTTGCAGTCTTCACCTCTTTGCACGTTCCAAGTCATCGTTGGCCTGCTCCAGCTCCCTCACATACTTATGCAGCTGATCTTTAATGGCCCGTGTCTGGCTCAGGTCATCCTCTAACAATGACACTTGCTTGTAACTTTGCGCATACTGGTGCTCCAGTTTCTCCTGAAAGAAAGAAGCAGTGAGATAAATATCAGTTGCGTACACTCTCCAAGTCATCAGTAGTAAAATGGGACAAAGAAAGTAACATACTCGCTGCAGTTTGCTGATTTGGGATTGCTGGTAATACAGAGCAAAAACTGGAGAGGTAGAAGAAACAGGCTGCTCTGAACATCAGAGCTGGACACAGCATAAAATCACAAATGCTGCACTGTGCACAGACATCCTGCCACGACACAGCTGGCTGCTCAGAGATGCATCCCTGCATCTGTTCCCAACAGCCTGCACTGACAGCTGCTCTGAAGCCTCAAATATCTAGGAAGCCAGAGAGAAATCTAACTACATAGCCTCCCCTTCAGTGCCTCTCCCCTGACAATAGCCACACTGTTACCAGAAATTGTCTGACATCTCCATTAGCAAAAATGAGAGCTACTGAAATCTGTTGCAAAACCTCCAGGTCCACAAGCTCATCTTTGAAAGATTGGAGGAACTCACTCCCAAACACTCCCACCAGCTCTGAGGGTACAGATAGGGGCTTATGGAAAAACTACTGACATTATAAAACACATATTGACCTTACAGATATAGTCGGGAGTGGATACGCAAACAAGTAACCCCATAAACTTTACTTCCACTGGGTAAGTTTCCAACCCTTGCCTTCAACAAAATAACCCAAGACTACAACAAATGCTGCTTTTCCAAGATTCCAAAAGAGGCAAGAACTTGTTAACATAGAGGCATCAATTAGAAGTTACCTTCTGCACATGCAGATCTTTACACAATTCCTGTCTCCACAGACATGGCTGTTAAGAATTAATTAGGTTCTCTCTGAAAGACATGCACGAATCACCCATCTTCAGCTTTCTTTAAGGTCTCAAAACCAAGGAGACCTCTGGGCAAAAACCCCCTAGTTCGCAAAGAAAGATGACAATGCAGTGGTGTGACAAAACATACTTGTGTTGTCCACCCTGTTGCTATGCTGATGTTGCCTGTGTAACTAATAAAGCTACTACTTGGCAAAGCCTAGAGAATTCAAACAAACAAGCACAACTCCATGACAAGAATTTCATGATGTGAACAAGAAAAATGCCACCAGAAATTTCCCTGGTAAGTTGCTGGCCTTATTTGGAGTACATGTCATACTTTGGTCTGGATCTTGAACCAACAACTCCTTTACTTCATTTGGATATTCAGTGACCAAGAACAGACCAGACAACCTAAAATGAGATTGAAGACGTATCTTTAAGAAGCAGCAACACTATTACAGAAAAGACCTACCTTTAATGTTTCCACTTCATACTTCAGTCTTTGGTTATCTGCTTGCAAATCTCTATTCCTCTGCTCAGCTTGCACTAGCTGTGCCTCCAACTCAGCTTCTAATTCTCTGCTTCCCTCCTGAAACTCAGCCAGCTCTTCACGAGCTTCCTGGAAGCTGTAAAAAGAGGATTTCATGAGTTGAAAAGCCAGCATCTCCCAAGTTACAACAAAATCCACAGCTCTTCTAAAATACTAAGCTGAAAAAACCAGAGTTTTAAAGTACTTAAGTGTCACCTACAGACCTCTAAGAGGCAAAAGAACATGGGGAAACCGAGAAATTACATTAAGCTTAGCTATAAAAGGAAATTAATTCTCTTACATCAAAACAAACAGCTACATTAAATGCATGTGTGAACAGAAACCTGTATCGAGGCTATTTACAGGATTCATGGAAGTCTGAAACCCACTTTGTACTCCATTAGCTTTCACTGCTGGCAGACTTGATAGAGTCAATTAATTAAGCAAACATTTAACCCAATTTTGGTCGAAAACTGTAAGAGAGAACAACAGATTCTATATCTCTGCAGTACCTGGGAATTTAAGGTTCTTGAAAAGAATGAAGGCTTGAATCTTAGGGTTACTGAGCACTTGGGCAGGAAGCCAACACATACCTACCTTGTACCACTGCAAGTTATTAAATACTAGAAGTAGCTACTCCACATGCTTTGCTTATTAAATTTGCATCTTTACCATACATAATAGTTCAGCTCTTAGCAAGCAGCAGAGAAAACTAACAAGGCTTCAGGAAACACAGAGTTTTCTGACACCCAAGAACAGCTTAGGGTTCTCCACATGCCCACCACCTTTCGCTCTAAAAAAACCCCAAAATCAAAAAAAACCCACCAACTTTAGCTTGGGCTATTTGGGCTTGACAGAGGTTTAACTGGCTTCACCTCACTGCACCCGAGTAACGCTGAATGCAAAGAAAGCTTTCCAAAGAATATAAACTGGGAGCCTCCAGTGCCCCCCACTCCAAAGAAAACCCCAAAACACCCAAAGAAATCACACCCCTCTCCCACAAGAAGCACAGTGTTACTCAAGACAGCAACCTCTCTTGTCATTTTTGGTAACCAAAAAGCCCTGTGCCCCCTAAAAGACACAAACCACTGGTACAAGCTGGACTATGAGGTACAATACACTTCAATAACCTGCAGCAGACACCAAATCAGTCACTTTTCATACCAGTAATTCCACTACAAGAAGCTCAAGGGAACAGTAATGATACAAGGTAAGCCCAAAGGCGCCTTCTTACAATTAAACGTCAAGATACTACTTAAGGCAGCACTTTAATTATACAAAGATGCACATGATCGCAAAAGGGCTCTGCTCTTGCTCAAACATGCTCAAAACATAGCCTGGAGTTCCTGGCATGGTAACACTGTGCAAGAAATACTCAGCTCCCACAAGGCTGGAAATTTTAAAGCTGGATATGCAGAAATTCTTTCTAAAATATCTAACACCCATCTTGGTGTAGCCTTGCAGAGAAATGGATTAAACAATGTCCTGGCCACTAAGAACCTAATCCAGCCTGCAAGTGTACAACCGTACCTTTGTTTGTACTTCAAGGAAAGCTCTTTCCAATACGCAGTTTCCTCCTTTGGACTCGAAAAGGTCGGGATTTCTTCACTGTCCATGATCAATACAACCTGCAGGATACAAACATAAGAATACACTCAGGATAAATAGATAGGCAGACCACTCCCAAAACTGCTGCTAAATACTGGGCTTCACAGCCACAGCCTTTCTGACAGTGGCATTCAGACTTGGCACCCACAAGTGGGATGTTAACGATCCCTAACAAGCCTCATTCAGCAGAGACCTGCTACAACAAGCAATGTAATTTTACCCAGCTTCTGGAAATGCTCATGCAGCAGCCTGAAATAAGACCAGAAATTCTGGCTGTATTTTGTACCTGCCACTGAAACAGCAGTTAATGCCACAAGCTCACTCAGGACCACAGCTGGGAAGGATATTAAAGTTTACAGCCATCACAACTTCCACTTCTGTTCATAAAATGTTGTTAAAGAGATTTTGCCTCCTGTCACCAACACAGTGATGCACACTACAGTTCCTATTAGAGCTGCAAAGGCACGTAATGAATGAGGACAAACACCCTGAGGTCAACCGCTAACACGCTGTGCTATGAAGATTAAAATTCAGTTTACTCTTCCTGCGTGGGTCCTAGCCAATTCCTGCTTTTATGTAAAACATGCAGGTAACAGAAGTTATCCACACAGTTTTTCTCCCTCTGCCCTCTCAGACACAAGAAAGATCAGCCTCATAAAATTACAGTCACGTCATACAACAGTGCTTCAAGCCTGGAGGTGTTTAGAGGACCAGCTTCCCATGCCAAGGGAGGGGGACCACACTGTCTGGATGAGGACCTCCTTTCTTCAGCTGCTTGGACCACCGGATGCCATTTGCATCGCTGCTTGGCTACTAGCCAGCATGAGAAACACCACCTAACACGTACTTTCTATACTGCTGTTCAGCGTCCAGCGAGCCACAAGGCCTCGATACACACCAGGTCTCAGAAGCTGATGAAGCAGTGGTCACGGTCCTGCCATGCACCCCAGGACCTGTGTTCAGACAGGCACAGTTCCCGACCACAGCCAGGAGATGCACCACATTACGTATCATTTCTGAGCTCTCCCCAGACAATCCTACAATTTTTACAAGTAGACATTTTACCCTCAAAAGCCAAGACTCAAATTCTGTTATTAATACCCAGAAAAGACTAAGCTGAAACCAACCTCTCCTCTGTTTAAAGCAAAGGCTTTAAACAATGCTTGCATCAAGCTCATCTATCAGTAATAGTTGACCTAGAAAACCTGACTTTCATACTCTAACAGGCATCAATAGCCAACACTGTCCCTTCAGGCCTAAAATTGTCACACTAATATGTTCTGCATCTCAGTGACCCACATTTTAGACACCTAAAAGTGGGACAAAACAATCCCATGCTTTCATCAGAGGGCAGACAGGCTCATTTCAGAGACTGGCACTTAGCTCACAAATAAAGTGAGGCAGAACTGGCACATTTGCTCTTCAGCTGAGACTGCAGTTGCCACAATCCAAGGGCGCAAGATCAAATTTATCCAGAGGGTGCTAAGAACCTCAAGAACACCCCAACTCTCCCACTGTGTTTATTTAAACTTTACAGTTTTATTGCAGAAGCAAGTTTGTCACGAATCAGGTCTCCATGCTGCCCAAGAGAACTGACAGTGCTTCCTTTTCTGCATTGCCCTGTACTGAGAAAATAAAAAATACATGTGGAGCCATTATAATTCCCCCAGCACATATACTGGCAGTCCTGCCGTACCTCTTCAGATAAAAATTTCTTTGGGTGTACTTGCTTCAGCAGTTGCACCTGTTACCAAGGCAGCTTAATCACAGCACAGGGACAAATCCCAAGTCCTATGCAAAAGACTGTTTACAGCGGAGGTAGAGCCCATGAATCACTTCCCAAACTGTTGCGGTTTCGCAGCCGGGTGCATTAAGGCGAGCAGGCATCTGCTGTGGCTCTGGCATGTGTCAGGCAGCTCCTGAACTGCAATTCAGATTGCCAGGAAGAGGTGAACAGCCCAGCTCGGCTACTGCTGCGTGCTGTCCATAGCATCAGTCCTGCACTGATCTCACTGAAACTGCTTCAGTAAAAGCCTTCTGACCTTTTTCCTCTAAGGCACTCAGCTCTACACCGGCACACTCTGAGAGGCTTCACTCTGAGAAGCACATTCACCCCAAAATAAATGAGACTCAGCACAAAACGGGGTCAGCTCCCACAGTTCTGGAGGAGCTGATCTCAAAAGATAAACATCCAGGAAGCCACCCATCAGCAAAATTCAAGATGTGTTTAGAAAAAAGTTTGTACACAGAAACATCTCACACCATTTCCTAGAAATAGCTGAGATAAGGTACATCTGGGCCCAAGACTCCTTCCTGTCTGCTCACACAGGGTACGCCCTTGGAAATAAACACCTGAGGAATCCCTGCAAACCTGCAGCCAGTGTCAGAAGGGCTGCCTGGGACCCACAAGTACTCAGTCACCAACTGCCAATGCAGGAGAATCCGCCCCCCTGCCCTTTGTCAAAAGACCCTTTCCTTTTAGATACCAGAGGGAGGAGATTCAGCCCTGTGGTAGGTACTTCATGCCCCTCAGCAGCAACTCTTCCTCTCTAAATCCACCCAGCAGGAGCAACCTGACCTTTTCCAAGTCTACCACCCCTTGCCCGCCTTGGCCAAGCAGGTGATAGTTCACGATTACCCATGCCTCTTGTCTATCATCATGCCTAATGCTACCAGAATGGATTTTTGATCTGTTGACTGCGCTGCATAAACACCTGCTACATCGGATGCTCATGCCAGCATGCAATACTAAGCTCCAATAATCATATCCTAGTTTTTGTACATGGTTACATCGCTTGTCTTCCCTCACACGCATGAGAGACAAGAGAAAGAGGTAAGAGCACATAGACACACTCAGCAAACAAGGCAGTTCATAGCCAAAACGCTACTCTGAGTTGGGAGATGCAGAAACCTTCCAAACCTGCCACCAGCACACGTGTGCCCATAAGTGAATGACTTCGCTTTTGCCAAACCTTTGCCCATTCCCTCTATGGTGTAGAAACATGGGCCTATCTAAGCACATGCACATGCCTGGCAGAAAGCGACTCCTAGGCATTATCAAAACATAACCAGACAATTTTAAACATCTCACGTGTGGGAGAGCAGATGCCCACAGAATACCAAGAGTTTAACAAAAACTGCTTTGCTTCAGCCTGTTGCCAGTTGTCCAGGCTCTGGGCATTATGTGAGGAGCTGAGAACCAGCACGGCAAGTCCTTCCTATTCATGGGCTTCTTTGCATACGTGGCACTCGCAGAATCAAGCCTTTGACAAACAACACTGAGGCTTTCAGGATACAAACAAGACAATGCAGCAGCGTCTTCCAGGGAAAATGAGAGCAGGCTTATGCTGCTGCTCACTCCAATTCATTACAACACAGCTTAGCATTCACGCAGTGCCCTGGGAAAACTCAGCTACGTGGGCATAACTCCAGGATCCAAAGCAGCTCTCAAACAAGAACTATGCTCAAAACGTGGTAGCTCCTTTCAAGGCCCCGCTTACACAGTCAGTGGGGCAGAGTAACTCTCCGCTGTTAAAATGGAACAGCTTTTCCACGCCACGATCACTAAAAACTGCAGCTTGTAGGTTAAGAACTTCTCTAAATCCAGGGGTTTTTCTATGGGACAAATCTCGTTTCCCACCTCTGAAAGAGTCCTTTAAATGGGATGCTCAGTATCCTCCGGATATTACAAGAGCCAAAGGCTGAATCCAACATTTAGCAGAAGTAAGCAAGCTAACATGCAGACAGTATTTTTCAAGTAGCTTAAGGAATCTTGCATTCAAGGCCAAACCAAAATCTTTATGGACCCACCCTTCAGCTAAGTCAGGAAAGCACGAACACAGTTGATGTGTAACACAGTAACTTAAAAAAAGCTTCCCGGGCTCTCAATGTGACTGGAGGCTGCTGCTAGAGTTTGGATCAAATATCAGACCAAAACACTAAACTTGAAATATAACACAATGTTTCAACTTCTACCCACCCCTTCTCACAGTTGGGAATCCACTCCTCCCCATTCTCAAAGTCAACTCAATTCACTGACGCATCGCATTAAGGATGAGCTATAGAAGCACGTCCAAAATAATTTTGATTACTGCTCAGAGGCAGCTGCAATTCACACAGGATGTACCTGCAGCATCTGAAGTGGCTGGATAAACCATTCTCCCTCATGTTATTCACCTCACATTCTCCTGTTTAAAACTAGCTTATAAACCTTTGCCATATAAAGTAAATGAATATTATTGAATGTTCATGAATAGGTCATTTTTCTGCATGTAGGCCACTAGCTTTCTTCCTCACAATCCTGTTTGTGCAGTATTTTCAGACACCAAACACGAATAATTAAGCAGAGGCAGTGCAAGGCCACTCAAACGCGACAAACAGTGCTAAAACTCCCACATCTACGCTTTGCTGCCCCACCACTGAAGGGAAGGCAAACGTCCGCTGACCTTTGGATTAAACAAGTAACCACCTAAAATAGGACTTGACAAAGAAATTCTGCCAAGCTCGCCTGTGGCTTTCAGTTATTGAGATAACAACCCCTTCTGGCTACCCGAGTCCCCAAAATTGCCAGGTGCCATGTTAATTGCTGCAGTCATCCCCTTCTCGCAGGGAATGACTCTGCTGCTGAGTGCTGGCACCATCCAGAGCTGCTGTGGAGAGCAGAAAGGACTGTCAGCAACCAGGTCTTCCTATTCTTCCCATTTTATGCTGATTCACAGACAGAAAAGCAGAAGAAATCTTGTTTCCACTGTTCTCCACTTTCTCAAACCACAAGAACCAACAGGTAACCTTCCCAAACCCCTGAAGCTCTGGATTTTTTCCCAAAACCCAATCAGGATTCAAAGCAAAGGAATTGAGCGTTCTAGCCAAAAATCAAAGCAAATTTGCATTGTCTTTAGTTTATTAGAATATGGAAAACAAACAAACAAACGGCATGGATTAGATTTCACCAATCAATTTGTGCTTGTTTTTCTCATCCTGAAATAGGAGCTGGAGGCATTTTCATACACGTTTTGGAAGGCTGCCTGCATCCATTGCTGCTTCAGAAAGTGAACCTCTGTCTTTTCCTGCAATACTATTTTTGAACTGAATGTTCTCGGGTGAACCACAACAAATGCCTCCTTGCCTCTTACAACAGCAGCATATGAGCTTTCAGGAAAAAAAGAAAGTCACAGGGCACAGCGTCAGCACAACACTCCTTCCTCTGCTGTAATAATAAATACTGCATTTCCAATTTGGACAGCACAGGAGGCAAAAGATAACCAAATGCTACCTGCAAGAATTTTGTGCCAGGTTTAGACTAAAAGCCTTTAAGATAATCAAACACTATACAGTAAAGCCTTGTTATCTCAACAGCCTCTGGTGGGATTGGCCTTATTAATCAAGTAGAACAGGTATGCTTTACACCATACGGCCAAGACTCACACACCTTGTGAATGTCTGATATCCAGTGGGGCAAAAAACACCCCTGATGAGTTAGCTAGCACTGGGATGAAAGCCTTGAAAACAGAGGAAAGGTACTGAGGCAAGAAGCCTCTTTTCAGAAATCAAGCTACAACTACCGAAGTATTTAGTATTAAAAAACATTTCTCCCTTTCACTAACATGGGAAGATGGGAAGTTTAAGACATCTGACTATTTGCTCCCAAGTAACACTACTGAAGCACCTTAAAAAAGGAAAATCTGAAGAGGCGGGTGCTCCTGATGCATGTTCAGTATCTGCAGAGATGAAGGCAAGGCCCCTGGAGATGAGCATGTCCCAGAACAATCTGGGCCTGACCATGAGAACAATTTGCTCCAGCTCCACACCCGGACACCTGAACCCCAGGAGGATGAATCCACACAGTGCAGGGTGTGGGGTAAACGGCAAACTGAGAAGGAAATTAAGGCTGTAAAAAGGATATGCTTCCCCCTACCTCAGCCTCTACTCTCTGGAAAACCACCTCTTTGGAAAGTTGGTGGGATATGATGAGCACCAGGACCGCTGATCCTGACTCTACAGCAGATGCTGACAGCTGCCACAAGCTGCCACATGCCCGCACACCCCAACACCACCTCTAGATATTATCCACCCAACCTGCATCTACTCGAACTCACAGCTGCCTGGTTTTTCTTTAAACCCTGAAAAATTACAAAGCACCCCACCTAGAAGCAATGAATTTATGTGAGAGCTTATGACATGCACAGCAAAGAGCTTGCGACAAATGACAGCATACAGGTCGCCTGGGCCTCCCTATTATCTCAGCAATTAATACCATCCTGATGACGACATTCCCTGGAAAGGCGGTGGCCAGAGTGCTAAGATGCTTCTGGGCACTGCAGAATGACGAGTGACCAAGAAACTTAAAGGGAAAAGCACTTAGCACAGGTTTCTTCCCAGAGGATTGAATTCCATTGCTTTCACATCTCTGAAGTTCAACCAGTGCCAGGGAGAAGGAACTGGTTTTGAAAAATACTACCCAAAAGCTAGCAACAGGCCAGCCATCAACAGAGAGGGCCTTAGGTCTTTTCAGTAAGCACTTAACAAGATGAGAGTTAAAAATAAATCCCCAAACTCTACGCTGATCAGGAGAGGTAAACAGCACAATCTGCTACTGAGCTGAATTGACAGAACAGCTCTAGAGGGACACAATCATATCAAGAAAAATTTGCTTTGACGGGTATGTCTCATTTTGCCCATGGATGAGTGCAGTACAGTAGTGAAAAAGACAGTTTGCTTGAATGCACTTCATAGTTTATCTCGATTATGTTTGTGGTGTCACAAATGTCAAGAAGGACTGTAAAAAGACCATTTTCTTTCTGTAGTCTGACCTTCCCTGCTTCTCAAAAATAACTGTAGTAGAGTGAGGGAATGAATAGTACTTTGTTGCAGTACTTTTTGGTAGTCTACTCCCAGACATGCCTCCAGAGACATGACTCCTTGAGGCACCAAGGTCACAGACACCATCAGTCTTGTGTTTCCCCCTCATTTTCTTATTTCCCTTTCTTTTTTCTTTCCTTCTCCACCAAATGAGGAATTAGCTCACATGTCTGTAACCTCTAAGGGTAGGGGGTGGGGAGGGCTTTACCCCAAAGAGGGGGAAGAGAATTAAATCACTATGCCTCTGAACACATATCTTCACCTCTGTAACTCCCAATGACATGCAAGATCAAATCTTCACATGTGTAAACCAACAGGAGAATGCCTGGGCTCTGCCTCCATATATACAACAGAAATACACTGCCCAGCCAGGTCTGTGTCTGAAAAGCAGAGGATCTCTTCCAGGGCAGACCTGACACTATTAATCTAAAAAAACGCACTACTTACCCACACCTATCACATCCCACTCAACCGCAGTTAACTGGCACCATCAACCAGCATGCCTGTGTAGTCACACTGCTGACACATCGAATTTAAATACAAATAAAAGCCTCCTAGTCACTTTTTTGCCCTGGGACAGCTCCCTTCCTCTTACAGTTATTAAGATCTCTAACAAAACACTGACCTTGACAAGGCCACCTACGCTCTGCAGTGTCCAGGAATTGCTGGGGTGGGGGCTGGGGGTGTGTGTGCGGAGTGGCAGAGGAAAATTTGATTTACTTAAGTATCCAAAGAACTCTTCTATGGTGATATGGTAGTTTCACATATTTAACCACCTCTCAGGGCAATAAATGCCATAGGCATCCAAAAGCGCCCTCTGCGTCTCCGCACTCATGACCAAGTCAAGATAGTTTCAGAGAGAACAGAGAAGCCCTGAGTCACTAAATACTCCCAGCACAAACTGGTTGAGCGCAATGAAGCTGGGCTGCAAGTGGGTGAGGACTGCTCTCCTCCTCCCTAGGAAGGAGAGAGATGTGTTTATGGGAAGTCTCTTAACTGAACTGTAACTCTAGTAATGTATTTCCTCTTGCATCAGATGCGTTCATCCTTTACGGCATGTCTGCTGCAATTCAGGCCAAACTCAGACTGGGAGTATGAGGCAGGGACTGTTCGAGTTCAGTCACTGGTATATGAAATACAACAGGATTCACTAAGGTGAGAGGGAAGTGATAAAAACCTCAGAGAAAAACCCTCACAGAATTACTGAAAAGCATTTGATAGAGGTGTACCCTAGACATCTGATCTACCAAGCATGTTACGAGAACGGAAGCAAGTCGTAAGTCCAGCTTCCTGTCAGCGACTGGGGACGCAGGACAGAAAAATAAACACCTCTGGGCCAGAGCCGACTGCAAAGGGTGGGGGGCACAGCGACTGCAAAGGGGGCAGCCGCCTCCCTCCCCATGGGGGCCAGGCGAGTCACCGAACTCTGCCGCACGGCGTTACGGCCCTTTGCTCTCGGAAATCGCAGCGAGGAAGGAGCGAAGCCAGCAGCAACTCGCCACCCCGAGCGCCGTCCTTGGCACCCCCCGGGGCTGCGGGGCCGGCCGGGGCAGCCACGGCCGAGCCGAGCCGAGCCGAGCCCTGCC